>OX375876.1:37717818-38458527 GCA_947359465.1 Metellina segmentata | reverse complement strand
ACAGAAGAACGTTGAATGGCCGATCCTTGGCCAGTAATTTCTTTAACATTGCAAACCTGCGCCAGCCGCAGTCATATAATGTGCTGTATCGGATAGCAGAAGCGCAAAATCCTTTCGCTCAACATTCAGTGATTTTAGAACGGCATCTACAAGGCGAACAACATATTGATGATCGACACTCACCTCGCCAACTCTGCAGTCGATTACGCAAGTTTCCTCTGGATTATAAAGAGTACCATTGTGTTAAAGTACTTCTTGCCATTTATTTCACTTTCGTCTTAGGACGAACCCCTTCTTACCATGAACTTGTTTGGTCCGCAGTACTTCGGCGTTCGCAAGATCAGACACACGTGATCGAAGGGTCGATTCAGAGAGCAAGAAATAAAATAGTAATTTGATATTAATTAATTTTTAACTATTTTTTAAAAAGTTGCAGGTGGTTGTATTTATGAAAAAAGTTGCATTTATGTTGCGGTCATAACTCACTTACTTTACACCACATGTAAGAGGAATTTTCGTTTTAGTACTTTACATGCAGCGTAGAACGCGTGAAAAAAAGTTGCATTTGTTGCAAAAGTTGCCCTTCTTATTTCGTCTACTCTTGCACTCTGCTATTATTTTTCATACCGACTGATGAACACGGAACCAGAAACCACGCTGACGAGATAATCTTGGAAACACATTGTTTATGTTCAATTTACACCTAGATTAACAAATAAATCATCTCCAAACCACGCAACTCAAATGTCAACTCAACAGAACTGGATAAAACCCATCCACGATGAAATACTTCCTCATATTCAATCTCATAAATTCCACCCCGAGCGAATAAACCGCAACAAAAGCAATTGTTTAATTAATTTTCTCATAGACCGCTAATTAATAAAATATTTATATAAAAGTAAACTGAGGCGGATATTATGAAAGACTTCTTTTACGAAGTTTGTTCGGTGAATCGAAGCTTGACTAGGTGAGCAAAATAACCCTGCCGTGAATAAATAGTTTCAACTTCTGACATAAAAAAAGGTGAATTTTTAAGATTGAAAAGGTCACCAATTAATTACCATTTTTTTAGTGTGGTTGATGGAAAAGCGTAAAAAACTCATTTATTTTCTAACATCTTGATGTCAGAGGAAGAAATTGCGAGGAAGTAATAAAAAAATTATTTTAAAGTTATCTCTCGATCGAATAGTTTAAAGTTATCTCTCAAAAAATACAATGCAGGATAAAAAAATTGCTAGGTTTCTAAAAATATTTGGGTTTTTCGATTTTTTATCACCTTTTTTGCCTTCTAAACATTCAAAGATTTAACGGGAAAACTAGGGACCCAAATATCAATCGTTTTCCACAAAACCTTTTTATTCTAATTGCATTGCATGTAAATTAGAAATTTTTTATGTGCATGTCTTACAAACATGTTTTAATATCGTAAAGCACTTTTTTACTCGCTATTTAATAGTTCTTGTTATTGATAAGGGATTTTTGAAATTTTTATGTATTTTTCTACAATGTGTGGGTCAGTTAAAAAGTTTTAATTTTTACTTGTAATATTACAAAACTTGGCGATTTTTCAATCCATCACACGTGATGATAAAAAACTATTTTGAAACATATTTGAATACTTCAATAAAAATACAGAAGAGTTCCAATTATCCGGACCAAGTGGGACCAGACCCCATCCGGATAATCAAATATCCGGATCTATCTATATATATAATTCTCTTACGTGGCACGCAAAAAAGACGTTATTTGTAATCGCGTTTTGGCAACACTGTACTTATTTATCGCGAAGTCTCGCGCATCGATTGAATTTATAGCGTTATCGGATGAAATTTTATTGAAAAAAAAAAAAAAAGGAAATTTTAATGAGCTGTTGCAGTTAGTTTATAATAGAAATCAAAGAAAGCGGAGGATCTTTTCAGGGCCATTTAAAAAACGGTCCTTTTCAGGGCCAACAATTATAGTTCAACAAGACGCTTGCACTACAACTTTCGGCAACAAACTCAATGAAAAAGTGTGGGTCGTTTGAGTGCTGGGAAAATGTACACACAAACAACATGCTGGGTATTCAATTTCCAAAGCAACGCTAACATTTCGAGTCAAAATTTGCACAAAGTTTTCATTTGAATTCTGAATTTAGAGATACTGTATATATTTTTTCTGTAATACAGCAAATTTAGATTTGAAAAACATTTTTTTGGTAACATATTTTGTAAAAAATCCCTTCTGCTAGGACACATGTCTTCATTGAGGCGAGCGAAGCGAGCATAGGTTCGCGCAGCGAACCAATGAGGATTGCGAAGCAATCCTCCGGGGGTTGGCGAGCGTTAGCGAGCAGGGGGCAGGCCCCCTAGTATATGTATAATTCTCTAACGTGGCACGCAAAAAAGACGTTATTTGTTATCACGTTTTGGCAACATTGTACGATTGTTTGTTTACCACAAAGCCACGCGCCTCAATTGAATTCATATCGTTATCGGATTAAATTTTATTGAAAATATAAAAAAATTTTAGTCGAGCTGTTGCAGTTAAAAGAAATCAAAGAAAGCGGAGGATCTTTTCAGGGCCAACAATTATAGTGCTACAAGACGCTTACACTACAATTTTCGACAAGAAACTCAATGAAAAAGTGTGAGTGGCTCGAGTGCTGGGTAAAATGTACACACAAACAACATACTGGGTATTCGATTTCCAATCAGTGCCCACATTTCGAGTCAAAATTTGCTCAAAGTTTTCATTTGAAATCTGATTCCAGAGATACTGTATTTTTCTTTTCTGTAATACAGCAAATTTAGATTTGTAAAATACTTTTTTGGAATATCATATTTTGTAAACAATTCCTTCTGCTAGGATACATGTCTTCATTGATGCGAACAAAGCGAGCATAGATTCGCGCAGCGAACCAATGAGGATTGCGAAGCAATCCTCTGGGGTTGGCGAGTGTTAGCGAGCAGGGGGCGGACCCCCTAGTAATTGAATAATTCACGAAAAAAAAAATTTCTTAGTAAAAAGAACGAATTTTTCTTTCGCATGTAATGTAATTTAATGATTATGAAAACAAGTTTGTTTACATTTTGTACGAACTGTAATAAAATGTATCATTACTCTAACATATCGGTCAGTCAGTTGTTTCGCTGGCTTCTCTCGTCTCCGTGCAGTCAAGTCTTGCTTGACGGTCAGTAGCTGCAGATTGTCTCGCACTCAGGCTGCCGCTCCATTCAATTTAGCGCTGTGTTAAGGCACTCAAAGAGCGCCTTCACACGAAGGAGATCGTCGATCGCTCAGACCGGTCTTAAGGTGACGGAACTTACATAGAAACCATAGGAGCACTTCACACGAGAAGGCTGGCAAGAGACCAAAAAATAGTCGCCAAGGAAATTAAGTCGTCGGACGACATTTTTTGTTTGAAGGAGTCTGATGTTACATCGCAAGGTGTTGCGACGTGTTCACTCGAGTGAGACTATCTTCTGTCGATTTTTGATTCCTAGCGATATCAGCTGCCGTTCTGAATTTGCTTTCCTTGTTTCTCTGTCTTAAATTTTTCTTGTTTTGTAAAGTTTAGATGTTGATAAGTTAATTACTGCTTTTCAAATGCAGTCTGCACTGAGGGAGAAAACTCACGAAGATTATGCGGACAAAATAAAAAAACGCTCGGAGAGCGGTCATGATGTTTATTCATGGCGAAGAAATGCTAGAATGTGATAAATAAAAGAAAAATATGCTTAATATTTTGCTCTTTATTTTATTATTACAATAATTTAGCATTAATTTATGTTGACAAACTATAGTAAGAATACAAGGTATAAAAAAAAGTAAATGACAAAACGATAGCTTGATAATATTTTAAATAAGCTGTAGCATTATTTTATTATATTTTCATATACTGCCATGGCAAATCGCCTTCACTTACAAAATACTGACGGAAATTATCTCGAAGAGCTTTTGGCTTTGGTCTAGTTTAACCATAAAAAATATTGTTATCATCGTTTTCCATCAAACCAGCGTGCGTTAAGGTGTCTTCGTGCGAATAACCATCACTCGTTTGTACGAAATTATGAACACATAATGTTATTATATCAATTGCAAATCAATATTAACGTTCAATGGTTCATAGAAAATCCTCCATTTATTACTTAAAATATCAAAAGAGCATTCAATGAACTGTCGGTCTCTAGAAAGACGGCAATTAAATACTCTTTTATTCTGTAGTAAATTTTTTCCACCATACTCACCTCAATGTTAACCACAGCCTTTCTCGTGGTGGTATGTTGTCTCTCATATTTGTGTCCTGCTTCTTAGTCTCCGTTCACATGAGGTGCGTAAAATACGCTTTTGGTGAGGCTATCAGGGTCCCGCTCTTCAAGGTTGCAAAGATAGATACTTGAATTAGAGGAATAAATAAACATAATTTAATGGAGGGACCTCGCTAGCCTCGCCATATGCGCGTTGAAACGCATCATGTGAACGTGGCCTTAATGTATCCTGCTGAAGTGTTCTCTAAAAGAAGCTACTGACACCCGAAACTAATTGAAAAATTTAGTCGAGTCGTCTTCCAGTTCGCGATACAGAACATGATATAAACCTTTCTGCACACAAAATTTATTGACAGGGTGTACCCAATACTTCCTTTTGACATTTTTCTTGTTTTCCTTATGATTAAAATACCATAATGCAAGCATTTCCAGCTCATCCATTCTGAAAGCAGGCAGGATTCCAAGGGACGTAAAAGTCGTGACGTCATTGTCTATTGTGCGCACATATTCGTATTCAAAAATTCGAAAGTTACAATTGAAAAATTATTTATTTAAAGAAAATAAAATGTAAGGTATCTATCTCGCTTAAAATTTTCCGCAGATTTCAAATTCGCTGAAATTTTTAATCTATCTTTAACGATGCCGATTAAAAAAAAAAAGAACTAAACAAGGCCGATTAAAAATTTTGTTTTGCTTCTCTTCGCTCGAATCGTTTGTTTGCAGGAAATGAATCTATATAACTATCACAGGAGACCGATGTGAGCGATCGATCTCCTTCGTATGAAGGCGCCCTCCCCTACGTCCTCTGCACTGCACCTGGAACATCCAGGAAATACCACAATGATGTTTCTTATGTCCTCAACTGACACATCTTCCTCTTCGTTTTCATCATTCACAGATACGAAACCTTAAAAATGCGGTTTTCTTTTTTTCCCCCAAAGTGATCCGGATAACTGGAGTCCGGATGATAGGAGTAATCTACTGTACTCTCTTTCATGCAAAATATAACATGCTGAAACTTGTTCCAACAGACTTGAATTCTATTAGGCTATGCAATAAAGAGCTTTGGTGAAATTAAAGATTGACAAGCATTTCACTATGATTAATCCTTTTCCAATAAAACATTCATTTATCATGTTTATAAATGAACTCGGTCATGGTATAAATACTTCAATAAAACTTACTTTAGAGTTATGACTTTTCCCTGACATTTTCTGAAAAGTTTCGATCCTGTATCCTGCGGGTTCGGAAATCGAAATTAAGATTTATCTTCTAATGAGAAGTGTTTAAATTCCGTTGACAAATAGCCAAACGATAATATCGTTGATTATTTTATTCGCTTCACATCGTCTTGCACGTGTCGGCAACGTTTGATTGATCATCGATATAAGATAAATTCAGTTTGCGCTTAAGCTTTTAAAAATTTATAAAGGTTGCAAAAATATATTAGTGTTTCCTTTTGAAGTGTTGGAATTTCATACTAGAATAATTGTTTTTACTTTACCATTTTAGAGGATAAATGTCAGAAGCACTTTTTCTAGCCTTTATATTGGTAAATGCATTGATAATGTCATTATTGAAACATGCCTTTAAAATAATAGTGATTCTCGCTACAAAAAAAAACCTTTAAATAAGTATCTTCAAACGATATTTTTCCATTTTTCTGTGTGTTATCTCTCAACACTCTCCAGTAGACAATTTTCATCCTCTTGGTTTTTGTTTGAATATTCTATTCGTCGAGGACTGGGAACTTGTTCGAAGCAAAAGGATTATCCTTATGATTGTTTCAGAGAGAATACTTTTAAACAACTCTCCCTATTTGTTTTTTCAGTTTAAGAATGTTAATTACGTATATGCATATAAATTTCAAAGGTACTATAAAATGTTACTGTTTAAAGAAAATATATAATTCAATAACTCGCAGCTAATGCAAGTCTGTCATCTTCAAGAAATTCACTTCATAAAGTAATATTATTTTTTTTTTGCAAATGCAATGTGAGTTCCCACACAAATTCTTTAAAAATTCATGATTTACAGATTGAGAATTGATTTTTTGATTGAATAATTTGTAACACTATATTCAGGAACCCACGCTAAAATTCCATTCTTACACGATATTTATTCACTATTCACCATAAAATATTTCACCTTATACGTTAGCGATTACTTTATCATATTTTATTTCAATGTATATTTATGAGAGGGATTTTCACAGACAGTGAAATAAACAACCCCAGACGGTCTATAACAATTTTACTATTCAAATATTATCGTGCATGGTAAATATTGGGGTTACTTTAAAATGTATAGTACTTTATCTCCGTTTAAGCAATCTTTGGTGTTTACCAGTCTCAACTGCCCATACATCAATTCGAAATTTATTCATTTGAATTTTCGTTGGCGAAATTATGAAATCGTATTCGATTAACAAGGCAATGATGTCAAGTTCAAACACTTCAGAATAGCAACAGACACACACTATTATCACCTATATTAGCTCGATTTAAAATGCAATATCAAGTCTTTAGAATATAAAAAAAAATATTTTAATTATCAATGCTGGAATGTTAATGATCTGCGTCACTCTCCCTTTGGTAAGATTTGGAAAATATCATTTTCGAGGTATACTTTTGAGGGGCTTTTACAGTGTATTAAAATCTTCATAGAGAAACAGCTGTTTTTAAATGTAACTTGCCATTTTCTAAATGTTCATTTCCAAAAAAATGAACATTGCGAATAGAAACCCTTGCAAAAATTAAATATTTGAGGCAGTTAGAAAAAGATGACGAGGGATCTTTGAAAAGAAAAATAAACTGTCGTTAAACCTTATAGAATTCACGAGTTGAAGTCACATACACATTTAACTAGTTTGTCTGCTAATGACTTGCTTTTTTTAAATTTTGAGGGGATATAAGACATTGAAATGTTTAAACCAACCGAAGTAATGTTATAAAGATATATCCCACGACACTAAATTTTACTAAAGAATGGAAAAGCAATTAATTACTCCCAACACGCACCCAAAATTCGGAATTAGATGCAAAATGACAAATGTCACGACACGAAATAAAACTTTGGGGATTGTATGTCGAAACAGTTTTCAAAGGTTTTACATATGAAATGTTGTTTGTGCCACGATACAGCATCAAAATTATGAGGCATTGCCATGACTGTTTCCGAAATCCGTAATTGTTACTTTTAATATTTAGAAGAAGAGCTACATCGAGAGAGAAAGCAACTTCAGAAACAAACACGAATTTCGATAGTGGAAAAGGATATTGGCATACATGCCTTGAAACAAAACTTGCCGTTGTATTCTTGGGTATTCTGTGGAATTAATTCGAAATTAATTCCACAAGAATAAATCTCTCTCCCAAGTCCTGCATATTTATTTTTTTCACTCCAAATAATAACTAAGAGTGTATATCGTATATCGTGATGTATCAATTCCCTCTTTTCAATCAAAATCCACATTAATATATCCACGACTTCGTGATGAATTCCTAAATTTTATTATTGGAGACTGATAACAGGTGGCAGATATCGATTCGAGGTGTTTTTCTTTTCGGAAATACAAATAATTTCCCTCCAAGACAGATCGATTCGAGGATGATTATCGATTATACACACTTTTGAAGCTGTAATTAAAGCTAGTTTCAAAATGAATCTCGTACTTTCAAACTCTTTTCGATCCATGGCTCCCGAAATCTAAATGTAAACCCCCATCGAATTCTTTGATTAAATGTGCGTTTTATGAAAGACATTTTCTGTCAATCCAAATGTAAGTGGCGGAAATATATCTGCAACGATACTGTGTTTCCAGTAAGTAATTCTGAACGTTACGTCACTTTGCTTATTTTTGGATATGATTTCAGCACTTATCTCTGCAACACTTTTGACGCTGAAATTTAAACGAGTTTCAAAACGAATCTTGTTCTTCGCGAATACCAATACAAATTCCAAAGAAACGATTTCACAAGAAAAACGAAAGGTAATTGGTCAAGATCAATCAGTTTAAAAGGCAAATGTTTCCGAAATGGCGACAAACTTCATTTAAAAATGACCTCGATATGTATCACGCTAGAGGCCGAATAATAGAGGTGTAAGCCAAAATTCCTAAATTTTATAGATAGGATTGTTCTTATATGATTGGGGAAAATATTAGAACATCTCTATATCATACAAAGCATAGAAATAATACCCTGTGTCATTCATATTTTAAATTTGAAGTCAATTTGATTCCTTCAAACTGAAAGCTCACCGAAAATATACGAGAAGAAATGGGACATTGATCTAACTTTTCTGAAACTGTCTTTTTGCTTCTTTTATGCCAGCTGTCTTCACAGTGAACAGCTGGAAATACTGCTGAATGTAGCAAAACGATATGCTAGTGATTTTATTTAGACTGGAAAATGTAAAAAGCTTCTATTTTATTTATCAACCATTTCATCTGATATTCTTCGAGCAAAATTTATTCTTCACCGAACTCGACAATAAAATCGTGCTGATTGTTTTCACCTATGCAATGAAAATCGCATTTTATTTTTCTAAAATATTTTTGCTTTATCTTGTGAACTGCGAGTTGCATATGGCATGGATTCGATTCCTTTTACGTTCAGTAGGTGTACTATTTTCTAAAAATGTTTCTTGTTTCCGTTAAGCGGGCCCTGGGCGATCAATATTATTGTCAAAGTGGTTGATGGTTTCGATAGATAGATGCTTTAATATAACATCAATCAACCCGTCAATCTCATTAGGTCAACGTTTTTCGAAGGGGCGTCGTTTCATTTCTGAATTTCAAAATGGTTTCAAATTCCGATTTGGGGGCATTCTTGTCTTCACTTTGGCTGCCTGCAATCGGAAGAAAGAAAAGAAGAAAAGACGCTACAAAGTGTGTCATTTTCGCAAGCTAGGTGGACAAAATTATTGCATCAAAAATACACTGTTTTGGGGTGATTATAAGAGGCTATAAGTGATAAAATACTAATTTGGTTAACAACGATTTTTAGTTACTTTTTGGATGAATAAATATGCTAAATACAAAGAAATTTGTCAACTTTGCTCCATATACTTGTATAAAATATACTTCGATCAATTATTAACCGTATATTTTGCAATTTTATAATAATATACTCCTGAATAATGGTCCAATGAGACATTCATTGGTGGTCCGCTAGTCCGAGAGCACTAAAAGTACGATCGGACTAGGAGATTAAAAATCTGGGTGGTCCGCGAGACCAGTAGCAATAATGAGAAAGCGATTATGCACTTGTTTTCTTTTAAAATATGTTTCAAACTCCCAAACCCTACTTTTGGCAAGGTGTCAAAATGTTTTCGTTCACGTTATCGAGAATTTGGAAGTTCGTATCAGCGTATACTGGAGTCGTTTCTGGTTTGTGCCTCCGAATTGCAAACACAATAATAGCTCCTGTTGAATCATTGGCCGTTGATGATCGTCAGGTCCTAAAAGAAAGTGGTCTGAGGAGCATTTTCGGTCTCGTTTATCGCTATCGGCGGGAGGGAGGGGTGTTTACTTGATATATCACCCTCTGTCACGTGGTATATCGCCCTTTGTCACGTGGTATATATATATTACCCTCTGTTCTTTTGAGATGGCTGGCGCGTCCGATTTCTGAGAGTGGGGCAATTAGAATTCCTTTGAGACTTGAAGCTAATAAAAAGTATATCAGGCCTCGAAATGGATTTTTTAATACAGGTGCACCTTGCGCACCTACGTTTTTGAATTAGGTGCACAGATTATATTTTAGGTGCAGATTTAAAAAAACGTATTATAAGAGCATTTATGTTTTGTAAACTACTTTATTAGTTGGGTATGTTACAAGTAGATAGTAAATAAAAATATTTAAACATTTTTTTATCTGCGAAATTATTACTTACAAATATTTAGTCATCATCAGACATTGGTGGGCAATCAGAAACGTCTACGTTTTTGGCAGATCTTTAGCCATAAGGTTTAGTGTCCATTCTTATTTTTGTATTTTTCCTTCATTGCAACATAGCATTTTCTGAATTAAAGTTTCCGCATAGTGTCTATTTAGGAATTTTAATTATGTTCCTTAGAGCGTGAAAAGTCGATATTAATATTTTGTTCAAACATCAAAATAACATAAAATACGTTTCCCCCACTTTTTTTATAACGATAGGTGCATTGGGTGCACCTAGAGGGAAAAAATTAGGTGCACAATTTTATTTTCAGGTGCATAGTGCACCTGTGCATCCAGGTATTTCGAGCCCTGAAGTATATCCACAATTTGACAGAATTTGCATTCGACAAAGAAAATATTTCGCTTGCCAATGGCGAGTGGAAATTTTGTGCCCTGAATTAACACGCTATTAACTAAATTAATTTATTATTTGAGGAACGGAACAGCTATGGTAGCAGCGGACCAGTATATTTTCGCATACACTTGTCCTTGGGACCAGTCACTTTTATTTTTCCATTCAAACGCTGCCTTTAACAGTTCCATTTAAAAATAAAGATGTGTGTAAAATAAAAAACTAAAGGGAAAATATTTGAAAATTATTACAAAATTATATACTTGGGATCTCAATTAGATAAATATGTTACCTGATGTATTAAAGGGAAAGTTCTTCAAAAAAATATTCAACCTTTTTGGAAACATTTGGCTGCGTTTAGTTTTAGTCCTTGCTCGTAAACATACAGTTAGAGGATCTGAGGTAACGACTAATCTATTCATTAAATCTATTCGTATCAGTTCTTAACATTTTTATAGAAAATATTTCCCTTTTTGCCTATTGTGTTTATTTCTTGTCTCTTGCGCTTTTAAGAAGTGGACCAATTACCAACTGGAAGAATACAAGTGAAATTAAACAAACCAACAATCTTGTGAGAATGAAAGTATTATTATTTATACAATTGAATATCGGAAGGTAGGGTAGCTGAATTAATGTCTCACTTGTACAATAGAATGGGTTATTGGTGACCGTCAGAAAATCCGGAAGGAAAACATCCGATAACAACAATGGCACCCCACTCTCCAAACTTACACACCATGTCAACGTGAGGACATTTTGAGGCCACGGCAGATTTAACGTGCAACAATTCCACACATACATAATGTCTTAGATTGAAACGAGTTTCAAACTCTCTACATTCAAATTGGTAATCCGCATTATTTCTAATTCGGCTAAACCGCCCCAAAGTACTAGAGGCATAAGAGTACGAAACGAATTGTTCATTCGTAATGGAAAGCATGATTGAAAATCACAGAATTACATCGTATACCAACTTCACATCGCATATTAAATTAAATATCCATTGCGCCCATGGAAGTAGGAAAGATAATGGAAGTGCCTTTACTTTGAACTGTTGAAGTCAAAACCATAACCGCGCCTTCATCTTGGTGCTTTAAAAACATTGTGCTCGTGCATGCTAATCAACGTGTTTATACCGTTTTTGATGGATGACTGTGTTTATACTGATTTGGCCAACTTCCATGGTTTTTTATTGACGATTTTAACCAAGTTATTAGCACCATTTTCTTAGTTTTGATTTAAATATGACGTCTTGTATCGTCTACGGGAGTGAGTACAAACCGAAAGACAAAGAAGTTCCGCCGTGGAATATCGTTTCATCGGTAAGTTTAATTTGATGTATCTTTAGGCTGATAGCTTTTTGACCTGTAACTTCTAAGTGTCCAAGCAGCATTATATTCAAAATTAGACGCATTTATAAACATTTAAAGAATTGTTTTGAAAAGTTGACAGATTTATCCAAAGATATTATTAATTTTATTTATTAATTAACAGAATTGTACGATTTTGATTTGTTAACCTACCAGTTGTAAGAAGAGTTAGAAATTGCTTTTTAGGAAAGTTTAACTTTTATTTAATGAAAAAGTATTACAGTCAAATAAACAGTAGCGGTATTTTTTTGTACATGGGTGAAAATATTACCTCAAGATTTAGAATGAAATAGCTTTAGCTAACAGTTATAAAACTTTGCTTTTAGTTTTCTAAAACGCATTTTTTTTGTTAGTTAAGTACTTTTACGTTGAGCAACTAACTGCTTGAATGCTATTGAAACCTTGGACTGTGAGCAACTTGTTAATGAGTTTTTTAGAAGACAATCAAATACTTAAAACATTGTAACTGTATGAAGTTTTTCAAAACATGCATCTTTTGAGCCAATGGTTAAGATTATGAGCCCATACAATTTATGCCTGCAGTCCTAGGTTTTACTGTATTTGCATGTATTACAATTTTAGAAAGAATTTATAATAAAAAAGATAATTTCTAGGGGGGGGGATTTGTGTGAACAGATATAATCTATTAATTAACCAGTCTTAAATTTATCAAGCATGTTTTTTTATTTTTTTATTATCAAAGTAAGTAACTGTAAAGAAGTTTTATTTAGTGGTTTTTTAGATTGAATAAGTTTATGTTTATAAATTTTTGTTTTAAATGTCTAAGATAAACAGTAAAACCTGCGATACAGTTGGGATTTGGAAAAAATATGGTTAGACAGGTTTATCATTAGACAGGATCAATATAGTAAATAGGTTTCAATGCATGTATCAATTCATTGTATCTAACTAAAATCATTTTCATTTCAGGTTTCCCAAAGACCTAGAACGTAGAGATGCTTGGATAAGCAGTGCATAATCATAAAGCGGTGCATAATAAGAAGTAAAATACCACAAGAAAATAAATATTTATAATGGATGATTTGGCCAAAAGTGTGTGTGTATTTCCATGTATGCAGGAAATCAATAAAATGAAGTTCAATGCCTAATTGTGGAAACCAATTTGGATACAATTTATAAAAATAAGAATGAGGGATACAAAATAGCACTAGAATATCAGGCACTAGAGGGCAGAAGATCTGTGTGTGATCAGTTAATCTAAATTAAAACATTTCTGAGAAATGTTATTTGTAGGATACCTATAATTTTACTAATCATTGAGTTTTTACCAATTTAAAAGCTGTTTTAAAACATTTTGCATGCCAATGATTATAAAAAAAAAAAAAAAAAAACTTGCATTATTAGTTTTTTATTTCTTTATTGTAATTATATTTGTACAGTCCGGTCCCGAGCACCATTGAGACATTGCCAGCTGGCGACTTGTGTACGACCCCTTGGAGGGGTGTCGCGAAGAACCCAACGGGGTGTTTTTTGGAAGAAGGAGGCAGAGTGGACAGAATAGGGGGAGGCTTTGCGTAGGCGTTTTGCTCGAAACAATAGTTCTGTAAATTAATATTTTAAGTCTTAACAATCCAGTTATCTTGAAACTTTTATGTAACATTTATAACTAACTTTTAAATAAACTTTAATTGTAACTTAATTGCTCCGTTCCTGTTTATATTTAATAATTCCTTCAACATTCTACAAAATGGCCACGGCGGGTTCATCCGAACACATTCGAAGGAAGTAAGGAAAGGGAGAATATATATATAATTCTCTTACGTGGCTCACGAAAAAGACGTTATTTGTAATCGCGTTTTGGCAACACTGTACGATTGTTTGTTTATCGCGAAGTCTCGCGCATCGATTGAATTTATAGCGTTATCGGATGAAATTTTATTGAAAAAAAAAAAGGAAATTTTAATGAGCTGTTGCAGTTAGTTTATAATAGAAATCAAAGGAAGCGGAGGATCTTTTCAGGGCCATTTAAAAAACGGTCCTTTTCAGGGCCAACAATTATAGTTCAACAAGACGCTTGCACTACAACTTTCGGCAACAAATTCAATGAAAAAGTGTGGGTCGTTTGAGTGCTGGGAAAATGTACACACAAACAACATGCTGGGTACTCAATTTCCAAAGAGTCAAAATTTGCACAAAGTTTTCATTTGAATTCTGATTTTAGAGATACTGTAGATATTTTTTCTGTAATACAGCAAATTTTGATTTGAAAAACATTTTTTTGGTAACATATTTTGTAAACAATCCCTTCTGCTAGGACACATGTCTTCATAAAGGCGAGCGAAGCGAGCATAGGTTCGCGCAGCGAACCAATGAGGATTGCGAAGCAATCCTCCGGGGGTTGGCGAGCGTTAGCGAGCAGGGGGTAGGCCCCCTAGTTTGACTATATTATAGCAAATTCAATCACAAATTTTAAAGCAAACGGAAAAAAGGTTGTAAAATCTTATTATATATCCTATATAAATTATCATTTAAAAAAGAAAATATTGCCAAAATTATAATTTTTTTATTTATTTAGCATCGTTTAATTGTAAAATAAATTAACAGATCTTAATATGAAAAAAAAATGCGCCTTATAAAAAGTTTTTACAGCACATGCGCTGCCGCCATATTGGTGCCTATCGGCTTGGTATCGGCTTCAGTTAAACCGGTAGCGAAACATTGTTAGGGCACTTCCTTATCTTTCCTACTTCCATGATTGCGCCAAATTATTTTGACCAAACTAACTTTCCTCATAAAACAAGACTGAGAAAATTATAATAATTTTGCCAAAATTAATTTTTCATAAGGATTTGCTCTCTTGAAAATAGTGTTTCAATGTTTACAATTTCCCCATTTTACTCTGGTTTATAAAATCCAGTGCTATTCATTCCTTTTTATCCATCAAGGTCTACAGAAAGTATTTACGCGTTTTATAGAAACAAATCTAAAATTACATTAATATTGTAAATATTTTTCTCTCCAATGTGAGGCAATATAGTATTCATGCTAACAATCATTTGTGTTAAGGTGAAATAATGTTTAAAAACCGACGTAAGTTAGGTAGGTAGATAATTAACGTTCCACTGGAGATATACAGCGGGCTACTGGTGATGGTCCAGGAGCAATCCCGAAAGGAAAGATTCAATGGCAATGCCTCGTTATTTCGAATCACGGTCAGAGGACGAAGGATGAAAGAATGAAAGGGAATTTCTTGTGATTAATTTATTTCCTCTTACTCTAATGCTCTCGCAAGGTACATATCTGGTTCCCTGAAGCAGAAAGTGCGTAAAACTGCGGCGTACACGACGTACACACAAAGTCTCTGCAGAACAATTTTTCCTGAATTTTATCAAAATTTTAGCCGGGGTTTTTTTTTAGTTATAAGTTACGATGTTCTGTAGTGCAAAGAGCGCTCCTTGCCAAAACTTTTTTTTTCTTTTCTAGCTACGGAACAACCTTTATGCACCGCCCAAATTACCACAAACACTTTATAAATATCGCATCTTCTAAAGGTAAATAACAAAATATTTAACTTCAAAAGTTATCTACAGAATTGTAAATTCTGAAAATATGCATTGGTTTTAAATAAAGTAAGTTATTCATTTTGATGTGCGTTTTGTTATAAACTAGCAAAATACCCGACCTTAATCGGTTTGAATTGGTTTACTCTAGATTGAAGCGATGACCAAATATATAATAACTTACGTTTTTCGTAGGATAAATTAATATTTTAACACGTTTCGCCATCTTTATAATTTCTACAAAGTATTTGGACACAAATCCTACAAATGGATAGCCATTCATGTAATACATTTCACATACATCGCACCCTTGCTGTATGACAAAGCTACAAAATGACGAAAGGTGACACAAAGGTTACTACTACAAAAGACGATTTTGAGTAAGATTCGGAATTCCCTTTTTTAAGTTCTTTTCATGTTCAACTCAATTAATAAAAATGACGATTTACGGCCTGTACTCTCGTACTCATAGTCAACAAAACAACATTTTGTTTTACTTGTCGCACTCTTGCATCAGGAATGCCACATTGTAGAATTTTGCAATCTTCTCCTGTCATTATTACAACGAATTTTTTAATGTTGGAAAAAGTTCTAGTTTGGATACATTATTATTCTTTCAATACTATTCTTCAATATTTACGGCGAGTGCTCTCGCACTCATAGTCAAAAAATAATACTTTTTTACTTGTGGCACTCATGCATTCGGCATGCGATATTGTGGAATTTCACAAACTTCTGTCATTATGACAAATAATTTTTTAATGTTTCAAAAGTTCTAGTTCGGATTTTTTAAACATTGCTCTTTTAATAACGGCAATATTCTTTGAATAATGACATAATTACACTTAAAATTTGCTTTATTCTGACCTACCTACAACTTTAAGTAGTATACTTTGCGGCGGTGTTGCGTGTGATAGTTGAAAAAAGAATCACAATTTATTAAAATAATAAATATTTAAAACAGAAAATGAAAGAAAACAGCTAAATAAAACAAAATAAAAGATGTCGGGAAAAAGTTGGTCTAAAGATATTGATTTGTGATTCCTTTTTACCTCTTATCTCGCAATTGCCACAACTTACAACTAAAAAGTGTTCAAAATTTAGAAATGCGAAATTAATTCAGAGCAAAAGAAACAGAAAATATTAGTGCACGTGATCAATCAACACGAGTTTCCGTTTCATTCGCGTTCGTTGAAAAGTATCGTCTGTCCCAAATATTTGGAAATCGTTTACATTACGCCAAGAATAAAAAATAAGATTAGAAATAAATGAAGTGTCAGAGCTGAAATTCCTTAAAAAAAATACTTTTTGAAGAACAAATGCTTTTTTAGCAGTTCTGGTAAATCAATCTCAAAGTAATCATAATTCTCAATAAACATTCCAATTTTTCCCAAACTACTAAATTATGGTTGATTTAAGTATACTTACTCAGGTGTTTTAGCATGAAATTCATATAACAATACGGAAATGATTTATATTGCATTTACTAAATTAGTAAATAATGTATAAAATAAAGCACATTGCAAGCAAATATCTGGAATACAATTCATGTGATGCCTGTACAAACACACAAACTCAAAATCAAACATAGAAATGAAAGACGGATAGACAGACTTTCGCAAACAATTTCACTCACTAAATGAAGAAAATTACTCACTGTATTCAAATTTACATGAAAATATATTAAACCGTGTGGACGTGTATAGGGTAAATGCAATACGGACAGACAGACACCAAAAGCGCAAAAGGCGGATTTGGCATCAGAAGGGTCGAACACGGATAGAAAACTTGAAAACGGTCGAAAATATTCAATGTACAAGCAAACACTCCGTTCTTATTTATTTAGATATGTAATACATACCTAGCCGATATTTGTGTTTTACATCTGTTTATGATTTTACTGACGTTTTCGAAATTCGGAAAAAATGCCTGCTGAACAATTGCAATCGCTTGGAGTTGTGCAGGAAAACACTAAATACAATTATACACCTGGAATATGGGCTACCTTAAATTGAAGTTTATGGGTGTTTTACAGACATTTGGCGTTTAATTTAATTGACGTGCACCAAACATTTATCAAACCTCGATTTGAAATTAATTCTTTGGAAATTTTTATTGTTCAGTGAGAGAAATGTGGACTACGTTCCACCGCGAGAGAGAGAGAGAGAGAGAGAAACGCCCTACCACCACCTATGTATAGCTTGACAGAATATTCTTCTCATAAAAAGCAAAATGTATGAATCAATTGTGTGACACTCCAGTCTAAAATAAAATATTACACTCATACCCACTAGTTATCTGTAAAACAAGTTATGCCAATGCTATGGCGCTTTCGTCGGCACATCTTTACATTATTCTTATCAAAAAGAGTCAATAGAAATAAAATTTGAAAATGAATACAAAATCAGGTATTTTTTGAGAATTTTAAGAGTCACCTGATAAATAAAATAATATGTTTTTTTTCATACATTCTTTTCTGATAACTTCATACCCGGAATAACGGCTTCAAATGGAAACTCCACTTTTTTAAATCAAACAACCTGTATTGGAATTCTAAACGGGTATTTGTTGACTACAAATATACTATCTGCTTCGAAACGAACTATCTGCTTTCCTATTCATATTAAAATAAGCTACTTATAAAGGCAGCTGCCGATTCTTTCAAAACGAATTTCGAATGAACTTTTTTCCCTGCGTATTTTCACACTGCATTCCTGATTATGCCTGTACTTTCCCCTTCAGCCCTTGAACATAATACCTCATTCTGTTCCCGTATCTTGCTCTACCTATACGTCACTTATATTTGACATAGTACTTCTACGATACAACGCATGTGTTCGAGTTTAGGTATTCTATGTTATTTATTCAACACAAAAAATGTTTTCAATAATAAATTTCAATAATAAAACGATAAAACGCTCACTTAATCCATTTAATCCTCCTAGTGGTTGACTTGATGATGTACACTACTTGTTATAAAAATTGCAACACCATGAAGAAATACTGCAAACTAAACGAAACTTGCAGGAAATGCAAAACAGGTTAGTATATGCAAATGACTACAGTTACAAAGCTATCACGAATGTGTAGGCCGAGAAACACCCTCTAAACTTCCAAGTGAGCCGTGAATAAAAAGCATTGTAAAGGTGCGTTGAAATGTGTGTATCGTCATTTGACTGCTGGAAATAATAGTAATAAATATATCTCGCCACAGTTTCTCAGTTGGCCGCGCAATATGACGTCACCCTGGGACGACAGACACCTCATCCGCATAGCGGTGACGGATCATACAACGTCCTCTCGTGCGTTGGTACAACATTGGAGCACGTCTACAGGTGTGTCATTGTCTGCCCCCACGGTTCGTCGACGTCTGCCGCGCCATGGGCTACGTCCAAGGATTCATCTGCGCAGGATTCCCTTGACGCTGAACCACGACGTCTGTAGCTACTATGGGCTTACCAACACAGCCACGGGCGTACCGATTTGCAACAAAACGTCTTCTAAGATGAGTCGCGCTTCAATCTGGACTACATAGTCAATTGAAAAAAGTTCCAGGACTCCCGCTCAAAAAAAGGACAGGCTATCTCTGCAAAACTGGCGGAATTATATAGCAACGACTTTCAGCCACGCGTCTGTCAATTTTGTTTCAAATTAGGAAAATCAGTCACAGAAACATACGGAATAATGAAATCTGCGTATGGTGACGATGCTATGAGTCGTTCACGAGTATTCGAGTTGTTTTCGAGGATTAAAGCTTTAAGAGACTAGACCGAAGACGATGAGAGATCAGGTTTTCCATGTTAAAGTCAAAATGATGAAAATGTTGAGAATTTCTTCGTCAAGGTTCCACTGTGACTGGACATTCTACAAAGATGATGTGGATAGGCTTATGAAACGAATGCGACGTGTGAGGCCCGATTTGTTGGACAGTCGAAATTGGTGTTTTTGCACGACAATGCACCGTTTCACATGTCATTGAGCAGCAATTTTTAGCGTGAAGTCCGTCGCAGAAATTGCTTCAAACTGCAGAACAAACAATCTTTGCAGAACAGTTTTTCCTTAATTTTATCAAAATTTTGGCCGATTTTTTTTATTCTAAGTTACAATGTTCTGCAGTGCAAAGCGCGCTCCTTGCCATATATTTTTTTATAGCTACGAAACAACCTCTCTACACCGCCTCAAATGACCACAAACACTTTATAAATACAACTTCTATGTCAATGACAAAATATTTAACTTAAAAAGTTATCGACCCATAATTGCAAATTCTGAAAATATGCCTTGGTTTCAAATAAATAATTTAATTCATTTTTATGTTTTTATTATAAATATAAAATACACTAGGGGGCCCGATCCAATCTCGCTGACGCTCGCTAACCCCCGGAGGATTGTTTTGCAATCCTCATTGGTTCACTGCGCGAAACTTACTCGCTTCGCTCGCATTCATGAAGACGTGTGTCCTAGTAGAAAGGATTGTTTACAAAACATGATACTCCAAAAAATATTTTTCAAATGTAAATTTGTAGTACTGCAGAAAAGTTATACATTACCTCTGGAATCAGAACTCGAACAATTTAGACTGAAAACTCTGAGTAAATTTAGACTCGAAATGTGAGCGCCGCTTTGGAAATCGAATACCCAGCATGTTGTTTGTATATAAGCTACAACAGCTCGACTAATATCTACATATTTTCAATAGAATTTCATCCTATAACGCTATAAATTCAATTGAGGCGCGAGGCGTCGTGAAAAACAAACAATCGTACAGTGTTGCCAAAACGCGATAACAAATAACGTCTTTTTTGCGTGCCATGTAAGAGAATTATATATAGAGATATTTAGCAGGTAATTGAATTGTACGTCTGTTTTTTTTTTTTTAATTTTACTACAGTTATCAAAATTCGGACAAAATGTCTGCAAAACAATTGCAATTGCTTGGAGTTGTGTTACAGAACATTGAATATAATTCTGCACCTGGGACGAGAAGGCAACGTGTGAGCTTCGACCAGCCCCGGTACTCACCAGATCTGACCCCCTCGAATTTTTTTTTATTTCCCAAGTTAAAATTGAAGATTAAAAGGCAGCGGTCCGAGTCGATAGAGGAGCTTGAAGCGGCTGTGACATTGGAACTCAACGGTGTTTGAGTGGAAGCGTTCCAGAAGGCGTTTGTAGACTTATACACTCGTTCCAAGCTTTGTATTGAATTGGGAGGAGACTATGTAGAAGCTAAAATCAAATGTAAGAATATCCTCTGTGTTATATGGTCTGTGTGCGATCAGTCCAAGAAATTTTTGAATACATAGCGTATAACGATGGACGCGTATTCGTCAGACGCTACAGAGGTGAACGCCTTTTCCCGGAGTGTCTTATTCAGCGTCATACTGGACGAACACCTGGCGTTATGGTCTGGGGCGCTATTGGATATCATGGACGAACCTGTCTACTCCACATTGTGAAGACGCTGAAAAGCGGGCGTTACTACCCCTCCTGCAACGCATTTTCGGAGCTGTATTTCAGCAAGACCATGCCCGTCCACATGTTGCGCGGAATGTACAATCCGTCTTCAGTGCATGACAGGTTCCGATTCTTCCATGAACTGCACGTTCCCCAGATAAGTTGCCCATTGAGCATGTCGGGGATTTCATCGGTCGGCGACTTGCTCGTACCGCTCGTCGGGCATAGAGTATGGCTGAATCTTGGCATCAGATAGAGGCCATCTGGAATGCCACTCCTCAGCATTCAGCATCTGTATGATTCTATGCCACTACGTGTACAGGCTCTGATCGCTGCACATGATAGCTGTATAAGATATTAATTTTCGGTATTATTTTTATTTTATTGCTCTACAAATTTGATCGTTTATTCAAAACACTGTAAGTTATCTATATAGATACGAATGGAGTGTTTGTTTGTACATTGAATATTTTCGACCCATTTTAAGTTTTCTATCCGTTTTGAACCCTTTTGATGCCTAATCCGCCTCTTGCGTGTTTGGTGTTTGTCTGTCCATCTGTCTGTACTGTGTGTGCCCTATACTCGTCCACGGGTTTTAATATACTTTCATGAAACTTTGCATACGGTAAGTACTTATCTTCATTTACTGACTGAACTTGACTGCATAAGTCTGTCTGTCGGTCTTTCTATTCTATGTTCGATTCTGTGTTTGTGTGTTTGTACAGACATCATATGAATTTTATTCCTGATATTTGACTGCAATGTGCTTTATTTTATACATCATATATTAGTTTAGGTGAATTCACTATCAAACATTTTTTTATTGTTATATTAGTTAATATAACAATAACTTTATAGATAAGTTTCATGCTAAAACACCTGAGCAAGTTTCTTAAATCGACCATAATTTGGTTGTTTTGGAAAAACTGGAATGTACACAGCTGTTTGTAAAAAATGCAACACCATGAAGGAATCATCCGAATGAAATGAAATTTGCAGCAAATGTCAATTATAGGACGTTATGCAAAGTAGTAAAGTTTCAGAGCCACCACGCATGAATGGTGTGAGCAGCGCCCTCTGAACTGTTGCTAAAAGCGTATAAATAGAGGACTGTAGCGGGACGTTGAAAATAGTGAATGGTTATTTTTTTAGTGGCGAACGTTTTGTGAGACCGAAGTATGCCTCCACGACGAAATAGGGTCACGTTTTACCAACTTACGGAGTTTGAACTGGGGAGAATCCTCGGCTTTCAAGAAGGAGGATTTTCCTATCGCGCAATAGCAGCTCGTGTGCAGCGGAACAGTTCCACAGTAATGCGAGTTTGGAAGCAGTAGACCGACGAGTATCGGACAACTCGAAAAACTGGGACTGGACGACGGAAGGTAACGTCAGCGCGCGATGATAGACACCTGGTCTACATGGTGGTGAATGACCATACAGCTTCCTCCAGACAGTTGGCAGCACTTTGGTCTACTGCTACAGGTGTACTAATGTCGGCTTCGTCAATTCGCCGACGTCTGCTGCACCGTGGACTGCGTGCAAGGATTCCTTTATACGGGATCCCCTCATGCCAAACCATCAACGGCTGCGTCTGCAATGGGCTCATGAGCACAAAGCCTGGCGGGCTGATTAGCAACAAGTTTTTTTCTGATGAATCCCGCTTTAATTTGTGGAAATATGATGACCGCATTCGTGTTAGACGCTATACCGGTGAACGCTGCCTTCCAGAGTGCGTTATGGAACGTCATAGTGGCCGAACTCCCGGAGTTATGGTCTGGGGTGCGATTTCGTATCATGAACGATCTCAGCTGCTACGAATTGACGGTAATCTGAATAGCAACAGGTACGTCCGTGAAGTGCTAAAGCCCGAAGTCGTTCCCTATCTTCATCCCTTGAGCCATCTTTCAACAGGATAATGCACACCCACATGTTGCAAGGAATTTTCGAGACTTCTTTTCAGCCCAACAAATGCAACTTTTTCCTTGGACTGCTTATTCGCCGGATATGTCACCTATTGAGCACGTTTGGGATTTGGTTGGTCGGCGTCTCGCTCGTGATCCGTGTCCTACAGCTTCAAAAGACGAACTTAGGGTGCGCATACAAACAATATGGAATTCTCTTCCACAAGTAGACATTCAACATCTGTTTCACTCCATGCCACGTCGTATAGCAGCACTTATTGCAGCGCGTGGTGGTCACACAAAATACTGATTTCGGACACTTAATATTATTTTTTTGCTTTGAAATTTTATTCATTTTTATTTGTACTAATACAAGCCGTTTATGTATTAAATTTCATTTAATTCTGATGACTATTTCATGGTGTTGCATTTTTTACAAACAGCAGTACATATTGAGCATTACGATTACTTGGATTGCTTTACCAGTACTGCTGAAAAAGCAATTATTTTTCAAAAAACTCTTTTCATGGTATTTCAGCTGTGATATTTTATTTATTTGAAGTTTTAATTTTGTTCTTTGCGCAATGTTTCCAATGCAACAATTTCCGAATATTTGGGACCGACAATATTTTTCCACTATCGTTAATGAAACTGAAACTCGTGTTGGCTGATCGCGTGCAGTGAAATTTCCTGTTTCTTTCACTCTGAATTGATTTCATATTTCTAAATTTTGTGCAGTTTTTAGTTGTTAAAGGCAATTGTGCAAGATCAAGAGTTAAAAAAGAATAACGAATTAAAATCATTGAAACAACTTTTTTCCCAATAACTTTCATTTGCTTTTTTTCCCTATGTTCTTTTGTTTTCTGCTTTAAACATTTATATTTTTATAAATTGTATTTCCTGTTCATCACACGCAACACAACTACAAAGTATTCGACTTGAAGTGGCAGGTAAGTAAGAATAAAGCAAATTTTAAGTGTAATTATGCCGTTATAGAATGATAACGCCGTTATTTAAAGAATAATGCCATTATTGAAAGAATAATGCCGTTATTGAAAGAATAATGCCGATATTGAAAGAATAATGCTGTTATTTGAAGAATATTAATGTTTAAAAAATGCAAGCTAGAACTTTTGAAATATTAAAAAATTCTTTGTAATATCGACTGGAGAAGATTGCGAAATTCTACAATGTGGCATTCCTGATGCAAGAGTGCCACAAGTAAAACAAAATGTTGTTTTGTTGACTATGAGTACGAGAGTACAGGCCGTAAATCGTCATTTTTATTAATTGAGGTGAGCATAAAAAGAACTTAAGAAATTGAATTCCAAATCTCCCTCAAAATCGTCTTTTGTAGCAGTAATCTTAGTGTCACATTTCGTCATTTTGTAGCTTTGTCATACAGCAAGGGTGCGATGTATGTGAAATGTATTACATAAATGGATATGCATGTGTAGGTTTGTGTCTAAAGTAAGTTGTAGAAATTATAAAGCTGTCGAAAAGTGTTAAAAAAATATTTTATTCTACGTAAGACGTAATTCATTATACATTTTGATCATCTCTTCAATCTAGAATAAACCAATTCAAACCGAGTAAGGTCGGGTATTTTGCTAGAACATGGAATAAATTTCATTTATTTCTGAAGATTCTTTCAAAGTGTTGCCATTTTTATAAACAGTCGAGTATCTCGTCGTCCCCAATAAAACTAACTAGTACTTGATGGACGAGATATCTCGCCATTTGGAAAAACCTGACCAGATCTTGATACTATCATCATCAAAAAACGGCGATATCTTGATGACGAGATATTTCGTAACTAGCAAAATTGGTCAGAACTTGATGGACGAAGTACCTCGTCGAAACCGCTAGAAGAAATAAGGGGACAGTGGACTTTCAAAAGAAAATTTTGCAATTATTTGATTGCTATAAATTTTGCAGTTTGATTTTAGCTAAAAAGTGTATATATAAAGTTTTGTCGAAAAGTATTAAGTTGTGTAGAAGCTATTACTCTATTCGTTGTTAAAAGTTTTGAAAAATTGGTAGAGATTGATATTGCGTGATTTTTTGATGTGATATCTCGTAGATATGGTCACTTTTTCTAGGAATGAGATAACTAGTCGAGAAAAACTGCCTTATTACTCCGAGAGAATGAAGATTCCAGTAGCTAAAACTAATTGGCTCTCCCAGGACTGGCGACAGTTTGCAACAGTTTTTTGCATAAAAAGCTGGCCACTATAGGGCAGTTGACGCAATAGTTTGTACGTACAATATAAATCAAATTAACTTCATTTGGTAAGTGTATCACTCGATTATAAAGCAACAAAAAATTACAGTAATCTATCTAAAATATTTGAAAAAAAAAAGCATAGATTAAGTAACATTTTAATCCCAACTTTCAAATTTTAAAAATTGATTATTCGAAGAAAAAACCTGACGCAGATAGAACATTTCAAATTCAGAAAAATGTAAAAAAAAATATCAGTCCGAACAAAACGCATTTTTAGGTAGATTTACTTTTGTGTTGGAAAAAAAAGACCTGTCAAAAGTGATCGTAATTATAAAATTCTTTTTGATTTTGATACTAATGTTTAAATTATAATTAAATTTTTCGATCGATTTTGTGGTTTTGAAAGTCAATTGTCCCCTTAAAGTGAACTTAATTAACTCAAAAAATTTAGATTCGGAGATTAAATGGAATCAATGTGTAATCCCAGCCACTACGGAGGGGGCATGGATTCTGTACTACAATTCGAACTCAAAGCCTGTTGAACCGAGAGTCAGAATCGCATAGAAATAACTGGCGTTACAAATAAGTATTTCATTCTTATGATATAGCTCAGATGTTGCACCGGTCATCTGACCTCGTCATCTGACTGTGGTCAAAATTGTGAGATGTTGTTCTCGAATCTTTCCCTTCGAGATCGATCCTGGACCGTCACCAATATACCGTAGTATTGCTCCAGTGGGAAGTTAATTCAACAACCAACCATTCTTAAGTTGGAGTCTCGGTTTGTTTTGTAGTCTAGGAGTAATCTGAAATCTCCTTAGACTGCAACATAAAAACAAGTTATTTTGTGTTCTTCTAAGGAGATATTTTTTTTTGTCAACATAGGTGGCTGAACGTGCTTATAGTACGCATTCCGGAATTGACGTTACCTGGCTTGTTATTCAAATACAATTCCAGCACGTTTGTGATAAAAAAATCGGGACTAGGCCGAAATGATATAGGAAGTCCGTGGGAATTAGATTAGACGCCAAACGTCACCAAAACGGCGATAGAGTTGATTTTAAGGTAGCACCCCGATAAGCATCATACGAGAGCATTTGGGTAACAGCAAGAAATATCTCTGCTTTCCGTCTCGTGTGTTCGTATGCATTGAAAATATTTCTCATAGAGTATTTTAATTTGGTGTTCGTCCCGATGAATGGAAAAGTTTGAAATAAAAAAAACTATCGTAAAATTAGAAAGGATTGATACACATAGTGTGAAATGTTTCTTATCCATCAGTTAGAATTCTGTGTCAATAGAATTTTAAAAGCTCAAATGTTAAACAGATTACACTGATAGCTGTATCATGCAGAAAGTTTGAGATAATTATTTAATCAGACACTCACTGTCAAAAGTTAAGTCGGAGAGGAAAATGTTAATTTCAGAAGCCGATCTGAATTTGAGAGGCTGCAATTTGCAGCAGAGGTAGATGGAAGTATGCAAATGTGTTACAAAACAGACAATCACGTTTTCGTGTCGAGAAATATACTAGTGTAAGAAATTAAGAGAATTTCCAGACTTGGTCGATTATCTCTAGAACTACTGTACCAATTTTAATGAAATTTGATATGTACATACATTGATACAATACAAAACAAATAACCATTTAATAATTGTAATACACACGCATGATCGTGCGTAACTCATTGGAGTCGGAAGGTATGAAACAGCGGTTGCAGAATAAACAAAAAAAATGGGTTAATAGTTGGGTTAATAGGGGGTATGGTCCCCTCTTACAAGAAATACAGGTCTCGCAGCGTGATTTCATACTTGAAATAAGGCAGTTTATCATTTCCTGTGGCAATTGGTCCCGCGCGTTCAGAACCGTTGTTTTCATTCCCTGGATGGTTCTCGGAAGGGGAGTTGCGAGTTGCAATTGCCCTCCCCAGAGCGTCTCAGACATGCTCTATAGGGTTAAGGTCTGAAGATCTAGCTGGCCAATCCATCCGGCTAATATCCTCACTCTCTAGAAATTCGTCGACCAGAAGAACTCTATGTGGCCTCGCGTTATCGTCCATTAAAATGAACTCAGGGTCAACTGCACCCCTGAAAAGGCGAATAAAGGGCTCCACGACCTCATCCCTATACCTCACACCAGTCACACTGCCTCTTTCAAAGACACGGAGAGGTGTGCGGCCATCCAACATGATCCCTGCCCAGACCATTAAACTTCCTCCGCCATAATGGTCAATTTCGCGGACATTGGAGGGTAGCCGGTCCCTGGTTCTCTCCATATGAACGTACGGCGAGAATCGGTGTTTCGGCTAAACCGGGACTCATCAGTGAAGAGAACGGTCGCCCATTGATCCATACTCCAATCTCCATGCTCTCTGCACCATGATAAACGGATTCGCCTGTTCGTAGAAGTGAGCGGAACGCAAACAGCAGGTCTTCTTGCGAACAACCCTCTCTCATGAAGTCTTTTGGAAACAGTCACCCTTGATACACGGGTTCCTGTGGCTGCATACAAGTCACGAGTTAGCTGAGAAGCTGTAGCACTCCTGTTACGCCTCGCTGTAATCGACAAATGGCGATCTTCTCTGGCCGTCGTGGCTCTTGGACGACCTTGCCCAGGCTTTCTCTCGATGGATCCGGTATCCTGGAACTGTTTCCATAAGTTAAACACGGCGCTGGGCGTTAAATTGAACTCTCTACAAATTTAGACTTGAGATTGTCCTGCTTCTAGCCTCCCCACAATTCGCTACCTCATTCCATCATCTAAACGTTGGTGGTTACACATTTTTACTGTTACAATTTGAAATTAACCGATTGCTGCAAAATAACACCAAGAAATTCGCCGAGGTGTGCTAGCGAACGAAATGCGTCTTAACTTACGCGCGCTTATAAAGCCTCTTACCTACTGGCTCCGTCTACACACACGTGTACGCTTACGTATTTGACGTACAATATTTGCATTTTTGTCTAGAAGCAGTGGTTTTATATTCAGTTCAGTTCTTCTCATGAAATGCGATATAGTATGCAAATTCTCTTAATTTATTTCACCAGTGTATACAAAAAAAAGGCAGTCGTATAAAAAGCCAGCATTGTAAAGGGTTAGAGGAGTTGCATGTAAGTGTTGATAAAAAGTGTTTAGAATATTCGTACGAATAGTTTTCAAGACAGACGTGTTTCTATGGCTTCCAGAAGACGAATGGCAGATAGGGAGCACTGGCGTTCTGTAGGATGCCTTGAAACAGGGCAAACAATCACTGATGTTGCTCTTTTCTTCAGCGTTCATCATTCCAACATTTTACGATAGTCGAAACAATTCAAAAAACGTCAAACAGTTGTCCGAAGATCTGTGGCCGCCACCCATGGGTGACGACCCCCGCGGAGGATCGATATATTGTTGTTATACCTAAGCGGAATCGAAGAGAGACCTACACACGTGTGACGTCTATGGTTGCAGCGTCCATTAGTAAGACGATATCTGCCACTGCTAATGCGCCGAAGGCTACACATGAATGGACTATACTCCCGGGTACCACGAGTTTGTGTTCCTCTATCTGTCCAATCCAGAGGGACACGATTAAAATGGTTTCGGCAACATGCGAATTGGTCTGTATCTGATTGGGCTAACGTTATGCTAACGGATAAGTCGTGATTTGCCCTAGAGCTAGATGACAAACGTGTAAGGGTCTGGAGAGAACAAGGCATACGCAATCGGCCCCAGAACATCATCGAGCATCACGCATTCCTAGGTGTAAGCATCATGGTGTGGGCCGGGATTTAGTTGGTATATCGAACCAACCTGCACATCTATAGACGAGGTTCTGTGACGGCTGTTCGGTATTGGGATGAAGTCCTAGAACCCACTGTGAGATTGTGCGTCGCAGCAGTTGGTCTTTCTTTTGTTTTAATGGTTGAGATTGCGCGTCCCCATAGAGCTGGCCGAAGACTACCTGGTGAGTGAGGGGATTGTGCGAGTGGTTTGGCCGACGTATTCGCCTGACTTCAATCCCATTGAAAATCTTTGGGATGCCCTCGGCCGTGCTGAGTCTGCACGTTTCCCACCACCAGGTACTCTCACAGAGTTGCAAACTGCTCTACAGGAGGAATGGCGGTTGATTACTTGACTCTGAGGTGGTTGATCACCTAATGGAAAGCATGGTCACACGCTGTAAACTTTGCATGAGGATGAGTGGTGGTCACATACCCCATTAACTCTTTGGGGCTAGGTGTGTTAAAAACTGCCCCACCATTTGCTTAGTTTTTTATGCATGTTGGGATATGTTTTATTCCACCTTTAAAAGTTGAAGTTATTCATAGTCATATAGTTAACCTTTTTTTAAAGTTTTTCATTACGTTGGCAACGCTATACACCAACGGTAAACGGTGCTGTGATTAAGGTTGGCGCACTGCGTGATGAAGTGAATTGTTGTCGTTCATATCGGTATGTATTCTTTCTTTTCTTAAAATTTATTATGAGTGAATAAATTGTTTTCTAATAAAAAAAAAACATGCTATTTGATGTTTTATAACAATTTTGAAGCTGTGAAGTGATGGGCTTGTATATATCCCACCATGCAAGTTATTAAAAATAATAATATTAATTATTATTTTTAATTTATAAACATATAAGTGTATTATGCGACGTAGTAAAAAATGGCGGCACCGCATACTATTCTATTTTTTGGACGCAGATGTTGTTAATTCCTATATTGTTTATAGACAATTGGGTGAAAACATGGTGCAGAAACATTTTAAGGGGTAGTGTGCTGAAGGGTTTGTCGCTCAGACTTGATAAAATTGCGCCATCAACATCTGAACTTCCACTCAAGATAAAAAAAATCGAAACCCACTGTTTCATAGGAAATACGAGGAAAAGACTCGAAACATCTACCAAAACGTACTTGTCTCAGAAGATGTGCGTTATGCAGCACCAAAAAAAAATTCGCACTTCCTGGTGTGCTGTACTGTACAAAGTTCCACTTTGTTTCGGTAAAAAGTTGTGTTTCAATGAATATCATTTAAAGCATTAGTTGCATGGAGGGATTATATATGTCTCACCCTGTAAAAAAGGACTTATTGATATGTTATTTTTTTTCCTTATTTTGAGTAATGATTTATCTTAAACAATCGAAATTAATGTTATTTCCATTAATTTTATAGTAAAAAAAATTCGGTGCCACTAGGGTTTTTATTTTTTTTAAAACCGTGTGCCTCAAAGAGTTTATGTCGGTTTTGTTTATTTGTTTGGGATTTAAATGTCATTTTGTTAATTACTCCAATATAACTTCATCTTATAATTTATGAAAATGTAATATTGTTTTCATCTTTGTATTTAATTCTTTGTTTTGTTTCATGCATAAACCTATTTGATACTTTCCTGCCGCGTTTCATGTCAATCAAAGCTCTATTTGTCGGGTTTTTTGCCTTTTACCTTTCGTGCTTAACTTTGGGCAGCGAATGTATATTCCGCAAATGTCAAGAAAGTATAAAATATAAACACTGGCATTTTTAAAATGTAGTCAGTATTATAGTATTTCCTTTGTTTCAATTCGAACAGAATCGCAGTGTTTCGTATAGATTAGTTCTGAAAAATTTTTGTTTCTGTAAAATCGGCCCCTACACACATAGTATATGCCAATAGAAAACTTAAAGTATGGAGAAAGTAAAATAATTAAATATTGTCTGACACAAAAATTTCTTCTCGAATGCATGTTTCAAATATTTTTTAATACCAAAAATCAACAAGAATATTTAAATATTCTATCGAGTCTTGGAATACTTTTATAAAACAAATTTCACTTACATTTTTATCAAATGCAAAATCTCCGATACAATTTTTTTTTTCATAAAAAGTTCAATTTCGGAATTCTAGGAAAATTTAGTTTTTATACTGATGAAAATATAAATACAACCTAAGGTAGAGGATAAATTCGAATATCAATCACCTATACGAAATGGGGATGACAGAATTTGGTAAATAACTGCCACCATATTTTACCCCCTATATGAAGATCTATAGCTGAAAGAGAAAAATAACCCTTTTAAATCAAGTCTGATTTTACTGACACCTTTTAAAGCATATTTTTAGAATAAACACCACTGATCCTCCCGTATTTTAAGTATCCCGACTCTCGATGCATGGTATAACATTACACATGCAGTTACATATCACTACAGCTAAAATGAAAGCTTTAAATGAAACTATGGGTGTAATAACTTTATTCTGACGGAAAAGCGTCCGCAGAATTTTGCAACTAAAGCGTAATGTGATTTATAAAAGAACGCTTGTTCTCCTAAAAGTTTACATCAATGGTCTTGTCTTTTCATGAGGTGTCTAAGTTCAATAACTTTTTAAAGTATTCTATTTTCGTCACACTGGAGCAACATAACGAACTATTGGTGGCGATATATCTAATGATATATCTCGGCCACGATATATCTAATGTGCACCAGCCCCCCACGTACACGGCGGTATTTGGTTGGATCGAGCTTAGAACTCGCAATCCTCCGGTTGATAGTCTGACAATACATGGATTTTCTTGTGTTGAACTGGTTCAAAATCACTTTCGTCACTTGAAGATACTACCTCGCACTCGTTTAGAGTTGACATTTTTTCAGTTACCATGTAGTCGGTGTAACGGACTAAAAAGTATAAAATAATTCTCCTGGCCCCATACAGATTCCTGAGCCCATACAGATTGTTCTGAATATTTGTGATTGTGAAGTTTTAATAGCTATAAAAATACTTGTAAGATTTAAAACGAAAAACTTGGTGCGCTTTACACTCCTCAATATTATCTATTGCATGCTCCCCACGTTTTTCATTTTAAATCTTGCAAGTATTTTTATAGCTATTAAAGCTTCACAATCACAAATTTTCAGGACAATCTGATGGGATCAGGAATCTGTATGGGGTTATAAATCTGTATGGGGCCAGGAGAAATTATTTTATACTTCTTAGTCCGTTACAAAAACGTGCTATACTAAAAAAAATTATTTAAGTAATTTTTATTGATAACTTTGTCAATAATGTTCTAATTTGATTGAAATTTTGAAATGACTGTAAGTAGATTGTACTGAATTGTTTTTTTCATACACCGCACAAAAAAAAAGATCGCACTAAAAAAAAAGATCGCACTAAAAAATTCGCACAAAAACAGATTTGAGTGTAATCTTTGCATGTTGCGTTCATGCAACAGAGAAAATTATGCAGTGAAAGAGAAAATCTGCAAACTGCTTGGAATAAATGATACTAACATCTGGATATTATGTCTCTTATCCAATGTTTATCACCGCGCTGAAATGAATGTATACGGGCCCCATGCGAAAATAGTGTACTTACTGGTGTAATTCCATTTCTAGGGGTTTATTTCTCTTTTGCGCTCGTAAATGTCGTTATAGGTTGTTAGTTCGCATCCTATAGTGACACTAACCGTATATACGATCCTTCGTTGTCACGTAACCAAATATATTATCGGAAAACATAGCTTTTATCATTGACTTGTTTTATGCTCCCTTGAAAATTAAAGTCTATGTTTCGACGTCGTTAATATCTGTTCATTCTCTAATCGTTTTTGAATAACGATTTTCAACCTCTGGACCACGACACACTAGTATACATAATGAATAGCATTGTTGTACCTTACAGATGGTGAAATAGTAAATTGTGTAAGATTTATTTCATATCAAAGATTTGGTTTTGAACTTTTGATGAGTGTGTTTTCAAAAATAATTTTAAATCTTATTGATTTATTTCAAAGTATCATAAGTAGTAAAAGCTTTTTTAAAGCCAATTTGTGTGGCCGAAAAATCGAGAAATCTATACTACCTTATTAATCTGTTGCTGTTATCATTTTGTGTTTTGTAACCTTTCTTGTTTTCTTATCTTTATCTTGTTCATGTGTACCAGTCAATGAAATTTTAAATCTATTTATACTATTTTTTTTAATATTTTGTTGAAGAAAGTTTAAAATTGTTGCTTTAGAACATAGGAACGAACATCTTCCGTGATTTGATTTACTTAATGTTTTAATGACTTTTGGTCGCTTTTCGCTAAAAAACCTATCTAACCATATTTTTTCCACGAAGTTAACGGTTCGTTACTTTCATTTCAGATTGTATCCCGCACTGTGTATTTTTAGATCAATTTCAGCAATTTTCTAAATTGTGTTTTTCCCTATTGTAAATCGATACCTTCATGCTATCGAAATTCACGTGCTTTTCCTTGAAAAACAGTTACTTAAGAAATGATAAGCCACGTACTACAATAACGAGTCTTCGGATTAATTGTTCTTGAAACTATGTAAATCATTGAACCATTCATTCATTTCCAAATCAAAATAATCAAATTAAAATGACAATTGACACCTCAAGAAAAATAATGTTTTTTGTCCTGGTTAAAAAAAAAAAATTAGAATATTCTATGCGAAATACAAATATTTATCCAAAATTCATAAAATAGTAATTATTTACACTTAGCCACTAAGTTTATTCTGAATTTATGAATATTTCAGAAGAATCTGAAAACTTCTAAAATATTCTTGTTCTCTAATTTTTGAATCAAATAGTTTTAAGCAACTTTCATCGAAACTAAAAGTTTTAATTATTTAATGTGTTTTCTTAAACTTAAAACAAAAGCAATGTGTCGTTTGTTTAATATGTCTTTCTAATGCATTACGCTAAAATGAAACAAGACTTTCAAATTACGAGTAGAATGAATTATATTAATATTTTGACTTTGAGGAGTATTATCATATTTTAACCCTCCTGCTTGTTATCTCAACGAGTCCCACCCTGGAGTATGGATTGTTAATGTTTAGAAAGTGGCAAAATGTCGTAAGTCTTTTTCTTTCAGTTTATGAGAAAACCAAAAACGAAAAATTGTAATGAGTCAAAAACCACAGAACCACAAGTTGAATCTTGAAATTGCTGTCACGAAAAATTAAAACAAGTGACATAACATTTTGCCATCTAACCACAGATATATTCATTTGTATATAAATTATTTATTACATATATATATATATATATATATATATATATACATTTGTGTATAAATACAATTGTTACATTTGTATCACAGTACTGAAAATTAAGATTCCCTTTGTTTTTCGTTTCGAATATAATTTCAATAAAACATTTAAAAAAACTGAATATGCATTATTTCTTAAATCTCCCGATTTCCTATTAGAAACGAAAGTTTTCTGTAATAAGAAATATTTATATGCTCTTTTCTTTTACTTGTATATTCTTAAAAAATGATTTTAATAAAGTTCTTTTTTTTTTCTGATTGATTTTATATAGATTTTGTTGTTCTCGCGGAAAGAGCATCATTTAAATTGCTAGGAAAAGTAACTGAGATATATTGGATTTTTATTTCATAAAGTGCAATGTAAATTTATCAGCTATCCACATTTAACTTTCATTCGAAAGCTATTCTCAACTTTCAAAGAACAGTTTAATTTTCTTGATATACTGAAAAAAATTCATTCAATTTTATTTTAACCACTGGGGATTGCCTCGACGCAGTATCTCGTCATTAGAAGAAAACTGACCAGATCTTGATCTCGTCATCATCCAAAAATCGTCAATATCAGGATGGCGAGATATCTCGTCATTAGAGCTAATTGATTAGACATTGATGGACGAGATATACTGTCGAAACCACTTGTATGGTTTACCCTCCTGGTGGTTATTTCGAAGAGGTGCCTCGTAGTAAGTTAAATATGGTCAAATATTGAAGGGCGGGGTCTTGTCGAAACCACTTGGCGGATTAACTAAAGAATTTTCCATTTATTACTCACCGTTGGTTAAGTTAGAAATACCCTGAAATGTCAGATTTCCTAACTACATGGTAAAGGTGACCCAGCGACGCAAAAATCTTGACGTCGCATCCAATTTTGTGTCTTTCTTTGTTAACATTCCTTGAAAACGCTGATAAATTTATTTCCAATGCAATAAAAAGCATCCCAGTTTCACAGCGGTAGCAGCTAAATTTAAGTAGATAGTATTCTTGAAACTCAACCTGTAAGCAATGAAGCGTAAAACGGAATGTAATTTGGATAGTCATATTGTAGATTTATTTTCTGATGTTAAACTATTCGAATTGAATTTATTTGACATAGATAGGGAGGGATCGAATTGATTTACTTATTTTTCATTGAAAAGATAAAATACTGTACTCCGGTCATTATTTATCTGAATTTTCCAGAATTATATATATATATATATATATATATATATCTAATATATAAAATTTCCATGTCACAATGTTAGTTACCGTACTCCTCCGAAACGGCTTTACCGATTTTTACCAAATTTTATATGCGTATTCAGTAGGTCTGAGAATCGGCTACTATCTATTTTCCATACCCCTAAGTGATAAGGGTTGTTCACCCTTAAAATTTATTTTTTAAATTTTTTGACGAAATTTTTTGTTTTTATTTTTTTATAATGTGGCATTAAAAAATACATACAACCCTTAATTTTTACTTTTTTATCACCAACCCTTATTTTTTTATGGCCATTTTAGTAATTTAATCATTTTTCATCCCGCTCGATAACTGATCAATTATAGTGTTTTTAACTGTACTTCGACTAAAAATCTAAAATTTTTTTTAAGAAAAGAAACATTTATTTTTATTATTAAAGTTTAATCCTGATATATGCTTAGTGTTACCAATCTTAGATTCTTAAAATTTGCCGCGCGTGTATTTGGCACGATTAGTTCAGTTAATCAAGTTTTAGTTAAACAAGTGATTTGCATAACCTTAAAAGTACTCAACACGTGTCACGAGCTCCAACCAACAACGGCTTTTGTGTTGTAAGTATACTTTTTTTATATAATTGATTGAATTTTTTACAACTATTGTTTCCAATTTTTTTTCACAAAACTAATATTTTCGCTATAATCCTGGCCGATGCTGATGCACGTGTGAGCATGCAGCAATTGCGTCAAGAACAATCAGAAGATACACGAGCTGAGCGCAATGAAGTTATTTCATTAATTCTATTTATATGTGTTTTGTACAGTGAGCAATGCCAAGAAAACGCAAAGGGGCTGATTTGAGCCGTAATACAAGTAGGTCCAGAAGTATGAGAGATAAAAGATCCCAAAGAACCGAAGAACAAGTCCAGCAACAAAATGCTGATGCACGTGTGAGCATGCAGCAATTGCGTCAAGAACAGTCAGAAGATACACGAGCTGAGCGCAATGAAGTTATACGTTTAGAACAACGACAATCACGCCGTTTTACGGTTAATAGACGCAGAACAAATGACCAACAACGCCAACAGGTACATCGTGCATTTACATCTGATTCATTTTTGCGTCTAGCATTCCAGTATGAGCCCGATATTGAATATTATGCTCATTCAAAAGTGGTAATTGGTGCTATGGATAAGGAATGTCCGCATTGTCATGCTCTCAAATTCAAAAATGAGCCACCTGGGATGTGTTGCGCGTCAGGAAAAGTGCAACTACCTGAAATTGAAACACCACCTGAACCATTGAACGGTTTACTTATCGGCACGGATCCAGATTCTAACGTATTCCTGAAGTCAATTCGAACATTCAATTCATGCTTTCAAATGACATCGTTTGGAGCAACAGAAATAGTTCGAAATACTAATGCTAATGGTCAACAATACAATTCTACATTCAAAATCAGAGGCCAAGTTTATCATAAAATGGGCTTATTGCTGCCAATGCCAAACGAACCACATAAATTTTTACAAATCTACTTCATGGGCGGCGAGGATTCCGGAAGCGCACTTGCCAATCGCGTGAATGCACGTTGTGACTATAATAACCTTGATTCATTTTTTGCCAGGCGCATCGTCAGCGACTTGGACGCTCTATTGAACGAGCACAATGAATTGTTGAAAATATTCAAATCACACATGCACAAATTACAAAGCGATAATCACGCTATTGTCATTAATCCTGATAAAACACCAGCTGGAGAACATATTCGTAGATTCAATGCACCTGTTGTTGAAGACGTTGCTGGAATCATGGTTGGCGATCGTACAGGTACACGCGAAATTGTGATTCGTAGAAGAAATAATAATCTTCAGTTCATTGCTGATACACATCGTTCATATGACGCTCTCCATGACTCCAATATCCGCTAATATTCTGGAAGGGGCAAGACGGATATTGCATAACATAAAACAACGAGATCCCGTATCAGGTACTTCATTTATTATGAACTTGATCATTAACCATTTAACAAAACAATTAAATTATTGAACAGAATTAATTTAAATTAATATTCATAAATATATTATTACAGGAGCTGAAACATACAAGAACGTTAGCTCGAAAGATTATTATGCGTACTGATTAATGATTCGGCGCGGCCTGGACAACGTCATTCTACGATGTCGTGAGCTTTGTCAACAATTCATGGTCGACATGTACGCGAAGATAGAGGGCGAACGACTACGATACTTACGATATAATCAACTCAAGCTGCGTGCGGAAGAGTACATTCACTTACGAGACGCTATTAACAACAACGCCGACGTCGCCGAAATTGGTAACTCTGTCATTTTACCATCATCGTACGTAGGCAGTCCACGTCATATGCAAGAATATATACAGGATGCTATGGCTTACGTGCGCGAATATGGACGACCGTGTTTATTTATCACGTTCACATGTAATCCAAAATGGCCAGAGATTACATCTTTGCTATTGCCTGGCCAAAATGCAATACATCGTCATGACATTACAGCACGTGTATTCAGACAAAAGTTGAAGTCTCTAATAAGTATCATTACTAAATTACATGTATTCGGTCCCACACGTTGCTGGCTGTATTCAGTTGAATGGCAAAAGCGAGGATTACCTCATGCGCACATTTTGGTTTGGTTAATCGACAAAATCCGTCCTGAAGAAATCGATAGTATCATTTCTGCGGAAATTACAGATCCGTCTACTGACCAAGTGCTGTTTGATATTGTTACAGCAAACATGATCCATGGTCCATGCGGTACTCTTCATCGTTCATCGCCTTGCATGGTAGATGGAAAATGTACTAAAAATTTACCTAAAGATTTCACTAATGATACGATAACAAATACCGACGTATATCCAATATATCGTCGAAGAAGTCCCGATAATGGCGGACAATCATTTATTAAAAATATCAGCAACACAGACATTGACATTGACAATCGTTGGGTGGTGCCGTATTCGCCTCTGCTAAGCAAGACATACAATGCTCATATTAATGTTGAGTTTTGCAGTTCTGTGAAGAGCATCAAATATATTTGCAAGTATGTCCATAAAGGCAGTGATATGGCTGTGTTTAGAGTAGAAAATACTAATGTAAATGCTCCTCCAATGGATAAAAACGATGAAATTACGCTCTACCAAATTGGTCGGTACATCAGCTCCAATGAAGCTGCTTGGCGTATCTTCGGTTTTCCAATTCATGAACGGGATCCAGCAGTTGTTCAGTTAGTCGTCCATCTTGAAAACGGTCAGCGTGTATTTTTCACGAACGAGACAGTGATTGATCGTGCTACAAATCCAACTAAAACTACACTCACTGCATTTTTTGAATTGTGTAATAGTAAGGATGATTTTGGTGCCTTTGCAAGAACATTACTCTATTCACAAGTACCACACTATTTCACATGGGCTCAAACAAAAAAATGGATGCCCCGCAAGCAAGGCTCACCAGTTGATGCATGTCTCAATTTTTTTAAATCGAACGCTTTGGGGCGATTATTTACAGTCAATCCAAGACACACTGAGTGCTTTTATCTTCGACTGTTGTTGGTTAATGTTACTGGCCCATTATCATTTCAAGATATACGTAAAGTGAATGGGCAACAGTATCCGACATATAAAGACGCATGCCTTGCACTCGGCTTGCTGGAAGACGACAACCAGTGGGAGTGTATGCTTGCTGAAGCTGCATTGAACTGTACAGCAATACAAATTCGTCTACTATTCGCTATAGTGTTGACTACATGTTTCCCAGCTCGAGCACAGATATTGTGGGATAGTCACGAAGATTCAATGACTGATGATATATTGCATCAACATCGTACACGGTGCAACGATCTAACGATAACATTCAGCGACGCTATGTACAATTAAGCATTGATTGCTATTGATGATCTTTGCATTGTCATTACCAACTTATCACTCACTCATTTCGGTATGAATTCGTCAAATCGAACTGCATCTGATTTAATTAACACTGAAATGAATCGTGAACTGCAGTACAACACTGTAGAAATGGCAGCGATTGTTACTCGCAATGTCCCACTAATGAATGACGAACAAAGAACCATTTATGACCGCATTTTGCTCGCAGTTTCAGCAGGACAAGGTGGGTTCTTCTTTTTGGATGCACCGGGTGGAACTGGCAAAACATTCCTTATTTCACTAATTCTTGCTGAAATACGATCAAATAATGGCATCGCATTGGCCGTTGCATCATCGGGCATTGCGGCAACTTTATTGGATGGAGGCAGAACAGCTCATTCAGTATTTAAGCTGCCACTAAATATTCAAAATAACCCTGACGCAGTGTGTAACATTAAAAAACAATCGTCCATGGCCACCGTGCTGAAACAGTGTAAAATTATCATCTGGGATGAATGTACTATGGCACACAAACATTCAATTGAGGCGTTGAACAGGACATTGAAAGATATTAAAAACAACGACAAACTATTTGGCGGCACTCTGTTGGTGCTTTCAGGAGATTTCAGACAAACACTTCCCGTCATTCCACGTTCAACATACGTTGATGAGATCAACGCTTGCTTAAAATCATCTCCATTGTGGCGTAATGTTGAAAAAGTACAGCTGAAAGTAAATATGCGCGTTCAAATGCTTCAAGATCCATCCGATGAAACATTCTCAAAACAACTCTTAGATATCGGTGATGGAAAAGTTGCTACAGATGAAACTGGATACGTAAAATTACCGACCGATTTCTGCACAATCGCTGATTCGCAAGATACTCTCATTGAACAACTATTTCCCGATGTACACACACAGTACATAAATCATGAGTGGCTTGCAGAAAGAGCTATTTTAGCAGCAAAAAATGCAGACGTTGACAATTTAAATTTGAACATACAACAGTTGTTGCCAGGGAACTTGGTATCATACAAATCTATTGATACAGTTTGCGATGCCAGCGAAGCTGTCAATTTTCCCACAGAATTTTTGAACTCACTGGATTTGCCAGGCATGCCACCGCATAATTTACAATTGAAGGTTGGATCTCCAATTATCTTGCTTCGTAATTTAAACCCGCCACGGTTGTGCAACGGTACGCGATTAGTCATTCGAAAATTGATGAAAAACGTTATCGAAGCCAGCATTTTAAATGGCAAGTTCAAAGGTGAAAATATCTTAATACCACGGATTCCTATCATACCTACAGATGTGCCAATTCAATTCAAACGAATTCAGTTTCCGATTAGATTGGCATTTGCAATGACAATCAACAAATCCCAAGGCCAAACGATGTCTGTTTGTGGCTTAGATTTGAGTACACCATGTTTTTCACACGGGCATTTGTACGTAGCATGCTCTCGAGTCGGTAAACCATCCAGTTTGTTTGTGCTCGCTAAAGATGGGCTAACAAAAAATATTTTCCACGCTATAGCATTAAAAGATTGATGTTGTTTGTTAGTGTTACTGTCGTAATTAATATGTGATATGTAATTTTAAGAAATAAACTATAATGACTTGAAAATAATATTGTTTGGTGTTTGTTATTTTTATATTCCCTTATCGTTCATAGCGCTCCATGCCCATTTCACGCATATACCACATACTTACACACTTATAATAAGTAAGTTACTTTTTGTCTACACTAGAATTTATCTAGAAACTAGAAATAATTTATAAGGCAAAACAACGTTTGCCGGGTCAGCTAGTATATATATATGTGACGACTTTCTACAAGTCTCACTACGAAGTTCTCATAAAATACGAGCAGGACAGAGAGCAATGAAAAATACGTCTTTATTAGACCACAGTCATGGTTCGAGTGCTATAAGAGATGGCGCAGCAAGTTACAAGCTGCGTATCAACAAATTAATTATTCATTGATCAGCAATACTCAAGACAGATTTCATTGCCTTATATGGTATCATTTGATGGGACATCGTACAGTAAATAGACGGGAACAGATGGATCACGCCGTGGGAAGATGAATTTAGCTTAGCTTGCAAAAATTAATTATTTCTGATGCAATGGGCTGTGAAACTGTAAAAGGCACGTGAAAAAACACTAGGAGGCGCCGGCCAATGTCAAAGCAATTTTCTCACGAATCATTTTTAATGTTACATCCCCCTTCCCAAGAAGACTACATCCTATGCGTCCATAGGGTGTAGGACATCTAGGAAGAAGCTGTTAATGAAAACCTAAAATTTGGAATAAATTAGCAACCCTATAACCCAAAACTTCTATCAACCCACTTGCTATCCATCTATTGACATACAAACTAATTATACAAAACATAAAAACACTTTTAACATTATTGACTCTTTATCTCAGTCATGCTAAAGAGTATAAACGCAATAAACAATTCGAATATAGGATCGATTAAAATAAAATATAACACAATAAATTGTTATCATAATAGAATTATCAATGAGCATCAATACCACACTAGTTCACAAACATACCAAATCAAATACTGTACCAAATAATACAACCAGTTTCCAGAGAATTGTGTTCTGAAAACAAACCTAATGAAAATGAAATAATAAAAACCAATAATACTATACACAATATATAATAATCGTATAATAAAAACCATAATAATTCCAAATACTTCTATAATACATTAACTTGTGTGACCAGTACGGACTTCAGAATATCAGGGACCCAGGGGCTTACCCTAATCTCTTCATTTAGCTACTGTCGCGAACAAGTTCAAAAACCCAACATGAAAGTACAACATTTCTTGTAAATCATAAAATAATCATCACTGTAATTTAATTATATACAAGTTATAAGTAATTAGCGCTGCTATAAGCCAGGCTGTAGGATGCATCCAAAAAAATTTCTCAGTCCTTTTTAGTTATATTTCTCACATAACAAACAAAAATTTTCACAAATTCCTTTTAATTAGCACAACTTTCTTTCAATTATTTCTACATAGAATATAACCCTTACTATTCTCTGTGTCTATTTATTTCTAATTCACATTTCACTTCCTTCAAGTATTAAGTACAAATAAACAAATCTACTCATCCTTATATTCTTCATTCACTTTTCAACTTACAAATACAAAATACAATCAATTCTCCTGCGGTATCACGCATTTATTTATTGCTCGATCTCAGGATACTTGCGAGATAAAAACACAATATACAATAACTTTTAAACAAAATCTCCTTATTTCTCTTGGTGCATGAATCCGGATGAATATATCTTTACTTAATTTCAATTAATTTATCAGAGTAATATCTTCTCGTGATAATAATTGTATGTTTAAGCTGTTAATAGAAAAATATGAAACCTTTATATGTGAAAGAGTAAAACAACTCTCCTTCAATATCCAATTTCATACAAAAAAAATTATAAAAAAACAAACAAGTTTAACATTCATCACAGACTTCATGCTGCCAAAGTTCCATTCTAATTCGTCCATTATAAAATTTGTTTTTGGAAAATATGTGCCGGAAAGATAGTATCAGAGATGCCAGTTCTGTGTTTTGGTCAATTTTTGCAAATCCAGGTAAATTTTCCTGCATAGCGAAAGGACTTTTAAAACTTTCAGTCAAGGGGGGTGTAATCCCCGCTTTCTGAAATTGTTGTAGAAGCTAAACATCTCCAGACTTCCCTCTGACATTATCAATACATTTAATAATTTTACTACAATGTTTACCACAATTCTTATTATAAAAATATCTCGTTTCTATCGCATCATAATTCTCACTTTCTGTAACACATCATTATAACTTTATTTTTATTTTCTTAATTTCTCCTATTTTGGCACTTACCTCTATGATTTTGATTACATCTACTAGTCCACTGGCTTGCCGCATCAACTGCAACTTTTCAATACCCCCCATTTCTCTATATTTTAGAGACCTGACAAAAGATACTTGGTCACGTTACATTGCTGCCAGTGTCAATGAGTCCCAGTAAGTCTTGTCTAGTATCTGGAAAACACATCTCGGTGACAAGAAATACGTTTCCGGTATAGTGCATACTGGTGAGGGACCCTGCACGAAATCACTTTCTGAAGTCTCGGGCAAATTGGCCCTGCAGAGCACAGTTGTAGCAAGCCGCTGTGGGTCTATCTCGTGGTGGCGGTAGCACTCCATGGGTTTGGCTAGGTAGACGAGGAACCCATGGTCATGGTCTCCAAGGTAGAAGAGGCACACCTGGTGGTCTCCTTGGTACGGATGATGGGCCCTGGTATTGCTGTGGTCTCCAACTCCATGGTTGATGTAATCCAGCCCTTGGTGGGAAGGCAGGGGTCGGTCATCTCCAAGGTGAGGTTGTTCCGCTGAGGGGCTTGAACTCCAAGAGCCTGGACATCGGCTCTTTCCGCCGGCGACCTTTGCGTCCATGTCGGTAACATTTCCGAAGCGAGGGAGACGAAGCATTTTTTCTCCCTTGCTTTTTCTTTCACCATTCATTTAATTCATCACGTCAGCAAAGCAAAATTTTAACTTCGTCGGCTGTTTTGGGTATGCACCCACTCTTCCATCAATCGAAAAGAGAAACAACAAACAATTCTTCTTTCGCCTTACCCGCGGCAGAAAAAGACAAATTGCTGCCATTGTTGGTCACTTTCATCGTGCTTAGTTCCTTTAAACATTTCAAATTAGCATCGTGCCGTCGGTTTTCGCGACAGGAATTAAATCCTGTCGACTTGTGACGACTTTCTTACAAGTCTCACTACATAGTACTTATAAAATACGAGCAGGACAGAGAGCAATGAAAAAGACGTCTTTATTAGACCACAGTCATGGTTCGAGTGCTATAAGAGATGGCGCAGCAAGTTACAAGCTGCGTATCAACAAATTAATTATTCACTGATCAGCAATACTCAAGACAGATTTCATTGCCTTATATGGTATCATTTGATGGGACATCGTACAGTAAATAGACGGGAACAGATGGATCACGCCGTGGGAAGATGAATTTAGCTTAGCTTGCAAAAATTAATTATTTCTGATGCAATGGGCTGTGAAACTGTAAAAGGACGTGAAAAAACACTCGGAGGCGCCGGCCAATGTCAAAGCAATTTTCTCACGAATCATTTTAATGTTACATATATATATATATATATATATATATATATATATATATATATATATATATATATATATATATATATATATATATATATATATATATATATATATATATATATATATATATATATATATATATATATATATATATATATATATATATATATATATATATATATATATATATATATATATATATATATATATATATATATGACCATGGTAATGTCATACAATCATATCATCTGTTGTGCAGGAATTCTATTAATTTTTAATTTAATCAGGGCATCAATCTTGGTCGTAAACACCCCCAAGCTGCTATTAGGCGTGAATAACCTATACAAATGTTAAATTTTCTAACACCTGACCGTGAATTGAAATGTCGTTCTCGGATCTTTCCTTTCAGGACTGATTACGGTTGGTTGTGGGTTTTATGGCTCAAGGTCTATATAGGACCATGCTGTGCCATACACAAGACTTATAATATCAAGATGAACACGCTCTGAAAGTTTTACTGTTACAGAAGACAAATACGCGCAGGGGGAAAGGCATCTGACAGGAATAGAACTTGCATCGCCTACAGCTCTCATGATTTGCTAGCGCAGTGGGCATACCCAGAGTCACGACTGCCAGGACTGATCCCGGACAGTCGCTAATTGACCGTTGTGTTGCTCCAATACAACGTTAATTCACCAAGCTTCATTTACCTACCTAACAAGTATATAAACGAAAGCAATAAGAGTATTGACTATTATTACTTAACAGAGCAGAGATTCTCGACTATTATAGAAGGAAGTGTTTGTCTGTGTCCTGTGTGTACTGTCCTGACTAATCTATGGCACTTACGACAGTGAAATTTGGCACACAGCTAGTCTGACTGTTTCTGATTTTAAAAATTTTACTTCGAACATTTCTAAATGAATTTATTAGTTTTTTTTAACCATTCTTTCCTCCCAAATTTTGATGTCAGAAAGAAGAAGCGAGCCGATTTTGTGATTTTCGACCACTGACTTCACTAGCGTGTTTCGTCCTAACGCCTTTGGAACCATGCCACGTTTTCCGATTCAAGCGGGTATTGATTTACGTTGTTCATAATAGACCCTTCGAGGCCATCACGACGTTGCCTGTGGAGATCGTTTGTGAAGCAACAAAACTTCCATTGCTACGAATTTGCTACAAATTTCCATTTGGTTTGCGAACAAACCAACACCACGGGCAGCGCCATTATGGCTGTTATCCACTAGGCTACGAATTCTGATGGGAATTCGTAGCAATCACAGGTGGTTAGCGAGCAGTGGTCACACCTGGCCCCACGAAAAGAACTGTCACGGGCAACGCCGTGCTGGCCATGCAGTGGCTAGTTTTTCGATAAACATTTGAACATGGAAGTTCATCAATAAACATTAAATGAATGTATGTCTAGAAGAAGAGTGTACGTTACACTTTAAAAATTTTACAGGGGACAGCTAAAAGAAAGTGAGCCGGGTTTTTTTAATCAGAAAATGCTTAGCATCTGTTGTAACATACGCCCTTTTTCAATACTAACGAACCTGAATTTTACTTAACCTTAATGTATTTTATGTTATTCAGTAACACCACATAGGCCTTTGCTCCACAAAAAAAACGGTTATGAAATATTTGAAACTTACACTTTCTTCAAGACACACATTCATTTACTAAAGCTTAATAAAAAATGTTTTTTAATTTTTCTTCATACAGGAGAGTTGTGCTTCCGAAGTACTCGCTCCTTCCAGGTGTTAACGATTATTAACAATGGTAATTGGTAATTATTAATTAACGTCGTACTAGAGTAACACAACAGACTATTGACGACATTATTAACGATGGTCGAACAATGTTTTTATGCGTTTCGATTCGATCTTAAGAAAGTAATGATGAAAAGATTAATAGCGCCCTTTGAGGCAATGAGGGGGATATTTAATTAAGTTGCTTTGTTTTCAAACATTTCCAGTGTATTTTTTTTTAATAAATTATATTTAAGTACTAGCTCATTTCTTTCGATTGCATTAACTCGTTTTCACGTATCGTTTCTTTCATCTTTTCATTGTAAAAACTTTGGAAGGTTCAATTTTGCTCGTTTCGAAATTTTACCTCAATATAATTATCAGTCATCTCACGCCGTTATGATGGGAAAATAAAGTGTTTTGTTTTCTTTTCTACGATGGATTTATAATTACCTGATCAATTATTTTATTTCAATACTAGCAGATATACCCGGCTTTGCCACTGCCTCCTAAATTATAAAGCCTTCTGACTGATACGCAAACCTTATATGACGCGTCGCCATCAAAAGATATACGATTCTTGTCTTGTTTGAATTAAATACTGAAGCCATCCGAGCGAGCGCTTCATCAGTGGATTTGTTAAAAGTAGTTCGAATTATATCGTTTGTACATTAGTTATCGTTATATTTCCGTATTATCGTTTGCACATTAATTACTGTTACAGTTTCGTATTATCTTTTGAACGTTAGTTACTATTATATTTTTGTGTAATTCCAAAAAAGAATACCTGATAAGGCAGCTGTGTAAATATTTCTATGTATGGAGTCAGATAGAAGAAAGTGTATTTTGTCGAGAACGATTGAAGAATATTATTCAAGGAGAATCTCGTAACAGGATTATCGTGATTAAATTTTACACTCGCAGTTGCTAAGAAAGGGAGAAAAAGGTATGTTGATTTCATTTTTAATATACTTTAATTAAAACCAGTGAAATATTTGTTAGGTTACGAAATTCTTTTCGAATCACCAAAGGCCCAGAAACTGTGATCATCCTGTTTTATTCTCCTTTGGTTATGTGAATTATTCAGCAAGTTTAATAATATATCGTATTATAATGGTATCCAACAATTCACAAACATAACTTTATTTAACTAAGCCTAACGTGCTCTTTTGGTTAAATTAAAATCTGTACAGTATAAATATATATCGAACAGCACTTTTCAGATTTTTTGGTTAATATTATTACTCTGTTATTGTTATCAAACTCTGGGAGTCGAAGTAATTACAATACGCGAATTCTACTGTAAAATATACTAATGTATAAAAAATTTTATATGCGTTTATGAAGCCATATTGATTCCACATATTGAGGTCACAGATAATGACGGATTAAATTTCTGATAACATTCCTTTAATCACATATTTAGCTGGTTATTGTTGTCATGCAGTTGTAAAAAGGATTAAATGTGAAAGTTGTAGGGGTAATTTAGTTATTGAAAAACCACTAATTATTGATTCAGGCTTTCAGCATATCCATAATTGTGACAGAGGTGGATTCAAGTATCCAGCTGTGGATGCTGTAACTTTCATAATGCATACTTTTATTGTTCTGCAAAAATTAATTGGGAAAGAATTTGAGAGTGAATTTTTTAAAGTATCAAACCAACGCCTGTTTGCTTTGCGTGCTACTCAGGAAGTAGGGGAGACTGGGGACACTTGATCCCTAAGGAGACTTAATCCCCAGTGTTAAAAACAACAATAATAAAGAGTTAAGTCTTGTAAACTTCTAACACTGGTACAGTTATTCTTAGTCTACAAATCCAGCAACAAAATTTCTTTCAACCATGTTTATTTTTATTATAAGAAAAAATTGTTTGATTTCATGAATTTGCACTTTTTATATTGTAAGTGGTTTAAGTTTTTTATTTTTAGCTAATTATAATTAAAGTAGTTATATGTAATGATATTTCATGCTGTCTTTTCTTACCTTATGAATAATACTATTTATGTGTAATACAGTTTTTTTTTCTTTTTTTTCAGCAATATTTTCAGGGTGCATGTGCATTGGGGATACATGATCCCCATCATATGGGGAGAGATGATCCCGCGATCAAGTATCCCCAATGTCACACACACACATATATTTTTTTGTCTTTGTTTACTTTTTGTTGGTGAAGTCATGCCATGTTTTTATAAACGTAAAGATGGTGTTAACCCCAGTAAAATATCAATGTGGAAGGTATGCAGTCAGCAGTAAAGGTTGTATTAGATGGTGACAGTATAAAAGGGCAAGAACATTTGGTATTAATGTAATGACATTAAAACGTTCTGTTAAAGAAGATGCTTTATGCAAATATTTTAAAACATCAAGTAAATTACATCATGGACTTACTCCTATGCATTTAAGGAAGTTAGCATTCCAGTATGCTGTAAAAAAGGGGAAAAAATCCCTGAATCATGGAAAAAAGAAGGATGTGCGGGGTAAGAATGGTACAGAGCGTTATGAATCGTAATTAGTCAGTGTTTCTTTGAACCCCAGAGGCAACCAGCCTTAATCATGTCATTAGTTTCAACAAACACAACATTAATATGTTGTTTAAAATCTGGAACTGGTATATACTAAAGAAAAGCTAGACCCACAAAAAATATGGAACATTCATGAAAGTGGTTTTACCACTGTGCATAAGCCACCAAAAGTAGTTGTTACCAAGGGGAGAATATCGCACTCTGAGAAGAAAAGTGACACAGCTCAAAATTGCAGAATTTGAGAACTATCAAATTAAAAGACACTTTAAAAATTATATTCTTTTAAATTTTAGGTAAGTATTTATGGTGGTAACTTCTATTATATTCTATAGAATAGCAATATAACATGGCTGCGACGTCTCATACATATTTTTCAATGACATAACATAAAAATTTTTGTTTTTTGACTAGCGTCAATTTTCTTGTAGGGGTGCGATATGTTGACGATTCATCGGAAAGTGATAGCAATTGCAATGTTCATTATTCAACAGAAGCAGAATCACTTTATGAATTTTCAGATGAAAATGAAGACACCCAGGATGTATCTTTTAATGAGAATGATTTTGTAATTGTGAAATTTCCAGGAGGAAGAAAATTAAATCACTTTGTTGGAAAGATCGAGAACAAAATTTCTGTTTCCGAATTTTTTGAGAAAAAAAGGATTAAGTGCATATTAGTTTATATATCCTGAAAAAGTCGACAAAAGCATTGTTGATAAAGAGGATTGTGTTAAAAATTTGCCAAAACCTATGTTAGGTGAAACACTCCGAACAGCAACAGTTTTGACATTATGTTTGACTTTTCACGTTTTGAAAATATTCACTAGTATTTTTTTTATACAAATAACCTAGGCTTTTGTATTTGTAGTAGTTTGCATTTTTATGTCAAATGTTTCATTTGACATAAAAATGCAAATTGTATTTTTGTTTGCTTTGAATTGTTTGAATGTGTTTGTGTGAGGGATCAAGTCTCCCCTTGTGGAGGATCAAGTGTCCCCATAATTGGGATGCTGCATTTTTTCCCTCTCAATGTTTAAAAAAATTTATATAAAATTTAAAATTCATTTATGAAAATCAAATAAATGTTGTATCAAAGAATACAGCTTTGCAATTTATAGTGATTCAAAATATTAAAAAAGTAACAATATTTTATTTTGATAAAAAATTAAAAACTGCAATAAAGGGATCAAATCTCTCCAGTCTCCCCTGCTGATATCCAAGGAAATAAGTATTACACCATGCGAGCGGCATTCATCAACTCAAATTATGAAGTTGCTTTTACGATCAGCTACAAATACACTTTTTAAAAACTATTGTAGGTTCAAAAATGGCAAGATGATCAAATTACCAAATAAAATAAAACTCGAAACATTAACGCAGGATAAAAAGTAAAATTGTGTTATCCAGGGTTGTACATTTTCAATTTTTTCTCCGGCTTTCCCTTTAAGGATGTCTGTGTAATTCACCCAAGTTTCTTCCTGGTTTTTTAATTGCTAGTCAACTTCTTCACTAAGACCTTCGGGCACATTCATTCCTATTATTTATGCATCTTCGGTTAGTTCGCCATTTCCCTTATATAATGTAACATAAAAATGTTTTGATAAAAGTTAGAATTTTATTAGATTCCTTGTCTACAATAGCATTCATATTTAAACTTAGGCATCAGTAAAAAAAATGAAAACATCTTAATTTTTCTTTCTATTGTGTACATATTTATATACGATCTTGTATTTTATTAACCAATAATTTGCTATCATATCTCTTCAACAACTGTAATAGGCTTCAAGAGTCTAATTATAGAATTGCCTGGAATGTAAAGCACAAAAAATTTGTTGCATGATTTGTTTGTACATTTTGTATATGTAAATTTGTGCATTTTTTATGTCCCCAAATACTGAGTTTGTACATTAATAAAAGTAATTTTCCATGGAAATGAATATTTCTTGGAGTATTTTTCTTAGTTTTAATAACCTTTAACAAGTGCTGTTTTTGTTTAGAACCCTTCAATTGTATAACCCGATGCACACTGCTTTTTTTAGCAAACAATCTCATTTTCAAAGGTTTTCTGAATTTGTGATCGGAAGACTTTTGTCCTTCTGCTAGTGACGTCATAAACTAGACAGAAAGCTTTATGCTTTGCTTGGGTTGAATAATTATATGTTGATTAAAAAGACACTATCACTCTTTTTCATAAAAAGTGTACGGAAAAAAACTTTTATTATGCATTTTAACTTCTCCAAGATACTTCCGACGCAAATATGCATACATGTTGTATTCATCCATCTAATCCATTTCATATTCGTCACACTTCTGCTGAAAGTGTTTTCTTTTTAAAGTGATTACTACAGAAGTTGATTTTGAGTTTTAAAGTGACTACTAATATTCCCGTGCATTCATTTTCAGTAAAAGTAGCGAATTTTCGGCGGATAGTCTTGCACTTAGTTTACCTATAAATATGTTGTACTTGTGCCATTGTTGCACCAAGTATACGATACATTTCGAATTTCATCATCAATATAAGAGGATGGTAAATTAAATTGTTACAGCATTCGTGACTAATTTAGTTTGAAGCAAACTCAATTGTTCTTGAAAATTCTATTCAGTGCCAGGTTCAATAACGGAACTTCTGTTAGATATCTATATATATATAATTATCTTACGTGGCACGCAAAAAAGACGTTATTTGTTATCACGTTTTGGCAACACTGTACGATAATTTGTTTATCACAAAGCCTCGCGCCTCAATTAAATTTATAACGTTATCCGATAAAATTGTATTGAAAAAAAATTAATATTAGTCGAGCTGTTGCAGCTTACAAATGACGTGCTGCGTATTCGATTTCCAAAACAGCGCTCACATTTCGAGTCAAAATGTGCACAAAGTTTTCATTTGAATTCCAAATTGTTAGAGTTCTGATTCCAGAGGTACTGTATAATTTTTCTGTAGTAAAACAAATTTATATTTGAAGAATATTGTTTTGGGATATCATGTTTTGTAAACAATGGTTCGCTTCGCTCGCATCAATGAGGACAATGAGGATTGCTATGCAATCCTCCGGGGGTAGCGAGCAGTAGTCGGGCCCCCTAGTACAATATAATACAGAGTAGGCATTTGTCTGTTCTCTATACAAATCTACACCGTTTGACCAATACCTAGATTTGGTACACATATTTTAGAAACTTGTCGATATGATAGGCTACATATTAACCCACGTTCTATAATATTTGTCCAAGGGGGCTGAAAATTTACGGCATTCGTGACTAATTTAATTCGAAGCAAACTCACTTTTTCCAGAAAATTCCATTCAGTGGCATGTGGAATAACAGATATTTTGTTAGAAATAAATGTCATCAAGTAGACAAATTAAACTCAATCGATTACAATTTTTTATTAAACAAAAAGTTGATTTTACAGCGCTTTAAAAAAAAAAAAAACACTACTTTCAACGAAAGATTCAGATGTTTCTAAGTTGCATAAGAACAGCTTCAATAAGAGTAAGCAACCTCTCGACTTTCTGTCTCTTGAAACATAAATATTCAATTTTTCAATTCCCTTCTCTCCAAAAGACATATAGTTTTAAATTGAACCCTTATGGTACTTTTTAAGATCAGAAATTTGGTTTCTAAATGGAAACACGTACCTATTTAGAATGACAGATGTAGTTACTTGACTTTGCAGTACAGCTTTCAATAACATTCATGAAACACGAAAAACAAATGAAATTTAATTTATTTTAATCGTCTTTCAATGAAAATCTATATAAATATTTAAAAATATATTTGAACTACAACGTATTACTACCCGTTTTAATTTAACGTAACCCATCTTATTTTAAAGTTATTTTTTAAAAATTACTTATCATTTTAAAATAACAAATTATACACTTTTAAATATTTAGATTTGTATATTTTATTTATTTTTATTATCTACACACTATTACATATTCGACAAAAAACTTAAAGAAAGTTGGTGGTAATTACATATACCACCACGAAAGTACCCATGTGTAGTGATATTTTGCAGTAAATAAATAGGTAATACACCGGAAAACATAATGCAAACAGAAACAAAATTCCAATCCTTAAAAAAGGCCGAATACCGAAAAAATTAAAATCCAACTTCTGAATAATATTTCTGTGCGTAATATAGCGGAACACATAATAGTAGGTAAGAAACCTAAACAAAATTCCAATATTGCAAACAAATGCAGATTTCTGAAAAAAAATATCTGTTCCTGCGTGTTGAATTTTGACTTCCTGAATATATTCTGAATTTGAACAATTCGACAATAAACTTGAACAATATTGATAAAGACAATAATTATTTATAAGCAAAAAGAACACATATTTATAAAACTTGGGAATCCTCAATTATGATCGCAACCACATCATTGTCAACTGAAATACCCAAAATAAAGAATTATATAAATCAAATTTAAAAAAATTAAACATTGATTATGATGTTGCCAGATACAGAGTAGCAAAATTACGCTTTTATGATCACTGAGTTTATTGTTTGGACTCTTTTCGTGCTTCATTACAAAATTTAAGTAAACTTAAAATTAACTGATCTAAATATACTCTCTTTCTGCATCAATCAAATATTTATTAATTATTTACATCAAAGGAAGCAGTAAAAAGTCAGTTCAAACATGAATATTATAATTTACTTTGTTTTTAAAAAAAATTGTTTTTTGATCAGCACTGTGTGGTAAAGCAATTTGAGCTGCGTATAGCAATCGTTTTATACTCAATGTTATTTCTATGGCGATTTTGAATTGCTTTTGGCTTAGTCCTTAGGCAAATTTTAGGCATCTTAGGAGTCGAATTTTTCAAAATGCTTTCTTAGTACACCCCTACGGTATAAAAAGAATCACCCTGCAAAATTTCAGCTTCCTAAGACTTGTAGTTCTTGAGATACAGTCAGTCAGTCAGGGGTATTTGAATTTTATATATATATAGATTACTTTAAAAATTCTCTGATTAAAACATTTTTCTAGGTCGCTTTTTACTTTAGGGTTACGTCAGAAATGTTAAAAAAAATATGTTTTTCTAATAAACGTAATATTTAAAGGACTAATTTTGTTTTTAAATCGTTAAGATAACTAGTGCAGAAGTTCAAATTTGAGACCAATGTATTTTCTTTATTGTTCCAAGTTAGTCCGTTGTCTTCTTAAGATTTTTTTCCCATTTTCAGGCGTAAATATTTTCTTAGACAGCTTTTATGGTGTATTTTTCCGTGAGTTTTAGTACATGTTTACATTCATGCTAAATATGTTTAACAAATTCAGTCCTAAAAACTCACTAAACGTACGTTAGTGGTTGTCTCGACTAGGTTGCTCAGGATTAACAAAACTGACCAAACCTTGGGGGACTAGATATCTCGTCATAAAAAAAATAGACCAGGCCTTAATCTGGTAATCATCGAAACAATTTTCTATATCTTAATGACGAGATATCTCGTCAAAGGCAAAACTGACCAGATGATGATGGACGGAGTTCCTTATCAGTATAAACAATAGACCAGGTCTTGATCTGGCAATCATCGAAACAATTTTCTATATCTTAATGACGAGATATCTCGTCAAAGGCAAAACTCACCAGATAATGATGGACGGAGTTTCTTATCAGTATAAAAAATAGACCAGGTCTTGATCTGGCAATCATCAAAACAATTTCCTATATCTTAATGACGAGATATCTCGTCAAAGGCAAAACTGACCAGATGATGATGAACGGGGTACCTTATCATTAGAAGAAAACTGACAAAGTTTTAATTGAGTATCATTACAAAATTGGCAATATCTTGATGACGAAATACCTCGTCATCAGCAAAATTGGTCAGATTTTGATATACGACATATCTTGTTACTAGCAAATCTGAACATGTCTTTATGTACAAAGTATCTAGTCATTAGAAGAAAAATGACCCGTAGTGATCTCGCTATCATAAAAAGTTTCTAAATACCTTGATGAAGTATCTCGGCATTAGCAAAAGAGCTTAGACCTTGATGGACGAGATATCTCGTCAAAATCACTTGGAGGGTTAAAGATGCCTAATTTTTGTTTTCTTAGTTCTATTTGCATTTAAAACCTACGCTCATAACTTGCCTATCGGCCATAGAATCGAAGTCTGAAGTGATGAAATATCCATTAAAAGCAGTCTACAGTATTTGCAACTGCAACTGTCAAGCAGTGTACGGCAGTCCTCCAGGTGATATCCTGTCATTTCCTGCAGATTTCACCACTCTAATTCGGTATAAAGTGCCTTTGTAAGTAGTCATGACCGGAAATTAGTATAAAACAAGGAATTCCAGCATCTGTGTGCAAGGAACCTGGAATATGAGATTTATTTCACAATTAGACATTCTTATTCTTTCCTGTCAACATCTCTTTTTATATTCAAAATATATTGGTAGATTAATATAGTTTCTGTCTTGATAGATTTTTTTAATAGATTCTCAAGCCAATCTTTGTATGGTGGTTTTCTTACAAATATTAGAATTGCTCTGTGGTGGTATCTTTTATCGTGTGTTTCGAAAAGAAACCTTTTCAATAAAGCTATGCTAACAAGACAAAACATAGTTAGCTAATATTTTCTTAGATTCATCCTGTCACTTTGGAAGATAAAATTGTCATCACCGTGCTCAACTATTTGATTGTCTGAAAAATTAAACTTTAATATTTTTTAACTGAAAATCTATTGATCTTATTACTTAAGTCTATATTTCTCTTGAAAGTAAATATTCATTTGTTTTTTAAATTATTTTTTTCTAACATATTAATTCTAGAACGGCAACAAAAATATTCATTCCAGCACCAAAATACTTCATATTACCTTACGTAGTAAAAGAAAATTATTCAAAATTATCAGAAATACACAGTTTTAATGAACTACTTAAACGAAACTTGTCTTTCAAACTATTCTCCCCACAAAAGCAAATTCAAACTTCTGTTGAAAACAAATGACAGGAAAGAGATGATTGGTTTTTTGTCATAGTCACTAACTAGCAAACACAAGCTTTTCATGGGGTCCATATTTTATTTTTCTATTGTTCTCTTTTTAAACTAGTCTACTTAGTTTTGGTTACAATAACAAAAGTTTGGCTCTACAGCCTCGGGATGTGTGTTGCGGAAATAAATAATCAGGAGTTATCCTATCCAAACGAATTTTTTTTTCTTTTTTTTCATAAAAAATATTTATTTATAACTCAGGTCAAACATTTAAATTTACATTTTACGTCTTTTCTTGCCTTTTTCTCTTAAGGAATTTTTTACATCTCTGAGCATTTTGTTTGCAATTTTATACTTTCTTTTATCGTTTTTCAATATACAAAGTAAACTTTAATTTGGAAAAACCTAAAAGATATCAATGTTCAGTGATGCTTTTAAAGAAATGAATTCGTATGATCCGCTTTTGAGATGGTTTGTAAACAAAACAAATCAGCTATAAACTTATTTGTAAATCAAAATGTATGAGTATGCATTGCAAAACTCTTGTGTACTACCTGGCAAAACTGATTATTGTGAATGGTTCTGTCTACACTTTCGGTTGAAACTTTATCTCGGACAAGACGTAAATACAAAAATTGGGCTTAGTTTAACCCAAGGGGTTTCGACAAGATATCTAGTCATCAATATATTGCCGCTTGTTGATGATGACGTGATGAATCTGATCAACAACAGTTTTTTTTCTAATGACGATATACCTCGCCCATCAAGACCTGGTTTGGTTTGTTAATGACCAGCAATTACCAGGAGAGTTAAATCTTAATACACTCCATAGCAAAAAAATCGCCGCACCGAGAAGGAGTTGTCCTATTGAGATAAAAATAGGTGGATGTGAAGAACATACATATAAAAACAAACGATTAAAGTTTCAAGACAATTGAATGATTTATTTCAGAGTTTAACCGTTACAAAGGAAGGAAGTCAGTAGGGCGCTGATCCACCTCTGGCCTGGATGTTTCACCCGGCGTGGCCAAGACTGAAAAAGTTCCCGGATGGTGTCCTGTGGAATTTCTTGCCCAATTGTCTCGAACTGTCGAATAAATGGCTAACCTTCCGAGATGGTTGCAATCGTCTTCCCTAACGTCCCAAATGCGCTCGGGTCCGGCTATTAAAGGAGATGGCACCTCAGACTATAATGCCCTGTTGTGGGCACGTGTGGCGTGCGATAGTACGGGCAGGATCCCCACACTGCTCTGGAAGTCTTCAGAAACGTGTGGGGTTGTCATCAGGACTTAGTTGGAAACGGGACCCGTCACTAAAGACTATACGTCCCCAGCCAGCGCCGTTCAAAGTTGATCGAGCCCTGCACAACTCATGGACGACTCCATCTTGGTGCGTCGATTTTTTTTTGTTATAGATTATACTTAACGTGAATTGGACGTCCTAAAGTGTTGGAGTTTCTCGAGTGGGAATCATTCTATTAGGTAACTTTAACAATGCAAAATACCCGTGGCTGGGGCGAGTTCAGATTGTTTTATACTGGAAGGCCGAACTGCCCAAATTTGACCAACGGTTTCATGAAACGGTTGAAAAAATGTGTGATGGGCCATCACATTTTCTCACTATTAGAATTTGTTGACCCACCCTTTGAAAACCCTGCATTTGATTTGGAAAAGGAAATACATATTTCATTTTAAGATACCTAAGTAGAAATTCTATGGAATATCGTGACGTTTAGGAAAATTAGTTAAAGTAGTTTTCAATAGTTATTCTTCCTTTGAAAGTCTGAAGCTAAAAGTTAATACTGTATCGGTAGGTTTTTCCCATCAACACATCTGGAGTTCAAATTGGTCTACCACCCACATGTCTGGAATTCAGATCAACGCCAGACGGTGTAAACATCACCTGAGGTACCCGTGAGAAACGGAGAGAAGAGCCGCTCTAAAATTGACTTTATGAACTTTCTTGCAGCTGTGTGGGCGTCATCAGTTTCCAATTGAAACCCCCTTCAAAACTCCCTTGCAGGTGGTTAGGAAATCCTCCCCGCACGAGCGGATCTGCAGAGAGGACTGTTCATCTTAGAAGTTTATCGGGAGATTGAACTTGAATTTTGAGAGGGAACAAACCTCTCTGATTTTTGGAACCAAGCTTCTGACTTGACAGTAGGTTCGACGTCAATGGCTGTACCCACGATTTTTAAACGACCTTTCAATAGTTGTTAATATTAATCTGTAAATATCTCAATTACTTTAAATAAACGTTTAATTTTGAATCAGTTGTATGTCTAATTGTTAGAAGACGGGGATTAGGAGGGATGATTTTCCAGCAGGCGATAAAAAAAATAAAGTTTTAACTTTAGTTATGTAGTTTTTTCTATCTCCTAGACCGTTAAAAAAAGAGTAAAAATTTCAAAGGTTTTAAAATCTGCAGAAAATTTCACATTAGATCGATACGTAAAAATATAATTTTCATCAAATAAATAAAAAAATTTAAATTTAATATCTTTTATATTTTTGCAAAATAATGTGACGTCATGCCAACATTCGTGTTACAAAAATAAACAAATTACATTTGCTGCCCTCTTACGATTCCAGCGAAAGAAAATAAACTTGTTGTCTGGCATTATTTTGTTCATTTTTGTAAAATCGGGATCGTTAAAGATAGATTGAAAATTTCAACGGATTTGAAATCTGCGGAAAATTTGATACCATATAGTAACATCACATACGTTTGATTTTCTTTTAATAAATAATTTTTCAGTTAAATATTTATATTTTCGTAAGAGATTGTGATGTCATGCCGAATTCCTATTTGGTTTAAACCAACACCACGGGCACGTTATGGCTGTTATCCAAACGTGCCCGTATTTCATGATATTCAAGCAAACCTAATTGGAATTCGCAGGGAATTTATTCCAATAGTCTATGAATTTTCATTTGGTTTGCAAACAAACCACCATCACGGGCAACGCCATTATAGCTGTTATCCAACAGGCTACGAATTCGTATGGGAATTCGTAGCAATCAGAAGGGGTTAAGCTTTGGTTTCCTAAGAAAGTGGAGCCGTTATCTAACAGCCGTGATACGTCGTGATGCCGCGGGCATAACTAGACGGCCGTCTAAACAAAAATCCCGACGTGTCAACTTAGACGGACAGAATACGTTGGAGAATGGGCAACACAGACGGCTGTCGTGGTTTGTTTTATTCGAGAAACAAAACAAAGTGGTTTTTTTATTCTCTAGTTTAAAGATTCTAACTTCGGGATCGTTGAAGGTAGAGTGAAAATTTCAACAGATTTCAAATCAGCGTAAATTTCTACGCCAGATCGATATCAAAAACAGTTTTATTATTCAATTATTTACCATTTAATTATTTAATTATTTTTTTAATAATTATTTATTTATTTAAAGAAAATCACATTTAAAGTATCGATTTGGTGTCAAATTTTCCGTAGCTTTCAAATCCGTTGAAATTTTCATTCTGTGTTTAACGATCCCGATTTTACAAAACCGAATTGATCAATGGCAGTCAAAAATGTTTATTTATTTCGCTCCTCTCCGTTCGAATCGTTTGGAGCAGGAAATGAAATCTGGCCGCTACAAGAGAAAAAACGTTCCCCATCTGTTTGAGACCGCTATGACGCCAGTCATGGAAATGGCGGCTCCGATCATTTTTGTTACGATCACAAACAACGCTCTCTAGGAAACCAACACCATGTGTTAGTATAAGCAACGTTTTAGTGACGTCACCCACCGATACATCACGGCCGCTAGATCACGGCTACCGTTTCTTAGGAAACCGAAGCTTTAACGAGCAGTGGTCACACCTGACCCCACAAAAAAAAAAACAGTCACGGGCAACGCCGTGCTGTCCACGCAGTGGCTAGTAATGCATAACGATACTGAGTCGCAGATCGTTTGAGGCAGGTGGCGAAATTATCTCGTCGAACATGTGCTAATCGGTATTGCACAAATCGCGCTGAGTTATATGGTGCTGCATCTGTCGCAGGACTAATGTAAGCGTTAGATTAGGGTTGCTGTCTGTGGATATGTAGTAAGTTATGGACTCAAAATTGCACTCTATCCGACAGCCAGCTGACATAAGGTTTCAACTGGGACTACATATCGTTGGTGACAAGTGAGACCAATTGGTATGAACTCGGAACTCTTTAATTAAACTGACGATGGTTGTGTGGACAAGACGTCGATCACGGTCTACTGATGGATACTTTTGAATGTAATTTTCAAAAGGTTTTGATTATATAAATATTGTGCATATTAAATTTGTCGGGACCACAAATGTCCTCCCTTTGGTGTGGTGCGGAAGTTTGAAGAATAAGGGTGCCTTTTCAGGTGTATCCTCGTCATCTGACTGCGGTTCATCTGACTGCTGACAAGGTGTCCTTGGATCTTTCCCTTCCGGATTCATCACGTACAGTCACCAATGCTCCAGTGCGACGTAAATTCAATCCCCACCCTTTTTTTTGTTCGACCACTGACATCTTTGGCACTACAAGGAGGGCGACCTGACGGCTATTCGTGAAGAAGCATGGATAAGCCGCCCTTAAATCTTAACAGGGATAATCACCCACATCCAAAAGCTTTCGAGCTGGGATTCGAACCCATAAACTACTGGGCGACACAAACGTTACGACCATCATAAGAGACAAGGTAATTTTTAATTAACGTCGTACTAGAACAACACAACGGGCTTTGGACGACGGTCCGGGATCAATCCTCTGAGGGAGATATCCAAGGCCTCCACTATGAGAGGCATTTTCTATCAAGGTAAATATAGATGGCGATACATGTTCCCTGTACGTTTTATGAATTTGACGTCTGTTGGCGTTTTGGTCAGTTGGTAACGAAATAAAAAAGTCAAAGCGCGGTAGAGAAGGCTGCCATACACAAAAGCATTAATGGCGATTGCCGTGGATGTTTTTCATCCTGGTAATTCGTTATCAATGCTATCGCTTTTGGCACCGAACGAAAATTTTAGAGGTATTTTCGCGCAGAAGATTCCAACAGTGGAAGGGATTTATTCACGTTATCTCACTTACCCTTATTTAACTACGCTGGTATCCAAAACTTAAGGAAAAATCATAGAAAGAGCGATAGCGCGATCAAAAAGAAACCAATCCGTATGAAATTTGCATGTGCTGTGGATAAATGATGTTGAATAAAACTGCAAAATGCAAATTAGTGGCGCTGCAATCGGATTGCGTCATCTGTGAGAAGCAATAAATGCACGCTAGAGAGTAAGGCTGCAGATATCGCTGTTTATAGTGAGATAAGGTTTTGTGTCAACGTCTACCGTGCACAGAAGGCTTCACAAAGGTGGTGTTTACGCGAGGCGACCAGCCATTTGTGTGCCGCTCACCTCACGTCACAGGATTAAACGTTTGAGGTGGGCCCGTCAACATGTCCACTGGACGGCTGAAAAATGGAGGCGTGTTCTCTTCACGGATGAGTCTCGGTTTAGCCTTCAAAGCGATAGTGGGCTTTGTTTGATTTATAGAGAACAGGGAACAGTGTTCTCTACAAAGGAGATGGACTTCATCCATCAAACATTCGTGAAAGAGATTCATACGGAGGAGGCAGTGTCTGTATTAGGGATGGTGTCTCTTTGGGTGGACACAAAGACCTCCATGTCTTTCCACGTGGAACCGTGAATACTTACGTCTTTAAAGATGACATCCTTGATGCTTATGTGCGTCTTTATGCCGGTGTAATAGGTAATGATTTCCTGTTACAGGACGACAACGCTAAACCGCACAGGGCTCGCATCGTAGAAGATTATCTTCATTCAGCACCATACAATTCAGTGCATGGAATAACCAGCTCGATCACCGGACTTGAATCCCATCGAGCAAAAGACGTGTTGCTGCTCTCAATCGTCCTCCTTAGACCCTTGCCATACTTACAACTGCTTTGCAAGAGCAATGGCTCGCACTTCCCAGCGAACTCATTGATCGCATAATTGACAGTATCACACAGCGCTCTATGTGCTGTATTGCTTCTAGGGGTGATCCATATTAAAGGAACTTTTCCCATACGAAACTGACGCATTCACTTTGTCATTTTATACATGCGCTAATTTCTAAAACACCCTAATTGTCTGGTATTTTATTTTTCATGTTATTTTATACCTTACTATGTGTTGCATACTGTGACTCAGTTTCATTGAATTCTAGATGTAACTTTTTGAGTTTTCGCTATTTTTGTGATTTTTTCCTTAATTTTTGGAAACCAGTGCAATAGACTCCTTCATAAATACGGCCGAACAACCGTTTGGTGTTTAAGGCTTCTAGATCAGAAGGTTCCTGGTTCGAATCCGGGTCAGTGCATGGATGTTCTTTCCCTTAGGGTACTAATTCCGGACCGTCGTCTATAGTCCGTTTAGTTGTTCTAGTACGACGTTACTTAAAAATTACCAAATTACCTTCATACATATATGACAACTTCCTTCTCGTGGGAACTGCACTATAAAATCTTCGCCAGATTTCTTTCTTTGCGCTGAAAATCTCTCATACCAAGTAGAATTCGTTTTTGAAACAAAAATGCTATCGAATTCAACGCGATCAAGATCCCTGCACAGACTGGGATCGAATCCCGATCAGATCATGTTAACCTTCTAGGAGCAAAATCGGACCGTAGATACAAAAAAAATCAAGGTTTCTGCTGAAAAAATAATTAACTAATTTATTTCCACACGAGTACATGGTTTAGTGTTGATTTAAAATGGTCATTTGGTACCGAATATATGTTCGATGAATTTTCTATAATAAAGCCATTATTTTATCATGATAAAACTATTTATTATTGATTTATAATGAATATATGCTGTACAACTATTTTGACCTGAAAATGTCTATCCAGGCCTGTTCTAGACACCATACAAATATACTATTTTAAATTTTTCGATTCTAAAAGATTTGAAAGCATTGGTCATGGCTTACTCAAATTCTACACTTTTTTTGTTAGATTCTACATTTTTTTATGATTTCCGATTCAGGGGTATTAAGCTTCAGATGGATTTCGTAAGATCAGATTTCATATATATCGAATGATGTCCTTGTTATATAAAGATTATCATCCCTATTTGTTAAGCGATTTGCAAGGATTGTAAGCCGTCTTACGTTTTGTTATTGGAGTTCATTGCACGATGTAAGAGCTTTCCAGCGAAACAAACATCTACAAACTAAACAACTGCGCAAGTAGTTGTTTAGTTTCTGTATTATTTAAAAGGAAGGTTTGTGGAAGATACACAAGACTGGAGATATCTAAATCTTGTCTCAGTGAACAAATACAGGAATCATATAAACAATTAATTGCAATTATATAGTCATTTTTTTCAAAACTCAACATTAAAACATTTTTTTAAATCATTGTTAAAAAGCAATATAAAAAAAACGAAACTACAAACTTCCAAAACATGAAAGGATTGAGTTTCGTTTTGTAAGAACTTAGCAGAAAACGTTTCAGCTCAATAATACCGATATCAACGCCTGCCAATGATTATGTCCTAAAGTCTTTTTTCTTCCTTCGTTAACCAATCGAAGCAAGAATTCGTTAATATAAATTAAGCACCCCCTTGTTTGACACGCGACATTCTTATAAAAAAAGATACCTCAAGGGAAATTCGATGTCGCAGTATCAATACATCCTAAACGATACAAAAAATGGAAAGCAACATGTTAGATTAACCCAACCAGATCATTTCTTGGGGATACTGAAAGCACTATTGATCACTCGAGATTGAAAACAAAGGCTATTGTTTTGTTTATTCCTAAGAATCTTCTTTTAATAGTTAAGGATCTCATATATAGTTTATTTCATCAAAAAGAACACAATCTACCCTAGGCTAAAAAAATCCAGATAGTTGGTTATTCTTTCCAGAAAATTGTTCTTTGCATGGTGATTCGAAAATATTTTGAAATGCTGGTAGGGAGGCCAAAATAAACATTTTTGTGTCGAAGAATGCATGTCTTAACATGCCACGATAGCCCCATTGCTTGAGTAGCTTAATAGCATCTCTAGGTTGTGAGCTCGGAACCCCAGGTGCAGAATTACATTCAATGTTCTGTAACACAACTCCAAGCAATTGCAATTTCCGCTGTGTTGCTCCAATGCATCGTTAATTCAACTATCCCCCGAAAATGCCACTTTTAGGTGGCAGTGGGTTCTGTTAAGGTCAGTCGGTAATATAGTTTTTATGGCGTCAGGCTTCATTCCCTGCTCGGATTTTCAACGGCATGAATCGCTACACGAATTTGGAGCACGCAAATATACATGTGGTGTTTGGGGATGCGAACGGAAACTGTCAAGCTGCTCAAAGGTTGTATAGTGATCAGAATGTTGCTTTGAATGAACGAGGACAACACCTCGCCATTTGAAACTACGGTTCGATGACAAGATCACGCCTACTTGGTATCTCACTCTACAAACTTCCACGCCATGCTAGCGTAAGGACATTTGAGATCACGGCAGATTTAGCGTGAACCATTCTCCACGTACACGACGGTCTTTTGGTTGTATCGAGTTTTGAAATCACAACCCTTCGGTTGCTAATCCGCTACTCTTGCAACGGGACTACCATAGTCCCCAGAAAACATCTATTGCATATAAAAGTGTCATGTATCACTTTATGCGATGGTATAAAGGAGAGAATACATGCTTTAATAGGGGGATGGTCCCCTACGTGCTGCAATTACACTAACAACACTCCTGGGAATACTTTCAACAAGGCTTGGATGCACAGCTATGGGTATTTGTGTCCATTCCTGTCGCAAGAATGTCGACAGCTCAGCTGTTAATTTCGGAAGTGGTTCTCTGGTCCGTAAGCGTCGCTCTAACTCGTCCCACCAATGTTCTATGGGGTTCAGGTCGGGACTCTGAGAAGACCAGAGAAAACGTTTTACATCCATATCGATACCACTGCTTGACAGAGGTTGAAACATGACATGTAGCGTTGTCGTCCTGGAAGTAGCATTCATCCATTCCATAAAATTGCCAGAGCGTAGGAAAAACCTGATTGTCCAAAATGTTTGTGCAGGCGTCGGCGTTCAATTTGACCATGAACAACATGCAAAGGTCCCAGGCCATACCACGAAAAACACCCCCAAACAAGTAGTCGGATTTTATGCAAATCCGCTGGCGTCCAGTCCATTATGTATGGTAGTGTATATGTACAAAACGTGCGAAATTCTCTTGAATTGACCAAATGCCACCGGGAATTAAGAGTTTTCCAGATTTTTTTTGAGAAATTCTCACACACACAATTTAATCCAAATAATATACTGATTTTAGCGCATCTTTGTACAAAAATGTATTAATCATTAAAGGCAGTTCACGGAGTCGATTGAGAATATATTTTTATTTAAGTAGTATTTTTTATTTGTAATACTGTTATTTCTCCTTTGGAACAATGTTTATTTGACCGTTTCAATAGGAAAAGTGTTTTCACTAATATCCCCAACCACAATTATAGTTTTATTTGTTCCAACTTTCCTTGAAACATCAGCTATTATTTTTGCTATCGTCAGGATCTTCCAATTTTTAGGTCTGTTAGCCATATTGGTTTCTCGCTCTACTATATTGTTATACGATGACTAAGAGACAGTATCAATGGTAACCATGTTGACAGTATGGATTGTCTTTCGTGTAAGCAAACAGATAAATTGGTCGCGTAACTACGATAAATTGGATGGTTACACATGAAATGGACCAAAAAGAGAAGAAACGCAACATATACAGTGGCATACAGGAGGAACATTACTGTCTTCCAAAGCTATGAGAGACGTTTTCTGTCAAGCTAAATGTAAGTGCCGGGAGCGTTTCTGCAGTGATACATATTTCCTGTTCGTGTTCCCAACATAGCGTGACTTGTTTTTTTACCTCGATACTTTTTCAGCCCTTCGCCAATAAAAATATCTAAAGAATGAATTCCGATTGATTCATGATGTGATTGAGGAATAGTTGAATTAATGTCGCTCTGGAGCAACACACAACGGGCTATTGGCGACGGTCAGGGACCAATCCCGAAGGGAAAGGTAATGGTAATTTTAGTTAACGTCGTACTAAAGCAACACAACGCTCTATTGACGACGGTCCGGGATCAATCCCTTAAGGGAAAGAACCGAAGACAACACCTCGTAATTTTGAACCACGGTCAGATGACGAAGCAACACCTGAGCAGGTACCCCACTCTCCAAACTTCCACACCAACCCAACGCGAGGACTTTCAGCCACGACAGATTTAAGGTGCACCAGCCGCCTCTACACCATTCGCTTACAAATATCCATGCCCGGACCCGGATTCGAACCAGGAACCTTCCGATCTAGAGGCTAACACCTTAACCATTATAACGGTTAGTCGGCCCCGAAGGGAAAGATTCGAGGGCAATACCTCGTTATTTTGAACCAATGACAGATGACCGGGTCAAGACCCGTTCTGTCACTGTACTCTCTAAACTTTTACATCGTGCCAAAGAGAGGACAGTTGATGCCATGACAGATTTGACGTGCACCAGCCCACACGTACTCGATGGTCTTAAGTGGAATCAAGTTTCGATCACGCAACCATTCGGTTTGTAACCTAAGACTACTCTACTAACCATGGCCCTTCTGAGAGAGAGAGGGGTGTAAATCCTCAATTTAATACAAATAATGTACTGATTTAAGCGCTTCTTTGTACAAAAATGTATCAGTCGTTAAAGGCAGTTCACGGAGTCGAGTGAGACAATTTTTATTCGTCCTCGTCATTTTGAACCATGCTCAGATGACGTGGACAACATCTGAGCTGGCACCCCACTCTCCGAATTTCACCATCACGCGTGAGGACATTTAAGGACTTGACATATTTAACGTGCGCCAACCCCCACATACACGAAAATCCTAGGTTGGATCAAGTTTCAAACTCGCACCCCATCGGTTGCTAATTCGTTGCTCTAGCTATTCATAGGGGATAAGCAACCTTAGGAATGCGAGTTCGAAACTTGATCCAACCTAGGACTTTCGTGTACGTGGGGGCTGTTTTCGTCATCAGACCGTAGTACAAAATGACGAGGCGTTGTCCTTGGATCTTTTTTTCAGGATAGGCGTTGCTCCAGTGGGACGTTAATTAACTTCTTACCTGCATTGCCTACCTAATTCGCTACTCTTCTAACCGTACTACCGGGTTCACAGTAGTTAATTGGTGAACACCACTTAGATAAAAACGCCAAACATTGCAGAGATGGCTTCTAACACCGATATGTATCATGAAATAAGCTACCCTACAATAATGCACCGCACAGCAAGATGTGATGGTATAAGGAAAAGAATACATGCTTTAATAGGGGGATGGTCCTCCACGTGCTGCAATTACACCAGCAACACTCCTGGGCATACTTTCAACAAGGTTTGGATACACAGCTATGGGTATTTGTGTCCATTCCTGCTGCAAGAATGTCGCCAGCTCAGCTGAAGATTTCGGACGTGGTTCCCTGGTCCGTAATAGCGATGCAACATCGAAAGCAAAACATCGATGTTCAAAATTAAAACATCGATGCCGATAATGCATCGCTCCCAAATCATCGATGTTTTTAAAATTCAGCGTATTTAAACTTTTACCCCCATTTCTTAAAACTGGTTTGGCAACTAGTGATGCGACATCGGCTCCAATACATCGATGTTTTTTTTATAAAACATCAATGTTTTGAAAACATCGACATCGATGTCGCATCCCTACTTTTCAGACCCTTCACCCTTGGCCACTTTGGTCTAAAAGTATGTTCAATTTGCTGATTATAAAAATTATTCTACTTGGTTTTTTTTTTTTAATTTTTATGATGGTACTTTTTTTTATTAAAAATAAAACATCGACAGCTTAAAAACATCGACGAGCATAAACATCGATGTTACAAAAACATCGACTCCAATACATCGATGTTTTTTAAAACATCGATGTTTTGAAAACATTGACATCGATGTTGCATCCCTAGTCCGTAAGCGTCGCTCTAAGTCTTCCCAAAAATGTTCTATGGGGTTCAGGTCGGGACTCTGAGCAGACAAGGGAAGACGTTTCACATCCATATCTTGATACCTCTACTTGACAGAAACTGCAACATGACATGGAGCGTTGTCGTCCTGGAAGTAGCATTTTCCATTCAATAAAATTTCCAGATCATAGGAAGAACCTGATTGTCCAATGTTCATATAGGCGTCAGCGTTCAATTAACCAGGAACAACATGCAAAGGTCCCAGGCCATACCACGAAAAACTCCCTCAAACAAGTAGTCGAATTTTATGCAAATCCGCTGGTGTATGGTCCATTATTGTAGTGTTGCGTAGAGATAGATAGTGTAAATAAAATCTTCACACTTCACACCTGGTTTGTTTGCACAGAAAATTTCTCTCGTGCGTGAACTCAATTAAAATTAACTCTCACTCCACCGAAACACTGAGCTCCAGCTCTGAAGTTTGTATGGTCTTCAAGATGAGCAATCCAGTCAATAAAATAACTTGAGGTGGTGTTTTTTTAATAATGTCGCCTAGTGGTACTGCTTATTCAGCGTTGACATGTTCACAATTGATTGATATTTGGTCAAGCTTAATGTCCTTTAATTGCCTTCGTACAAAATAAGATAAGTAAAGATAAATTTTTATTACTATCAATAATTAGCTGGAAATACTATTAACAATTTGTAGTTTTGAATGAAAAAAGGAAGGAGTTGAATCTTTTTTTAAATATTTGATTGAGTTCTTTTTCTATACTTTTATTTCTTTTTACAAATTTCCACGAAAAATTTTTTATTGAGAAAATAAACTGCATATTTAGTTTAGTTAAATGCGCTCTAAAACTTTTCTTTTTCAGATATTTTAATTTTCATTACTTTCTATTTGTTGAGTTATTAATAAAGCAGATACGTACAAATACGAACAATACACTCTTTAACGAAAGTTTTTATGGGTATTCTTTAATTCATCTAAAAATATATTCAATGTTGTTAAGTTTTTAATTTGTTTCCCATTATACGTACTTTAAAACAGTTATAAAACTAACAAACAGGCAAAAAAAAAAAAAAAAAAAAAACGGATCTGTTATCGCTCGAATAGTGGTTCTTAGTGTGGTCTACGTCAAGGTTTCAGGGGTCTTCGTAAAACAGGAAACGACGCTTCACTAACTAAAACAGAGAACTTCCCAGAAAAATAAAATATTCAATAACTTCCTCCAATTATTTTGTGTTTTAAAATCTCAAATTTAGAATCTTAAACAATTTGTAGGGAGATTCCAGTATTTATTTGAAATAAGTTTGAACTTTCGAGATAGACTTATTATTAACTCAGTTAAGAAACAATTCTACAGCTAAATTCACCTAGAACTTCCGCTGGTTACTTTTCGATACCAAGCAAATTTTTCCCGTCTAAATAGCTTTCGTTCTGCAAAAGTGACCATGGAAATAGCAAGGTAATCATATTTTCTAACCGCAGTCAATTTAATAGTGCCCCTTTATTCACTTATTAGATTTTCTATACGCTGCATCTTTCCGATAGGACCAAAAATAATGATTTTTGGTCCTATAAGACACAAAAATGAAGACTTACAGATCAAAGTTCTGGAAAAATCGCTTATTACTGTATCCATTTTAAATAAGGTATTTGCGATCACAGAATTTTTATTTTATTGTTCGGGCGCAAGCAATTCGAGAATTATTATATTGTTATATTTACTAAACACATACAAATGTAATATTAGTGAATGTATTTCTTAACTATGTATTTTTATATGTAGTATGCAGGTATTTTTTAATGTATATTTTTTAACTGTAGTCATGCTCTATGAAAAGCAACAAAAACATTGATTTGAAATTTAGAAGAATTGGAGACGGAGCGAAAAAGAAAGTTGATTGTCCCCCCCCCTACTTGTTGTCTGGGGAAACGATGCAATATATCTGGGTGTGCCCCGCGTATGATTCATTCTCTCGCCAATCGTGAGCGCAACATGACAATGTGTGGTAACATTTAAACCCCCGTTATGGTTGCTTGTCGCGACGAGGAATCTGGCTGTTATCAAAACTGATCAGATATTGATGGGCGAGATATCTCGTCATTAGAAGAAAGCTGACCAGATCTTGATCTCGTCATCATCGAAAAATCGGGAATAGCTTGATGACGAGGTATCTCGTCACTAACCAAATTCCTCCGATCTTGATGGACCAGATATCTCTTCAAAATCGCCATGAGGGTTACAGTTGTTTGTTCAAATATACGATGATTTATCAGTGGTTTGAGCCATCGACCTTCTAATGAAATTAGACATGTGGGCAGGGTCGTTGTTGTAAGATATCTGAAGTATAAATCACGTGCTCATACGAATCGACTTAGCCGATTGACTGTCGAATCGCAGACTTGTGTTTTTTTTTATCACGGTGGATAATCACTTTAATCAATCAATAATTTAGGATTCTAACTTTTACCCCAGACCACGTGACAGACCTTCGAACCAAGCAGCTGGAAGAAATAACATGAAGTTTCGGGCACATGCACGGTCTGTGTCATTAGAAGGTCGATGGTTTGAAATGAACATTTTAAAAATTATTTTCTTGTGAACCAGTGAACACTTTTGACAGTATCACGTTTTTTTTAAAAAAGCTTTGAAACAATACTAAAATAGCTCGTTTCAACTTTCCGATCGGCATTTCGTTGTCTTACACTCCAAACACACGGCTCAATCAGAGCCTATTTTGCGTTATACAAGAGTTTTATTTAGATCAGGGGTGGCCAACCTGAAGCGCATGTGCCAAACCTGGCGCATTACATGATTACAAGTGGCGCTTTGCATCCTTGCGCCTACTTATTCTTTTGAAAGTAGTCTTCATAACTGAATCCATCTTCATATTTTCTACACCAGAATACTCTTATTTCAATTCATACAGCCTTCTCACTCATCAGTTCGTCTCAATTTTTTGAGTTTAGAATGGATATTTTGTGTGATACTACGTACGTGTGATCTGTTTGTTCTTTTTCAACATTCAGATTTATGCTTTTCAGATTTTTTATTATCCATCACAGTACAAAAGAAACTGAGCAAAAGAAGCGCAGAAAGCGTGAATTTAATGAACAGTGGGGAAATGAGTTGTTATTTATAGCAAGCCCATCAGAAAAACCGTTTTTCAAAGTACTCTTTCACATGATAGAGGACATGATCTGAATAGACACGATAAAACACAGCATCATACTAATATAGAAGGGGAAATGAAGCTAGTTCTTGTGTCTGAGTTATGAAAAGAATGTGACTAAGAAAAGGTAAATAATCAGAAGACAAAATATGTTTGCTTAAAGTAAGTTGTGAAGACTTGGCGATGACAGAAGCGTCCTATGAAATTGCTTTTGCATTGGCATTAAAAATTCAGCTTGCTATGCTACCGGTTGTGAAATGTGTGTATAAAATTAGAGCAAGAGCATTAAACAGATGAAAATTCAGAAAATATTGGGAATTGTTAAATTTGGAATAGGATGAACTTGTTCGTCATTGTGAGGTGCTTTGGCTTTCTAGAGAAAAGTTCTGAGTGGTTTTTGGAAATTGAAAAATGCTGTTTGTAACTTTTTCGAACAGGAAATTTAACTACCTGATGAAAGAACCCTATTATTTGATAACAACTAGCTATTTGATTTGGCATTCTTTAGATGATGTTACTAGCCATCTCAATGATCTAAATTCGAAACGACAAGGCAAGAATAAATATTTTCTAGCTTAGTAAATAGTATCTATTTATTAAATCAAACTGTTCCTCTATCAGTTAACACATCAGGATCTGAGTCAATTTCCACACTTGAAAGAGCAGAGTGAATGTGCTGCGGACGATAGCAATTTGACGAAACATTGAAAAAATCAAGTCATTTCAAGTGTCATTTGAAAGTTGTTTTCATGATTTGGTTAAAGAAAACTGCATGCTCGCAATTATAAACATATTTTCAATTCGTCAAGAAAACGTAATGAAGATGCCTAGTAGCATACAAATGGAACTTATTGATATAAAATAAAATGCATTATTGAAACTGAAATGTGATTAGCTTTTTTCAGATCTAAATGGCTTCTGACATGAATTATTTCGGCGTTCATTACCCTATCAGCATTTCACAGAACTAAGGAAATTTGTAAAACAATTAGGTATATCGTTTCGGAACGACATACAGATGTGAACAGGCATTTTTATCCATGAAATTTACTAAAAGCAAAACGAGATCGCGAATGACTAATTCAAATGTGAAGAATTCTCTGCTGCTCTCAGTAACAAATTTAAAACCAAACATAAAAAGACTAACGAAATCCAAACAGGCTCAAAAATCTCATTAATGGTAAATAATGTTTAGTTCTATAATAGATATTTTTTAGATACAATAATTAATTCATTTAAAAATGTTAATTATGTTTATAAATATACTTTTATTAAGAAGGTCATTAAGTATATGCCAGGACTCCTAGCGAGCAGGGGACAGAGGACTCCAAATTCCAGCCTGATCTCGCTCATCATATCCGACAACTGTGGTCCAGAGTCATCTTCACCAAACGAGACTCTCTGGCACCTGTAGCACCATCAGCGGGGTCCACGACAGCCATCACCCTCTCGTCCAAAAGATCATCTCTCACTATTGCAGATGGGTGCTCCAATAAACGTGTATTTTGGACTGGCGTACATTAATTGATTTTGTTGCGTGATTAGTTATCCCTTTTCCTCCCTGAAGCGAAGCAGATCCTCCCCTATCCTTATTTCTCAACCACAACCATGAACGTCAGAAGATAGAAAAGGTGCTCGAGTTGTATGGCTCATCTGAACACATATGTGTTAAAGGTTGGCCACCCTGATATAGGTTATTCAACCAGCATACCCTTCACATATCTTTAAAAAAATGACACCAATATAATCTCCTGGTAATGACAGAATGATACAGATGTGTAGTCTGATGCAGACAAATCAAGGAACTATCTGTCAAGCTAAATGTAAGGTGACTGTAGTGTTTCTGCGGATGAATGAGTTTTCTGTACGTAATACTAACATTGACAGCTTGTTTATCGAATAGGATATCAGCTACTTCGTCAATAAGGATTCATAAAAAATTATTCCGAATTGATATATCGTCGGCCTACAGCAGAAATTTCAGATTTTTTCGGTAATTCGTAATTTTGATAATTTTTTAATTAACGTCGCACTAGAGCAACACAACGGGCTATTGACTACGATATTTTTTCGGTTAAGGGGACCGGGAAAGCAAAATTCGACTAAAAAATCAATTTCTATTTTATTGCTCCTTTATATAGTTCAAAATCTCCTCTTTCCAATCATATATCACACTAGGTAATAGAATAAGAGGAAGTTTGAAAATTATGCACGTTTCCAATAAGCACTTCACATCTGACACGGCCTTTCAAATGTAAACAAACCGTTTGTGGACATTTCTAATCTTTGTTGCTCAACAATGTATATTATATTTTTTACTTTACTTTACTCAAATTATTTTCGATAATCTGGTAACAGTAGAGTTAGTTAACTGTAAGTTTTTTCTAACTATTTTTATTAATTTTACCATGCGATATAAGTTAGCACTTTCTGAGACATGACATTTGATCTATTATGGACTAGCACTAAGGATAAATGTTGGTTTTCTGCACAATATGCAACAATCTGTCTGGGCAGAATATTTTTATTTATTGTCAAGTAACTTAAATCCAAATCACGGTCTTTGTCCAGTTGGGAATGAAAGCTGGTGGAAATTTCAACGTGCTGTAGCTAAAAGAGTGATGTGTATTACCATGATAAACACACACATATTGCCTTACCTTATACTGCCTACATATTGAAGACAATTAAATCAAATTTCAGAGACTTAGCAAATCCAGAATTGTTGAAAAAATGTGTTCACGGAAAGACTCAAAACCCAAATGAATCGGTGAACAATGTGATTTGGACTTGCGTTCCAAAAAATATGTTTTTAACCATCCAAACTTTAAAACTTGAAGTGTTTGATGCTGTTTCCTGCTGCAACAGTGGAAATATTATAAAGTGCTATACATTACCTAGAGTTAAAATCAATCCAGGCTGCCATTTTATACAAATTTTTGAGAAAACTGGACTAAGACCGTGTTATCGATGGAGAGCGAAAACTCTCCGAATACAGTAAAAAAGCCCGCCATAGAAAGAAAAGCATAAAAAAAAAAATTGAAGATACATGTATTAAAAATGAAAGAGATCACCCTTTATATAAATCAGGATTTCATTAAAGTTAGACGTAAAATTATTTATAAAAATTCATTTTAAATGTTTAAATCCATTTTTCTCAAAACTTAGATTTTTAAGTTTCATGCCCCTTTTTCTCAGAATCTACTGAACATAATGACTTAATATTTTTTATGACATATTTGTGTTATATCTCTAAAGATATAACACAAATAATAATAACAAAAAGACACGAGCATTTTTTGATTTTTTGAAAATTGGATTTTTTAGAAATTTAAATGTGTTAAAAAATGCTATCTAAAAAGTGATATTCAGTTAAAAATTTCTATAAAATTAAATTTTTTAAATAAAAAAAAAGTGAGCTGTTAAAGTTTGTATAACATATCAGTCTAACCACCATAAAAATTTTGTGTTGATTACTATTTTAGTTATTGAGAAAAAGGGTCTTGAATTTCGTGAATTTAATATGGAGGAGATAGGGCCTTCCCGGTCCCCTTAAACTAAATGCTTATTTTCATGATAACTATAAATGCATTACATTATAATCTATTTGAAAAAATATTACTATGTTAAAATTTCTGCTTTTTCTAAATTAGAAACTAAAAGTTAGTCTGAACAGTAAAAAATTCCTTCTTTCAGTTAAATAAGTGTCTGCTCTAAGTCAAAGATATAACAGTTGATTGGCCAACCTCAATCAGATTAAGCTCCAAAGATCGCCAAAACGGCGATAAACTTCGTTTTAATGTATCCCAAATTATTATTCAAGATAATTTGTGTAACAGAAGTAAAATCTTTGCTTTCCATCTGGTTTGTTTTCACAGAAAATTCCTCTGATAAATTTTGTTTGTATCAAATTCTCGAGAAAGGAATACACTCACAAAAATATGTTAAATTGCACTACATGCTCACAAACGAAGTATAATTAGATACAATAGGCTCGGGGTTCGAATCCTAGGCCTGGAATGGTAATGGTAATTTTAGTTAACGTCGTACTAGAGCAACACAACGGGCTATTGACGACGGTCCGGGATCAGTTCCTTAAGGGAAAGATCCGAGGACAACACCTCGTAATTTTGAACCACGGTCAGGTGACGAAGCAACACTTGAGCTGGCACCCCACTCTCCAAACTTCCACGCCAACCCAACGTGAAGGCCTGGAATGGATGCTCGTAGTAATTCGGAAACCACTTTAAGCCATACGTCCGGGGACCTCGTGTAGCAAAAAAAAAAAAAAAAACGTAGAACGACAAACCAAATCATAATTATGTAACTTTCGTGAAGTTGTATAGAAATGAATCTCAATATATTTAATATAAAATTCCTGTAGCTATGTCTCTTCTAGCTTTTTCTTTCAGTCTTTATTTTTGAATTTTCAAGTTCGTATTTTTCATTTTATTTCTAAAGACGTGGTCAAATAGGAAGCGCAAGGGGAGCAACGGCATGTCTAGACGAATCAAAACGTTTTCACCACTCGCGCCGGCTCCTCTGATTGGTCCTGTGATACAATTTTTATTTGTCAAACAAATTAAATATTAGGTATTTCAATTCCATATACAGAAGACGTGGTGGCACCAAATGACTTGAAGCTCGGCTTTCGAGGTTCAATTTTAAAAGATTCGAAATTTTGAGTTGTTGTCCTCGAATTTTTCCCTTCGGAATTGATTCCGTATCGTCACCAATAGCCCGCTGTATTGATCCAATGCAACGTTAATTCAATTACCAATTACCATCCTCAGCTTAGTGTGAATATGTCAGCCATTTAAGCTAAATTAATGAATTAAAGTATATTTTTATTTTTGATCGAAAAAGGTTATAAGAATTTGAGAATAAGAATAGAAAAAGGAGGTAGGAACAAAGGATAAAATGTTGGCATAAGCCACTACACTATAAGAAAACGTATTGCTTTCCAATAACAGGTAATATACGAGTAAATACATAAAAGATGAAAATTCTGATTGAATGAGACCTTTGAATCTGTTCAACTATGAACGATGACTAAAATAGGGATGGTTCAATTTTGTTTAAGTGGCTGCATATGGATTCTCGATTGTTATAACTATTCTCGTCATTTCATCACAAATTTTATAAATGCTTTTATGAATGTAGAATACCCAGTCAGATACCTTTACAACACTACGGCAACACTATTTATAGGTGGAAGGTGAAATGTGAATGAAGAATTAGGGTACTGGAAAATATTGATTTTGTAAGGTTTCAGATAATGCCATTTTTCATATTTATTTCCAATTTAAAGGTAATACAAGCAGTATAGCAATATAACAGGCAATACTATTTCAGCCAATATACAGGGTGGTCATAAAAAAACTTGGCCGATATATGGACCTCTAGCGGCCGTTCCGTTAAACCGATCGAGATGAGATTTGAGATATAGTTATTCAGAGGTATGAGCTCGGGATTCTGTGAACGACAACAAAGTGGCACTCACAGTTATGGTTATAGGTAGAGAAACTCGAAATTTTCGAATGGCAACACCCACTTTTTCCTGTCTCAAAATGCTCAGCGCATGCAAAAACCCTAAAAAGCGTTGGAACGGTACGTGTATCACAAAAAAACGGAAGCGTTATGCACTCACAAAAAACAGCTCTGCGAACGTGCAACAAAACAACGATCGGGGCCCACGAAAGAAATTTTCTTATGTTGGAGGCAAGATACCAATCACAGAACGCCTTTCGCCAAATATTCAGCCAGATCTTCAGTCTGGAGCTCGGATATGCCAACGAAATGACTATGTTAGCGAAAGTTAATGGAAAATTGGTAAAATTCTCTATTATTAAAATGCGATGAATGCCGTGGAAGGCCTAGCGTGTTTACCGTCGAAACCATCGCCAAATACGAGGCCCGTGTATCTGGCGAAAGGCGTTCTGTGGTTGGTGTCTTGCCTCTGTTATGTGCAAATTTTCTCCGTGCGCCCAGAACGTGGTTTTGTTGGCCGTTCGGAGAACTGTTTTTTGTGCGTGCATAACGCGTCCGCGTTTTGTGATACATGTACCGTTTCAACGCTCTTTAGGGTTTTCGCATGCTCTGAGCATTTTGAGACGAGAAAAAGTGGGCGTTGCCATTCGAAAATTTCGAGTTTCTCTACCTATAACTGTAACCGTGGGTGCCACTTTGGTGACAGGCGCCTCAATCCCATGATAGTACTTTACGCAAGTCCAACTTGATTGGCTAATCGGATCACATGACCTAGATACGTATGTCATCAAGGTTTATAGTTGTTGGCGATTTATCTCTTCCTTTCTTCTTTTCTTTTCAGATCCATGGCTATGGGTGGGTAGAGGTGGGAGCCGAAAATTGTATCCTTTTATTATATAAGTTAATAATTATATAAGTTAGTGTTTTATGTATGCTTTTTGTTACATCAGAATGGTCCTAAGCCAGCGGTGGATACACCATCATCCTAAAGCAAAGGGGACGGCAGAGGGGCGGAAAAATATCAGCTGGTAGTGAGTTCAGGAGTGGTTCTTAGATTATTTATGTAAAATCAACGGAAGCTTGGAAAAATATTAAAAGGGTATTAAAAATTAGGAAAAGTAAATTAGAATAAAAAGGAATTAAATTGGAATTTTTTTTTAATAATTTGGAGGATCTAAAAATTTTTCCGACAGGTGGGTTCGAACTTGGGTAGTCATCCTCCGCTGCCGACGCTAATCTGAATGTGGGTGACTTTAGCCATTAGGCCATCGTTGCTTCACGAAAAGAAGCTCTTTAAAAGTATAAGTACCCTTAGTATAAGTTGGCGAGAAATACTACTAACAACAACCATACAACATATATATGAGGAGCCAATTAGAGTCAACTTGTCGGACACTTACGCTGAGGCGCTAGTGTATGTATTGTATTTCTACGAAACAACGCGCATATTCAAAATCAAATGGTTACTGCAACAATCAGATTGGCGAGATATCCAAGTGAAGCCAAGCCCGTGAAACTAGCCAATCAAGTTGGACTTGCGTAAAGTACTATCATGGGATTGAGCCGCTTCTACTTTGGTGTCGTTCACAGAATCCCGAGCTCATACCTCTGAATAACTATATCTCAAATCTCATGTCGAACGGTTGAACGGAACGGCCGCTAGAGGTACATATATCGGCCAAGTTTTTTTATGACCATATATATGATCATATACCCTGTATATGATTGTTTACTATACTCGTCCTTTGTAGTAATTGAGTTTTTTTCCTGGGAAACCATTCAAACCATCACGAAGTAACGACAAAACTAATACTAGGAAAAATGTAATTTGTTCTAACAAGATCGTGTCTAATATCGAAAAACGTCACGTGGATCTAAATTTATCATCAGAAGTAGCAATTTTCCCACTTATTTCGTGTAGCGAACTCTAGAAACCTTTTTAAGGCTTTTCGTTAGAGATGATAGTGTGTTCATTTTCGGATGTTTGCTGTTCGTGTCGAGAAGTCATAAAGTAAATTACCTTATCAACGTGCCTAGTGACCACAATCTTCGAATTGGAATGAAACTTGTTATTTAGAGATTTCAGCTATGCTCTCAACAGTTAGGTAGTTAACAAAAATCGAGATCTTACGGTTACGAGTGCAGTTAACAAATTTCAAATAGCAACACTTACTTTTTCTTTCTATCGCAAAATGGCAACCAACCGGTATAGTGGTTAAGGTGTTAGCCTCTAGATCGGAAGGTTCCTGGTTCGAATTCAGGTCCGGGCATGGATGTTTGTAATGATGTAGAGGCGGCTGGTGCACCTTAAATCTGTCGTGGCCGAAAGTCCTCACGTTGGGTTGGTGTGGAAGTTTGGAGAGTGGGGTGCCAGCTCAGGTGTTGCTTCGTCATCTGACCGTGGTTCAAAATTGCGAGTTGTTGTCCTCGGATCTCTCCCTTAAGGGTCTGATCCCGGACTGTCGTCAATAGCCCGTTGTGCTGCTCTCGTACGACATTAACTAAAATTACCATTACCATAAAATTTGCAAAAGGGGCCGTCTTTACATTAAGTAGAGCACCAACTTCATTATTTCCAATAGAAACTCGCTATTTTCAGCACACAATTTCGAATCTATATCAAAATTTAACTTCAGATACTACATTTCATGTCATTAGGTCATATCTTTTCGAAGTTATAAGTACAGAAATATTAGAGCTCCTAATGTTAAATCAGCTTCTTAGAATGTCATGGATATCTTCCTAAATAATACCTTTATAGCGCTGATATTTGTGCCATGTTAACGTTAAACAACCCAATCAAAATCCGCTTAATATATTATTTAAAAAATACTCTTTAGTATGCAATAATAATTATTAAATTAATGTTTGAAAAAGTCGTGAATTGAAACCTTATTATATTTTGAATGAAATCGATTCAGAACTTCTAATGGAAAAAAGCCATGCAAAATTTCAGCTCATTCCGATAATAAATGTTTGCGTTTCATTAAATTTTCCCCATTATTGCGATTTTAGGAGACAACGAAAAGTTTTATAAACGTCTGACAAACCACGGATAATAATTTCTCTGATCGTTTGAACATGCATAGTTAATATAATAATTAGGACAACTTTTTTGTTGCAGTAAAAATAGGAAAAGTTGCATTTATCATTACCTAAAGTTGCATTTATGGAAATAAAGTTGCATTTATTTTTGATACACTAAATTCTAAAATAAATAATTCGTAGAAAATGAAAAAAAAATCAAAATATATTGACAATTTTAGTCGTGTACAACAGTGTTATAATACATACTGAAATACAGAAGAATGTTAAATGACCGATCCTTGGCCAGTAATTTCTTTAACATTGCTAACCTGCGCCAGCCGGAGGTGTATAATGTGCTGTATCGGATAGTAGAAGCGCAAAATCCTTTCGCTCAACATTCAGTGATTTTAGAACGGCATCTACAAGGCGAACAACATATTGATGATCGACACTCACCTCGCCAACTCTGCAGTCGATTATGCAAGTTTCCTCTGGATTATCAAGAGTACCAATGTGTTAAAGTACTTCTTACCATTTATTTCACTTTCGTCTTAGAACGAACTCCTTCTTACGAACTTGTTTGATCCGAGATACTTCGGCGTTCGCAAGATCAGACACACGTGATTGAAGGGTCGATTCAGAGAGCAAGAAATGAAATAATAATTTGATATTAATTAATTTTAAAAAGTTGCAGGTGGTTGCATTTATGCAGAAAGTTGCATTTATGCTACGGTCATAACTCACTTTACACCCCATGTAGAAGGAATTTTGGTTTTAGTACTTTACATCCAGCGCAGAACGCGCGAAAAAAAGTTGCATTTGTTGCAAAAAGTTGCCCTGATAATAATGTAATTCTTAAATCGTTTGTAATTGCGTAATAATTGTAATATTTATCGGATCGCTGAAAAATACGTTTGAAATAGCGTTCCAATTAAAATTTGAAATTAAATTTGGGGAGTTTTAACTACAATTAATCTCGATCTACAAGCAGTGATTTTCTACTTCGAGATAATCTCTGAAATTTGCACAAAATTTAAGATTTAATGCATCTAGATATAAAGGTAGTAAATTCGTGAAATTTCATATTTATACTAATTTAAAGACGCATAATCTGAGATTATTTATAATATTGGAATAATTTTAATCCATTAAGCAGCACTTTGTCATTTCTTAGATTTAATATGTGCAGAGTTTGTTTCTTGAGTTTAATTAAGTTTCAAACAACCTGTTGTACCCGAAACCAGGGTATCTATTACTGGAACCACATTTCAGCTATAAAATTAGTAATATACACACCCATGTCTAATACTGAATCATTTCATTATTTTTATTTCCCTTCAATCTATGCCTTTGATGGTGTAGTAATTTATCCCGGATAATATCTGTGGAAGTTTTATTTAATTCTTATTAAAGGAACTAGTAATAGAAATGCCTGTCTATTTATGATGTATCAGCTTGTCTAAAACTGGTTCATGGATAAAAATTATTCTTTTTTTCTCCATTTGTGGTTTCTCTTTCTACTGTTCTGTTTATATAATTCACTAAATGGGTTTTTTGCAGACCATTAAAGTTATTATTATAACTGCTCTTTGTGTGTTTTTAGATCACCATGGGTCCTATGTCATTAAAAATCTGGAAATATCACGAAGAAAATATAAAGAATGCTATTAGTGACGTTAATCAAGGTGTTCAAATAACGACTGATGCTAAAAAACATGATGTGCCACGAATAACCTTAATGTATAAAAAAAGTTAAGGGGGAATCGCCATTATACACACCGAAAAAAGTCACTCCTTTAATACTGAGTGCTAATGAGGAACATATAATTTCTGATTAGATAGTATCGGTAGTAAATGCTGGAGAAATCTATTTGTAAATGATCGTCCTTGCCGAACAAAGAGAAATTTCGGAAAGAAAATTGTCGGAAGATGAAGCTGAATGGATTCCTTCAGGAAGCAGTATATCGATGATGTTAGATAACAAATTAATATAAAAGTGTGTTTGCTTTTCAAGTATCTATATAAATAAGAATGGAGTGTTTGTTCGTACATTCAATATTTTCGACTAATTTCAAGTTTTCTATCCGTTTTGGACCCTTCTTATGCCGAATCCGTCTTTTTCTCGTTTGGTGTCTGTCTGTCCGTCTGTCTGTCTGTCTGTCTGTCTGTCTGTATGTTGTGCCCTATACACGTCCACGCGGTTTAAGATATTTTCATAAAAATTTGCATACAGTGAGTACTTATCTTCATTTAGTGAGTGGCATTGGTTGCGAAAGTCTGTCTGTCCGTCTTTCTGTTTTATGCTCGATTTTGTGTTTGTGTGTTTGTGTAGACATCACATAAATTATATTCCAGATATTTGATTGCATTGTGTATTTTATTTTATACATTATCTATTGGTTTAGTGAATGCAATATTAAACATTTCTTTATTGTTATATTTAGTTGAGTTTCATGCTAAAACACCTGAGTAAGTATCCTTAAATCAACCATAATTTGGTAGTTTTGGAAAAATTGGAATGTCTATTGAATATTACGATTACTTCGATTGCCTTACCAGTACTGCTGAAAAAGTAATTAATCTTCAAAAAATAATTTTTTTTATGGAATTTCATCTCTGATACTTCATTTATTTCGAGTCTTATTTTTATTCTTTGCTCAATGAAACCGATTTCGGAATATTTGGGACAGACGATATTTTTCAATGAAACGAGAATGAACAAGATCGCGCGAGCAGTGATATTTTTTCTGGTTCTTTCGCTCTGAATTAATTTCACATTTCTAAATTTTGTACACTTTTAGTTGTAAGTTGTGGCAACTGTGCGAGAGCAAGAGATAAAATTGAATCACAAATTAATATCTTTAGAACAACTTTTTGCGACATCTTTTATTTTGTTTTACTTCGCTGTTTCCTTTTTTAAATATTTATTATTTTAATAAATGTGTTTTCCTTCTCATCACACGCAACAGCACCACAAAGTATTAGACTTAAAAATGTTAGGTAAGTCAGTATAAATTTTCAGTGAATTTTAAGTGTAGTTATGCCATTATTGAAAGAATAATGCCGTTATTTAAAGAATAATGCCGTTATTTAAAGAATAATGCCGTTATTTAAAGAATAATAATGTTTATTAATCCAAACTGGAACTTTTTCCAACATTAAAAAATTCGTTGTAATAATGACAGGAGAAGATTGCAAAAATTCACAATGTCGCATACCGGAGGCAAGAGTGCCACAAGTAAAAAAATATTGTTTTGTTGACTATGAGTGCGAGAGCACTCGCCATAAATCGTAATTTTAATTAATTGAGTTGAACATGAAAAGAACTTAAGAAAGGGAATTCCGAATCTCCCTCAAAATCGTCTTTTATAGTAGTTTTCCTTAGTATCACCTTTCGTCATTTTGTAGCTTTGTCATACAGCAACTGTGCGATGTATGTGAAATGTATTACATGAATGGATATGCATGTGTAGGATTTGTGTCCAAAGTAAGTTGTAGAAAATATAAAGATGGCGAAAGTGTTAAAATAAATTTTTATTCTACAAAAAACGTGTCATTATATATTTTGATTATCTCTTCAATCTAGAGTAAACCAATTCAAACCGAGTAAGGTCGGGTATTTTGCTAGTTGTTTAATAAATCACCATAAGCATTGTAAAAGCACTTCAGTCAATTTTATTTATGTCTGTGATATTCTGTTTTTATTCATGGTTTCAAATAATTATCTATATAAATAAGAATGGAGTGTTTGTTTGTACATTCAATATTTTCGACCCATTTCAAGTTTTCTATCCGTTTTGGACCCTTCTGATGCCGAATCCGCCTTTTTCTCGTTTGGTGTCTGTCTGTATGTCTGTATGTTGTGCCCTATACACGTCCACACGGCTTAAGATATTTTCATGGAAATTTGCATACAGTGAGTACTTATCTTCATTTAGAGAGTGGCATTGGTTGCGAAAGTCTGTCTGTCCGTCTTTCTGTTCTATGCTCGATTTTGTGTTTGTGTGTTTGTGTACACATCATATGAATTGTATTCCAGATATTTGATTGCATTGTATTTTATTTTATACATTATCTATTAGTTTAGTGAATGCAATATTAAACATTTCTTTATTGTTATATTTAGTTGAGTTTCATGCTAAAACACCTGAGTAAGTATCCTTAAATCAACCATAATTTGGTAGTTTTGGAAAAATTGGAATGTCTATTGAATATTACGATTACTTCGATTGCTTTACCAGTACTGCTGAAAAAGTAATTATTCTTCAAAAAATTATATTTTTTTTTATGGAATTTCATCTCTGATACTTCATTTATTTCGGGTCTTATTTTTATTCTTTGCGCAATGAAAACGATTTCCGAATATTTGGGACAGACGATATTATTCAACGAAACGAGAATGAACAAGATCGCGCGAGCAGTGATATTTTCTGGTTCTTTCGCTTTGAATTAATTTCACATTTCTAAATTTTGTACCCTTTTAGTTGTAAGTTGTGGCAACTGTGCGAGATCAAGAGATAAAATTGAATCACAAATTAATATCTTTAGAACAATTTTTTGCACCATCTTTTATTTTGTTTTATTTCGTTGTTTCCTGTTTTAAATATTTATTATTTTAAAAAATGTGTTTTCCTTCTCATCACACGCAACAGCACCACAAAGTATTAGACTTAAAAATTTTAGGTAAGTCAGTATAAATTTTCAGTAAATTTTAAGTGTAGTTATGCCATTATTGAAAGAATAATGCCGTCATTGAAAGAATAAAGCCGTTATTTAGATAATAATGCCGTTATTGAAAGAATATGCCGTTATTAAAAGAATAATAATGTTTATTAATCCAAACTGGAACTTTTTCCAACATTAAAAAATAAGTTGTCATAATGACAGAAGAAGATTGCAACATTTCAATAGGTCACATACCGGATGTAAGAGTGCCACTGGTAAAAAAATAATATTGTTTTGTTGACTATGAGTGCGAGAGCGCTCGCCGTAAATCGTAATTTTAATTAATTGAGTTGAATATGAAAAGAACTTAAGAAAGGGAATTCCAAATCTTCCAATAAATCGTCTTTTATAGTAGTAACCATATCTTTTATAGTAGTATCACCTTTCGTAATTTTGTAGCTTTGTCATACAGCAATTGTGCGATGTATGTGAAATGTATTACATGAATGGATATGCATGTGTAGGATTTGTGTCCAAAGTAAGTTGTAGAAAATATAAAGATGGTGAAAGATGTTAAAATAAATTTTTATTCTACAAAAAACGTAAGTCATTATATATTTTGATTATCTCTTCAATCAAGAGTAAACCAATTCAAACCGAGTAAGGTCGGGTATTTTGCTAGTAATACATAAAGATTAACATTTGTTTAATGTTGATGGTTTCTGTTCAAGTAAAAATTATTTAAGAATGTCTAATAGTTTTGTAAAGAATATAAAAGTGAAAAACCTTTGCTTTATTAATATCCTATTTATTTACTTGTCGTCTATTAAAAAATATGTATCAAACTTTTATTTTTGCATTGCTTTTGCAATAGTTTTTCCAATAAAAAAGACACTGCCTTTTACTTGTACAAAAGAGCGTCATACTGGAATTTTGAAAATTCCAAGTGTCTATTACTGATGCAATATCAGCAATCAGAATTTTTAATTCGCCTTATAAAAAAATAAAACAAATTTACTTTATACACTACCCTATAATAATGGACCGGACAGCAAGATGTGATGGTGTAAGGGAACGAAAACATTTTTTAATAGGGGGATGGTCTCCACATGCTGCAATGACACTAGAAACCCTTCTGGTCATACTTTGAACAAGGTTTTGATACACAGCTATGGGTATTTGTGTCCATTCCTGCTGCAAGAATGTCGCCAGCTCAGCTGAAGATTTCGGACGCGGTTCCCTGGTCCGTAAGCGTCGCTCTAACGCGTCCCACAAATATTCTATGGGGTTTAGGTCGGGACTCTGAACAGGCCAGGGAAGACGTTTAACATCCATATCTTGATACCACTGACAGAGGCTGCAACATGACTTGGAACGTTGTCGTCATGGAAGTAACATTCGTCCCTTCCAAAAAATTGCCAGAGCGTAGGAAGAACCTGATGGTTCAATTTACCAAGAACAACTGCAAAGGTCCCAGGCCATAACAAACAAACAGGCGGATTTTATGCAAATCCACTGGCGTCCGGTTGATTATTGTAGGGCAGTGTATAGCCGAATAATAAAACAAAACAAATTTGTAAAGATCAGCTTTCAAAATTAATGATGTGGTTCATGTTAATGTTGTAAATTTCTCATGAAGTGTCCGGTACACAAATATTATACACTTCCGGTACTATTAAGATAAGTTTCCGGTACACACCGGTACACTTATCTTAATGGCCTAATACACACAGGATAATTTTACGGACACTGAAGACAGAAATCGAACCTGCGCCAAACTATGAATGAAAAGTTATATGAATCTTACGACGATTTGGTGGAGAAGGGAATCTTACGACACTCACTTTCACTGAATTTCTTTCTTGATAAATGATGTCTCGGCGAGATTTATCTGATTACTTTTTGTGGAGAGCTTTTGGTCAGAAATATATTCAGTTATAGAGTACCCCCAAGAGTGATTCCTAGATTATGGAATAGGATTTTTCTGACAGGAAATATATCTGGAAAACGAGGTGGGAAGTCGTAGGCCTTTAACATTAGTTTTTGAGGATCGATTTTTCTCGTTGACGTGATGGACGCCATTCTTCTGCACCACCAACTTATGACCATGAGAATAAATGTTTCAACACGAACTGCTAACCACAGTGTGTTTCACGCGCATATATCCGTTCTTGAACTTTCAGTTTCTCTTGCACGTCTGCTAAAAAGTTTTGGTAATTGGTAATTTTTAATTAACGTCGTACTAGAGCAACATAACGGGCTATTGACGACGGTCCGGGATTAATCCCCTAAGGGAAAGATCCGTGGACAACACCTCGTAATTTTGAACCACGGTCAGATGACGAGGCAACACACCTGAGGCTAAAATGTTTATATGTTTCTATCACAAACCTAACCTTTATGATGTGGTTGTCTAACAAAAATGAAAGGCATTTAGATCGAAACTAGTGTAGTGCCCCCCCCCCATTCAACTTAACTTTGCCGACCAACCGGTATAGTGGTTACGGTGTTAGCCTCTAGATTTGGAAGGTTCCTGGTTCGAATCCTTGTACGGGCATGGATGTTTGCAAACGTATGGTGTAGAGGCGGCTGGTGCACCTTAAATCTGTCGTGGCCGAAAGTCCTCACGTTGGGTTGGCGTGGAAGTTTGGAGAGTGGGGTGCCAGCTCAGGTGTTGCTTCGTCATCTGACCGTGGTTCAAAATTACGAGGTGTTGTCCTCGGATCTTTCCCTTAAGGGACTGATCCCGGACCGTCGTCAATAGCCCGTTGTGTTGCTCTAGTACGACGTTAACTAAAATTACCATTACCATAACTGCGATTTTTTTATCCAGTTGGAAAGTTTGGAGAGTGGGGTGCCAGCTCAAGTGTTGCTTTATCATCTGACCGTGGTTCAAAATTACGAGGTGTTGTTCTCGAATCTTTCCCTTAAGGGACTGATCCCGGACCGTCGTCAATAGCCCGTTGTGTTGCTCTAGTACGACGTTAACTAAAATTACCATTACCATAACTGCGATTTTTTATCCAGTTGGAAAGTTTGGAGAGTGGGGTGCCAGCTCAAGTGTTGCTTTATCATCTGACCGTGGTTCAAAATTACGAGGTGTTGTCCTCGGATCTTTCCCTTAAGGGACTGATCCCGGACCGTCGTCAATAGCCCGTTGTGTTGCTCTAGTACGACGTTAACTAAAATTACCATTACCATAACTGCGATTTTTTTATCCAGTTGGAAAGTTTGGAGAGTGGGGTGCCAGCTCAAGTGTTGCTTTATCATCTGACCGTGGTTCAAAAGTACGAGGTGTTGTCTTCGGATATTTCCCTTAAGGGACTGATCCCGGACCGTCGTCAATATCCCGTCGTGTTGTTCTAGTACGACGTTAATTAAAAATTAGCAATTATCATCTAATCGGTTTGATTTATTCATTATGCCTGCAAGGTAATTGGTAATTTTAGTTAACGTCGTACTAGATCAACACAACGGGCTATTGACGACGGTCCGGGATCAGTTCCTTAAGGGAAAGATCCGAGGACAACACTTCGTAATTTTGAACCACGGTCAGATGACGAAGCAACACCTGAGCTGGCACTCCACTCTCCAAACTTCGACACCAACCCAACGTGAGGACTTTCGGCCACGACAGATTTAAGGTGCACCAGCCGCCTCTACACCATACGTTTACAAACATCCATGCCCGGACACGGATTCGAACCAGAAACCTTCCGACCTCGAGGCTAACACCTTAACCACCATACCGGTTGGTCGGCGCAAACGACAGGAAGTGTATTCCACAATGCAAAACGCGTTCGACCTTCAAGGACCCGTGGTGTGCAAGTTTAGTGGGTGAGATCCAACTCAGGCATGACCTCGTCATTTGACAGTGGCTCAAAATTACTAGGTGTTGTGTTAGGATCTTTTCCCCCGGGATTGATCCCGGACCGTCACCAATATCCCCGATGGTGTTGTTACAAGACGAGACGTTTAATTCAACTACCTACCTATATATATATATATATATATATATATATATATATATATATATATATATATATATATATATATATATATATATATATATATATATAAAATCAATGTTACACTACCGGGAAATGTCGTGACCACAAAGAGAGTTCGAAAACCGACCCCACAATGTTATGTGTTCTAATGGATCAGTCGAATGTGTTTACTTAACCCTCTTGGTGGTTGTCTTGACGACGCTTCGCGTCACTAACTAAACTGACCTTATCTTTATGTATAAGAAGAAAGCCATAGCAAAACTGATTTCCTCTAGACGATCATTAGAAGAAAACTGACTGCATATTAATCTCGTCAGCAATCGAAAATTCGGCTATATCTTGATGACAAGACATCTCGGAATTAAGAAAATTGGTCTGATCTTGACGGTAATGGTAATGGTAATTTTAGTTAACGTCGTACTAGAGCAACACAACGGGCTATTGACGACTGTCCGGAATCAGTCCCTTAAGGGAAAGATTCGAGGACAACACCTCGTAATTTTGAACCATCTGATCTTGACGGACAGGATACCTAGTCGAGACCATTTGGAGGGTCTCCATGGTTCTTCCCGAGGATATTAGACCCAATGGCATGTCGACTGGACTTAAGAGTCTATGGAGAAATGTTCACTTAGGTATAACAGGCGAGTAGGTCATATGCAGGAAACGAGGTGCAACACCCCACTATAGATCCAAGAAATCTATCGATATGGGAGAAGTGGGTTATTTCCGGGAGAGATATTCGTATCAACGGTCGAGTCTCTTTCTACATCATAACGGAACTCTAAATGTTTAGAGACGATCATGGTACCCTTGTCACTCCCTCCACTGTAGCGACTGGAAATAATTTCCCTTTCAAAGACGATAACAGCCTAACGCTGGACTTACGGCCAGCTTCCAGTCTAAGGAGGGAATTCTGCAAATGAACTGGCTGATACCAAACATGAATCACTCATACATATAATGTCTAGAAGAGGATTAACAGGAGGATTTATGGAAATCTTCTCTCCAAAGATCCAGGAATTGGAAAATACTAATCTTCGTGAATAGTAGTGGAAGATGTTTTAAAGACTCGTAGATATCTCGATCAATAACTTTAATTTTACGGTGTTTTATTCTGAAGTTAATCAGTAAGTTTTAAACCTTTTCCATTTCCGTTTTGTTACAAGCCGACCAACCGGTATAGTGGTTAAGGTGTTAGCCTCTAGATCGGAAGTTTCCTGGTTCGAATCCTGGTCCAGGCATGGATGTTTGTAAACGTATGGTGTAGAGGCGGCTGGTGCACCTTAAATCTGTCGTGGCCGAAAGTCCTCACGTTGGGTTGGCGTGGAAGTTTGGAGAGTGGGGTGCCAGCTCAGGTGTTGCTTCGTCATCTGACCATGGTTCAAAATTACGAGGTGTTGTCCTCGGATCTTTCCCTTAAGGGACTGATCCCGTACCGTCGTCAATAGCCCGTTGTGTTGCTCTAGTACGACGTTAACTAAAAATTACCAATTATTACCTTTTTGTTGCAAAGGTATTTATCCCTAATAAATAACTATCCACATCCTTATTACCAAAATTTAAATTGTGTCCACCTTTTTAACCTCCTTTTTTTAATAAACAGGGCAGTTGCGTTTCCACCTCTTTTCCGGATTTGGTGGTCTGTCTGCTTCTTTAGCCTCTTTGGAACGTGTTTTGGACAACTAATTACTCTTAATTTTTCTTTTTTCTTGTTCAAAGTCTTTTTTTTCAGGGCCTAACGACACTTTCTTTAACTTTTCACTTTTGCTAAATTTTTCTTTTTATTAAATTTTCTATTATTTATGACGTGGGAGTAAGTTGTCATCAGTTAGGTACTCCGTAATTGATACGTCTTAGAATTCGTAGAGTTCATGTATGATAAGCATGCAATTTTTTATGTCAGAAGATATATATCTATTAAAATATTTCAGCATCTTAAAATATTTTTATATCCTATGTTTCATAGCTTCGTACTTTTTCAAGAATGTAGACGTCTCTCAAAATGGAGTTTTTTCCTCTCAACAATAATTAATTTTCAGCCATTTTTTTTCTTTTCCTGTCTATTACCTTTCATATTAAGTGCTTTCTATAGTTTGTAATTTGCTTATAAAACTGCCTTATCCCTTGATTGTTTGAGCTGTGAACTTGGTGTGTCTGCGTGATATTTTATTATCATATTAATAAGAATACGATTTTTGAGTAGTGTAGTTTTCCCTTCTCCATACAACACGCCATAATGATTAAATAATCACATATATTGGTTAAAAGAATCCTTGGAAAGAGTATATATATATATATATACATCAGGAAGGTGAAAAACTAAACAGAAGTTATCAAGTGGATTGCAAGAACAGAAGAACAGATTACAGAACAGATAGATGCGTGTGAACCCCACTGAGGGTCAATCCCATCATGGGGAAGGGACTTTAGGTGACCGGCCCTCCTTGAAATGGCTAGGGTAAGGTAAGGTAAAAACATAAATATTCTAAGTATATTAAGGCTGGTAAGATGTAAAAAATTCTTCCGCATATGATATTCAGTCTAGAAGGGCTCTAAAAATTAGAAAAGCATAATTTTTGTTTTGTGCAAAATACATTCCAGTGATGTGATTGATCTCTCCACTCCAACAAAGTTTTAAAACCTATTTTTAACAGATTACTCTTCATGGGTTCATTTTTTTGTCACTTTTATCTGTTTAACAGACGTTATGGTAGCTTGAATGTAAATCATTCGATAATTTCAATATATTTGAGCGACTTCTTTTTTATTCTTCTCACACCTCACTCGCTTCCATAAGAACATAGCCAGTTGTGCGCGTGGCAGCTGTTGCACGTTAAATCTGTCTTGGTCTCAAACGTCCTTACGTTGGCGAGGTGGAGAAAGTTGGAGAGTGGGGTTTACCAGCCCAGGTTTTAACCTCGTCATCTGACCGTGGCTCGAAATAACGAGGTGTTTTCCTCTTATCTTTCTCTTGGGGTCTTATCACGGACCATCGCCATTAGTGAAGCTTCTCTACGACGTTAGATGAACTACCAACACTAAGAACAATGAATCACGAACGTAGACTAAAACGGAGAGGAAAAGCAAATGCATACCTTTTTCCTGTTCCTCATGATGTTCTCGTCCCGGTCAGTCTGTGTGTTCCCAGGTGTCTTGGCCGCCCTCAGCTTCAGGGCGATGGTCAAGTACACCACGGAGATGAGACAGAGCGGCACGAAGTACTGCACGGCGACCAGCACGTGGTTGTACACCTTCCACACCAGGGGCGACAGGTGGACGTTGTGGCAGAAGGGCTTGGTGTCGTTGCCGGTCCGGGGGTCGTGCACCAACGTCACCCTCAGCGCGAGGGCGTACGGGACCCCGGCCGTCGCACTGAACAGCCAGATCCCGATGATGGCCACCTTGGCGCTCAGGTCCGTGGTCCTGGCCCTGAGGGGGTGGACGACCGCGCGGTACCTGTCCAGCGCGATCGCCGTCAGGGTGATGATGCTGACGTTGACCGAGAGGACCTGGACGAAGGGGCAGAAGGCGCACATGAAGGGTGGCAGCACCCACCGCTGGAGCAGGGCCGCCTGGAACTGGAAGGGAATGGAGAACATGCCGATGATGATGTCGGCTACGGCCAGGTTGGCGATGAAGTAGTTGGTGACGGTGCGCATGCGGCGGCTGGTGGCCACGATGGTCAGCACGCAGGTGTTGCCGATGATGGCGATCAGCGACACGGTGCCGTAGAAGCAGGAGAGCAGCACCACGATGCCCGGAGGCACGTCGTACAGGAGGTCCCGGTTCGGGAACGTCTCGTTGGAGGAGGTCGAGTTGGTGGAGTTGGGTGTTGTGGAGTTGAGGACGTCGTCGATGTCCAAAGTTGGGTGCATTTTCTCCTCCGAAAGACAGACGACAGTCTGAGCGATAATATCCAATACAATCCTATTCACATGGCCTCTTTAGGTAACGTATAACAGAAACCACTTTATCTACCTTGAGGAAAATGAGAGGAAAATAATACTTTTAAATCAGAAAGGATGGGAAAATGTTATATATTTTTGAAAGAAAGCATATATACACTGACGAGCCAAAACATTATGATCATCCCCAAATTTTTCAATGAACTCGTCTGAATGACGTGGAGGGCACGTGATTAAGCGAGAATGGTATTTAACTGCTGCTGGAAAAGGTAAGTAATCATTCTTGCACTTACTTTTGCGAGTGATGGGAAAGGCTGCTGATCTAAGAGAATTTGATAGAGGGCAGATCGTAATGGCCCGAAGACTCATAACGCGCATCACCGAAACTGCACGACTGGTAGGTTGTTCACGATCTGCCGTTGTTAGCATTCATACAAAGTGGATAAATGACGGTGACACAAGCAGTAAACGCCAAGGTGTTAGTAGTCCACTCTTCATCAAAGAAAAGGATATCAGAGACTGTCCCGCTTGTTAAAGAAAAATCGTCGCGAGACAGTGACTCAGCTGACAGCCCAATATAATGCAGGTCCAAGCGCAAGTGTTTCGAAACACACAGTTCAGCGGACACTGTTAGATATGGGACTGTGCAGCAGACGTCCCACTCGTGTGCCTCTGTTGGCCAAGCGTCATCGTCAACTACGCCTACATTGGGCCCGGGAGCATCGATACTGGACCATGGATGAGTGGAAGAGAGTTGCCTGGTCAGATGAATCCCGATTTCTCATTCATCACGTCGATGATCGTGTGATGAATGAGAAATGTCGCAAAATGCACGCCTTCTGCCAAGCGAACAGTTGCTCCCCTCTTGTACAGCAGGTCATACACAGGCTGGTGGTGGCGGTATTATGCTTTGGGGGACGTTCTCATGGGCGACTCTGGGACCCGTAGTTTTGGTAGAACAGACCATGAACGCTGCGAACTATCTCAACATCATTGCGGATCAGTTGCACCCTTACATGGCGTCTGTCTTCCCAATCGGAAATGGAATCTTCCAGCAGGACAACGCCCCATGTCACAAGGCTCGGATTGTGTTGGAGTGGTTCGAGAAGCATACTCATGAATTCCGGTTAATGTCGTGGCCACCTAACTCGCCGGATCATAATCCGATAGAGCAAATTTGGGGTGTCATGAGATCAGGGATCAAACCCCACCATGTCCGAATATCTCGACTTTGCGTGACCGCTGCTTAGACATTTGGTACAACCTGTCTCCAGTCAAGTACCAAGAACTTGTGGTATACATATATATACACTGAGCGATCACTTTATTATGACCACCTAACAGTTTTATGCACATGAGCTACTGTGTCACAGTGTTGCCGCTAGAGGGCGAGATAGCTATAAAAAGGGAATGCAGGACAAGCGAACCATCAATTGCACTGTGTTGCTTGCGAAGATATGGGCAATAAATGTGATATAGTTTAGTTTGAGCTCGGGATGATTGTAGGCGCTCGAAGCGCTCGGAACCAGTATCAGCAAAACGGTTGCACTTGTGAAGTGTTTGAGAGCAGCAGTTTTTAATGTTTACAGAGAGTGGACTACCAAGCATTAAACTGGGTCTCAACATCAGGCTTGTGGTCGTCACAGGCTACTGAATGCTCGATCTGAAAGGAGACTTGTCAGCGTTGTCCAGTCCAACAGAAGAGTAACAGTACGTCAAATAGAAGGGATTCTTAATAAAAGAGCAACTATGAATGTTTCTGAACGAACTGTTCGCCGCATATTCACCGTATAGGCTATGAAAGCCGACATGTTCAAAAGCCTCAACTGGACAACTCTACTGTAACTCTACTGTCTGCCTTGAACAAGAGCAGACGTCTCCAGTTCGCAAAGCAGCTCAAATATTGGACAGAAATGACTGGAAAAGTGTCTTGTGGTCCGATGAATTGCGTTTTCAACTACACCTTACAGATGGTAGGGTGCGAATATGTTAAAAACAGCACGAAAGCACGGAACCCAACTGTATTCCCACAACACTTCAAGCTGGTGGAGGCAATATTAAGATTTGGGGGATGTTTTCTTGGCATTGTATGTGTCCTTTGATTCCTGTGAAACAACGTCTGAATGCCCAAGGGTTTTTAAGGGATATCGAAGATCAAGTACATCATGTTATGTTAATGGTGTACCCTGCCGAGGATGGATACTTCCAGTAAAACAATGCTCCTTGTAGAAAAGCTGGCATTGTCCTCAGATGGTTCGAAGAGCAGAACGTAGAATTTACCTTGCTTCGTTGGCCTGCACAATCAACACATCTTAATCCAATTGAGAATTTGTGGGATGAGATCGAACAGGAATCAGGCAGCTGGATTCAGTACCATCAAATCTCAAGGAATTGTAAAGTGCAATTTATCGGATATGGCCTCAAATTCCTCATACCACCTACCATCTCATAGAAACCATGCCAAGAAGAATTCATGCAGTATTAAATGCTAAAGGTGGTCCAACATTGTACTGAGGGGATGATCACAATAATTTGGCCACTCAGTGATTTTTCACTCATATATATATATATATATATATATATATATATATGGATAATTCCTTAGTAGTATTATTGAGATCAACCGAAATATCCAATGAAGAGCATTTATTGATATGATTACGGGATCTTATACATTGGCAGTTGAGGTATATGAATGTCAAGCGTAAGCTGCGTCCACTGTGTGGCTTCTCTCCGAATGATCCTGGGAGTCAGCTTGGGTGAAAGAGAAACTAGGGGTCACAGGAGGTCACTGAAATATTAGAGACAAGGGCATATGATGCGACCTTGTCCGAGGGAGGATTTTAACAGATGGTGGTTTCGGTTAGGGACGGTTAGCTCGTGGTAAGGTGTCCTGATAAGATGTATATACTATATAATACATGAAATGACCCGATATATATAAAAGAGGATATTCAAAATAATTGCCAATGGAATGCTAATTATTGAAAGAGAAAGTGTTGGTGGATCATTGAGTCGTCAGGACAGAACTTGACCCAGACAACACAAAATGGTGTTTTCTACGTATATGAGCAGCACAACGCTTAAATATTGCTCATACACTCCCCCAAATACCATTAAAAAGCAAACAAATAAAACAAAACATTAAAAAAAGAGTAGGAAGAAAACGAAATCAAACAGCAGAAGGGAGATTGGCAACACCAAGTCCGAAGAACACCACCAAATGCCACCAACTACGTCGTCTAACATTAAACTTCCGTTGCACCGAAACCATAAAAAATAAAATAGTAGAAAAATAAAATCATTGGTCCACGTGACATGGTATTGGGCTGACGATTTCACCCTTTTTTATCGGCACTCTATAAAATTCTGAATCCACACCCGGGTTATTTCATGTGAAATGAGCAATAAATCAGAAAACCTGTGACCGTAGGGTGACGGATTTTCATGAAATTTAGCACAGGGGTTTAGTTTATGCATAAATAACGATATCCAAAATATTTTAACTCAAAATCAAATATTTTGGAAGTTTCAGACATTTTAAGGACTTAGAGCATGAAAGAGCAGTTGTGAAAACGTTTGATGTTGCATGATTGAAGATCCCTTTTTCAAAAACTACTTTACATCGACAACAATGTTTCACATTTTTGTATTCTTTTCTTTTTATCTATTTAGAAACAATAATCTGTTTTAAACATCAGATTTCATCTAAAAATTTAATAGCAAAAATGAAAAATTGTCTATTTTGATAAAATTAAAAAGGTTTCTATGGTCTAAAGGAATTTAAATCCATCGTTGAAATTCATGCCAGATACAGTGCTAGGTTTGATTTAACTACTACTGAATTTTGATAGTTGAGTTTTTTTTTCCTTCATCTTACAAACACAAAAGAAAAATTATAAAATGACGGTTTTCCACTTAAAGTAAGCACACAAAATCAAATGTAGGAGAAATCTGACGTAAACCTTATTTTGGAAGATTATAGTTTAATATATCTATTACTTGTAAAAAAATTCAAATTTTTCTTAGTGCTACCAAAATTTTGAAATATTTCCTTATTTTACTAGTGATTGTGATGACGGTTCAATAAGGATTGTACATTTGATAAAGATATGTACATTTGAGAATACGATATGTACATTTGAGAGAATCGAGTAGAACAACGATGCTTAAATTCACATTTTTACTCTCAAAATTGATATTTACCTGAGTAGTAGTACTTAATTTTTACAAATAGGATTTGATATTCACAAGTAGTAGTATTTAATACTTAGCTACGTTTCCAAAGGAGAAATCAAATCGAAAAGACTTCTCTAACAAAATTAAATTTTCACCTAATTATTTCACTGATGGAACATTTTTTGGATTAAGCAAAAAAAACTTTAAAATTTTTGATGTTTTCGGAGCTTTTCCTCAGTGAAATATGAATTTTTTTTTAATTAAAAAATTGTGTACATATTTTCCCGTAATTTTACTTTTAAATGTTTTTTTTATAAAGGAGTAGAAATACAATCAATTAAATTTCGTTATTTGTTAGTAAAAGCTCTTCATTGAAAATAATTTTTAATGTTCTCTTTCCACTTCTAGAGATGCCAGCACAATTTGAAATTTGAGGCAAATTGGTAAAATTTCTATTTTTATCGATCTCTCAGATCCAGCAATTACTGCTATTAAATTATATTCTGACGTTTCCAAAGAGACCGTTTACTGAAGAATGCAACGATGCCAAAACTTTTAATTTGTGCAATAATGTATTGAAATATAGGATCGCAAGCAGGCCACTTTTAATGCTAGAAATTCTAAATTTGTGTGACCTTGAACTTTAAATATCAATAATTAATAAAATTTAGATTCATAAAACCTCTAATATTTTACAGTCACTCATCACAATAAATGAACTATTTAAAACGGATTTTTATTAAAATCGGTGATATGTCACCCACAGCCGATTCGCTCATCTTGCATGGAATGACCCACCTGTAATAAGATGTTATAACGCCAAAAGCGATGACAAAATTCGAAATGGGCCAACTGTTAATTTTTTCACAGTAGTCACATGACTACTAGTGGCATGTGACTAACACGTCGATGTTAGTAACGCCTTTTGGAGATCCTCTTCGACAACATTTATTTCGCGGTTATGGGTATTGTCCAGGGACCTTTCCCTTCGGGATTGATTCCGAATCGTCTAACCCACTGTGTTGTTCCAGTGTGACATAAATTCAAATGTCCGCCTACTACCTCCACACCTCGCCAACGTGAGGACATTTGAGGCCATGACAGATTAACGAGCACCAAACCCCGCGGCGATCTTTTGTTGGATCGAGTTTCGAACTCGACATCGGTAGCTAATCCGCAACTTTTACAAACTGCTTTTTAATAGGAACATAAACAAAAAACATGACCTGTAAGACTGGGATAGATTCAAGATAATCCACGTGCAGTAATATCATTATAGACACTGTATTGTATTACTGGCGAACTGCTCCCTCTTCATATGATCGTCATCTGGTTGGGGTTTTATGGCATGTTTGTCCATGCTACGCCAGAGACAAGTTGTCCTCGGATCTTACCCTTCGAGATTCATCTCGTACCCGTTGCGAATTGTCCGTTGCGTTGCTCCAGTGCAACGTTAATTCAAGAACGTGCCTACCTTCATCATATCATATAAAGCAATGCATCAATTGTTTGAGCCAGATTGCAGTTATTGGTGATCGCTTTTTGCGTTTGCTCAACTGATGTTGTGGTAATTTTTATTATCAGTGTCTTCTACCTCGGAGAATTATCGGAAATATACTTCTGATTACGCTAACTATAACAAAGTTTCATGGGGAGTTCATGGTGTTCTTCAGTTTCCGTATTCTCAATGAGGGATCAAAATCGTAGTAGATGACCTAGGACATTCACTATTCACTATCGCCCTAGCTATTTTAGAAGCTTTTCAAATAAACTAATGTTACGAACAGTCATAAAATTCCATGCCAGATCTACAAGTTTGTTGGGTTCAAATAGATGTTTAGTGAATAAGGGATATTCTAAACACATGGCCAACCTTTTGAAGTCCAGATAATTGATGACTCTATAGCAATGCTCCCCAACCTTTTTATCGCCGAGGACCGGATCATCGTTTGATAATTTTAACGCGGCCCGCTGAAGGGGGGGGGACGTTGATTGTTTATATTTTAGATTGTTTTGATTTAATAATTTTAATTTAATTGTATTTAAACATGTCTTCAAAATAAAATACAGTTACACCAAAAAATGAATATAAAGTGATTTAACATTTTAACTTACTAGAACGCTAAATTAATGAGAACCCTGAGCTTGTTTCATTGCAACGAGACGGTTTCATCTGGGGGTAATAGGAGACAATGACACCCGAAGTGTGTTGCTTATGTCCAGTTTAGTCCGTTGTTTTGTTTTGGTTGCTGTCACTGCAGAAAACCCCGCTTCACACAGATAGGTTGTCGGAAATGGCAATAGTGATTTAAGTGCTGTGGTGGCAATCTCAGGGTATTCTGCCATGACTTTAATCTAGAAAACCGGCAGAGTTGTTGTCTCGAACGTAGTTTTAAGGCCGTCTTCATTTGCAATCTCCAGTAGTTGATCTTCTTGCACAGACATGCTAGATTCGCCTCATTTGTTGACAAATGGGTTGCGGATCCATTCCTTACTAGCTCGTGGGTCTTTTGTGGTTGGGAAGTAACGATCAAACTCTTTTAAAAGCAAAGACAGGTGATCGTGCACTAACTGGGAAAATGAATGTTTAGGCTCAGTCTCGCCTAAAAACCCCGCTAATGTCTGAAACATGTCCTAAATGTCTCTGTTCACGCGCCGTCCACACAACTTCAGTTTGGCTTTAAATGCAGCTACTTTGGCTGCCAACTTGAAAACAGCTGTCACATTTGTCAAAATTGGAAAATAGAGACATACAGAATTCAGAAATCATAATTGAAGCTCTAGTAACAGAACACATTTCAAGTTATGATTTACCGCCTCCTAATTTGAGTGGACATTTCATAGATAAGAACCCCACAAACCCGAGAGAAATACACCACACTAAATAAAATTGAAATAATTTACTGTTCCTTGGGCGGCCCGGTACCATTTGATCCACGGACCGGTACCGGTCCGCGGCCCGGGGGTTGGAGACCACTGCTCTATAGTATTGGAGTTTCTGTGACATATTTTTAATCAAATATTCAAGCAGCGATTTCTTAGGAAATCATTTTCTCCGGTGCTAATAAATTTTTCTAAAACAAATTTGCATTATTTCTGTATTTAGCCTTCTTCCTTTTTTATTTTTAATAAATGAGAAGTGGTAGAATAATACTGAGAAAAGAATAAATCCTGGATATACTTAGTAGCGGGAAAAAATAAACGAACTACTCCTTTTCATTCCAACAATTTTAACAGAAGAGAAAATTCAAAGTTTGTGTTTGACAGGAACTAACGTCTTCTGTAATGAAATAAATACATAAAATTTGCATAAGGGGTCATCTTCATATTAAATTAAGCACCAACTTCAAAATTGTCGATGAGAACCCACTATTTCGACAAACAATTTCGAATTCATATCAAAATTTAACTTCATTCACATGCACAATTCTTTCTTGACGCGATTCTTATAACTTTCAAGGCACAACTGATGCATTGGCCTATGTTTAAATTCTTTCATGACGCGATCATGGTGCATTCCTGTTCCGGCCGTAGTCTAAAGATTAATAGCTTAAAAATATATTGATTCGCTGGATTACTATATTTTAAAACACAAACCTTTGGTTTGTGAAAACCAATAAGAAGAAATTTAATAATGAAATTTAAAAAAAAAAAAAAAAAGATTTAAATAAAAAAACTAACAAACTTTCAAAGAAATATCCAATGCAAGAAAATTGAACATTTCAATAATTTAATTTTTTTTAATAATAAACAGATGATACTTTATAGAAAAGGAGTTATTTTCTTACATACTAAAATATTCTTTTACAAACAACACACCAATAATAATTGATAGACATCATATTAAAACTCGTTGCTTCTTTTCGCAATTTTAATATTAAGTTTCCCATTTCATATTCTTTATCCAAACCCTTAAAAATTTATTATATTGTTCCTTTCAACTCAAAATTTTAATTATGAGGACAACACCTCCCAATTTTGCACCGCGATCTCACGAAAGGAACGATTTTAATCGGACGTTTGCTATTCTGTGTACATAAACTAACTCGTCTGTTATTTCTCAAAAGTAAAGTACTCAGCAACTTTCAGAAAAAAAAATCATGATTTTCCCATGATGAAATGCGTAAAACGTATTAAAAGAAGAAAAATCGCATGTATTTAATTAAACTACAAAACAAAAAACTTTTTTAGTTTGCGAAATTCAATCAGATAAAAAAAAATTACGCGTCTTTCAATTATTTCCCAGATAATTTAAGCAATTGAGAATAAGCAGCCTTCGTTTGCATACGGAACGAAAAAAAAACTCACCTGTTAAGAGCACCCCTTTCTACCGATTTCACCATCGGTCGCTTCAACAACGAGTGAGGATGCAGAGCACGGTCCGGAGATGAGGGAAAACTTGGAAGAATTTCTCCCTCTGCTTCCTTACCTTCGATAGATGGCGCTTTTCCCCAAAACCACTCCTTCCCCTTTTCACGTGAATGACAATGGCCTTCAAATTATGAGACCGATTAGGATCCGTATATTTTCAGATGGGTCATCCCTGGTCTATCCTATATTTTTTAATACAAAAAATTAATCAGCAAGTTTCAAAAAAATTTATCGCTCACTCAATTAATTGCATTAATCCTTTAAAAGGAAATGATTCTGGTAAAAAAAATATATATTTTTATTTCATTGAAATTACAGTTGTTGGGGTTGTTTTAGTGATAAATTTATGCAATCAAATAATTCAAAACTTTGCACGTCTATTTATCATCATTTCAGGTATTCAAAACACTCTAACCCCTTCGACCAGGGCAAAGAATTTCCATGGTTGCGGTTGACATGATTTCTCAATTCGGGGTACTCTTTAAAAAATGAAACCACGTTTTATTTCATACACGTGTAGCTATCTTTAGAAGAACCAGAACTTTTTTAATATTTGCTAGAATGGTGACTTGCCAAATCCAAAATAATCCATTTAGCTAAAAAGAAATTTCAAGTGGTTCTTTTGTTATACATTTATAAAAACACACCATTTCGCTTTGATGGTTTGTCAAAAAAATAACAGAACGTTTGCTTGACATACTCTTAACAAGTTCAAGTTGATCAATCCAATAGTTTTACAAACATCATGCCAAACACTTGCATAAAAGCTGTTTCGAGAAAATTGCGCTTTTTAAGTTCTACATCTGCGAGTGTCTGTTGATGGCTTGTACTGCGCAGGTTGATTGTTTGGGTATTCTGCGCAAGGGCCATATTTATCCATGCTGTGACAGACAAGGCAGATAACATCAAGTAATGGACAGATACACAAAAAAGGATTTTACAAACTCAGAGTAGAGGTAAATTCACCCAGGGAGGAGATGAACTTATTCGAAGAGAAGTAGAACTTATTCGAAGAGACGAAGAACTTATTCGAAGAGAAGTACAACTTATTCGAAGAGAAGAAGAACGTATTCGCAGAGAAGTAGGACGTATTCGAAGAGGAGTAGAACTTATTCGAAGGGAAGTAGAACTTATTCGAATAGAAATCAAACTTATTCGTAGAGAAGTAGAACTTGTTCGAAGTGTTGAAGAACTTATTCGAAGAGAAGTAGAACCTATTCAAAGAGAAGTAGAACGTATTCGAAGATAAGTAGAACTTATTCGAAGAGAAGTAGAACTTATTCGAAGGGAAATAGAACTTATTCGAAGGGAAGTAGAACTTATTCGAAGAGAGGTTGAACTTATTCGAATAGCAGTCAAACTTATTCGGAGAGAAGTAGAGCTTATTCGAAGAGACGAAGAACTTATTCGAAGAGAAGTATAACTTAATCGAAGAGAAGTAGAACTTAATCGAAGAGAAGTAGAACTTATTCAAAGAGAAATGAAACTTATTCAAAGAGAAGTGAAACGTTTTCGAAGAGAAGTAGAACTTAATCGAAGAGAAGTAAAACTTATTCGAAGAGAAGTAGAACTTATTCGAAGAGAAGTAGAACTTAAACAAAGAGAAGTGGAACTTATTCGAAGAGAAGTAGAACTTATTTCAAAGAAAGATTATTCAAACCCGAGCCTTTATAAACGAGTGCCAGTCTTCGCATCTAGAAAAACGCTAAAATAAAGTAATGCATCATTTTATTTAACGACATCTAACAAGAAATCTTGATGCCAGTCGAACTACCCCTCTCAGCTAACCCCAAAATAGGACGTGACAAATCACGTGTTCAATTGGTGGTTACGTAAAATGTACCATCCTTTTATACCGTCACGATTTATGTATTGTATTGTGTTCTTTTGAAAAGTTGTCGGCTTTTATTCCTAAGAATTCGATTGAGGTAAAAGCGAGGGCCGTTTGAGTTTTGGAAAATAATAATAAAATTATTTATTTTCTGTACTTTTTCATATCGATTAATACCTACGAAAATAATAATAAGTGTAAATGTGACGAACAAACAATATGATTTCAATCAAACAAAAGGATGTTTCAAAACTTCTTGCACGAACTTAAAAGGGCAGCTGAATTTTACGTCGCACTGGAGCAACACAACGTGCTATTGACGAAACATTCCGGGATCAATAAATAAACAAAATGTTTAAAATAAACTAACGGCTTAAGATACATTCGTGTCGGCTTACAAGTGAAACAGAACGTCAAATTTTCGAGACATCCTTTTTTTATTCGAGACCATAATCTCTTGAAGTGTTGAATTCCACGAAGTCGTTATTTATTTCCATAATGGTTTGATATTTTTTGCTTTAAGAAACTCAGCGAGGGGAGAATGTAGAGTATAATCCCTCATTTGTTTTCTCAGAACTATGGATTTTGACTTACAATGTTACATTTATAAGCCAAGTCATTTTATGAAAGAATAGTTTGAGAACTAGCAAATGCATCGATTTTGAAGTGACAGCGTCAGCCCGGTTGGAAGAGAAACAGATTAGCAACCGGAGAGTTGCGAGTTCGAATCTAACCAAAGACCGTCGTGTAGTAAGGGGGGAATCTAGTGCGCATTTCATCTGTCGTGACCTCAAATGTCCTCACGTTGGCTAGGTTGGGAGGTTTGAAGAATGGGGTGCCATTTCAGGTGTGACCTCGTCATCTGACCGTGGTTCAAGCAGACGTAGTGTTGTCCTCGGATCTTTTCCTTTGGGGATTGATCCCGGATCGTCGTCAATAGCCCGTTTTGTTACTCTGGTTTGGAGTTAATTAAAATTACCAATCGCTTTGGGATTGATCCCGGACGGTCAACAATAGCCCGTTGTTTTACTCCAGTGTGACATTAATTAAAATACCTAGCTACCTACCGATTGACGAGTACCTGACTAATAATATTTGATATCCGCTTCATAAGAGATCGGAAGAACGTTTATAAAAGGTAGTACAATTGAGCTTAAATTTAGAGGCTTTGAGAAAGTCGGAACACCAGGACTAAAAGGAAAAGAAATAAGTGAAGATTGTTGCTAGGTAATGGACAGCATGAAACAGAACTTCGAAGATAATTGAAAAAGAAGTTTGTTTCAATTGGATAAGTAAACTGCAGTTCCCTTTTCATGGCGACGTTTCTAAACGTAATAAGTTGATGTCATACAACTTAGCTCAAACATAGTACAACAGGAATGTTGAAAACATTTCTAAGCCTTATGCAAGACAATGTCGCGAGCTCTTACATTGCTGGAATTTGAAGTTTACATTTTATAAAAACTACAAGCTTGATGAGATTCTTTTAACTTCTTTATTTCTTGGTAATATGGATTACCATGTAGCAGTTACGTTTTTTAGTTTCGTGTTTAATGTTGTTATTATACAAGACTTCATTTCTGGAAACGTCGGATTCTCGTCCGGTCTTTTATAAAAGTTGATTCAATTAAAAGGTGCTATGCATTCCCTATTGTCCAAACAGAATTATGACCTATTAAAGTAGGATTCTATATGGTATTTTCTTTATTTCGTAGGTGCTAAATATTTAGTTTCAATGGAAATAATCTGAATTATAAAATAAACTGAAAAAGTTGTACCTACGATACTTCTCTACAAGAAGAACTTGTAGAAAAGTTCCATCGATCGAATCCACTATAAATCCATAAATGTACCTGATGTGCATGGCATTATAAATCCGTAGGTTCGATGTTCAAATGCTCACTCTGTAAAAGGAATCACAGATTCGAATATACCGCTCTTACGTGTATCCTATTTGAATAGTGACCCTTCAGTCTTTGGAGATCGTTGGCAATGATGCAGATGAATGAAGTTTTCTGTGTTAATCAATAGGCTATGCGTGTTCCATATTTAATTTATTTATAATTCTTTACAATGCAATGAATTACATTGCTAGACGAATGTTAGCTGTTGACATCTAACATTTCTATACCTGATCTTATTCGGAATAAGACCTGCTTAACGATTTTTACTATCAAATATATATGCTCAGAAGAATGCGTGTGTGAGTATTCTTGATTCGATACAGATCTTTGGAGTTTCAGGCAGTACATTACACACATAGGGTCAGTCAGGGTAATTCTAAACAATGGGTAGTTGTAAACAATGTATACAAGCGCCCACGTGGAATTCCGAGAAACTAAAAAGTTGTGAAGTATGAAAGCTGGCAACCCTGAGGATGCAATATGGTGATCCCGTATTTCTTTTAACAACAACTGATAGCAATATGTTTAGTTAAAAAATTTATTGTTGAAAAATTTAGGTTTTAAAGTTTTTGTGTGTTGCAATTTCTGCTGCCCTCCATAATGTATTGAAAGGTATGTTGTTCTAATTATTTACTACGGTCAGTTATGTTTCGATTGAACAGAAAATCATTGACTTTTGCTTCTGGGAACTTTAATGCACCAACAGTTGAATGTTTACAATTACCCCATATTTTTCAAGATACGGGGTAATTGTAAACATAACTTTGCCAATAGTTTCGTTCAATTTGGTTGGATAACCAATATATTGTCCCCTGTAATTTTGTATTTTATCGTATTTAGTACGTTTGAATTGCTTTTTATTGAATTTTACGTGTTCTTGGGGAGCAGGAAGACTGATTTACTAAAACATCACATATATGGTGAAGTTGTTACAACTGACCAAGAACTGTCACGTTTGAAGGAGGCAGAAGAGAAAAAGAACAAAGGGAAGCGTGGTGAGAAGATAGTGAAAGAGCCAGAAGTAAGCAAGAAACCAAGAAAGAAGCAAATGGAAAGGAAAGCTAAACTCGAGGACAGCGAGGATGAGGAACTATTGAAAGAATTGACTAACATTGACGGTGAAGAGTTTGAAGCTGTACAAACATTCAAGCAAAATATAGAAGACTAGCTTGTAGGGGAAGTTAATTATTATGGAGCCATTCATGGAAGACATTGAAACGACTACGTATCTACATGTAGATTTTGAGGGGGAGGGAAGAGAAAGAAAACTCATTTTTCGTATGTATGAAGGGTGAATGTTGTTTCAGAAGAGGAGTTTGAGATCACCGGACTCAAATGCATCGACTAAATTCGCTGTTGTTGAAAAAGAGTAATTTTGTGTTACCGAAGACCATGTCAAAGCAATTTTACCTACTCCAACCTGTAGCATAGAAGGCCGTAAAGAAGTTTTCCAATTTGAGGGCACTGTTAATGTGTTACAAATGCGATGTTTGTTTGTTTTTCGTACCTAAGTTTGAATTTTTAAATTAAAAATTTTTTTTTTCGGATTTTTTTTTTTACACTAAATACATTCTTTGTTCAGTAAATATTCGAATAATTTTTTCTGGTGTATTCACCTTATGATCAATGCAACTTTCAAGTGTCACTGTATTTTGTTGGGGAAGAAGTGTGAGTATTTGGTAAATGGTAAAGATCAAAACGAGGTTTTTGTAAACATGGTATTAGAAGGGTAAAAATACCATTGGAGTTCCTTCTACTGCCACGACTACTACACTTGCTGCTGCCATTTATTCAATTTTCAATCTCACGAGGAAAATCGTTGTTTACAACTACCCCTACTTTCAGGGGTAAATATAAACACGTGGGGTAATTGTAAACAGACGAGTACGGTGTTAAATTTCTTTTCTGGAATCTTCGTACTAATTAAATATCAAAGCAGAATAGTGGCAAGTTGGTTTAGTAGGGTGAACAATGTTTAATTACTTTATCAAGAGTTTGAAAATTGGTATTGAAAGTGCCCTTACAAATTCTGTTTGCAAATTAGCCCGCCTTATCCTAATACATTTTTATCTGGTTTTAAACTTCCCATGCAGCTATCTGTAAAAAATTCTAATGAGAAATCTTGAAACATGCACACGAAAAAACAAAATGGAAAATCTGTTGAACATAAATCTGTCTTCCCGAAAATTCAAATTCATATCCATACTTCTGCAAAGTTAATTTTTAAAGTACGAGGGGCCTCGTCCACTGCTCGCTATCGTTCGCAAACCCAAGGTGATTGCTACGCAGTTCCTTTTGGTTTGCGTCGCAAACAACACTTCTTTAGCAAACGTTGTAGTGAGGGTCAGGTCTGAATTTGTTTTAGCTTCGCAAACCAATACTCGAAATAAAGCTGACTTGCCGCACAAGTTCAAATTCTAAGGAATCTGTCCCACCACCACCTAACATGACCCGGGCATATCGCCTCATTCTTTCCCTAAACTGGAAAGGCGATCTGGAAATTGTCTTCAATTATTTCTGCAGACATGGTTTCTGTTTGATCAGCTGCACTAGCAAACAAGATTCAAACGACAATCAAAAATTCAAATTCGAACAAACGAATTCGATTCAAACTATACAATGGAACCATAAAATTGCAGAAACGGTACAAAATCAAAAGTAAGTCTCATTGATTCCGACAAACCCAAACCAAAATGTGATAAAAATTAACTATACCAAATTAAACAGCAATAAACAAAAAATCAATGATAAACATTAACTACATCAAATCAAACAGTAACAAACAAACAAAATTGCATAAATGATAAAAATTAAATATCGCTATACCTTTAAAAAGTTTTAAAGCAAAAGAAAAAAGAAAGTTTTGCTTTTAAAAACTCTTAATGCTAAATGAAATTATACAGCAATAAGTTATGCTTTCAAACGAGCAAAGAGTAATACTACCTGAAAAGATCACTGCCATCTATCATCTATAGTATGAAGTGACTCAAATCAAAAACAATGGGAAATGAAGAAGCGATAGATTTCAAACTGGAAAATTCTTATTAAAAATAAAAGAAACAATAAAATTAAATAAGAATTCAGATTTCATCAATAGCCATTTGGACATTCCGGGCCATGATATCACAGCGAGTTTCAAAGGCCAAATAAAAAAAAATCGTTGCTATGATAAATTTTATGTCTGGCAATCCCTTTAGTTATGAATATAACCAATCATCTCCTCGGAGAAAAGCTTAAAAGCCTTGGCGAAATTTTAAAATTATACTTTTCATCGCATCGAATTTATTTATAAAGCAATTTTTAAAATAATTAAACCATAAGAAATGAACATTCTAAGTTTTCACATAGTATTTTCAAATTTTAAAACTTATGATATTAAGCTATAGATATGACAGTTTTAGTTTTATATCGGAAATTACGATCTAAAAATTCCGAAATGTGTATGACCCTAACTTTAATCGCATCGAATTTATTTATTAACCAATTTTTAAAATAAATGAGGTTTTTCTTCAATACATTTGAATCATAGTTAATGAGTCAAATCAACAATGAGGGGGATTTTCAGTATAAACAAATAAGCTTTCCGGAAGACGAAGATTTTACTTATGGTTACGCAATAAAGAAATACACGCGGGAAGTACGAATTATTTCTGCCATCTACTTTAGCTTCACAGAAAAGCACGTCATCAGCAAAAAGAAATTCTTCTGTTCTTTCGGCAAGGTGCTCCAGCTACAATACTCAAATAAAATTCAATCTTTTAAATATCTACAAGTAAGCCTTAAAATCCAAGCCAATTATCTTCAATATCGAAGAAGTATAAGAAACCTTTGTGTTCCGCCAAAAATGTTTGAGTTCCACGAAAGAAAATTGAATTACGACTTTTGGAAATTTGAAAATACGTGACAAATTATCTGTTGGTGCCTGTCAAAACTAATCAGAGTGTACAAAATTTTGTAATAAATATTTTGACTTCTGCTTTTGCAGAGCTTTATGTTTTGGCCTAATATCATCTGTCATAATCTGTCATCTTAAAGTAACCTCTTTGAACCTCCAACAAAACCTTAGGTAAAAATGTGTTCTTATGTACTAAAAACTTATGAACTTGCTCGCAAGAGAGAGACAGGATTTTATCAAATAGGTTTACTAATAATAGACTGACAAGAGGAGGATGGTACAATACAATCTCCATGGGTAATACCGCCACCCCTTCTCCCTCCTCCAGTTATGAGATGACTAGTGGGGATGCCATAGCGTTGACGTCAGCCTCTTAGTTCATAACTAAGAGACTGACTAGAGGAGGATGGTACAATACCACCACCATGGTTAATACCGCCACCCCTTCTCCTTCCTCCAGTTGTGAGATGACGAGTGAGGATATAGAGTTGACTTCAGCCTCTTAGTTCATAACTAAGAGTGACTAGAGGATTATGGTACAATACCACCACCATGGTTAATACTCCCCCCCCTCCCCCTTCCTCCACTTGTGAGATAAAGAGTAAGGATGAGTCATAGCGTTGACGTCGGCCTCTTAGTTCATAACTAAGAGACTGACTAGAGGAGGATGGTACAATTAGGACCCAAGTTATTTAATCTGTATGTGAACGACATACCACGAAACTAATCATCTATGCTTCGCAAGTTTGCAGATGATACAGCCAGACACCGTGTACTCACAGATGTCATGTCAACACTTACAAATTACCTGCACACACTTGAAACCTGGATTACTGCTTGGAGAATTAAAATAAATGTTGACAAATGCCAAGCAATTACATTTACTAGAAAAAGAGTTATACCTGGACCCTCCCCCCCCCCATTTTCTATGGAAATCCAATCCCCTGGTCTTCTAATTGTAACTACCTTGGAGTCACATTGGACTCCCATTTAACACGGAAAACCCCACATCTCAATTAAAGTTAAAGCCTGTGAAAAGCCAGAAGAACCCTTTACCCCCTAATAGGTCGAAATTCTTTTCTTTCCATTGACTACAAATTTCTCCTTTACAAAACTATGATTAGACCAAAAATCAGCTAAGCCAGTCTTGTCTGGGGATATGCAGCAAAAAGTCACCTCTTTAAATTAGAAACTTTTCAAAATTATACTCTCCTTACTATCAGTGGTTACCCCTGGTATTATAGAAACAATAAAATACGCAAAGTTCTAAAAATTACTGAACTCAAAGATTTTTACAGTAAACTCGCAAATAAATTTTATACCAAACTCAAAATTATCGACAGTTCCGCAATCCAGCAAATCCCCAGATACGACCCTCGCCAAACTGAATTTAGTAGAAGGCCTTGAGCCATTCTTCATCTGTAATTTAATTTAAATTGTAATTTAATTCTTTTTTTTCTTTTGACTTCTATTTTAATTCTTGTCACTTAGCATCGACTGTTTTGTCAAAATTCGACTTTCTGTGACCACTCCCACCTGACCCATCCTGTATTCCTATTGGTTAAACCATTCCCATCATACTACATATAAATTTCTGTTAACTCATTTTTTGTCGTCGGTTTGCGTCTGTTCAGCTTCATCAGCGTATGTGTTTTGCAGTGTTTTTCATGTAATTTTGATAACCTGTGAAGTTCGTAGTAAGTATAACTAAACTGAAATTTAGACATTATAAACTACCTTGACAAGATAGCATATTGTATGAAGAATAATATACTGTAGAATAATAAGGGTGATAAACATTTATTTTGTGTTGTCCACAGCGTCCGATCCGCTATATTGTCATGATGGAGTTATATCATCACTTGATTTGAAGCAATACATCCATATATCGATATTAACCTGTGACATTGATCGATTTCGATTTGTTTTCAACGTAAGATGACATTGGCGAGAAAACTTTATGCGATGATAACGATCAGGACGATGCTTTTGGTAGCAATGTGGAAATTTGCGTAATTTGTGGTGAATTCTGGTCAAATGAACTTTTATACAGGTGTGTGTGGGGGGTGGTTTCTTGTGGCAAATGGGTACACGCAGAATGTAGCGGCTACGATTCAGCAGAAAATTACACTTGCGATTTTGTTCAAATTGGTTTTTATTATTTTCATCATTTGTCATGTGTAATCCAAAGTTACTTATCGTTTTTATTGCCGCAGGTTAGGCAATACCGCCACTACACAGGTTTTACTTTGATGTTGAATAAATGCAAGAGTAATTGACAGATTAATTCTTTGAAGTAATTTTTTGCCTGGCAGCATATGTGTGAAGACAACGAGATGATAGCATTTATTTAAAATCAATTTTATTGAGACAAAAAAAAATTATTATTTCGGGGTGGCGGTATTTCCCTACCTTACTTTAATGACGCTGTGTGCGTGCACGTTAAATCTGTCTTAAATTATCCTCACGCTTGCGGGGTGTGAAGGTGTTGACCTTGTCATCTGACCATGATTCAATATGACGAGGTGTCCTCGGATCTCTGACCGTCACCAATAACTCATTGTGTAACTCCAGTGTGTCCTCAGCAACTCTGCCCCCCCCCAACACACACACCACCAATATGTGCTCTAGAACAGTTTCAGTTCATTGTTTTATCTAAAGAAATATACTTTGTGGAGGAGTGAATTATTTCGACGACAAACCTAAAATTTTAAAAAGGATGTTATACAAAGTGTGATTTTATCACTGAATTCAATTTAAAAAGAGTAAAGAAATTTCTTCGTTAAATTCCCGAAGCAACCTTCACTCTTACCTGATCCCTGATATGGATGTAAGATTGAGTTCCGTGATAAATTCCTTGAAGTCCATACATCATTTAAACGATTAAACGTCAACGGGAAGCTCTCTTATCGCGTCTTATATATTCCATTAAGCGATAGGTTGTCAGGACTCTCTATCCGTCTTTGTAGAACTTAAACGTTTGATTGTTTCTTAGATATGAAGTATTTTGGGGTACATAAAAAAGTAATTGTGAGACTAACAAAGACTCTACTTTGGTATGTAGGTATTTAATTAACGTCACACTGGACCAATACAACGAGCTATTGTTGACGTTCCGGGATCAACAACGGAAGGGAAAGATCCGAGATCCGCACCACTTAATTTTGAACCACGGTCAGATGACGAAAGTCACACCACGCCAACGTGAGGACGTTCGAAGCCCGACAAATTCAACGTGCACCAGTCCCCTTTGTGCACTATTGTGATTGGATTCGAACTCGCAGTCCTGCGGTTGTTGATGCGTTACCCTTCCAACCGGGCTACCGCAACGCCTCCTATAACTAAAGGCCCGATCACGGGTTAACAGATAGCTTCATGAGGTACTGAATGTGGGCTCAAGCGTATTTCTCTATGGTTTCCCGTATTGACAATTTATCGCTTTTGGCGATATACTTTTCTACCTCTTAAATCTAATGCAAAGGGATGTCGCGTTCCGAATTTTCGTTGCAGCTGCTGGACGTGTTATTTGTTTGATGCTTATAGTTTAACGAATGAAGGCTATCTGGTGGACGGCAAGAGTCTGCAAAACTCCAAAGATGATGGTGCCAGCACAGCCCACGGCACCGGATTAACAAGGAAGTGGTGGCAGCCTGCTGTTCCACTGGGCTACTCAGAAATGTCGATAGGTTCCTAGAAGATGCCTGGGTGCGCGTCCTGAGGCATCCGTCGACACGAATCAACGAAGAAAACTCTTCCGGCTCAAACTCATCACTTACGTTGATTGATATTAATGAGCCAGACCACTTAATCCTCGCTCACACCACCTAGGTCGACGACGTCCACTCCCCGTTGCACCTGTTCCAGGATGACGAGGGCTTTTCGGACGGCGCCTTCCTCTCAAGTTTCTTATTAGAGGTTCTCCCTAGCCTTTGGCTAATCCGCTGTGGGTTTTGAATAACTCGGTACGGAGGGGTCTGCTTCCATTCGAGAGAGAGAGATGCTTATATAGTTTGCTGAACATTAACCATCAGTTACTACATTAAACAGTTACTGTTTTGAATTTCATAACGAATGAGCAATATATGAGCCCTATAAGTGTGTTGTCCCATTTTGTAAAAGCAGTAATAACTCTGAAAAAAATTAAAAATCGGTTTATAAGTTTCAAACAGACGCAAGTTTACGAAAGAAATGGCTGTCAGCTATTCTCGAGACCTTATTGTGATAAACAAATCATCGGGTAAGTAATTCAATTCATATTGCTTTAAGAAACTTATATTTAATTTCAAACGATTAGAACAAATGAACATTAATAAAAGTATATATTGTACTAAATAATTATTATTTAATTATTGACATTAAGTATGGAAATTATGTGACAGTAAAATTAAATAATCATGTGCTCAATTACTGTATTTAAAAATGATCTCATGTACACAATTAATATAAATAAATACCTGTACTAAATACAAATAAAGTAATTTAATAGTTTGAGTAAATTTTATCGTTAAAATACATTAATTTTAAACAAATAATAGAAACTCTATTTTGAATTAGGTACTCTTAAAAATTTAAGTAACATGTATAATTAAAATGATTTTGCTAAGTAGTATATATCATTAAAAGTAATTTTTTTTTGTTGAAATAACACGATACTGTTATTATTTTGAAATGCAAGTAAATTTTATTTAAAAAAATATTGATTTGTGCAATATTTTTTAATTCTATTTTTAAGGAAAGAACGATAAACATTATCTACAGCTATAGCAGAGAGTTTAGAATTTGCTGAGGTCAATAATTAAAAAAAAATTCAACTTCTTCAACAGACCTATCATTTTGTGCAACTCAAAACAGCTTGGATAAATATTCAACTCTTTTGGATATGAAAAGTGACGTTATTTTCGCACGCATTGAACTGTCAAATCCAAAAATAATTTCTTCTGTTTGTTTTGAAAGTTATTTGGAAATAACAGCATTTTATAAGAATACAAAATTAAAGGATTTAGATAAGCACAAGTTTCCCTCTATTGTCTACGATTTAAACTATGTTTACGAAATATTATATGTGTTAACGCCTCATTCCGAATTGTAAAATAATTGTACTTAATTCATGTTCCTTTCTGTAATCGCACTCAATATTTTATATTCTTAATCGTATCAGATGTCATGCATTGCCATCTATAGATGTTCATTTACTAGAATAAGTAGCAGCTAGAATACAAGAACAACTGTTCTTATAACCTGAAGAATATTGGGTGCGATTACAGAAAAGACAATGAATTAAGTACAAGTATTAATAATTCGGAATTAGGAATATATTTCTAAAATTATATGTATATTACATATAATTCTGGGTATTGTATACATTCAATATTAAAAATATAGCAGTGTTCATTCTGTGAATCTATATTGACAGTAAATAAACATTTAGAATTTAGTGGAGATTATATCTTAATTAAAAATTTATATAGAGGTTTACTACTTCATCCTCATCCTGATGTGTTTTGCATGATAGCTCATAATTATCTTGTTTTATTAAAATTGTTGGTTGAATATGAAATTGAATTTTTAAAAGTTGATTATCAACAGTTATTTGTACATAATTCGTTAAATATACTATCATCTAAAGAAATATATTTAGACTTAATGATTGTCCATAAAATTATAAAGTTGACCAAGAAACAAGTTATTTGGCATCAACCATTATATTATTAAAAAATTTTTGTAAAGTAAAAAATGTGTGTGACGCATTGGATGCAAAACGTAAATCAAATGTAGAATCAAAACGTGAAAACTGCAAACACTTACAAATTGGGAATATTAGTCTTGATATTTCTATCTCTTTATTTCCTGATAAAGATATTGGAATCACTCATTGTTTTGTATAATTTTGTTATATGGTAGAATGTAGTTTTCACATTTACTTGAAAGTCGAGCATAAATTGCCATATGATGCTTCGTGGTTATGTAATATTTAGTGGGAGTCGTATATATATTCAGCTCTTGTTAAAAAAAATAAAAAATAAAAAATAAATAAAAAAAAAATCGCATACAATAAAACCTTTATTCTGATACATTAATTCGTTTATTAGAAAATACTTTTTTCGATCTAATATTTGCAGTGAAATGTGTGCACAAATTATGCATGGTATAAAGAACCAAAAATGAAATGTAGTGTCATATTGCAAGAAGTTGTTTTTAATTAGTTTTGTAACATTATCGCATTTAAAATTGTGAAAGAAAATTAAGCTTATTTTCTATTCAAAGCATTTTCCTTATACATTGTCATGTCTTATATAATTATGTATTACGCATGTCATGTGTTTAAACTCATACTGATGAATTATTTACTAAATATAAATATTGATGATGTGCTATGTGATTTGTAGTATTTTATGTGAATCCTCATGTATTAATTTATTGTTAAAAGGATAATTAAAATATTATAACTTGAAGAAATTGATTTTTTGTCATTGAAAATAAAGCCTCTGAATTAATTTTTATACTGATTATACCAATGTAACAAAGCATTATTATTCTAATTTTAAGAAGGAAATTGGGACATGTGCATTAATTTGTAAGTTATAAAATAAAAAATTTCAATAATTTCATTTCAGCAGATACATTCTATGAGCTGTGATATACTTAACAAATTTGTAGACTTTAAAAAGCAAGCGATATTTTTAAATTACGTAAATTCTGAATATTTTGTTGATTTAAACACGGGGATATATCTGTAGACATAAAAAATAAACAAATGTGTAATGTAATAATCACGGAGATCGTTGGACTGCATCCATGACGTCACAGAATCGTGGTATGGCCTTTTGTTATAGGAGGCGTTGGCTACCTCGGCCCACCTCTACTTTGGTAGGTAGGTAGGCGTTTTAATTAACGCCGTACCCTATTAACACAACTGGTTATTGACGACGGTCCAGGATCAACCACAGAAGGGAAAGATCCTAAGACAAAGTCACGTTATTTTGTACCACGGTCACATGACGAGGCAACACCTGAGCTGCCTCTACTTTGGTGAATCACGTATGATTATATTAAATTAAATGAACCCCAACTCGAAATTAAAACATGCTGTGAAATCTCTATTACAAGTAATGCTAGTTTTATCATCAGTGAAATTCTTATAAGTGTCACTGTGGAGCAGGGGTGCGACCCTTCCTATTACCTGATTTGCTGGCGGCCCGCCTAACCATGCTATATATATATATATATATATATATATATATATATATATATATATATATATATATATATAGTAAATTTGGTAATTTTAGTTAACGTCGTACTAGAGCAACACAACGGGCTATTGACGACGGTCCGGGATCAGTCCCTTAAGGGAAAGATCCGAGGACAGCACCTCGTAATTTTGAACCACGGTCAGATGACGAAGCAACACCTGAGCTGGCACCCCCACTCTCCAATCTTCCACGCCAACCCAACGTGAGGACATTCGGCCACGACAGATTTAAGTTGCACCAGCCGCCCCTACATCATACGCTTACATACATCCATGCCCGGACCCGGATTCGAACCAGGAACCTTCCGATCTAGAGGCTAACACCTTAACCACTATACCGGTTGGTCGGCATATATATATATATATATATATATATATATATATATATATATATATATATATATATATATATATATATATATATATATATATATATATATATATATATTCCTTATACACATCTACACCGTTTGACCAATCCACACAAAATTTGGTACCCTACCTCAGAAAACTGAGTAAAACATGGGCTATTTCTTTCCTGTCTTCATACCAATCTGTAGCTATGAAAATTGGCACACAGGTAGTCCTAAAACTGCCTCTCGAAACCCCAATTTTAAAATCGAAAGTTTGTTCTCCTGCCATAAATGTATATGGACAAGAAAACACGTTGTACAGGGTTTGTGTAGTTGAGTTAATGCAGTGAAATGTCGCGATCATATTTTAAACCTTAGCAACTCCGGGTTATTCAGCTAGCAATACATAAAGTACAACAGAAAGGAATTCGAAAACAAAGGAAAACGTTTGTGATAAGAGGGGGTTTTCAATATAAACAAACAAACCAAGCGGAAAAAAAAGGTATTTTATGGTTCGGCTCCCGTTTTGGCATTCGAGTCACGTGGTATTGAACGAGTATTCTTTGAACTGTGATAGGTTGGAACATAAACAAAGTGCTTCAACAACTGGAACCCAAGCCAAGAATTGTGGTCTTTAAGTTTATCGTTGAGTGCCGAAATTGTGTTTTTACGCTTGTTATACGCTTTTGCATTTTGAAAAGAATATCTTCAGATTTGAGGATAAAAGTAATGACAGGAGATGAGGTCGTATTTTCAATCGTTTTGATCTTTTATAGGCAAAGCACCTGCTTGGCGATATTTTTTCTTTGAACTCTTTTTAACGATATATATACAATATTAGCGATCGCTTGCTTTTGTCTCCGCCTACTTATAGTTCGTGTTTATTTTCTTGAATTTTTAACGAAGTTGTGTAGTGCAACATGACTCAAATAACTAATCATCGAGGGGATTTTTATATTTAATGCGATAAATTATTACATGCAAGTCACGAAACACCACAAAATAAACAATTACAAGGAAACATATTAATCACTGGAGGTTTTAACGGGGGAAGCCAGTCGTGTTCAGTGTTCGAATTCAAGGGTTAAACTGATGTATTCCTAATGCTCATGAACCTCCATAACTCCATAGGTGGCGTTTGGAGTGATGTAAGGTTAGGAAAGGGTTACATTTGCTTAAATTTAGGGATATTTTATGAAACCTCTAGGGGAAAATGGATTTCTGGATGTATTAAATTCTTTTTGACACGTTCTTTGTGCTATTGTTATTTTGATTGAACTATTCCAATGTTAAAACTCATGCAAATGACTGCTTTTTGGAGAACTGACGTGGTAGACAAAATCTGTTCTTCAATTCAAATTTACCAACAAACGTTTCCAAAATTATTTTTAAAATATCAATGTATTCATACTGATACTTGGACAGGTAAGTCAAGGCTTCGGAGATCATCAACACTGCAATTTGACAGAGACGTCAGAGGGGCCATCCATCTTGACCACTCCTCTCTGGACATTACTCAAGAACCACGTTTTCCTTCCAAACCCCCTATGTATACTAAAATCAATTCTAACCTACTGGAACCATGTTCAAGGAGAGAACCAACCCAAGTATTATTACAAAAAGGCGAAGACACTGTTCGTTCACTTTCCAGAGAAAACAGCGCAATAATCTACACAGATGGTTCCTCTGATGTTGACTGTAATAGAAGCGGCGCAGTGGATCTCCAGTGGATCCCAGCTCATGTTGGAATTGAAGGGAACGAATGTACAGATGCCCTTGCAAAGGAAGCACGCGACGAAGATCAACCTCGAGTAGATGCGAATGCCGTTGCCAGGCGAAGGATCTACAACCAGCATTTTAGGAAGGCAACAATCCCCGATCTAAACTGCCCAAGAAACCTCTCCTCTACAATAGCTAGGCTACGTAATGGACATATCAAAGGCATGAAGATTTCACGAACTTATATAAAATCCTATATCATCTGCAGGTACTGTCCCCAATCGCAATTAACTCCAGATCATGTTTTTGACTGCCATGCCATTATCGGTTCCCTCTTTCAACTTGGAGCACCCCCAATCGAAATCCTCCATAGCCATTGAGCTCCAGAACTTGCAGATCTTGTCACCAAGGCTTTTGGGGGACTCTAAACTTTTGCATTAGTACTGTATGCATAGACACGACAACAACAACATTCATACTGAACCTTAATATTAACAATAAATTCAAGTGTATCTACTTTTAAGTGGATGGGGGTAGTAACAAGGAAATTTTGTACGGGAGACCTACTATCACAACAAATTTATTTTATGTCGAACTGTTGCAGCTTACAAACAACATGCTGGGTGTTCGATTTCCAAAGCAGCACTCACATTTCGAGTCAAAATTTGCTCAAAGTTTTCATTTGAATTCCAAATTGTTCGAGTTCTGATTTCAGAGGTACTGTTTTCTTTTTCTGTAGTACAACAAATTTATATTTAAAAACATTTTTTTTGGAATATCGTATTTTGTAAACAATTCCTTCTGCTAGGTCACATGTCTTCATTGAGGCGAGCAAGGTTCGCGCCGAGAACCAATCAAGATTAAAAAGCAATTATCCGGTGGTTGGTGAAAGTAAGCGAGTTGTGGCGGGCCCTCATCTAGTACACTATATTTATTTATTTTTGTATCTTTTACCATCTTTTACAAAGATCTTAATGTTTTCAGCAGACACACATCTCGACAGAGCAACATATAGTTGACCATGTGCAAATATGAGATGTTCAGAGTAAATATACCTACACGTTCAAAGTCTGACCTTGTGACTTGTTGATATAAATGATAAAAATCAATTTTAAAAGTCTCAAAACTAACGAAAATATCAAAAATAAATAAAATCGCAGGAAAGATACAAAAATCAAAGTATGTCTCACAGATTCCGACAAACTTTAAATCAAAATCAAAATGATAAAAATGAACTATACCAAAATAAACAGTAACAAACAAACAAAAAATTCCATAAATGATAAAAATCAATTTAAAGTCTCAAAACTAACGAAGCAAGAAACAATACAATCGCAGAGACGATACAAAATCAAAAGTAAGACTCACTGATTCCGTTAAAGTCACGAAATTTTACTCAAGGCTGAAAATTTGTATGTGTTGCTCACTCGCGCGGTAGAAATTTATTTTTTAATTTAACACTTAATGCACCTTAAACTAATAGCCGCATTGGAAAAAACCTTCTCCATCCTCTTCCCTGAATAATTTTGAACAAATCAAATCAATTTCGTAATTATCTTATAAGTACTTTCTCGGGAAACCGTCTGTGAATAGAACGAAAAGCGAGTTTTCAATCCTGCGAAGGCGCCAGTATCTAGTACATAATAATTCGTTATTCCTGATTGGACTTTCCAGGTCGACGTCACAGCTCAACGGTCAAGTAACAAAAATAGTCGTTGTTATGTCTACGGCTGTCTAACTTAATATCAGCAATGAAAAACGTATATCCTGTCGCGATTTTTTTAAATTATATTTTTCATCGCATCAAATTTATTTATTAACCAATTTTTAAAATAATTGTACCATAAAAAAGAGTATATTCTAAGGTTTTCCGTAATGTTTTTAAATTTAAAAACTAATAGTATTAAGCTATAAATATGACAGTTTTGACAAAAAAACAACGAAAATTTCTCAAAATTCCGAAATTTGTATGACTAACTTTTAATTGTATTGCCAATTTCAAAAATAATTGTACGATAGGAAAGAGTATATTATGAGGTTTTCTGTGATGTTTTCAAATTTGAAAACTATTAGTATTAAGCTATAATTATGACTGTTTTAACAAAAAAAAAACGCAAATTTCCCGAATTTCAAAAAAGTACTCTACCAATAACTAAAATGAAATTCTTAAAAAAACTCCGTGAGGCTCAAAAATTCACTTTTAGTACTTTAAAAAACTAACGGCTGAAGACTGAAAATATGTAGTGTTTTCCTCACTCGATAAAGAAATTTCGCTTTTTTATACTTTGACACTTATGCTCCCTAAACTAATAACCGCATAGGAAAAAAACCTTTTCCATCTTGTTCCATGTACAATTTTAAACAATCTATGTTAATTTCGTAATTTTCTTATGCGTACTTTATCGGGAAACCGTCTGAGAATCGAGCGAAAAAAGCGAGTTTCAATCCTGTGGCGGCAGTAACTTTTTTATAATATTGAGATTTAATATATTTAAAGGAAGCTCCAATGAAAATTTGGCCATTGTCAAATGCAGTGTACATTTAGATACAAATGTGTATCGGAACTTAACCAATCGTTGCTTCCACCCGCCTCTTCTACTTCGGGTTCATCTCTACCGCTCCCACCATTTGTGTTGATATATTACATGGTCCAGAATCATAATTCACCTGGAAATGAAGGCTTCTGGTCACTTCTGAATATTAGGTTATAATTAAGATTGCATTAAATAGTTGCATTTCGGTTTCTCGGTTTTATCATGGACACAAGTGCTTGCTTTAAAATTTTAGACATTTATCAATAAACTAAGGATGATATAAAACTACAATGAACGTGGATCAACTCTTCTTAAAATTACTTCTAAAGTTCTCTCTCCTCTTTTGTTTTATTTATTTCAAACGTAAATTTGATGCTTATGCTACTAAAAATGTGCAAACTTCCCTCTATTGTTTTTTTTTTTTTTTTTTTCAAATTAATTTTTCATCACATTCTATATTGTGGCTACAGTTGCCACGTGCATAATTAAATACACGTCCACCAATATCATAGTTTGCGCGTGCTTAATAAACATAATATCAAGACATCAACAATGTTTATATAGGGCAGCCGTGGTTCAGAGTATTGCCACATGTGCTAGGAACCTGCGAGTAGACGGTTGTAGACGAATAACCTAGTTATAGACGATTGTCGGTTCGATTATTCCCTATGCGTATTTCTCTCTTCTGTGTTACAAATCTATTTCAAGGAGCGTCTACATTCGTTTACATCATATATTTTTAGTTCCTTCTTTGTTCTTAGGGCCACGGTAGTCCAATTGGAAGAGTAACAGATTAGCAACCGGAGATATGCCAGTTCAAATCTAAACAATGACCATTATGTACAAAGTGAGCTGGTGCACGTTAAATCTATCGAGGCCTGAAGTGTATTTCCGTTGGTGTGGTGTCGGTAATTGAATTAAAATCTCTCTGCAGCAACACAACGTACTATGGGCGTGTGTTCACGGTTAGCACTTCATCATTTTGAACCATGGTCAGATGACAGATGAGGTGATGAGTCCAATGAAAAAGGTGATGAAGTTACTTCACTAAGCTTGTTTTTCGAATACGATTTCAGCACATCAACAATAGAAATTTTAAAAAAGGAATCCCTAATTTTATTTTATTACGATAGTTAATTGCTCAATGTCAATTGAGTTAAACCCCAAACGTCGTCAAAAAGGCGGCAGACTTCATTTTAAGATAACCCAATTTGGGTAACTACGTGTAAAATCCTAGTCTTCCATCTGGTTTGTTTTTCACTCCATCTGAAAATCCGTCTGATGTCTGATACATAGATCAGAATTATGTACCACTTCTGCTTTTTACCGAAGAACTATTCTGATAAAGCAAAAGTGCCTGGAGATTTGTCAAAATTTGTGTCACGTTTGTTTTTCCTGGCAACTTCAAATCTCATGCCTAATACGAATATATTCTTTATTAATTCTGATTTGCCAAGAAAAGTTGAAAATTGAAGCCCAAAGACGGTTTAAATGTATGCAATCACCTGGAATCTTATAAAATATACCAAATAATATTTTTAATATTTAGTTCAAGTAAAATTTTTAAAGTATTTCCAACTCTTTAAATAAAGATGGATTTCTTTCGAATTTTGTACATGAAGAATATGCAAGAATTTTAAGCAAAGCTTGTAATATCTTATAAGTTGCAATGTAAACAGATAGCGTAGATGCAGTTTGTTTCGTGTAGTATATTAAATAATTATATAATGTTCTTATAAATGGCATCTTGCTTGAAATAAATTCAAAACATTTGTTTTAATTTTGAACAATAAAATTCATCGTTCAATTTAAAAAGTACTTTCTTCTCTTGCATGTTTTCAGACATTATCATCGATGATTTCTAAACTGGTACTGGAGATTTCTAAACTAGTGTGAAAAAAGGCACCTAAATAAAAATCTATTACCCTTTTTTTCCAATTGCCCCATAAGAATGCATCGTTTTTGATCCACTGTACATATTATTAAAGGGTTTAAACACTCCCCTTAAATTGAAAAGTTTCTTACACTTGCTTAAATTCAAATAAAAAAATTGTTACGAAAAAGTTGTTTTGAATTGATTTGTCTCTTCAACTTTGACATATAACTAGCATGTAATTACCAGTCATTTATACCATAGACTTCTATTATATATCCTCTATGGCTTATACGTGCTAAAAAATAGTGCTAAAATTATGTGGATTATTAAAAGAGAAAAATCCTATTACTAAAGTCGTGAGAATTGGAAGGTCGAAATAATACGATAGTGGAATTTAAATTAGATGATTTTTTAAAGCTAAATGTGTGGGGGGAGGGAGAGTGAGCTTATGTTTTGATAATCTTGTGTAATTTGTAGCGTATTTTCATTTATACTTTCTAAAGCAATTTCAGCAGGTCGCTTGCATTATAAATTAATGCCTTACATGGCCAAATAAGAGTTCTTTTACGTAAATAGTTTTCTTTCTGCTGTAGTTTATGTTTAATCTCCAAGGGAAAAGTTAAGCAAAAAAAATTTTACTCCAACGTTTAATGTGTAAAAAGATCATTTTGGTTTCTTGTAACTGTTCTTACTTATTTCTGATAGTTTTCATAAATGTATGTTTTTTTTTTGTTGCAAACATTTCGAACTTTTTAATTTCAAATAACTTCACAGCACATGCATTGCCTCTTCTAATAACTTTTTTTTTATCGTTGAAATTTTGCACGCATTCATTCTCGGAATTACAATTTCTTAAGAGAAGATTACAAAAACAAATTGTTTAGAATTTTATGTTGACAATAGATGGCGCTGTGACCATCTGCGGTTACAGTGACTATTCATTTGATAGTTTTAATTAAACACAGCTTTCTATTTCACGTCGGTAAACAAATGTCGCTTGTTTTTTTTTTTTTTTTTTTTGTTTCTTCTCTGTCTTATATTTAGTATATCACTAAAACATTTCCTACGATTCTACAATTTAGTATTTAGCATTAATTTATCAGTAACCCAGATATGTACCATGTTTTTTGGAGCATAAATTATTCGTTAATCGCAATATATCAGTTGCAGATTTTAAATAAACATAATCTGTATTTGTTCAACATTTATTCTGATTTTTCAATAATTTTTGCTAGCATTACGCTTTTTGCAAGGTGCATTGTATTATGCTTTTAAAATTTAAAAATATATTTTGGAGTTTTCCCTATTTTTGGTAAATTTTAATCAAACCTTTTACAATTTGTTTTATATTTAAGCTTTGAAAGAAATGAGAGACAGGTTCTCAACTATATATTGTATACGAATAAAAGCAACACACGCGCGGCTTTCGTATATGTAAGAAATGTCGTAATTTAAAAAATTATAAAAGAGAACCCATGAAAAAATAAAATCCAATACTTGAATGCGATGGCTTTCTGTTTACTTAGACATGCCAGTTTCTTGGAATCCCAGATAAAGCCTTTTCCTTGCAAAACCAAAATGTTGCAACACATTTTTTCCCTTTAGACTTGTCAGGTATATTTGATGAGTATTCCTTCAAAAACTATTTGCAACCCCATTTTCTCTGCTTTTAAAACAAGGATTTGTGGAATACTTTGTCTTGTTTGTCACTAAAACGAAAAACTGCTATCCGATAGTGTTATTTATGTGCCTTTTCCTTCGTTGTTCAGATAGAATCCGGCACATATCAACACATTGTAAGGCAACCTGAATTATGCATATTTTATCATTCAAAGCGAAAAACAAATAATAATTTGGAGTTTTCTCAACGAATTTATATACTGTATCTGTTAAGGAAAAGTAGAATGTTGCTCAATAAAAGAGAACTGTAGGGCAGATTTATAACTTTTGAAAGAATATTTTCCGTCTAATAATATTCAGGTAATTTTTAACGGTATAAAAATACTTTACATGCTCATGTGAAGCGTTCTTTTAGGGTTGATTACATAAATAACACGAATTACTCGTGTTTAATTGGTTAAACGTTGATTGAAAGTTATCCCAAATATCACCTTTTCCTTAGAAAAATGCAAAAAAGAAGATGCAAGAATAAAAAATAAAATAATAATAAGTGAGTGAGGGAAATAATTTTTTAACCTCCATTTTGACATTTTTTTGGTTTTTACAATTTTTGCTCGCTGGGTTCTAAAGAATAAGTGTACTAAATTTGTTCAAACGGTGTAGATTCGTACAGAAAACAAACAAACGCCAAATCTGTCTGATATAGAGAGATAAAAACTCATCGTTTATTTTTTATAAATAAAATTGGCGATTCTTCTAAACATAGTTACTAACTACGGCAAATGATTAAATAACTCAGAAGTATAAGATTCAAGTATTACTGCACACAAAAAAGTATACTAACAAATGAAAAAGAAAGATATTTTATTGTCATTTACCGCGTTCGATATAGTATCAGATACAATTGTTGTATTAGATTCCGGTATAAGAAAAAATGTATTGCTTGACAAATCTTGCTTTCTCTGCTAACTCTGTTATTAACATTCTATTTGTAGAGACAGGCGAGTTAGCGCCACCGGCGCGATGACGCCATCTATCGAAGAGTAAGTGGTACTGCAGAGAACGTCGGAGGTGATTGTAGACTCCGGACGTGTCTGCTGGATTCTTAGATCCTTTTGTTTAATTCTCCATGTAAATAGAGTTCTTCCATGTTTAAATAGTCGTCCTGTATTAGTCTGTGCTGTGCTGTGTTAAAATAAATTTGTGTGTTTAAAGAAGTTGTTCTCGATTGGACAAACAAAACACTTCGATTCGGCAATCCTCGCACTATTATTAACATTATATTCTGTTTTTTTTTTATTAACACATTCTATTATTAACATTCTATTCTGTTATTAACATTCTATTCTGTTATTAACATTCTTATATCAGAGACTCAAGAAAAGAGAGTTCAGTTTACCCTATTAAAGCGGTATTAAAAATTTGTGTTCAATGCCATATAATTTTATTACAATCAACAAAGAATGTACGTAAATTCTATTATCAATTTTTATTTTATGTATGCATATTTTTACTATGTGTGTGTGTTTTATATACTTCCTTATATGCATTTCTAATTATTATTTACTTGCTTTATTAGAAATGATTTAATTAATCCCACAAAGCTGATCAGTCGCAAATTCTAAGGAACGTGTACATTTCAACATTCGTTTCCTGGAAGGTTTAGCTTTCTAGAGTTCAGAAGTTGGATGTATACATTTAATCACAAAACTTGATTATGTGTAGTGAAAGTCTAAGATTTCATTATTATATTAAACGCTTTTCATCCAAGAAGCATGTGAAATGTATTCATACCTTCGTTTTATGAGGTGAATCTTCTTAAGGGGGTCTGGGACACAAAAATCGTCAAATTTTCGATTTTTTTTTAAATTATTATTTTAAGAAGTTTTCTGTGTTTTTCTGCTTAAAATGACGTCTAAATCATGTTTCTATCTTAATTAGAACTAGAGATATAATAATTTTTGAGGTGCGTTGTTTTGAAAATCTAACACTCTTGACAGTTGTTGTCATGGCAACAACATCTGTCTTTAAAACTTTAAATGCGTTTTTCTCCATGATACATTTTTTCAAGATTGCTTGTATTCAAATTGCTATAAGTCGAAAACCGATAAAGTTTAAGGGTTGAAATTTCGAATATATCTTTTTCAAACATTATACTTTAATTTTGATTCAGTAAATTTGAAACAAATATTTACTTTTAAAAATATGACTTTTTAAAAAAAAGTACCTTAAAATTTTCAAAAATTGTCTTTCAAATATTGTCTTTCAAATATTTTTTATTTTTTATTAAATAAATATTTTTTTAATTGCTGAATCAAAATTAAAGTTTATAAATTTGTGAATAATTTACTGCAAGAATTTTGAAAATTGGTCAAGAATATTTTGAGTTTTAGCAATTTAAAATAACCACTCTTTTTTTTTTTAATTTTAATTTAAAATTTTTAAAAAACTTTTGTGCTTTGATTTCGTTTATTAGTTATATGGGTAATCAGTACAAAAAATTCTAAATTCTAAATTAATTAATAAAAAAAAATTTTCAATGTGCCTCAGACCCCCTTAAGTGTTTCATTTGAAAAGTCTTAAGTTTCCTCTGGTCGAGGTCCCGATCAATTGGGGGGTCGCGGTAGCCCAGGCGGTAGAGTCACGAATTTTGACGAATTGTATTGAATATATGTGGGTATAAAGGTAGGGAAGTCATGAAATTTCATATTTAGACTAATTTAATGGTGCAGAATCTGATTATGGCATCAAAACATGGTGTTCACATTAGAAATTTCTTTGTTTGTGCAAAAATTTATATGAAGACATCCCCTTATGTAATATTTTGGGATTTGAATTCGTAGTGGACGTTATTCCCTATTGAAGGATACCTTTGAATTTTCACTCGTATGAATAATGCTTGAAATAAAGGAGGTGTTTCGTTTAGTTAGTAAACTTCACACTGAAGTAACATAACGGACTATAATCGACGATCCAGGATCAACCCGAAGTGAAAGATCTTAGGTTAACACTTAGTTTTAAACCACTTCATTTAAAAAAATTTATTTCGTTATCTTTATAAATTATGTTTCTAAATCTGTGTCATGATGCCCTGTCTTTCACCACCTTGGTTACGAACACAGATGGGTTACAAGAATAGTTGTTCTTGTGTTCTAGTTGCTATTTGTTCTAGTTGACGAACAGCGATTGATGACAGTGCCTGAGTTCTGATACGATCAAGAACATGAAAGATTGGGTGCTATTCTGTAAAGATACAGGTATAAAGACAGATTTGTTGTACACTTCAGAGGAGTAAGACGTTCTTTTGTATCGGACGGGGCGGCATGTATTTTGAAACTATATATTATATTGTAAATAAATGTCAAAGTCCAATTTAGGTGTGCAGTGTCCCTTTGTTTTTTGACCACTACTACACACACTGTCCATCAAATTAGACATCGCTCGGTCACTTCGACAACAGTTTTTCTCTTCTTTTAACACTTTAAAGGAAAAAATAATTTTGACGCACAATTCCACCTTGCAACCTGCAGTCTTCGCTGTAGTACTTCTAACTACACTCTATAACAAAAAAATCGAGGCACCAATAAGGAATCATCCTATTGCTTTGAAATTTCGTATGTAAAAATATTTTGACCAAATATGCAAATGATTAAAATTTGGTGTCCAATGAATGAATAGTACGATCTCCAGCGATCTCCAGCAGATGTATATAAGGAGTTGTTCTTGAACTGTTGTTACAAATTTCTGCTGCATTGCGATTTAGGATACCTTTCAACGACTGAAAAAATGCCTCGCCGCAGGATTTGAGCTCATTACGAGCAACTTTCAGAGTTTGAAAGAGGTCGTATCATTGGATTGAAAGAGACAGGTTGGGCAAATCGGAGAATCGCTCGTCATGTGACTCCAAAAGATGCGGCGATTAGAAGATGCTGGCAAGAGTGGGTGGACAATGGCAGATTTCAGCGTCATGATGGTAGCGGTCGACGTAGGACCGCAACAGATCGCGAGGACAGAGTGATTGTCAGATCAGCTGTCACAGCGCCTGATTGATCGCTATCAACCATCAGTCGTGCGACCCACACACGAGTGTCCACCATGACCATTCACAGACGGCTGAGAGAGCGAAATCTACGCTCGTACCGACCGTTACGCCACCTGCCACTCACGCCTGCACACTGTCGAGCCAGATTACAGTGGTGCTTGGCTCGATCAGGCTGCAATGATGCTGACTGGGGACGTATAGACTTTAGCGACGAATCCCGGTTCCAACTGTGTCCTGACGATCATCGAAGACGTGTCTGGAGACGCCCAGGGCAGCGTGCCGATCCTGCTTTCACTATTGCACGCCACACGGGTCCTCAACAAGGAGTTATGGTCTGGGGTGCCATTTCCCTTGATAGCCGGTCCCCTTTGGTCGTCATTAGAGGTACACTTACTGCACAGCGGTACGTTGACGACATTCTGAGAGCTGTTTTGCTACCGTTCCTTTCGCAGTACCCTGGGCTTATTTTTCAGCAAGACAATGCCAGACCACATACGGCACGTGTTGCTATGAACTGTCTTCAAAGCTTGTCAAACACTTGCTTGGCCAGCCAGATCACCAGATCTCTCTTCCATCGAGCATGTCTGGGATATTATGGGAAGGCGACTGCATCCGGTAGGGAATGTTGATGACGTAGTCCGACAATTGGAGCAAATTTGGCAAGAAATACCCCAGGAGACCATCCGGGAGCTTTATCGGTCTATGCCACGCCGTGTGGCAGCTTGCATCCAGGCTAGAGGCGGGTCAACACCTTATTGAGCTAGTTACTGTAACTCTGAAATAAACCATTCAATTGTTCTGAAATTTTAATCATTTTCTATTCTGTACATAATTTTCCTATCCACCAATTTTTGTCTCCATCGGACAACTCCTTCTTGGTGCGTCGATTTTTTTGTTATAGAGTGTATATTGACCATCTTGACTAGCGCAATCTTTACAAGGAATTTTATTATCTGGAATGGAGCAATAAAAAATCTTCCCAAAAAGTTCTATTATAAGCTAAAGAGTAATATAAATTTTTCCAAAGGTTTCTATTTTTAGAAACAGTGCAATTGTTTCTCAGAATACCATTCTAAGGTAGGGAACAATAGAATCTTCCCAGACGATTTTATTCTGTGGAAAAGAGCAAGATAATTTTTCCAACGGTTTTCATTCTTAGAAAAAGAGCAATTGTTACTTTCGAAAGGATTCCATTCTAGGGAAAGGAACAATTGAATATTTCGAAAGGATTCCATTCTAAGGAAAGGAACAAAGATTCTTTCCAAATAATTCCATTCTAAGGAAAATAACAAAGATTCTTTCCAAATAATTCTATGCTAATGAATGGAAAATAGTCTCTTTCGTTTTCTAATCTATTGATTCTTTTAATAGAATCTCTTTCTAATCTATTGATTCTAAATAGAATATTTTTTCTAATTTATTGGTTGCAAGAATTAATCGATTCCTTCAGCCAATAACAGTGGTTATTTTGTTATTCAGTGTGTTGTGGGGTGAAAGCAATAGCACACGACTCGGGGATGTTACAACCCTCAGGGGGCTGATGCTCCTACTCAGATTTCACTAGCGTTGTTCAAAGAGACGTCTGTGAAATCGTAATTAAGTAGCTCCCCGATTTCCCACAAAAGTAATTGGGTAAAATTTTTCGTAACTCTGTAACAATCGCCTTCTCAGGTATCGTCTCATTTTTCCTCAAAGAAATTGAAACCTTGTGTATGGAAAACTCTGGTTTAATCAGCATTTATTGTTTTAATTACTCGTAACATTGCAACACAAGACAAGATAAAATGTTATTTTCCAAGGAGTTGAAAGCTATTTAAAAATTTGGGTCATTTATAAGTATTGATAATAATAAAATAGATAGTTTGTCTTTTTGCAGAGAATGAATGATTGCAATTAAATCTCTGAGGCAAGGCATTTTAATTTAGTTGTTCTTCTAACTTCAATTAAAATAATTTAACCTTTTCTTAGTATAACTGCAGAACTTTAAAATTTTGACAGTAAACATAATTTCTTTACTTTTAACTTTAATAAGACACTCGAACTAGTATAGGAGTCACGGATACAAGTTGAGCATGGGTTCATTCATCTCTGTATCCCCAATTCACTATTTTTTTTAGAGAGAAGACGAATTTCTGTTACACTCCTTCTCTCTCTCTCTCTTTCTTTCTCTTTCTCTACGTGCTGCTATAGAAACTAGCATAGGTATTTTCAGTGTTAACTAACAAACAATAATTTCCTTCTGTTGTCCAAATGCTCTCTAGTGATACCATGTCGGGGTTACCTTAATATAATGTTTATCGTTATTGTAGTAGCGTTTATCATTTAATCTAATTGATGTCCAATCAACTATCCCATATCTATTCGCAATTTATTCTTTGGAATTTCTATTGACAAAGTGCTGAAAGCGTATAAGAAAAACAAGCCAGCTGACGCTGTGTTTATACCACGTACAGGAAATACGTATCGCTCGCCGAAGAAACACTACCACCATCTATATTTAGCTTGACAAAAATGCCTCTCATAGCTTTGGAACAATGACTTATTACAATTGAAGAATGCAGGTCTAACAACTATATTTTCAGGTTAGTAGATAGTTGATTTGAAGACACCCTGAAACAACATCACTGGCTATTGGCGACTGTCCGGATAGTGGCAAATTCAACTACCCTACAGTCGGACAGGAATTATGTAAAACAATGAATGTGAAATTTGTTAAGGTGAGCTTATTTTATGAAGAGGTTTGAATGTTATTCCAATAAGAAAGACGATTAATTGTTACAGAACAATAATAAAATCAATCCTAACACCATAATACTATTGTAGCATTAGTGTTCTGCTGAACATGAATTAAAAGCTTATTGTGCTTGAATAAGCTGTCAAACAATGCTAGAAGTCTAGATGCCACTGTCCATAAAAAGATGTGAAAAATCACTATTATTTTAGCATATACTATATATTAGTAAAGAAGAGTATAATGCCAAACCTTTTGTTCAAAAGTATAGATCATGGCTCCTTAGAAAGAATTCCCATTTCAAAAATCATCCATCTCTGAAGATCGAACTTGTATCAATTTTGTAATGGCTTTTGCTTATATTGAATAAATATATTTTACTAAAAAGCAAGTAAAAAGCTTTTTCCATAAGGGGACAATCTAAAAAGTATTATTCATCTGTAATTAATTTTGCTGAGCTCAACAAAAATTGAAAAGGCATCAAATAGTTTAAAATTGCATATTTTACAGTTTTAGCCTTTCTGATGGCTTATCTTTCTGATAAAAAGTGCAGTGTAGTGGCTAGCATACGATGTAAAAACCTATTCCAAATTGTCATCTTTTCTTGACAAGGTAGGGTAAGCCGGGGTAATTGTAAACAGAATTTATAAGTTCACTTTCAATCGCTATTTTCAAACTCTTGATAAAGTAATTAAACATTGTTCACCCTACTAAACCAACTTGTCACTATTCTGCTTTAATATTTAATTAGTACGAAGTTTCCCGAAAAGAAATTTAGCACCAAACTCGACTGTTTACAATTACCCCACGTGTTTACAATTACTCCTGAAAGTAGGGGTAATTGTAAACAACGATTTTCCTCGTAGGATTGAATATTAAATAAGTGACAGCATGAGCAGTAGCCATGGCAGTAGAAGGAACTCCAATGGTATTTTTACCCTTCTAATATCATGTTTACAATAACCCCGTTTTGATCTTTACATTTACCAAATACTCCCGCTTCTTACCCCAGCAAAATAGAGTGACACTTGAAAGTTGCATTCATCATGAGGTGAACTTCCAGGAATACATAAGAATAAATAATTCGAACAAACTAAACAAAGAATGTATTTAGTGTAAAAAACAAAAAATTTAAAAATTTTAAAAACTAAAATTAAAAAATACAAACTTATGTACGAAAAACAAACAAACATTACATTTCTTACACATTAACAGTGCCCTCAAATTGGAAAATTTCTTTACGGCCTTCTTTGCTACAGGTTGGAGTAGGTAAAATTGCTTTGACATGGTCTTTGGTAACACAAAATTAGTCTTTTTCAACCACAGCGAATTTAGTCGATGCATTTGAGTCCGGTGATCTCAAACTCCTCTTCTGAAACAACATTCACCCTTCATACATACGAAAAATGAAGTTTTCTTTCTCTTCCCCCCCCCCCTCTCAAAATCTACATGTAGATACGTAGTCGTTTCAATGTCTTCCATGAAAGGCTCCATAATAATTAACTTCCCCTACAATCTAGTCTTCTATATTTTGTTTGAATGTTTGGATAACTTCAAACTAGTCAATTCTTTCAATAGTTCCTCGCTGTCCTCGAATTCAGCTTTCCTTTCCATTTCCTTCTTTCTTGGTTTCTTGCTTACCTTCTGGCTCTTTCACTATCTTCTCACCAGGCTTCCTTTTGTTCTTTTTGTCTTCTGCCTCCTTCAAGTGTGACAGTACTTGGTCAGATGTAAGACCTTCACCATATGTGTGAAGTTTTAGTAAAACAGACTTCCTGCTCCCCAAGAACACGAAAAATACAATAAAACGCAATTCAAAAGTACTAAATACGATTAAATACAAAATTACACTGTACAACATATTGGTTTTCCATCCAAATTGAACGAAACTATTGGAAAAGTTATGTTTACAATTACCACGTCCCTTGAAAAATATGGGATAATTGTAAACATTCAACTGTAGGTGCATTAAAGTTCCCAGAAGCAAGAATCAATGATTTTCTGTTCGATAGAAACATAACTGACAGTAGTAAAGAATTAGAACAACACATGCCTTTCAATATATTATGGAGAGCAGCAGAAAATGCAGCACACAAAAACTTTAAAACCTAAACTTTTCAACCATAAATTTTTCAACTAAACATATTGCTATCAGCTGTGGTTCAAAGAAATACTGGATCACCATATTGCATCCTCAGGGTTACCAGCTTTCATATTTCGCAACTTTTTAATTTCTCGGAATTCCACGTGGGCGCTTGTATAGCTTGTTTACAATTACCCCGCCTGACCCTACAATTTGTTTTTTCAATTTGGATTTTCACTCCCTTGGAGGAAAAGTGCAGTTTTGTCTCGATTTGATATCTCGTCATTTGCAAAGCTGATCAGATCTCAATAACGAGATTTCTTTTCTTCGGCATAATTGGTCAAATCTCGGTCGACGATATAGATAAAAGAGACGCTCTAAAGAAAGTAGCAAGGAAACTTCAAGCAGAACGACCCTGGTTATTGAAGAGACTATACCTCACAGTTATAGAACCCATGGATCTATATGGTATTCGAACTTGGGGAAATCGCCTTCATAACTAAGTTATGTTCCGACGGCCTTGTTATGTAACGCATCCAGCGCTCTACTCTTCTCTTAATGACCAGGGGTTACCGGAAGGTAGAAACACGAACCCTGCAGGTCATGGCCGCTCTTAGTGAAAGCGACTATGCTCTACTTCCTGTTCATACTCTCTAAAAATAAACAAGAGGTGATGTTTAGTGATGAGTGGATTAGCCCTCGTATACTGGAGCAAGAGGTGGATGTGTGGGACATTCATCCAGCTGAGCGCTTTTCTATACTCTATGACTGTAATCTACCGAGCTGTACAGAGAAGGAGATTTACACTGACGGATCTGGGATTGATGAAAAGTACGAGGCAGAGCTCGTCATTATGTACTTCGATCGTATAATGGAAGAACATTTTAATCGCTTTAACCATGCAACATTGCTTCTTGTTTAGTTTGCAGCTTTAGAAAAGGCTTTTGAATGGGTCCGGGACTGGCCTCTTTTCAATGCCAATAAAATCACCCATTCCTTTTCAAACAGTCTCTCATCGCTTATGGCGTTGAACGATCCATTCTTTACACTTCCTGTTGTACATAGAATCAAAGATCTACACTCCACTATTACACGTTATCAGGGTGTTCGAGTGCACTGGATCAAAGCTCACGTCGGGTTCCAAGGCAATGAAGCGGCTGACTCAGAGGCCAAAAAGGCCACCGACTGTGAGCGGGTGCATATAGAAGTGCAGAGACCGTACTCAACTGTCAGAAACCAAATCCTGAAGGCTCTCATGGACCGATGGACGTGGGGATGGAGTGGAGACAAGGTAGGCAGAGGAACTTAACAGTTTCTCCCCATACCAGAACTCAGAAGACACATATATCACCCAATTGCATCCCAGCTACCCACAGGCCATGGTCGCTTCCCAGAGTACCTTCACAGTACTAAGCGACAAAAATCAGACATGTGTCCAACAAGTTTGTAGTCGAGGATGCAGTGGAGAGAATTTCCAACTTTACCACACTGACACCTCAGAAACGGGCTGCAATTTCTGTGTGAAAGTCCTGGAGATTACTCTGAGCGTCCTGACTGCTACCAAGCGTTGCTTCGCTTACGCATCCATATAACCAAAACGTTGACGCATCAAACCCCCGAGCTTAGGGCTCCCTCTTTGGCACATCAGGTAATTATGAAATTCCTTACATTGCCCAACCGATGTAGACATGAATAGAAAGCACTTGTGCTGGAAGTCTCCGGGCTTTTCGGTGAATCTGTATAGCCTTTGTATTACGACAAATGTAGGCATCTTGCCTGAAGTCCAAAATGTTCTTTATGTGCGGTACTTGTACCAATTGCCAACTAGGCAAATGCATCTATGTGGATAGATTTACGCGCTGCTGACTGTTGGGTTAGCAAGTGCGGGTCTCTGGAAGTATGACGGTGGTTAGTGAGAAATCCGGAAGACTGGAATGATGAACGTCTTCGGGCAGTGGTCGAGACCCGCGATCCGGGCAGAAGGATCGGGGGAGGGCTCTACGTGCTGGGGCGGTACACACCCCAAACCAAGTGACGGTTACACGTCTACGTGGCGAAATCAGGAATCTCGGCCAGTTAGGATGTTCCAAGGAGTGAAGATCGGTTGTCCCCAAAGATCGGACCGCGGCTCAGACAGAAATACTAAGTTCCCCTGAGACTTCTATTGATCGTGTGACCTTGCACGTAGGAGCTATGCCTTGAAGTGCAGTGACAAAACAAAAAATAACTGATGCACCTTGGCGTTTGGACCTGAGGCATATTTGGCAAACGGTTATTGGTTCGGGTCGTAGAGGGTGGCTGTAGAGCTCACCTCATGTGAGTCATATGGGCAAAAGTCGCTGTCTCCACGACCAAGTAGCGACAGGAATCTCCAATAGGTGCCACCCGGTAACTAGTGGTGTCTTGTACCACTCTCCCGGCTGCCCTAGGTTAATACCTGTACGCTTACGAATTAAGGATATCTGGTAGACGGCAAGAATCTGCAAAACACCATCAAACGGTAGCGGTGGCAGACTTCTGTTCTATTGGGCTACTGAGACAGAGTGCGCTCGCCTAATAGATGCTTGAGAGGTCAAGTCCACGTACGCCCAAATGGTGAAAAGAAACTCGACTCTATTCATGACTTCGGTCGATTGATTATATGAGCGAAAAAGCGAATCAAGTACACTCGCATTGCACGGCATCTCCCTTGGGTCGATCAACCACGTCATCTCCTCGTCTTGCCTATCCTGCTAGGACAAGGGAATATTCGGACAGCTCGTCTTAAGGCCCCTCTACTCAATTGTCCTCCTAGAGGCTTTCCCTAGCCATTCGTCGCTAATCGTTGTGGGTTTTTAGTAACATGGTGCGGAGGGGTCTGTGCTCCATTTTCGAATGCAATGGAATTGTCTTGTAATAAACAAAAATGTATTGCTCTCTCAACTGAAGCTGAAGTATTAGCATTAGGTAAAGGTATTTGGGATTTTTTTGTGGTTGAAAAGTATTGCATCGGAAACTACCTATGTTTCAAATCTTATTGTGTTTGAAGATAATCAATCTTGTATCAAATGTATAACGAATGAAAATATCATGGTAGATTGAAACATATTGATATTAAATTAAAATACATTCGTAATGTAATTTGCAAAAATAATATAAAAGTTGAATATGTTCCTTCTGATCGCCAAGTAGCTGATGTGTTATTTAAAGCATTGCATAGAGTGAAATTTAATGAACTTTTCGCATTGTGTAATTTTAAGAGGTAATGTGCATGTTTGTTTTGTCCTAATCGAATCCAATATGAAATATGTAATGTTTGTTTTCTTTAGTAATGTGCGAGTATGGATGGGTGTTGTATAATGCAATCGCCTTTAGAACTCTTTGTATCTTTCTTTATGCTGTTAGGACTGAGTCATTCATTCCAGGCAGCATGTATAAAGGTTCTATAGCTTTCTTGGACGTTCGTTCAATATACATGATTCCTATTGGTTAGTTTCTCCAATCCCCTCCAATCTGTATATATGTGTGTTGAGTTTTCAATAAATACTCTCTTTCCCTTTTGCGATCCACATGGCCTGTGACATTCCTTTCCTGTGAAGGAATCGTATTTAACAGTTCCATTTACATTTAGATTTATACAACAGATGATAAGGTAGACAGCCCTTTCAGGGCAGCTCAATCCATCGAACCAACCTCTTCTCATTGGTTGAAAAAGGTCATGTGCTTTTTCCTCTATTTTTGGGTTCGAGAGTGTATAAGTAAATAAGTAAAGTTAAAAAGATATAAACAAGTTTGTTTACCTTTTACGTTGTGTTTAACTAACGTTACATCAACAGTTTCCAAAATACATTCGTTTCCGAACACACTTATTGCAATTAGTAACAATTTCATAACTTTAAAAAAGAAAGATATTTTTCTTCCAGCAAACTTCTTTATAAAATATCCGATATTTTTATATTTATGTAAATATCTCGATATTTTCCAACCTCGGTTTGGTAAAAGAAAATTTTCATTTGAAAGGAATTACTGGAGTATGTTGTCAAAAATACCAGAAACTCATCTAATTAATTCATCGTTTGCATTAAAACTTCCAGAAAATTGGTTTTAAAATAAGTATCTGATTTTAAAAAGAACTAGTAAACAATTTGATTTATGAAATTATTATCATAGTAGGCTGTTGAAATAGAGTTTTAAATTTCAGTTTGTTATTTTATTGCATTATATAAAAAGTTAAAAACCATTATTTATATCAGAATATGCAAAAATAATAAGACAGCTGAATGAAGGAGCATAACCCCAAGGTGTAGGGCTAAAATAGGGGAAATTAGTTTTTTTTACTATTAACCATAACAAATCCAACCCTCAGAGTTGATACTTTTTAAATGTTAACGTTGCAAGTTAGGAGAAGCTTAGCATATTTTTGTTTCTTTCAATCAAATATTTCCCAAATGAGAATGTCAGAGCCTTTGCTTGATTCGAGCCACATCATTTTTAGTGGTCAGATCTACTGTGGGAAATAGCACCTGTGTGTGCTCATCACAGCATTTTTATAAATACCAACATGCTTTGTGATGTTATATTCTACCATTTAGATTTTAATATTGATATGTTTTTTTAACTAATAAATATCTGAACCAGCAACCAGACAAGAAACAAAATTCCAGTAATTGTAATAAAACATAAAAAATTTCTTGAAGTTAAATGTTTTTATAGAGTAAGTTATGGATTTTTTGCTTATGTTGATGTGTTAGTATGTAAAATAAAGCTCAATGTTTAACTATACAAAAAAAAATATCTGATATAAGGGCGGATTTTAAGAATTGAAACGAAAAGCTTGACACTTGGAATGATTGTTGCACATGACATGGGAAATGACAGATATGACATTATGGTAGAGAAGAAAATAAAATACTAGTAAGTAAAATTACAGTGTACTCTCAATATCTTGAAGTCAGAGGGACGTAATATTGAGATAACAAGGTCAAATAAAACATAAAAAAAATTAAGTCGTCACAATAGCATCAGTCTAAATCATAGGCGTAAAAGGGGGAGGAGGGTTCTTATACCCCCCCCCCTGTCCGTTGAGAATTTTTTCACAAATCACTCCTTTATTAATACCTATACTTAAATTGTTCATAATACTATTAATCACTGTGTTACTTGCATAATTAATTAATGATATCAATGAAACAATGGTACACATTAGCTTTTTAAATATCTTATAAACAGTTATTTACTTGCAGACACCTACACATCCCTTTGGGGGTTTTATGCAAAATGACTCTTTTGAGAGGGTCGTTTTAAAACTTTAGTAGTAAACGTTAAGCACCCTCACCACTTCCCGACATACGTGTAACCAGGAGGCTTGGGAGTTCAACACCCCTTCAGCTAAGAAACACTTTGTAAGTGTTTTTTTTTTATATATATATATATATATATAATCAATTCTTTATTAAAAATAACTCAAAATATTCACAGTAAAATTCATCAATTTTACTTCTGTAAATATTTTTTTAAAAATTACGTTGAGGAATGGGTCGTATTGACCATTTCCCTTCGTGCAGCCCAATATAAACCAGACTTGTGTAAATAGTAAAGGATTTCAATGAAACAGTAGTACATTAGCTGTATGAAAACATTGGCATAACCAAAGGAGTGGTGGTTCAAACCCCCCATTCAGTTAAGAATTTTGTTTCACATATAAGATTTTTTTCACAAATAACTAATTTATTAATACTTAAATTGTTCATAGCATAATTTATCATTGTTTTACTTATGTAATTGATAACTGATATCAAGGAATGGTTCATTAGCTGTAGCTTTTTATATTTACAATGTATGATTGTTATAAGTATATAAGCAATGCCGGAACGCTCCACTACACTCAATTATAGTGGTAGTTTGAACTACTATTTCTTCATAACTGAAAAATGCTCATAGAAATAATCTTTATTAACACATAATTTTATATGTTGTAGGTAGAGAAAAATTTTCAACTGACAATCACACGAAATTGAAGAAAAAAAAAGGTCTAGTTCTACCCTCTATCTAACCTCTTCACAACCAACCATATAAAAATTGTTTTTTTTTCTTCTGATACAAATTATGAATTACTTCAACCTCGGGTCTCAACTATGCTGAAAGCCTAATAACTTTTAAATGATAAGATATTGCTGAAGAACTCATGTTTTTGTACAATGCTCTATTATTATCACTTTGTAAGACCAATTAAAATAGGTTAGAAACACAAAGTATATGTTTTTCATGTGATATTGTATCTTGGGAAGCGCCTTTTCATATTCATAGGTACATTTATTGCTACAAAACGTAAATTTTGTACATAATATTTCATTAGCACTAAAATAACACAATATGTGTAGGAAATAAGACATAATACAATTTTTATGAACCCTATTTCATGAAACATATTTTTCATGATGCAAAGGATTTATGGATCCCTTTTCTGAACAGAATACAGATTAATATTATGTGCAATTTAGTGTTATATGTATCTGGCATCTCCTTTTCTTTTGTATTCCAGTAAAATTTATGTGAACAGTAAGACGTGCTGTTCTTATCATCTTACTTTCTATTTATTAAATCCCGAATTCAACTAGCTATCACTTTATTTCATTAATATTGCAACAGGTTATGGGTTTTAGCGACGTTTAACTGCGCAGATAAAGTAACGATGGCTCTGACGACATATTTGAGTTCACCATATCTTCTGGACTGTGTGTAGACGACTGTGTACCAATAGCTTTTCTTTTTGTTGCACACTTTGGTACATTCAGTAATATTTTTATTCATTCTCGGCCAAGAAGTGAAATTGCATAACAATCAGCAGTTTCCTGTTTGCTTTATTTGGCAATGGGGACTCGACCAGATATTGCTTACGCAGTGAGTTTGGTATTTCATAAGTTGGACAACCCCACAGAGACTGATTGGGAAATCGTGCAGACATTAAGATACCTTTGCAAGATCATTGGATATGGGCATTGTGTACAATAATGAAGATTACAGAAGCCCGATGTTGTTTAGTGATACAGATAACAGCTGTGCAGAAACACTCAGGTCTCGCAGAGGTGTAGTTTCTTTCTATGGAGGAAGTGCAATTAGGTCTGTGAAGCAAGCTACAGGAGACCATATCCAATTCAACGACAAACACAGAGTTCATGGCATGCTAACAGGTTTTGAAATGTAAACAGTTCTTGAAAAGCATGGATAAACTGACCATGAACATGTGTTACAGCAGTTATATAAACAACTCTTAAAAAGCATGATGGAAGGAAAGCAGGAATAAACTGTGACCACAAACATGTGATGCAGGCAGGTTTTGAAATTCAAACAGTCATTGAAAAGCATGGATAAACTGACCATGAACATATGATGCAGGTGGATTTTGAATTGTAAACAGTTCTTGAAAAGCATGATGGAGAGAAAGCATGGATAAACTGATCACGAACATGTGATGCAGGCAGGTTTTGAAATGTAAACAGTTCTTGAGTAAACTTAGAGATAATTTGTGGCTTGTTCCATTTCATTCTTTAAAGATTGTGTCAGACTGCAAATTGGGCACGTCAGACTATTTTAACCAGCTTTGGCGACTGCAGATGATGCAACGTGAAATTGCCCTTGATGCTGAAACATTCCAGAACTTTTCTTGAAAGACTGCAGCAAATCGAACAAATGTGATCGGAATCCATCACAAAACGTTGTTTGGAAAAATCACCAAACACAATCGTGCTCGAAACAAACTATTCTAAATGTGATAAAGCTAAATCTAAAAAAATAAAATAAAGAGCTAATATATTAGGCCAATCGTATCGCACTCGGGAAAACTTTTAAACTGATATTATAAATAATAACAGTTAAAACATCCGTAGTTACTTATTTTACTTATACACTCTCGAACTAGCATTTATTATCGGTTAACCGTGTCTCCATCCGCTTGTCTTGTTTATTTACATCCATAGCTACTTAATTTACTTATATACTCTCAAACCCAAAGTGGAGGCTAAGTGACGTAACTTTTTTCAACCAATGAGATGATGTTGGCTCGATGGATCAAGCTGCCCTGAACGTATTTTATAAGACAGAAGTATTTTTGATTAACGTCGCACTGGAGTAACACCACCAGATTGCAAGGATTATCCAAAATCAAAATAATAATTTTAAGGTAGTCAAAAATCTATTGCGAAAATAAGTTCAAAATCGCAGGAATGGAACAAAATATGAAACTTAGAAAAACTCTATTTTGTAAAAATAACCATCTATTCTCATCTGTATGTTTAATGTTGTAAATGTTACTCCGTCAAAACTAATCGTAATTAATTTTTTTTGTTATCTACGGAGTTTAATGTCAATTAATTTTTAATGCTAAATTTTTTTTAAATCTTACTGCTGAGTCCATCGTTTCATCTCCAACTTCAAGTAGACGTAAACTGAAATTGCCCAAAATTAAGCTTAAACAATTCGGATGAGAAGTAAAGGATTGGTTGACTTTTTGGAGTCAATTTAAGTGTATACATGATAATGTTGAAATGGAAAATGAAGACAAGTTCCATCATTTGTGTCAAGCAACTGTTCCTGGGAGTAGAGCTCGTGACATTGTTGACAGCTTCCCAGCTACGGCCGAAAATAATGGAAACGTCATTGAGTGTTTAAAAAATAGATTCGGCAGGGAAGAACTACGAATTGAGTTTTATGTTCGAGAAATGCTGGGTCTTGTAATCAGAAATGTTCAGAAGCAAAGGGGAAAATGTAATGTAGCGTCGTTGTACGATAAATTGGAGTCGTATTTACGAGCATTAGAGTCCATTGGAATGACAACTGATAAATATGCGACCATGTTGTTTCCACTTGTGGAATCATGCATTCCCGAAGATCTATTTCGAGTATGGTTGCGAAATCAATCAGTAGTTACCTCGCTAGAAAATTCTTACTGTGGCAAATTAAAAATGCTGTTGTTATTCTTGAGAAGTGAAGTAGAAGGGGAGCAAAGGATTTCACTTGCAAAAGCGGGATTTAAATTATTGGAAGATGGAATACGTAGAGAGAAAAAAGTTGAAGTTTCGGTTCCCACAGTCAGTGATCTGTTTTCGAGTGAAGCAAGATTTGAAAAGCGAAATGAGATCATTTGCATTTTCTGCAGAAAACAACATGAAAGTAAAGATTGTTTTGCTGCTCAAAAAATGCCGTCAAGTAAAAGGCATGATCTCATAAAGGAAAAAAGAGCATGTTTTATCTGTTTTAAGTTAGGACACCAGGCAAAGCAGTATAGGACAAAAGTTCAATGCTTAATTTGTTCAAAGAGACTTTGGGCTATAGTATGTTCGGAGCTTGCAAATCAGAAACGAGACGAGGCGAAAGAATGTGATGAAGAAGGGAAACAAAATTTATCTTTCGCCAATTATTGTGCCACATAAGAAGTATTTCTGCGAACTTTGTTGGTAAATATCGAAGTCAATGGTAGAAAACAGACAGTCAGAGCTTTAATTGACACTGGTTCTCAAAGATCGTACATATTGAAAGAGACAGCTCAAAGGATGAGATGTAGACCAGTTGGTTCCGAAAGCTTAGTGCATGCTCTCTTTGGAAGAGTAACTTCTGGTAGGAAAACTCACAACTGCTACCAATTGACTGTCAGTAGTCTTGACGGCAAGTACTGTCGTGATATCCAACTATTGGAGCAACATAAAATTTGTGGCCATATGACAAGATTACTCCCAGTACTTTGTTCAGAGATGAATCGAATACATACTGTAGTCACAGATGTGGGAAAAGGCGATCTACCTATAGAAATTTTTCTCGGAGCAGACATAGCTGGACAAGTTCTAACTGGAGAACTTCGTAAATTAGACAATGGTCTAGTTGCTGTACAGACATTGTTTGGATGGGTAGTCATGGGTAAAATGTGTGGACGTTCTTCCGATGAAAATGCATCCTCGATCGTGACCTCCATGCTAATACACGCCGTTCGTCTAGAGAACTTGTGGAAGATGGAAGCTATAGGCACAACAGATTCATGTGAAATTCAACCTATAGAAGAAATAGAAAAGGCAGTATTAAATCACTTTCTCAAGACTTTGAGGAAAAATGAAGAAGGGAGATATGAAGTTAGCTTGCCTTGGATGAATGATCCAGGAAACGTACCAAGCAACAGAGAAGTAGCTGAGAAGAGATTAGTGTGAACCACAAAGAGGCTCAGATCCGGAGAACGCTTTGATGATTATAATGCCGTTTTTCTGAAATGGTTGCAGTTAGAGATGATAGAGGAAGTGCCAGAGAGTATACAAGAAAAGGGTGTATACTATTTGTCTCATCGAGCAGTATTCAAAGACAACTCCACAACGTCGGTGAGACCGGTTTTCGATGCCTCTTGTAAGCAGAAAGACTCGTTTTCCTTAAATGATTGTTTGGCAGAAGGTCCAAATTTGCTTGAACTAGTACCCACAATCTTGTTTAAATTTAGAGAAAAGAAGATAGGAATTATCTCATATAAAAAAGGCATTCCTACAAATATCAATCAATGACAAAGATCGCGACTTTCTGAGATTCCTCTGGTGGGAGAATTCCGAACAAGAAATTAGAGAATTTCGTCACTGCCGAGTAGTTTTCGGCCTGAACTGCAGTCCCTTTTTGCTTGGAGCTGTGATAAATTTTCATCTTATGCAAAGCGAATCCTCTTACAAAACTGTTGCTGAGAAATTGCATTCTTCCTTTTACGTTGACAACTGTGTGACCTCGGTTGACTCAAAAGAAGAAGCGGAGATATTTATCTCAAATGCTACTGCAATAATGGCCGAAGCCAAATTTGAACTAAGAGGTTGGGAACAAACTGATACAAATCACATGAAAATTGAAACTCAGCCTACAAAGGTATTGGGACTATTATGGGACAAGCAGGAAGATTCTCTATTTTGTGATGTAAACAACATTAGTTTGGAGGGACTTCCATTGACGAGGCGGACCATTCTATCCATCGTACAGAAAGTATTTGACCCTATCGGATTTGTCTGTCCGTTAGCGCTCCGTCCAAAGTTGTGGTTGCAGGAGAGCTGGAGGGCAAAGTTAAGTTGGGATTCTGAGCTGCCTGAGGAGATAGAGAAGAAGTTTTTAAAGTGGATGGAGGAACTACCTTTGCTGTCAGTAGTGAAAATTCCCAGATACATGACCTTGAATGATGGTGCTTCACACAGCCTCCATATATTTGTCGATACTTCTAAGTCTTTTTATGCAGCTGTGGTTTACCTGAGATCCGTAAACGCAATGCAAGTCAAAGTACAGCTTCTTCAAGCCAAATCGAGAGTTGCTCCGCTGAAGAAATCAACAATTCCTCGTCTTGAGTTGTTGGCTTGTTGCATTGGAGCTAGGATGGCTTCCTTTATCATTAAACGTCTTGAACTACTAGCAACAAGAACATATTTCTGGACTGATTCTTCAACTGCTTTGTGCTGTATTAAAGGAAACGAACCATGGGCGACATTTGTCTATAACAGGGTGAAGGAGATCAGAAATTTGACCAGAACTGAAGATTGGAATCACATCCCTGGAACTGAAAACCCAGCTGATTTGCCTTCGAGGGGATGTTCTGTAACAAAATTGATCACATCTAGATAGTGGGAGGGTCTAATTGGTTACCACTAACAGAGGATGAATGGCCTCACTCTAATCCTATAGAAAATAGAGAGGAAATTGCTGCTGAAAGAAAAAAGAATATTGTAACAACATTGAGTTGTAATGCGGACGTGAATTCATGGATTACCGGATATTTCTCAAGGTACCACAAGATTTTAAGAAAGGTTGCTTGGATGCAGAGATTTATTTCGAATACAAAACTGAGAAAAAATGAAAGGATTAGTGGAGAATTGAAGGTAACTGAACTTACTGCCGCAGAAATGGTTCTTGTTAGATTAGTGCAGCAAGGGACATTTACTTCGGAAGATCTTAAAAAATTGAAGTCCATTTGCATATCTAAAGATGAAGAAGGTCTTTTGCTAGTCAAGACAAAGTTGACGGAAAGAAAAGACCTAGAAAATTTTATATACCCAATATGGCTTCCAGGAAATCATAAGCTTGTTAAGTACTTGATAACTGATATACATCTAAGGATGTCTCATGCTGGCGTGCGCGTTTTGATGGCAAAACTGAGAGAAACGTTTTGGATAATTAAAACTAGAAAGACCATCCGTAGAGTCCTGTCACGCTGTCTCAGATGTAAAAGACATGAAGCTAAAAGAATGCAGAGCATTCCTATTGCATTACCTAAGAATATAGTCAGATACTCTTCGCCATTTGAGGTTACCGGAGTAGATTTGGCGGGACCGCTAATGTTGAGAGATCGGAAGACGTCCTGGATCATCCTTTTCACCTGTGCAGTGTAGAGGGACGTCCATTTAGAACTCAGTGTCGCTGACGACCCAAAGTTTTTTGCTCGGACTCAGTAGATTCATTGCAAGAAGAGGAAGACCAAAAACTATCTACAGTGATAATGGGAGTAATTTTGTAGGGGCTGACAATCTCTTCCGGACTCTTAACTGGGAGGTCATTGAAGCTGAAGCAGCTACACGCAGTATTCAATCGATCTATAATCCTCCAGCCGCCCCTTGGTGGGGAGGATTTGGGGAACGAATGATTCAGATGCTGAAGAAGCTGTTACGTCGAGTTTTAGGACAATCTTAACTTAATTATGAAGAGCTTGTGAGTGTATTGTGCGACTGTGAGGCAGTTATAAATTCCAGACCCCCTCACTTACGTTTCCGAGGACTCAGACGATCTCATGACATGGACTCCGGCGATGTTTCTGAGTGGGACCATAGAGGAGATATAATAGTCTATGAGTGGGACTACAGAGATTGGAGGGACTGATTTAGATCAGCTTGACAAAGTAAATCTCAAGAAAAAGGTACAGACACCAACAAAAGTTACGAGATATACTAAGGAAAAGATTTAGAAGTGAGTATCTCAGTCAACTTGTTCAAAGATCAAATGAATTTGATGGACGGCACAACATTCATGTTGGGGACGTTGTGCTCTTCGAAAATGACGGAAAACGCAGGATCTTCTGGCCTATGGGAAAAGTAGACGAAGTGTATCCAGCTAGAAACGGAAACATTAGAGTGGTTCGAGTCAAGACATCTTCGGGTGAGACGGTTCGCCCTATTCAGAGACAGTCATATGACAGTAGTCCAAAATTACGCGGAGCTGTCCTGATTGATTCTGTACCGTCGTCAATAGCCCGTTGTGTTGTTCTTGTAAGACGTTAATTAAAATTTACCAAATTACCCTTCTAAGTTGATGCGGGACCGACGCCAATTGCCCGGTGTTTTGCTCCAGTGTGACTTTAGTTTAAATACCATTACGTACAGGCTGTACGTAATAGCATTTAGCCGAGGCCAACGATTTAGATGGTAATGGTAATTTTAGTTAACGTCGTACTGGAGCTACACAACGTACTATTGACAACGGTCCGGGAACAATCCTTTAAGGGAAAGAACCGAGGACAACACCTCGTAATTTTGAACCACGGTCAGATGACGAAGCAACACCTGAGATGGCACTCCACTCTCCAAACTTTCACGCCAACGATTTAGATGAATGAACCACATTGGTCTGTGAAATGTTAAAGTGTCAAACGGTGAAAAGACAACTCAACTCTTTCTGAAACAACATATCAACAATCAACAGTTCGGCCTAAAACGTGTTTTGTCAATTTTACAGAAATTTTAAAAGAAATTATATACTGTGAGTATATTTATCCGTGTTGTTATACCTGTTTCTTTTATTTTTTTGTGACGACTGAGCCAATGTATCTTAGAACCATTCAATGCAGTTTATAAGCCTATTTTGTTGCTGAAATCGCAGAATCGAGTGTTTAGTCTCCTTTTGCTTATAAATATTAACACATTCCAAATATTTAAGCAAAAGGGAAAATCCGTTGACTGGAAATTTTTTTTACATTTTCTTTTCTTTTGGTACTTTTCACTTTACAATAAAATACCGAACAGACTATCCCCCGGTAGCAAAGTTCGTTTAGCATGGCAATGAAAATTGGATCAGGGTTTATAACACTTCACCTTTTTGTCACTTTTTCAGGTGTTTTAAGTTCTCAAATTCAACAAGAACAGGAACAGTTTTTGGAACGCAATTTTCCTCTTAAAAAAAATCAAATGTCAATTAAATTTGAAAAATTGGATTTTTTTTTGTGCTTGTGTATTTTTTCTTCGTGAAGAATAAGCAAAAAAAAAGTTTCTTTTAAATTTGCCAGCATTTTTTTTTCGGTATTTTCATTTACCTCCAGAGATAATGACCTGAGGCAAAATTCCTGCAGTCTTTGAAAAGTCCTTGAATTTTTTTTCACGAACTCTGGGCTCTTGAAAATTACAGAACTTGGTGTGAAAGAGTGAAAAATTAACTGGTGTGTGATATTGGTCAGATCACACAACAAGGTAAATTGTTTGCGAACGTTTAAAGACATTTTATATAGTATCTGGAACGGCAAATATTTTATGTGACAAATTTTGCAAGCTCTGAGTGAGTTATCCCTTACACAATTTCTACTGTTCATGATTGACTCAGATGGGCCCAATGTCAACAAGTCAGTTTTTAAAAAGATTAATAACTTGTTACTTTCTACTCGAAAAAAAGAACTAATTAACATTGAGACATGTAATATTTACATAACCCTTTTCTTAAGTATCTAAAATAGCTTGGGAAAAGTGTGTCTGAACTAGTTTTTTTCTATTCACCGATTTTTTAATCAGTGGCCTAAGCGTTGGTCAACATACAAATAAATTCATGTAGACTTGAAATTTCCCACTCACTATTTCATCAAGCATTGTTCAAGGAGGTGGCTAAGCCAAAAGCCAGCAGCTGAAAGATTGCTTGAACAGTGGATTACAGTGTGAAAGTATTTCCTTGACTACATTCCAATAAAGATTGACATGATACAAAGACCAGACTGCATGAAAATTGTTCATTTCCTTAGAAGAGAAACTATGAATGCTGAGGTGATATTTGTCATATCAAGTGTGAGTATATTTAATCGTGTGACCAAATTTCTTCAGAAAAAGGGAACCTAATAGTACATAACCTTCATTCGCAACTTGAATTGTTTATAAGAGCAATTTTGGGTAGGATCTACAAAGAGGAATTCATTCGAGATTTGAAGATGGATGTCATCAGAAACTTGCCTCTGGCTGATATTGTAAATAGAAATCAAATTTCTATATTGCTACAGAATTTGAAAGAGAAGGAAAAGGATATATTTTTCTTAATGGCTCAGAAGCGTTACATTGATTGCACAAGACTGAGAATAAATGCCAGAACGCACTCTCAATGCATTGCTGACAGTCAAAAGTAGCTTGGCAAAATTTGACAATTAACCTTATTTGGTACCAATCACATCAAAGCTAATGGATATGGAAAGGGTTGCATATAAAGCCTACAATGCCTATTTAGAAGATCTAAAACAGCAGACACAATAAAAATTAGATTCCAGGAAAGAAAAAGAGAGACTGGAAGCAGAGAAAAAAAAAATTAAACCGCTTGCTAAGAAAAGAAAGGTAATAGAAGAACCTAAACGTAAAATTTTGTGTAGGGAAGAGGATGAGGCGTTGGACAGTGCTTCAAAATTGTTAAAGAAAGTCAATGATAGGCTAAAGAAGACAGTAAAAAATAAAGATTTTAAGGAAGCAGCACTTGTTTAGGCAATAATGTAAAGGGCGGCAAAAGTCTCAGATGATGCTGGTCAGCAAAGACAGACTTTAAAAAATGCTGTTTCTTCTCTTGAAAAGAAAAATAAAATTATTTTCAGACTTTTTCAACTACAAAAAAATTAGACATCTTTCAAAGAAAATTAAGAGATAAATTAAGACAATTAATTTCTTCAGGCTATGTCATAAAGGAACAACGTATTTAAAAATCATGATTACAAAATTTTTTTGTTAATATTGTTTCAAAATAATATGCTTTTTAAACAGGGATCTCTCCCTTTGGAATTGATCTTAGACCATCAGTAAGTCTGTTGTGTTAATGCAGTATGATGTTAGTTAACTACTTGATTACCTTAGAGAATTAAAATGATATCTTTAAAAATGTAACTAATGAATCAAATGGCAACATAATAATATGCTTTAATCATGATATTTTCTGTGACTCACTTTACTTAATACTGCTTTAAGTTTATTGAAGTGATGGTTGATTACATGTGAAGCAGAAGAACATAAACACTGAACTGGGATGATATTCACATTTGAAAACCATGTTTTGCTTTAGAATGCTCTTTTTTTTATTTTAGTCGTCATGATTTTCAGGCAATTTTTTCTTTAAAGGTTTTGAAGTACATTTTATCAAGAGAATATAAAATTCTAATTTATGACTGTGGTTCTTAATTATAATTTTATGTTATAATTATATATTATTATAATTTTATGTTACAATTATATATTATTATATAATGTTATAATTATATATTATTATATAATGTTATAATTATATATTATTATATAATGTTATAATTATAATTTAATGTTTTATTTCTAATAATGTTATAATTATACTAAATTATAATTTATGATTATTCTAAATAATTATTAATTAAGTCAATTCAAATTTGAATTGACTGAAAATATCTTGAAATACGTTTAAACTTTTGGAAGGAATTTGTTCCTTTCAAACTTAAAGGGCAGTTTCCACTCCAAAGGGGTTTCTTACTTCTCTCTAAAAACAAGAATGAAAATGAAATTTATAGGTGAAAAATGCAATCAACAACTGCTAATTTCAAACCCTAGTGAAAATGAAGTTGCAAATTTTGCTTTCCTCAAATGAATTATTGCTAAGTCAAATACTTGGACATATTAACTAACAATTTTGAAAGAAGTGCTCAAGATTTGGGGGCTGTGGTCAAAATTTTTCTTTCCACTTAATTAAAACCTGGAACACGAAGCAAAAATAGATAGGCTTCTGTTTTTATAAAATCTTAACATAGCTATAATGCATCCCACTACATTCTCAGGATCTTAAAGTGAGTAACAAATGTTCTGGAAAGTAGTTTACAATGTATTGGAAGCACAAAACCTGAAATTATTTTGAGAGAAAAGGCTAAAATTATCCAGAAAAATAATATTCTAGTTTATTCCCTCCATCTAAAAGCAGTTCTACTTGTAAAATGTTATACCTGTTATGAAATATTTTGTTTCTTTATGTGTTCTGTACACTCAAATTTTGTAATTTAACTTTTTAAAGTGCATTTATTAGTTTCAGTATTTATCAAGGAGTAGCTGTGATGGAAAACAGAAAACGACAGAAATTGAACTCTGAATCAGATGAGGAAGAAATCATACATGTAAACAAAAAGAGCCTTCGCAGAGAAAAGAAGAAACAAGTAAGAAATCGTATCTTTTATTAAAGTCTCTATCTTGAATTTTTCTCCAAATAGCTTAAATAATATTTAAAAAGAGAAATTTGAATAGTAAGGCTATATCTATTAACAATGCTAATTGAAGGAATTTTACCAAAACATTACATGAATGCTAAGTATTAATAGACTCAAATAATAACAATCCTAAGTTATTTCAGTTAGCTAATTAAAATCATTCGACCAAAGCTAAATTCACTTTGGGCCCTGTCATGGGTGTTAACCATATGCATTTTACCACTAGTACAGATACAGTCATCTGTTGTAGATTTAGAAGCATCTATTGTAAATTAGAGTTATATTTCTCTAAAATCTCCAAAATCACTCCTTCAAGGGCACATCTACATCAGGTGTTTACGGCCTTCTTGTACTCGAGGTTTTTTTTTCTAATGGCGGGCGCTGGAACTCTATCCTTGGCCACTACAAGGCTCGAAGTGATTGTCGACTACTTCCAATGGCAGACACTAAGGACCTCTCCTTGGCCACTACAAGGCCAGGAGTGATGGTCACTTGTGAAGGGGCCCCCAGTGGGAGGACCATCATTGCCCCTAACAAAGGACGGCAAAATTTATATCCATGCCCTGACCCCGGATTCGAATCAGGAATCTTCCGATCCAGAGGCCAACACCTTAATCACTAGACCGATTGGTCGACCCGAGGTACTTTAGTGATTTTTCCCCCATGGCGTTTACATTCTTTGTAAACATTGGTGTCATGGTCCCGAGATACCCAAATGATATTTTTTCTGCTTTCATCTCATTATTCTATTCCTCAAACCCTCTTTCACAACATTTTTTGCTTGAAGTTGTTTGTCTTCTGTTTGTTTTAACTTGTCCAATAATCTTGCACCATGAAAACTTAAATCAACCAACTCCTCAAATCATTGCTGTTTGTTGAAGAGTGTTGCCTATTCAATAAAATGACTGGCAACAATCTATGCTTTAGGATATAATAGTTATTGCTAACCAATAATTTTTATATCCTAAATTATATTTATATTATCCCATTCTTTTTAACTATTGTAATTTAATTTTTAACATGCAGTAAAAGTTTAAGAAATGAAATTACAGATTGAAGCTTTAATAAGAAATTAATAATCTTGAATGAAGTTTTAGAACAATACACTCAAAATGAACCTCTGTACATATACCTGCATTCTATACTGCATGGTTCATAACCAATCAGGTCTTTCAGAGTAAAACTAATGATATTCTTGTAAATCTTATTAATGTTCAGAAAGTTGAATTTCTTATTGGGAACTGTTCATGGTAGCCCATTTGGAAAAGTAACAGATTATCAAGGGGATGGTTGCAAGTTCGAAACATGATCCAACCAGACTTCTATGTACTTTGGGGCCGACCAACCGGTATAGTGGTTAAGGTGTTAGCCTCTAGATCGGAAGGTTCCTGGTTCGAATCCGGGTCCGGGCATGGATGTTTGTAAGCGTATGGTGTAGAGGCGGCTGGTGCACCTTAAATCTGTCGTGGCCGAAAGTCCTCACGTTGGGTTGGCGTGGAAGTTTGGAGAGTGGGGTGCCAGCTCAGGTGTTGCTTCGTCATCTGACCGTGGTTCAAAATTACGAAGAGTTGTCCTCTGATCTTTCCCTTATGGGATTGATCCCGGACCAATAGCCCTTTGTGTTGCTCTAGTTCAACGTTAATTACAAAAATTACCAAATTATCTATGTACTCTGGGCAAAAGGCATAACCTGGGGAAAGGGTTCAACCCCCATTCAGTTGAGAAAAATATTTTGCAATTATAATGAGTTTTTCATAAATCATTCCTTTATTAATAACTACTCAAACTATTCATCAGGGTTTTACTTGTATGATAAATAAATGAAATCAATGAAACAATTCTATATGAGTTCATAGGCATAACTAAGGGAGTTAGGGGTTCAACCCCCATTCAGTTTGTCAAACAAGTTAGTCAAATTTGTTAATGACAAGCAATCAGAGCTTAGAGCTCGGTACCAATTTAAACTAGATTATATTAAATAAAAATTATTTTTACACTCATAGTATCAATAATTGCATGACATAAGTGAAATTCTTATTCACTTGATTTTTATGTTTAACATAGAATATGTTTTTTGAAGAACCAACTAGGAAAATGTTTGTATTTACCACAGCAAAAACGGATTAGTTTCATCCAAATGTAATAATTCATGAAGTTTTGTGACTGTTTTTCTATTCTTTTTAATTTAATGATAGTCAAAAACTCTAAAAGTATGTATATTCTTACCAAGGAAGCTTTTTATTTCATTAATGTTAATGTTATAACTGATTTACTGTATTTTGTTTTAGTAATTTTAAAAACAATATGTCTGGATGAACCAAATTCGAATTAACTGGGGGTTTGAAATAGCTGGGTTTTATTGTTATTCAAGACTGTCCTTAAATTAATTGTTAAACCATACGTTTCTCATGTACATTATGATACAATAAAACAAAATTGTTTAAAGTGACTTTATTTGAAATGGAAGTGTCTAACACATTTGCTAGATGCAAAATATTTATTAATTTTATCAATATACTACAAAAACATTTATTAATATATCATGTGATTTTTAACATAAAAATACAAAGATTTCCCCGAGAGGCCTCTAGATGCTTCCTCTTTTTATTGGTGTACAGTCCATATTTCTCAGGACTGACCCCTTCATTCATCACCCCTAGTGACGCCTTTGCCTCTGGGTACTACAAGGGTTAGCACAGACATATTCTCGGTACTTACTCGTCAATGAATAGGGAGATATTTGGTGGTTCATTTCCTTTTTGACATTCATTTATTTATTACTCCTTAAGTTCTACTAATTTCACTTTTTATCAGTGTTTCTTAACAGCCTACATATTTTTAGAAGTCTAAATTCCTTAAGGGGCTCTTTCTTAAGCTGCTTAATTGATTACAGTGTAATCAAACAAGCCATTTATATCTGGATTCATTCAGCCTTATTAAACATGGTAGAAAAACAGTATCGTATTCCTTGGCTATTTCTTTCCCTGTGTCAGCTCAAGAATTCTTGATTCATTTTGTTACAAACAGGTGTCCGCAGCACATCTTCTGTGCTCTAGCAAATGTTTGAGTACTAAAAATAACATTGCAAAAGCATTATTGCAGTTTAAAGTTAAGACATTTATTGTAATTATGTTTGTATTTAAATAATACTTTTGGGAGATGACTTTTTTACTTGAAATAATGCAATGGAAATGTTACTGTGGAAAGTATGTTATTTTTCTTGTTGACATTACAACATTGTTATCTCTATTTAAGTTTCTTCCATTACTGACTTCATATCTTAATCTCTTCATTGATATTATAGTTGCATGTATATTCACAAGTGTATAGTTAATAAACTTTTTTTTAAATTCTGAGAACTCAAAGGCGGCAGAGTCAGAATGGAGAGTATTTTCCCGGTGTGCTTTAAGCAAATCAAATTTAAATTTAAAAAGTTAAAAACCAGGGTGTCAAGATTTAAATCACTTGATTTAAATCAATGATTAAATTCATGCTTTTAATCAAATGATTTTTTTTAAATCATTGATTTAAATCACAACCCATCTTACATTTTTATAACTAAGTAAATACACCCTAGAAAAATCACAGAATTAGTCAAATGCGTTGAACTTTCTGCACTCATGGTGATTTCAGCACTAATGGCTACACCTTGTACTGATGAGCTTTTAAAAAATATGTTTGGCACTGGACTCTATAATCTCAAATAATCTGAGGTGTCTATGGACTAAGTAAACTGTTGAGTCAGGGATTCTGCCAAACAGTAAAGTAAAAAATAAGTTGACATCTATTTGAAAGTTTTTACAATGTTCGTGCATAATTTTATGTTACAAACAATAAAGCAGTAGGCCTACATCTACGTAAAATTTCAAGACAGCCAAAGAAAATCCCCACAAAGTAGGCTTAAACTACTTGTTACCCCTTTAATTGATTGACCAATGGCTTAGCTATAGTGATTTTTCAACTACTTTTTTTAAAATTGAGACATAAATACAAAATAACACAATTACTGCGATTAATAATTTATTAAATAAAAAATTCAACTGAGCTTTCTATTTAAAAGGATAAAAGTTTAAACACTATGAACATCTTTTATTTTGCAAAGTGCACACTGAAACAGTCACCTTTCACTTTAAGAGTAGTGACCCATAACAAATATTTATTTAATCAGACTAATTTAGGTCTCACACTAACTGATATGTTTGTTAACATGATGATGTTAATTTACTCAAGAAAAACTATGTAGGATGTCAACTTGTGTTTTAAAGTTAAACAAATGTATCTTTTGCTCTTGTTTTGAAATTCATTTTTTAAATGTATTACCATGTAACACACAATGATTTTTAGTAAAATAAATATTAATTTGCCATATCACAAATTCAGATTGTTTACTTAAATAAATATTGGTTTACAATCATGTCAGAAACTCAATTTTTTATTTTACAAATTTATAGGCCCTACAGAAATTTAAATAAAAAAAAATCCGATTTTTGATTTAAATCAAATAACTCCAATTAATTGATTAAAAAAAAAACATGAGTTTTTTACACCTTGTTAAAAATTAATCGAAACGTTTGTAAAAAATCGACATTTTAATTTCTAATATAATTTTTTTGTAAGTTTTAAACTTCATAAAGTCATCTGGTAAATATGGTACAAATAAAAAAAATATGTGTGATTTTAAAATCAAATATTAATTAAATTGAATTAAAAATAATTTATTATAAGTATATATTATAAATGTTAATTCAAAGTATTTATTAATACAATTAATTACAATGATATGTTACTTTATTCTTCCCCCTTTTTACTGGGGTACAGTCCATACTATTCAGGAGGACTAACCCCCCCCCCCCATTCAATAACCTTAGTTATGGCTATGTCAGAGGTTGGTTAGCTTTAAACCTGTTCTGTTGTGGCCACAAATGGCATGGTGCTGAAGTATGGAGTATTTGGTGTCAGAGCTCAAGTGCTGACCATGGTTCCAAATTATGTATCTGTAGCCAATCACCCTTTGTGTTGCTGCTGTACTAATTGTGAAATTGCTCTACTTCTTTACTAATTGTGAATTTGCTCTACTTCTTTACTATTGATTAAAATTGTCTTTATTGATCTTATAGATTGCTGAAATAAAAGAAATGCAAGAAATTCTTGGAGCATTTATTCCTCCAGATGAAAAAGAAGCTGAATTAGAACTACTTGTCTTTGGATGTAAAAAAGAGGACCTGGAAGAAGAAGATGAGCCAGATCAAACGGTATTGTGATTCAGTTTAATACTTGTGTTCATGCTATTCCTATATAAATTATTTTTTTATTTGTAATAGAAGTTTTAGAATAAGGTTAGTACTTCATTACTGGCACCATCTGTGTTGAAAAAATGTGTTTGTGACAAATTATACATGAGGTTGCACAAAAATATGGAAACGCCTAAAAAAAATATGCCACCTTGCCTTATATGGTGTAGGAAAACCGTTGGCATTCAAAACAGCTTGCAGTCTTCCCGGAATGGATAAATACAGTTCCTGTATGCTTGCCAAGGGAATCGTGTACCATTCTTCCTGCAAAGCGGTGGCAAGTTCAAATAACTATGATGGTGGTGGATAGCGATCACACACTTTCCTCTCCAATGTAGACTACAAAGATTCAATAATATTGTTATCTGGTGACTGTGGTGGCCTGGGAAGATGTGACAAATCATCCTTGTGCTCAGAAAACCAATCCTGGTCAATGTGAGCTGTGTGAACAGGGGCTTTGTCGTCTTGGAAGACACCATCAACATTGGAGAACAAAGTTTGTACCATGGGATGGACTTGATTGGCCAAAATGTTCACATAATCGTTGGCCTTAATATGCCCTTGCAGAGTAATCATGGGGCCCACAGAAAACCATGATATGGCTGCCCAAACCATCACAGAAACCCTGCGAAGTTTCACTCTTGCAAAAACAATCTGTATTATAGGCTTGGGATGGCATTTGCCAGACGTAAACTTGGCTAGAAGTGGAAAACAAGACTCATTCGACCAAATTACTGTCTTCCATTGCTCCATAATCCAAGCTTTATGACTTAAACACCACTTTTTCCTGTTACAGGCAATTGAATCACTTGATGAATGGTTTTTAAATTGCAGATCAGCCAGAAATACCCTGCTTATGTAACTCCGTTCTTATTGTTTTGGTTTGTGAGCACGACATTCATTTCAGCATTAACTTTTGCAGTTGTGGTTTTCTTATTTTTAGTCACAATTCTCCTTAATGATCGTCTGTCACGATCACTCTACACGCTTTTGCCCGCGTTGTAATTTAGCGGATGATGTTTTTCCGCTTTTCAAATATGCGGAATTAATCTTAGATACTGTACCTCTTTAAATACTAAACACTTCGTCTACCTTGCTTACGGAAGCCCCACCAGACGAGCTCCATCAATTTGCCCATGTTTGAAGTCTGTTAACTGACATGATGCAGTTACAACTTCACAGAACAGTGCCCCGACAACGACTGACCTGCGCAGCGTTTTTACGACATTGTACAGGTGGTGTCAATAGGCGAAAACACCAGCGCTACCTATACATTTCACTAGAATAAACATCTCTTTTCAAGCTTGCATTTCACAAGGTGTTTCCATATTTTTATCCAACCCCTGTACAACCAAATTTCAGTGTCTTAAACAGTTTATGGATACTTGCAAATTTATGTTATTTAGTTTTTGTAATGCATCCTTCATTTGCTATATAACATATTAAACTATAGTATTAACATGTATGAAAATGTTTTTAAGTATTTTTTTGTAATATTTTATTTGGGTTCTTTCTTTTTGTGTGCCTGGCACATATCTCAGATGTTGCCATGTCTTTACTGGTTTAAAATTAGTTTTTTTTTATGCAAACAGTTAAAATTTATATATTTGTAAGTGTTTTTCATAAAAAGACTTAAATGATCAAAAGTGAAAATTCTATCCCTATGATATTTTAATCTTTTAATAGAGATAATTTAAATTGCTATTAAAATGTTGACAAAATTTTTAAGGTAGAAAATGTTTTGTTTTGCTATTTTAAAGCAAATATATGAGTTTTATTTAAAAAAGTAAAATAAAATAGTTTTATCATTAATAAAAATACCAAGAGATATCAACTTTCCGAATTCTTGTTTTGGAATTGTATATTTGGGGCTAAAAATGCTTGATTTAAGGACATCTATGTAAAAATTTTAAAAGTAAGTATTAAATGTAAACATTGCCAAATGAGAACCAAAAATTATATCTTTACAATCAATGTATAATTAAGGGAGAATAAACTATTAAGGTGAATGGAGAGCGTGTAAAATAATACGCCCCACAATCCAAAGGTTAGAACATCAACTATTTTATTTTGCTTCTCTTCTTTGTTGCCTACACAACTTACATAGAAAAATGGATCGTTGATTTTTAACTTTGCCACTCGTCAATTACTTTGACATAAAATATATTTGGGTGAGATACTACTTTGTAACTCATTTTGATTATAAAGAGTTTCCTTTCAATGAGTGAAATCTAAGTAGTTCAAGTGTTGCAAATATATTTTGCTGTTTTGTAAAAGAAACAAATTGAACAGTGAATTTTGAGTTTAAGAAGCTCAACATGACATTCTTTTATTAATATTATTTTTATTTATCTGCTACAAAATCATTTTAGATCATAGAACCTCGCATTGCGTTTGAAACTAACTATTGTATTTAATAATTGAATTTTTTAATTCAAAAACTTTATTTTGCTTTTACATTCATAATTATAAAATTATCATTTCTATGTCTTATTATTAATACAGTTTATATGTCTCATCAAGTTTAAAAAATTTTAATTTAGGTAGAAAAAGTTGTGGAACCTAAAGCTGCTGCCTGGGATGATGAAGATGATGAAACCATTTTGTAAGTACTTCGCATGATGAATTATTTTCATATATTAGACGTACACTTATATTAACAATATAAATAAAAGAGTGGTTTATCATAATGGTTTTATTTTGAATCTTTGTCATCAACTTAATTTTTAAAGGTATTGATATTTTGCTTCATTCAGGGTCAAGGAAAAGGCTAAAACTCTTCAGAAATGCCATCGCAGTGTTTCACTTCGTGGGGACGAAAAGTATTCTGATTTTGCACAAGAGAAGTAAGCCTGTATTTCTTTTTAACTACTTTGTTCGATTATTAGCATTGCAATATAAAAATACCCAGAAGTATGTTGGCATGGTGACGAAGTTTAGAGAGTGGGGTGCCAGCTCAGGTGTTGCCTCATTATCTCTGACTGTGGTTGAAAATTACATGGTGTTGTCCTCGAATCATCTGAGCATAGATTTATTCATTGCTCTATTTCTCATTTTACTAAGGTTGGATAAAATAGTTGAACATTTTAATATTCTTCATTAAAACATTGATTTTCCTCTTCAATGCAGCTTCTATTCCGCTTGGAGTAGACACTAAAACTACTCTGATGAGAGCACACTAAAACTATTCCTATGTAACATATACTGAAACTAGTCATTAAATGCACTCTGAAGTTAGTCTCTTGGGAACACACTCTAAAACTAGTCTAAGTAACACACTCTAAAAACTAGTCTCTGATTAACATTTTAAAACTAATCTAACACACTCTAAAACAAGTCCCTAAATTACACTATTAAACTACCCTATACAAATACAAATATTGACGACCAGCTACAGGCTCAAGCCCAACAAGGCTGGTCCTTTGTTTATGAATTCCCCAATTCCCACTGACTATCCAATTGTGTCTTAAATTCGTACACTCCCTTCGAATTAACTATATTTTCTGGCAACGTGTTCCAACTGTCTATTACCCTATTAAAGTAGTAGTTTTTCCTTAAATCCCAATTAAAATGTGTCTTATTCAATTTATACCCATGACCCCTTGTTCTGTTATCCCTATTGAAATTTAAGCCCTCTGTGTCCCCTTGTTTTACAAACTTGAAAAGCTGAATCAAATCCCCCTTCCTTCTTCTTTCCAGTGTATACATGTTTAGCTTACTTAAACGTTCATTATAGTCGAAATTTGCTAGCCCCTTTATTATTTTTGTAGCTCTGTGCTGAACCCTTTCAATTGATTCTATGTCCTTTCTCATATATGGAGCCCAGAATTGTACAGCATATTCTAGATATGGTCTTACTAAACCCTTATATAACGGCAAGATTATATTCTTATCCCTTGAAGTTACAGTCTTTTTAATATACCCCAATAACCTATTAGCCTTTTTACCCGCAGCTGAACATTGGTGACCCATTTTAAAATCCCTGTGAATTATCACCCCAAGATCCTTGACTGTTTCTCCCTCCTTTACCGTTACTCCCTGCAGACAGTACTCGGCTCCACTGTTCCTGTAATCCCCATATGCAGAACTTGACATTTCCCTACATTAAATGACATACCCCATTTTACAGCCCATTCAGATATCTTATCAAAATCCCCTTGTAAATTTTCTATCTGTAACTTGGTATCCACTGTCCCCCATATTTTTAAGTCATCTGCAAATTTACTGATTCTATTCTTTATCCCCTGACCTATATCATCTATGAAAATTATAAATAAAATTGGTCCCAAAACTTATCCCTGAAGCACCCCACTTATAACTTCTGTCCACTGTGAATAATTTCCTTTTACCTGCACTCTCTGCTTTCTACCCAATAACCAATTCTTTATCCATATTAATGTTTTTCCCTGAATCCCCAGCCTTTCCAATTTAAACAGTAATGCCTCATGAGGTACTTTATCAAAAGCCTTTTGAAAATCTATGTACATGATATCCACACTGCTCTTATTATCCAGCTCCTCAGTAATTTTTTCATAGAACTTCAAAAGGTTTGTAGAGCAGGATCTGCCATTCCTAAACCCATACTGATTCTCTGATAACAGTCCCCCCTCCTCCAAGTATAACATTATATGCTTTTTTAACAGAGATTCAAATATTTTGCAAATTACTGATGTTAGACTTACTGGTCTATAGTTGCCCAGATCACTTTGTATTCCCTTTTTGAAAATTGGAGTTATGTTGGCCAACTTCCAATCCATTGGTACCCAACCTGTGCTATATGTTGAATTAAATATCGTGTGAATTACTTCCCCCAGTTATTCCGCGCATTCCACTAGTACTCTCGGATAAATATCGTCTGGCCCTGGTGCTTTAGATGGCTTAATTCTTTTAAACTGATGTACTATTTCTTCCCTGTTGAATTTGCATTCTTTAATTATACCCCCTGCAAAGGCTCCATCCTTGGGATCCTTTTTTAAATTATAGTTACCATTGAAAACCCCCAGAAAAAAGTCATTTAACACGTTTGCCATTCCCACCTCGTCTTGAATTAATTCACCTCCCTTCCCCTCCAACGGGCCCAGTGTAGTACTAAATTTATTTTTACCACTTGCATATGCAAAAAATTCTTTTGGGTTTATATTTATTTCCCTTGCTAATTTTTCCTCCAAGGACACCTTTTGCTTCCGACTAATAGTTTTAAACTCCTTTCTGGCCTTCTGATATGCCTCCTTGTCCCTGTTGTTACCAGTGCTTTTATATACCCTATATTTCGATTTTCAAATGATCTCCTAAACTAGCCACTGCATGGGCAGCACGGCATTACCTGTGACAGTTCTTTTCATGAGGTCAGGTGTGACCACTGTTCACTGACACTCACCAATCCCCGGTTATTACTATATATTCGCATTGGTTTGCTTCACCAACGAACTCCACTGACACTTTTGATGGCCTCAAGGTGGTTGTTATCAACAATGTAAATCAAAACATGCTAGAATCAGAAAACTTGGAATGGTTCCAGTCTGACGTCAGGTTGAAAGCAGCAAAATTTGTTCCTTCTTCATTCGAGGTTCAGGTGGCGTCACATTCTGGTAGAAGAAAGATTAGTGAAAATGCTAATAAATTCGTTTTAAAATGTTCTAGATAAAATTTCGGCACAATAGAAAAATTGCAAAAGAATTCGGACTACCTGTGTTCCAAATTTCATTATTGTAAGTGCCATAGATTCGTCAGGACACTGCATACAGTACACACCCAGACACTTCCTTTTATAATAGTAGAGATAAAGAGCTTGTGATTAAAATATAGCCCTCTCCAGATTGATATTCTGGGTGCGTCCACGTGGGAAAGTGATCGTGATAACTGTTTTCTGTGTATCTGTTGCTGATAATCTCAAGTATGCTTATTGCTACTAGGAATCAAGATAATCCAAGTTATTTCAGCATTGAGATACTTATAAAAAAGTTTTTGAAATTATGGAGATCATTGTCTAATGTTTCATTATGCATATAAGCAGTAAAGATACTAGTGGAATTATTTTAGAATGAAAAGTCTGACAGGGTTCCCACGGGTGCTTACAAAGTGCTTCTAAGTGCTTATTTTGACCTTCCATTTCTAAGGGCTCTTAGAAGTGCTTATTTTGCATCAATAGTCCTTAGAAAGTGCTTATTTTCCTTTGAAAACAAAATTCAATTTTCAAATGACAATATTTTTTTACAATATTTCCGACCTCATTTTAGCGGCTGATCGGCGATAAAACTGCTTACAAGTAAGGTTTTGGTGATGATTTGGGAACTGGCTTGCTTGAATGGCAACCCTTGATACGCGATATACAAATCCTTGATCCTTTCTTGATAAGCTCATAATACACTTCAAAAACTTGAAAACCCATAAAAATCGGTCTGTTTTCGACTTGTGAGTGGCTCTTGCAATGCACAAAATAGTTGCCCTATAAAATACAATCATCAAATGTTAATTAATTTTGTTTTATTCAGTTACCCGCGAGTGCAATGTTTTGAAAATTTATTATAACTATGGGGAAATGTATTTTTAAGTTTGTAGGTGAATCGAAAACAATATAAATATAATTTATTTTTATTAATTCTGCTATCTGAGTAGTAACCCGATGTGTTGCAATTTTAAATCTAGCTTTTTTTTTATGCTTCTAATTCTTTGTAACTACTATCCCAGAAAAAAAAGGAAAATTTTTTTAAGAATTTCGGAAGTGATTCTGTTTTGAAAATTTGAAGCAATCGGTTATCAGTTCCAAAAGAAAACCAACCCGCTCGCTTTAAAAAAAAATTGGAGGAAAAGATCGCAAAATAGTAAACCCCAGTACTGGAGAACCGAGAATAGTCAGGGGAATTTCAATAATCGGGAAAAGTCATTTGAAAACTGGAAATTTCGGACTCTTATCGTATTTGGCTGCTGACTGAAAACGAAAGTAATTTTTCTATGCTTTATAATTTTTTTCTCTTTGTATCCGGGGGACAAATACTCAATTGCCGACTGTGCTTGAATTTCACTTTCTTTTGTTATGCCATGCGCAATCTGTTTCCATTGTCAGCTAAGAAGATTTTTTTTCAAATTAATTTTGTTTCATTAAAATGATGTTTGTAAGCATATCGTGTAGAAGTGGCTGGTGCACTGCAAATGTGTCATAGCTAAAAGTCCACAGCAGCTTTAAGATCGACAACACCAAGTCCGGTCCTCGTAAAACTTAACTTTTTCTTTCCCTTTTTATAAAAGCAAATGCACTGCATAGAGATAAAAGAAGAACATCCAAGTTTTTTTGTTTTGTTTTGCGGTCTCCACATTCTATAGTTTGTATATGTACTTACACATATACTAACTACTAGCCACTGCATGTCTAGCCCGGTATTGTCCGTGCCCGTGTAACACCACGGGCAACGCCTTGATGTTTGGTTGTTATCTGGTGTTAAATTTTCCGCAAATTTCAAATCCGTTAACATTTTTATTCAACCTTTTGCAATCGCTGATATAGAAAAAAAGCACTGAAGAACGCCAGTGATAACTTTAGCAATCTTTTGCTTTACTGGAATCCATTTTGCAGGAAATCCAAATGAATGAATCTCGAAAGAAACTAAGGTCATTCGAATGTGTTCTCTCCTTGGAAATAAACTGGCATGGTTCCATAGGCTGACGTAAAGGGGACACGTGAGAGCGAAAAGTCTAATTTTTGATGTTTCTTTATTCCTCTGATTCACCGCAGTAGAATGAAGAATGGTGAAAAAAACTATAAAATTCATTTTAAAATGTTCTAGATTGAATTTTAAATTTCGCCTCAACACTAAAATTGTAAAAAAATTGGACTACCTGTGTGCCAATTCTCTTTACTGTAAATTCCATAGATTCGTCAGGACTTCGCGGGAAAAAAACAAACAGACAGACAAACACTTCCTTTTATAATAGTAGAGATACATGTACATGCCCACGTATTAACTGCTGAATTTTGTAAAAGTCAGACTTCTTATTTTGAAAAATCTCATTTTTGTGTGGCATTATTTGTGTATAATTTTTAGAAAATAGACTTGAAATATTTAATTTTTTACATACTACTATTCTTATAAGATTAACTAATCTGTAAGAGCGTCCCCATTTGGTCGAAAGTCAGGTATTACATTGTATAATACAGTTTCTATAATGTTTTACGTAAGTCCTTATAAAGTCCTTATTTTGTACTAGGAAGTGCTTACAAAGTCCTTATTTTTGGTTAGAAAAAAGAAAGAGTGGGAACCCTGTCTGAGGTGCAGCTAGTGTTGCTGAAAACAAAGATAAATTATGTTTGAATATTTTAATGAATTGGAAAAATTAAAGAAGTAGTCTACCAAGTAATTGGCAAAGAGAAAACCACTTGAGTGAAATTGGTTAAAACAAAAGTTCAGACAACTCACAACAACTAAGACAGTTTGAAAAGTTTTACGTTTAATTTAAGGCCATTTATTGTACTTTTTTACTCCAGCAAAAATTGTATAATGCCCCATATTTAAAATAATACATATGATTTTGTTTAAAAGGTACATTCTTGCGATGATTTTAACAAAATAGTTTATGAAATGAATTTATTAATTCTTAAAAAAGTACCTCTCATTTGAGGATTTTCTTTTCCGTTCATCAGTTTAACTCCCTAAATTTTTTTCTATAAATCGCTCAATTTTTCAGTTATATTTCATTTACAAATTTTTTATAACAATGGTGTTTAAATAGAAAAGTGTTTAAAGAGTTTTGTTTTTATTATTCTAAACCCAAAACATTTTTGAAAAATATACTGTTTGTGAGATTAAAAATTAACAAAAAAGATTTATGCTTTTGAAGATTGTTAGTAAAAGTTTGGGTTGAGCTTAGAAACACATATTTTATTATTTCTAAGTAGTTTTTTCTCAAAATATATTTAAGAAAACTTTTCCTTTTTTTCTCTTTCTAGATTCATTAAATTGATGGGTACTCCTAAGTGGGCAGAGCTTAGGAATAATGATGAAAAGAACTCTGATGGTGAGTTTAAGTCTGTTTTCTTCATACTTGTCATAAAAATTTGAAGAAAAAATTAGTTAAATTTTTGAGTAGCTAATTAACAGCCATCGATTAAAAACATTTAAACAAAATTCATGAAATCTAGCTATTTTTTGCATAAAGCAAATGTTAGAACCGAAAGTATTATTTGGTTTTACATTTTAGCTGTATTCAATTTTCAACTGATAAAAATTCCAAACAAATCTTTTCATAAAAAAACTTAGTATTATCAACTATGGAATTTAACAACAATCTTTATGCAATTGATTAATTATTTTTATTAATATACTGCAGCAGAGTTGCCGTGTGCTCTGTAATTTCTGGAGTTTCTCCACTATAGTATCGAAAATCTGCAACTCCACATAATGTATGGTTCACTCCTGGAATCGCATGGATGCAGGGAAATTTCCCCCATGAAAAGGGAAACATTTTCGCCTGATTCTTCAATCAGGTATACGAAATTTTTCTTATAAAATGGCAAAATTGTGTATTAGATTTTTGTTTCTATAATTTAAGGATAAAATCTTTATATCTATGAGCCTTTTAAAGCCGAAGTGGTGTAAGTCCACTTTCTGAAAAATCTGAGTTAATGCTGGTAACAAATTCTGAATATGGAAAACTACTTATTTGAAAAGTGGTGAAATTCCTAATTCCCCAAATAACCATACAGGTAGCAGCACAAGATTATGCAGTCAGTGAAGCTATCTAATTACTATTCTACTAAAAGTCTATGTCTGGAAACAATGTTTTATGGACTTAAACCACTTTAGCTTTAAATAGCTATGTGTGTGTGAAAAGAAATTACTTGTAATAGGAAATTTTATGACTTTGTAAAGAAAAATATGCCTGTCTTTCCTTTTTATCCTTATTTTTGCGTTGCTCCTGAAGAACCTCAAAACTCCTGAAATTTTATGACAATGCTTCTGAATCTGCTCAGAAACGATTGGCAACCCTGCTGCAGTTATGTTTTCTAGAAATGCTAATAAGAAAAGTCCTTTTATTTTCATGTTGAACTAAAGTCAAATCTTGCCGTTAAAAAATAAATTTTTATAAAATATATTTAAATTTTTAATATTATAATAAATTTTAAAATAATAATTAATTAAAATTAATTTTTAAATAAATAAATTTTTATAAATAATTTTTTATATAAATAAATTTGTAAAATTCTTATAATATATAAATTTAAATAAAATAAATTTTTATTTTGTTTTCATGTGCTTGGAATCTGTATTTTAGTTAAATAAAGCACAAATAAATCTCTTAAATAGAATAAAAGTAAAAATTGTACTACATGAGCACCCTTGAAGAAATTGGATGGTTTTTGATACTTTTTTCTGTATTTTAGATGAGAGTGAAGATGAATTGTTACAAAAAACAGGAAACTTTGTAACACAGTCTGAATATTTACCCAAGGGAAACATAAATGTTCAAAAATGCCCCAGTTTGGTTGATCCAAGTATGAAAGCTGTGAGTAAAATTTATCTCTTGATTTCTCAATTTTTTGTCTTAACATTTATTAGAAATATTTACTTGAAGTAGGTATCATGTTGTGCAAGTTTGGAGAGTAGTGTGCAGCTCAGTAGAGTTCTTCCTAAATTCTTAAAAACATTGCTTAATATATATTTGTTGTTTGAATCGAAATTATTGGTGTCTAAATCTCAATTTATATTAACCCATGGAAGTGCATTAAAGTGACATTATATCCAGAACTCTTACTCCCAGGGTCTGCAGTAGCCCAGTTGAGTTGCAGATTAATTATCGTAAGGTTGCAAGTTTGAAACGGCAACCAACCAGATTGTCGTATTCAGTATGTTGGGATTGGTGCACATTAAATTTTGTGGCAAATGTCCTCACATTGGAGTGGTGTGGCTGTTTGGCGAGTAGGCATTAGTCTTAGACCGTCGGTAATAACCCATTGTTTTGCCCCATTGTGACGTTAATTCAACTACTACTCCCAGAAATTTTTTATTAGTAGCTACATATTCACTCTAGTTCTTAAATATGTATATTTTATGACTAATCAATAAGGGGTTTTGTTTATTATCAAGAACAAGTCATTTTTGTGTCAGTCATTGAATCTAAAATTGATTATGGTATGATATTTTTATCTGTCCCATTTCTATCTTTTTATGTTATCCAATAACATCCCAATGCATTTTTCTTGTTAACTTTGTAATGTCTGCAAATTTCAGAACGATATTTTAAAATATCCATTTTGATTGAGATAATGTATATCCACTTAAATTTAAGTTCACACATGCAGTTTAATAGCAATTGATTCATATTGTATTGTAGAGCTCTTGAACACAGGATACCAACAAACCTTTCTAAAATCCTTAAAACTTTTATTTATTTATATATATATTTTTTTTAGTTTTTAAAAACTTAGTTTTTTTTAAAGAAAGTCCTTAAATTTTTTAAAATTTTAACTACTTTACCAACTAGTGCCATCAAAAATCTATGCGTAATATTTGTAGGTTAATTAAAAATTGATGTTTTTGAAACTGAATGCTGGACTCAAACATGCTACTTGTGAAAATTTATCCACATTCACAGGTTAATCTATTACAATTTATGAAATGTAGACTTAGAAGTTGAAATATAGTCTTGAAAAGGTTCTGTTTTCTTTTGCGTAAGAAGTTGGAATCTTGGAATGCATTTCACTCTAACCACAGTGTTTTCTTTTGTAACACTTTGTATATTTAAATAAATTGCCACTTGTCCTGATGCCCTATCTTTTTACAGATATAAAATACACTACTGTTACTGAAAGTTGTAAAACTATGAAAGAATCATCAGAAATAAATTTAATTTTTTTCACGTAGTACATATATAGTAGATTAAATGAACGATATAAATTTATAGACCAATAAAACAAAAACAATACCAAAAATCAATATCTTGTGCAGCAATGAGAGCCTGTATATGCCATGGTATTGAATCATACAGATTCTGAATATCATGTAGAGAAATGGTATTCCAGGTGGCTTCTATCTGATGCCATACTCTGCCCGACAAGCGAGTCGCCGACCGATGTAATCTCAGACATGCTCAATGGCGACTAATCTGGGGAACAGACCAATAAAGAAGTGGAACCTGTCATGCACTGAAAAAGGCTTGTACATTCCGAGCAACATGTGGATGGGCATGACATCTGAGGCATGTGTCTTGCTGAAATACAGCTCCGGCTATGCGTTGCATGAGGGGTAGTACCTCGGGCTTCACAACTTCTCTGATGTAGCGCCTGCTGTTCAGAGTCCCCACAATTTGGCATAGGCTGGATTGCCCATGATATCCAATAGCGCCCCAGACCATAACTCTAGGCAATTGTCCAGTATGACACTGAATAATACACTCAGGGAGAAGGCTCTCACCTTTGTAGCGCCTGGCGAGTACATGTCCATCGTTATAGCGTGACTCATCTGAGAAGATGACTTATTGCCAATTGGCACGCCATTAGCAGTGTTGGTGAGCCTGTGGTAGCCGGAGGCTTCAGTGTCAAGGAATTCCTGCTGGACAGAAAATGACACACTTATAAGACGTGCTCCAATGTTGGGCCAATGCACAAGAGGATCACTGCCATGCGGGTGAGGTGTCTGTCGTCCTGTGGTGACATAATATTGCATGGCCCACTGCCTGGGTATCAACTAGTTCTGTTCTCCATGGTCCATCTCTTCCACACACGCATGACTGTTGTGGCAGTACGCCCCGTGAGAGTGGCAATTTCACGATACGAAAGTCCACCCTCACAGTTGCCGATCATGTGACCCCCGTTCAAACTCTTGTTAGTTGCTTGTATGGCACTCTGCGTTTTTGGCGAGATGTATTGACTTCTAATAATTTTCATGGTGTTGCAATTTTTACTAACAGTAGTGTATTTAAAAATTTATTCTCTAATGTTTTGTATTTTTAATAATTTCTTTTATCACTTTCAGTCAATGATAAAAAGTGTTGAATTTCATCCTACATCAAGAGTAGCTTTGGTAGCTACAACAAGTGGAACTGCTAATCTATTTCAGGTAAAATTTAACATTTTGTGTTTTAATCTGACAAAATATTTTAATTGTTTTGTTTGGATGAAGAACTTTTCTCAACGTTTATTTCAAATGGACTGCCAAAAAAGCAATGTGTGATCACAATGAAATCTTTCATGTTAGAAATACATGGAGAGAAAAAGAATTTATCGCAATATCAAATTTAGAATTTTATTTGTTGTAGAAGTACATCTCAGGGGTCATAAATTGTATGTTGTAAAGTATCCTCTGTACCCCATACACAATATTATTTAGTGAAGTATGGATTCAGATGGTGTCTATGCAATCCTGTGGCAAATTATGTCAAGCATTCAGGAGCTACTTCTCTAGATCCCTTATATTTCAGTGTGATGCAACTGATGGCCTAGAACATCCCAAACATGCTCAATAGGAAACAAATCTAGGCACTGAACCAACTACAGGATACAGGCAATATAAAATCCACTGCTACTGAAATTTATTTACCGTTTAATTTAAATAGCTTTATTTGAGTTATATGCAATTGCATGATGTTGCTGAAAATATAACATATCTCTCTAATACCAGCATTCTGATGACAAAGTTATGGGAAATCTGGAAGATTGAAATCAGTTCAGAAAAGATGAATATAATCATTAAGAAACTAGTGCAGATGTTATGTGTGGGTCTGCTAGTATAACATGTGCAACAAATTTTAGTACTAACCTAAAATTGAGCAATACAGGCTGAAAAAGAAAGTTATCGTGATTAGGAGTAGCTGTCATCGAACATAGCTGGTAACAGGTCCTGAGTTTAAATACAGATCTTTCTTGGAATATTCTGTTTCAGTACACTGTAATGTGAACTGTAATAGATGTTAATAATTTCTGTTTCTATTTTTATAAACCTGAAAAAGTGGTGCTGAGCTACTCTAGAAATAGCAATTTAGTAACTTGAGTTATTTCTCATTACTTAAGTTTGCTTTCACGTATTCATGAATAGGATTTTTAATTTGGCATTCTTTTAACGGGTATTCTACTTTTGGTAATAAATTTTATTCGAGATCCTCTTTTCTTTTGACGTAAGGACTTAAGGGGTTTGATTTGAATTAAGTTTACGTACTTGTGTATGTTCATTTACTTTTTTCAGTATCGCTTGTGAATTTAGTTTAGAAATAATATAAAAATACTAATAGAACTACTTATACTACTAGTAGTAATATGTACTAAGACTAGTAATAATATATATATTAATACTAATATGTACTAATGGTATGATATTTACTATTGCAAGCTACTATCTTGTTAGATTTATTTAAGCTGCTTTTTAACTGAACATGTGTGAAGACTGTTATCAAAAGTTCTATTTTTATTTACAGGTTGATGGAAAAATAAATGCAAAAATTCAGTCCATCCATTTTGAAAACTTTCCAATTCATTCAGCCCATTTTACCGTTGATGGCAATGAAATAATTGTTGGGTCCAACAAGTTTGCACATTTCTTTTCTTATGATATGCTTGGAGGGAAAATAACAAGAATTCCTTGGCAAAAAGGTGAGCACCTGTTTTAGCTCTAGAGAGGAATTGTGGTTTCTGTATGCTGGAGTTGAATCAATTTCTTAAGTTTAGACATTACCCTTTCATTCATCTGAAAACTAGAATTGGAAGTTTGGGGTTTTAAGAATTTTGATGCTAGAGTACAAAATAATGCAAAGAGGGTTATCAGTTTAGTTTTTGTTGTGATAAAAAAAAAAGACTACATTCATTCACCACTATATACTGCCATGGAGAGGGAGTTGAAGCACATAATACTATAAATATAAGTGACATCTTGACCTGCACTTAAAATAGTTTTGAATTGCCTGTAATATATATTGATTGCAATTAAGTGTAATGATAATATATCAAAAATGGTGAGTATCTTGATAATTATTTATGTAGTTGTATTCTCTAATATTTCCAAACTCTAATAGATCACAATTTATGACAAGATTTGTTCATTTACAGAAGCATGATTGAAATGATTTTTTATCCAAATATATTTTCCCTCTGTTGAAGCCTAAAATACTGATTCTCTGCATTTTCTATGTGGAAGTTTTATGTATTCATGCCATTTTATATTGAAATATTTTTTCAGTTTAGATTTTTTTAAATGTCAACTGCTATTCTTGGCATCTCACTGGGTTGTAGGATTAGCTTGTCTTCTTTTTTTAAAGCAAATGTAATTTTTTCTCTAAGTACCAAACATCTTTTAAATAGCTATCTATACAGGATCATCCTTGACACGCTCATTCTCAAGAGTTGTTGCTCTGTAGAACCTGAATACTGGAGGATATACTACGAGTTTTAAAGCATTTTATTATAGAGATGTGGATTTCATGGGTCAAAGAAATTATTTTGTAAAATTTGCTAGACATCCTGTTAAGTCAATTGACAAAAAAGGCATCCTCTCAATGCAACAATTTTTTACTTCTGGTGATGCCTACACACTTTAATTTTTTGTTTCTTTGCCATTCGATAACTTAACCTCCAAGAAGTGTTTCCATGAGGTATCTCATCCATCTAGATCCAGTTAGTTTTGATAATAAAGTACGAAGTCCCAAATCCGGAAGTTTTGCTATGGGGCGTTTTCCCCCCTCACTTTTTTACATCTTTCCAACGATTTTTAAAGAACAAGGAGTTGAACCTGTACCTAATCGATTAAACAATGCAAAATAATGTACATGTTCAAAGTAAATACCACACAGAAAAATTAGAAGATTTGCAAGTAAAATTTGTTGCATTGTATTAAAAAGGGTTTTTTCCTTTTTTTAAAATTATTCCTATTTATATATCTGCTATTTTACTAATGCAAATGCAAAATTCGTGTTTGGGGGAAGGGTTAGGTTCAGGTTTTTTTGCCAAAAAATGCAAATAATACGGAATGGCCGAGGTACAGAGAATTTTGATCTTTGTACTGTAACGAGATTCCTTGTAAAGATGAAACTGTTCTATTACTCCCAGTTACAAGCAGTTAAAACAAATTGTCCCTTGCTCAGAACAGGTGAATTTGGAACAGGATTTTGCACCAGAGGCTGACCACAGTCTTTTTGACATGAAGGTAAAACACCAGGAGGGTTAATAAAGTCGAAAATTGTATTTCATGTATTATAATAAAAGTTTTAGCATTGAAAGCATTCCAACAAAAATATACTATGATAAATCATAAAATATGTTAAATGAAATACTGTTAATATACAGTACAAAGTCCCAAATCTGGAAATCCGGAATTGTCCAAACTCCGGACGTTTTGCTAACCAGCGGTATTTTTTGTCCTTTTCTCTGACATTTTCTTTCTGCCTCTTCACCCTTCCGACAATTTTTTACGAACACTGTGTTCAACCTAGACCAAATTGATGAAACAGCAAAATAACGGACATGTTTAGAGTAAATACAACACAGAAAAGTTAGAAGATTTAAAAGTGAAATTTGTTGCAATGCATTAAAAAAAATTCTTCTTTAAAAAAAAAATTATTATTGTTTATGTATCTGCTATTTTAGTATATTGCAAACGTGTTCTGGATGTAAATAACAAACAGAAAAATTCGCGCGCGGGGGGGGGGGGGTAGATAAGGGTTTCTTGACAAAAAACTGCACATATTCCAAAATCCGGAATGGCCGGATTTTGGACTTTGTACTGTATTATGATAACTCATAATTATGAATGGGATTGCCATGCCTCAATAGGTTTGCTCACTGCAAGTTGTAGGTAGTATATTTTCAATTCCTGTAACCTATTCTGGATGTATTTCTCTTTTCTGTGTCACTAAGACTTGACATTGACTTATTTGGCGCAGCTTGGTCAAGACTAATGCTGGAAAACTCAGCATAAAAATGAATATGGAAGGAGTTATGACAGAGGACATTTATTATGTTTTACATCTCTAAAATGAGGGAGAGGGGTACGAAGCTACATGTGCATCACTGTTGAAGTGATGGCAATACTTTATTCTGTAGTGTATAAATCCTCTATTTCATGTTTACTTTCACTGGCATCAGCACCTACTGGATTAAAGTATTGCTTCAAATGCTGTGTTAGACACTGACTGTGTTATATTAACTGCTAAATATTGTTGACTAATTACTAACTGAAGGGGTGATTCCGAAGATTTCCAGCACAGCGACTATTAGTCTACTGTACCGAGACCCCTGTTAATCCGCTAAAGACCGATTGCCAAAATAAATTTCAGTATGTACCGGATCGGAATGTTTGACAGTTCTCAGGGTTCGATAGAATGGTATCCCAGATACTCAAATCGTTGGGCAGGGTAATAGTCACACTCACACAGAATGTTTAGAACTCTCCTCTACCATCCAACAGCCTCTACATAATGGGTCATACAGGTGGAGGACAAAATAATACGAACACCTGTGAAATAATAGAAAATCTTTATTAATAGGGGGTTGGACAACCTTTTGACTGAACTACAGATTTAATGCGACGTGGAATAGATGCATAAAGGTCATGGACAATATTTAAAGGAATATTAAGCCATTCCTCCTGCAGAACGGTCTCTAATTCCAAAAATCTTGATGGAGGTGGAAATCGGGAACGAAGTTTGGACTCCAAATATTCCCATAAATGTTCGATAATATTCAAGTCCGGAGACTGAGGGGGCCAAGCAACATGTTCACCTTCATCGCCATGCTCTTCGAACCATTCTTGAACACACCTAGCAGTGTGGATAGGGGCGTTGTCGTCTTGAAAAAGCGGTCGCTCTCCAGGGAATACAGTCTGGACAAAAGGATGGACATGATCCCCTAGAATGCTTAGATAGTGATTGGATGTGATCCTCCCATGCAGAATAACAAGTGGCCCAAGACTGCGCCAAGATATCGCACCCCATACCATAATGGAGCCATCCCCATGCTTCACAGTCAGCAAGAGGCATTCAGGATTAAACGCTTCTTTGGGCATTCTCCAGACATAAATGCGTCCGGTCGTCTGAAATAGGGTGAATGACCATTCATCTGACCATATTACCTGTTGCCACTGTTGTGCTTTGAAGACGTCATCTTACCCTCTTTCGTGTACGCTGTCATAACGGCTGATACCGTACTCCTTGCAAACCCCAAAAGGTTTGCTGTTTCCGTAACCGATGCTCCACCTAAACGCGCTCCATCATTCCTCTTTGGAACTCTGACAGGTCTGACATTTCAACTTATCACAAACAGTTTGATAGACGCATGCAACGCAGGTGACTGCTGTTGAGAGACTGATACCTTCCTCTTCATGCCCACTAGGTGGCAGACTTCTGTTGCAAGTGTGAAATACGTCATACTTTTTCACAGGTGTTTGTATTATTTTGTCCTCCATCTGTATATAACACCCATAATGTTGAGGTGTCTATTTAGGGTACAGTGATCAAATTAGAAGTCCAATAGCTACCCTAAATAATGTTAAGAATTGGGTTTCACTTTATAGTTCAAGGATATTGTTGCTTGATACAGTGATACTTATTTGTTGAATCATTGTTTTTCAGGTATGGATCAAAGAAATATACGCAGATTTCAAATGTCCCCTGATGGTAAATACATAGTTATAAATGGACGGTATGGAAATATCCATTTGATGACTTCCAAGGTATGTCACTGGATTTGTATCTCCTTTGCTGTAACATTATTTCTAGCCTAAGCTTGGAAACTTTTCTACTGTTTCTATTGAATTTGAAATCAGAACTGCAGATGGGAAAAATCAGTTCTAAAATAATGTTATGGTATTAACTTGGGGAAATGTCTCATTTGGTGTTTGATTTTGCATGTAATTTAAAAGTTTCCTTGTTTCAGTCTAGGGAATGGGTTGGTAGCTTGAAGATGAATGGTGAAGTTATTGCTATTGCATTCAACAGAGATGGCTCCAGAATGTACTCTCATGGTGGTATGTATTGAAATTAATGAATTTATGTATAGATACGTGTAATTCGTTTAAAATTTATCTGAGTTTTTAATTAAAATCACTTTAAAGCTTTTTTTTTACAAAAAAATTTGTTTTTAACCTAAAATAAGTGCTGCTTTTTGATGTTTTAAATTTATTAGAAAATATTGCCTATAGCAGCATTAAGATGGAACACAAAAAATTAACTGAGATTTTGAAAACTCTGCTTCCTGTATAACTAAGCTCTGAGATATGCATTAATAACATAAAGGATTGACAATTTTTTAACTCTAACTCAACTCTATTTCAAATTCAAATTTGTTAATATAGACAAGTTATAGAATTTTAAATCAGCTTCACTTTTCAAGTAGATATTTCAAAATGATGTGGGCTAGTTTAATTTGTGGTTCCATCTATTAGTGTCTACAATACCATTTTTAGTGAAAACAATGGCAGGTTTTTCGTTTGTCTTGATAACTTTTATTTTGATTTTTAAATTCTAATTTTCATAAAAGTAAATCTTTAAGAGAAAAATATTCTACAAATCAAATTACTGATGATTTACCAAGACTTTTTAAGTGTTCATTATAATGCTAAGCAGAAAGCACCCCACAATTTAATTTTAATATGAAAACTTTTTATATAAAAATGGAAGCTTAAGCTGTGAATGATTTGTTACTAATGTTTTTCTTCATGCACTCCTTTATCTTACAGCAATCTGTTGTCATCTAATGCAAGGAATATTTCAATTTTTATATTCTTCACTGAGAATAAATTCATTAAAAATGTAACCAAGTAAACATTTTATTTTATTTTGCAGATACTGGAGAAGTTTATGTTTGGGATATGTCAACTCGGAAATGTATTCATAAATTTGTGGATGAAGGATGCATTTCAGGGACTGCCTTGACTCTTTCACCAAATGACCAGTTTTTAGCAGCTGGGTATGTAGCTTCTGGACTTTTACATTCTATATTTGAATAACAAAGTTTTGTGCTTAGCGTGATCTTCAAATGTATAACATGTTCCAAGCCTCCAGCTTGTCTAGAGTCTATCAGCACTATAGCCAATAGCAATTAGTGATGTATCAAATGATGGATAAACATGTTCAGGAGTGTTACTTGTTATTCAGTGGATGAAATGGGAAATAACTGTTCCTGTTATTCAAGTCAACAAAAAAATTCTATGTTGAATGTTTTCAAAAGAGAAACATGATGTGGGAATGAGAACAAGGAAAATGTTAAGCTTATTTATTTAGTATTTCTGATATTAAACTTCAAATTTTGATTGTGTACAATTAATATATTTTTTAAGCAGCATACTTTTTAGGTCAAAATAAAGTCAGCAAAATGTATCACTGCTTTTTAGATCTTAAAAAATATTATATTACTACCATGCTAGAGGCACGAATCTGCTTTTGGGCGATTTTCACCTAAATTCATTTTTCTTGTTTTATACTATGACGAAACCACAAATCTTGATACTTAGTGAAAATTCTGATTTTCATCAGAAAAATAACCTTTGAGTTGTAACTCGATTTTTCCCGAAGCATCAAAACTTTGAATGAGTTTTTATAGAAATGTCAATATTGTAGATTTGTGCCCTTATCATGATGATAATATTTATTGTGGTAGTCATGTTGCAACAGTAAATTGAAAGAAATAGCATAAAACTTTGTCAGCCTGTTCATTGAATGTGGTGCAGGTTTGATTCCTATAACTGCTGGGTATATTTCTTTGTTCTGATCAGTAAAAAATATCCTTGTGTGTGTTTGCCCATTTAGTTGATGGGGGGAAAACAATGCTTGGCCAGATCTGGGAACTTGTGTCATAAAAATGTATATAACCTACTCATACTAAATATGTTTTCTAAAATTAAACCTATATTTATTCTTTTTCATATAGAAAACTTTACTGTTTTAGTTGTGTATGGTTTACAATTCCCATATTGCTTTGATGTATTTCTATGGAAATTGTTCAATTTTTTGGTATTCACTCAGTGTGTTTTTGCTACTTGCAGGTCAGATTCAGGAGTAGTAAATGTATACGACAACAGGAGTATACTGTCTACATCCACCCCACAACCACTCAAGGTTTTACTCAATCTCACAACAGAAATTACTCAATTAAAATTTAATAATACATCAGAAATGCTGTGCATGTCTTCCTCTCACAAGGCAGAGGCTATTAAATTGGTAAGCTTTGTGTCTTCATATATTAGGGATACTATTAAGTTTGTTGGGTTGGTTTTGTTATTTATTATTACCTTTAATTAGCCTTTTAACCTTTGTTTTCTAATTCTGATGAATATCAATACATGTTAATGTGTTGGGCATGTAGTGGACTTGTGTGTTTCGAAGAGTAGATTAAGAGGTTCTGAATTCTTTGCAATTTATTCATGCTCAAATGACTTTGTGTAAATGTTTGGGTATGTGCATGTTATACATTGGCCTACAAGTAAAACACTAAGTCAAAATTTTCAAGAATTTTAGCTTTTCTTGGAACAGAATGTGATTATTAAATGAATCAAGTGTACTAAGTTAATTTTCCTTTGCATGAAGATTAGGTTACTTGAAAAACACTTGGTGATAAGAATTTTTTTTTCTCTTGGTTTTCTCAAAACTGTTTTTATTCACGTTTCTCTTGTATGTCGTCGCCCCAAAAACGGTAGTGTGAAAGCTGTACGATTCGTACATAAGCAGAAGACAAGTAACAGCTAAGATAATTATGTTCTAATTATTCCGAGAACAAGGATAAATATACTATTTACATCATTGTTTCAACATATTCCCATACATCAAAATATGTATATCACAGGCCATTGCAGGGGGACAACCTCGGCCATTGCAGGGGGACAACCTCGCCCATTGCTTCTGGCTCTTCTCTGTCATCTGGTTCAAAATTACAAGGTGTTGCCCTCAGATTTTTCCCTTCGAGATCCTGGACTCCCCAACAGCCAGTTTTGTTGCTCCAGTGCAATGTATATACAACTACCTACTTTCATAACTCGTTTCTCCATGGGTACCTTGAATTTGAATTCTGCTTTATGACATAGCTTTGTGTTGCTGCTCAAATACTTTTAAAACTAACTTCCAGATCATGTGTCAGCTCAATCTATCCAACAATATTGTGCTGGTAAAACATTATCAGAGTTTAAGTTAGTTTCTGGTTATGAGTTTTAATCTATTTAACTACTTTTGTTCAAATTGATTTCTTGATATTCATCAATATGTTTTTCACAGGTACATTTTCCAAGTTTAACTGTGTTTTCCAATTTCCCTCCAAGAGGTGATAGACATACAATGAGGCATCCAAATTCAGCAGACATTTCAACTAATAGTGGTTACATGTGTATAGGAAATAATGTGGGAACAGCTTACATATACAGGTAAATTCCATTATATAAGTTTTTCATTAACAAAGTGCATCTATTATAATTGCATTAAATGATTTTGTGAATGGAGTTTTCTAATATTCATATTTGAAATTTAATTGCATAAAAATCTACTTTTGGAACAGAATTTATAAGTGGATAGTGTTTTACTCGGAACTATATGTTCTCTTTAAATTCTACATTCTGTGGGCTTTAGTTAAAATACTTTTTGCAAATGCAATATTAGTGAAACTTATATTTGTATGTACACAAATAGCAAATACAAAATAGTTTGATTTAACATTTTAAAGTGTTATTCTTCATTATGTTAAACATAAAACCAGTATTTGTTAATATAAATGTATTAGCTAAATCTTTTAAATTCTTTTGCTAGGTTATTTTTTAAAAGATAAACATTTGAGGGTTAATTTATAAATTCCTTTTACTGCTAAATAATTTATCGTTTCTTACCAGTTATTTGGAAAAAAAGTATATTTGTGTACCAAAATGTATCAAAATTTTTTTCATTTGTATTTTCTCTTTCAGGTTAAAGCACTTCCAAAATTATTAGGACTTTGCTATTTGTAGAAACTTGTTAATAAATGTTATATTTTAATACTTTTGTCTTCATTATCCATTGTGTTTCTCCAGGGTAGCGTTAATTAAACTGCCTACCTTCATTATCATATGTTTTTAGTTCTTTGAGAATTACATGAATCTTGTGAAGACTGATTTTATACTTTTTGGTAATTGAAACTTCAAGTAAAGCAGAACCTTAAAAGATGATACGCTTAAATACATTTTTTTTAAATGTGTTTATATGAGGAATTGGGAATGCAAGTGGTGTAAATCAGTTTGACCTAATTTTTCAGGACGATAGAATTTGAGATTACTAGCAATTCTGGTGTCAGGAAAATTATATTATCTTGCTTTGTTTTAGGTTAATTTATGTTCAAAATTAAGCACCAAAGACTGGTTTGGTTTGGTGGTTTTTTATGGCGCAAGGGCCAAAACTGAGCCAAACGTCTAAATTAAAAGGTCTAAACCTTTAACGACGAGATGGTTAAACACATAACACGATTGCAAAACTAAACTTTTATCAAATAAAAGCTATATATGATTTATAAAACCAATATCAGAGAGGAATAAAAATAAGTTTTTGAGATACAGATCCATCAAGAGGTCTGTTAAGTTAAGAAGTGGAGCACTAAAACCAAAGACTGCATCCATGGGGTTGCAAGGAGACTGGATGTATTATCTTCATCTGAGCTGGTTAAAATAACCAATACATTTTAAAGATAAAACAAAAATAGTAATATATATTTAGAGCCACATATTTATTAGCTAACTATAACATGTAATGTTGTTATTGTTACCAACTTCAGGTGTAGATGATACATCCAGTCTCCTTGTAACCCCATGGGTAGTCGAATGCAGTTCTTGGCGAGTACAAATAGTTGAGAAAGGGCTCGAATTGTGTGGGAGATAATATGTTCACTATTAGACTATTCTTTATAGCTTCCATAAGCCCATTTCTGTTTATTGCAAGAACTAACAGTTAGATCACTGCACTCACAATCTTGTTCACAAGGAGTATATATATATATATACACATTATCTAACTTGATTGCAATGCACATTACAGTTCAATAGTGAGTGAGCATTTTGAAGTTTGTTTAAAATAAAAAATACTTTTATATCTTAACCACTAATGCTTGGTTAAAAATGGAAGAATCAAGCAATCTGTAAAATCAACTTTTTATATATCGATACTTCATACAAGTTTAAGATGTACAATTATCACAGCATTGAAAGTCTTTTTGGGGAAAATATATAAGTAGCCTGAGAATAATGTTCCAACACTTCAAAAAAAAAGTAAAATAGTTTATATTATTTTATGTGCAAAATGTATAAGCAGTTCCTTTTCAAACACCTATTTCGCTTTTGTAAATGAGAATATACTTGAACAATTAAAGAGAAAATCGCAAACAATAATTTAAATACAAAATTCCTGACTATGTATAAATTAATATAGATTTCTTACTATCAAGTTCAAAAGCAAATAGGTATAACTATGCCATTCACAATATATTATTGAGACATAATAAATTAACATGCAAATAAAATAACACAGAAAAGCTTATATAACATGATTAGGGCAGAACTAAATCCAGTAATTTTAAGTTGTACACTAAAGTGCCAAAAGTCGTGGGATACCAACTATCATGAAACCTCTAGACTGGCAAATTGCAGCAATCAATCCGACCTCCACAAGTGGCCAGAAGACGAGATGTTCAGTTAAACTGTATGTATAACCACCCACGTTTCTCTGGTATGAGGTGCAGGATCTTGAGTTCAATAGGTCCTTTCTGGCTTGTCCCATAAATACACTATCGGGTTCATCAAGTAAACATGGTGTCCACACCATCCATCGGAACTCCAGAATGTTTCTTGACTCAATTTCGTAGAATTTAAACCCAATGACATGGTGCATTGTACACCTGGTTGGTTGTTTATGGCGCAACGGCCATATTTGGTCAAGTTGCACAATAGAAGACAATGTCAAGGAAAAGAGGAATTAGGAAACAGTAGTGGGATGAAAGCAAAAAAAAAAATTACTTGGATATGTGGAAAGCATTGTCCACCTATAAATTTTATTTTTCGACCTGATAAAATTTCACCTTGCAAATTGTGGCTTGAATCGAAACCTTTATGGCAGCACCAGTTAAAAATTTGCATTCTACTATCACATGACTTTTGGCACTTCAGTCTAATCTGCCAGGATTGATGCATGTTTCTGAAGCTTTCAATAAATTTATATTCCTGAAAACTTCATAGGTAAATTGATGACAGTTAACAGCTTTGAACCATTAGAAATCATTTTCAATCAAAATTATTCAAAAGAACAAATAATTTACTAAGAAATTTTTTACTTCTGAAACTTACTGTTGATGGAATGCAGTAGATTATTTGTATGTTTCACTTTGTAACTCCCAGCCCCAGATCAATTTTGCATGCTTTCAATTGTTATTCCTAGGCACTGCTATCTGGACTAAAGAAAAATTCTAGTAGCTAGCCAACCATGCAGCATTCACATATCTTTAAAATAATTTTAGAATCAAATAACTAAAATTTGTTAGATAAAAGACATCGATTTTTAAAAGAAACAAAACAGACTCCTATTAATAGAAAAATTGTGGTTAGTCTCACAAACAGCATAAATTCTAATTAGAACTGAAAATTAAAACGTATGGAATTGTAAAGTTATATATTAGTTTTATAAGTATTATAGCTTGTGCTTTATAAGCCTTACTCGTTTCCTTACACCTGCCTTACTTTAAAATGTTTTGGAATTATATTTATCACACTTTTTATAAAATAAAGCATTGCAAACACAAAGGACTTCAGGGAAAGATGATCAAAATAAAGAGGTTAAAAAATCAATTTTTATGTCAACAGAATGGAATTTTAAAAAATATATTGCAATATTTTTTAATTTTGCATGTAACTTCACATTAAGAAAATTTTTCACTAGCCTTCAGTTTTTCATACCATTAAGATCTGTGGTGCACTGAGTCTCAACATGATTTCTGCAAATCTTAACTTAAACTACAATTTTCTTAACCAGGATTACTACATATTTGTGCTTTCTCCCTGATGCCACCAGAGGTGAATTTAAGTTAATTTTTCATGTACATTTTACAAAGATAGTACACAATACTTAAGTTATACATCATGCTCTTGGAGATGAGAACTACAGGTGAAACTCAGGGAATCAAACAAACGACAGAACTATTCAAAACAATACATTCACACATGGTGCAAGAACACTGAAAAGGGAATACATTTTCAAAAATTATGTTGGGGGAAGCTATACATTCAACTAAAAATCAGTAATTCAGTGAATTTTCAATGGTCATATTATATTATCTTAAAACATGATTGCACACAATATGTGAACCATTAACTTAAAGAGCTAATTCCTGCTTTATTTTTGTATATTACTTCAGTTGAAGAATACAATACAACTAAATGTGCTTCATTGAAGAGATTCGTTTTGTGAAAGTAGAGTATCTTTTTTTTTAATAGTTTTAAAAATCATTCACTATCTTATCACTTTCAAATAAAAATATAAGCTTGGTTTAACACATAATTGATTTGAATGATAAAACAATGCTGCCTATAAGCTACTGTGTTTTAAGACAATATTGAATGCATTTATCATTCAAATAAATGAGTGAAAAATGTTGAAGCAAATATGCATGTTTAATATAATGAATCTATAACAAAATTCAAAAAAAAAGATATAAAATAGTATAAATTTAAGTATTTTTACTTAATATAATTAAAATATAGTCCTAACTTAATTGTCATTAGAACTTAATAAAAGTAACTAAAATTTAAACTCTTCAAACTTCCATACACGAGTCCATATGTGCCAGATAAGATTGCAAGTATCACATTTTTGAATATATAAAAAGATAAGTAATTCATAAAATTTGATTTCAACACCAAGTTTCCAACTTCAGTGGTCTGAATGTGTAAGAAATCTATTGGGCTATCAAATTTTTTCACAGGTTACATTATTCTGAATCAAAACTAGTTGGCTTTAGCTTAACGTTTTAAAATTATTTCCAAATTTTGATGTGTGGAAATTAATTATTCAATCAATTCCACACAAGTTTATCATTTTTATGAGGTGTTAACCAAATGGTGTACACTAAATATTAAATTAATTATACCATTTTATGCAAATCAAAAGATGGTTATTGGCAGACAATACTTGTTACCTGAAAACTACAGGACATTTAAAAAACAACTTTCTGAATACTACAAAGATTCTCAAAGTCCTAACCTGAGTCTGTTGGTGTTTTGAGAGATTCTGATGACAAAAATTTTGTTAGGACTTTTAATAATCTAATTACTATCTCTATCACATTAAACATAATACTACAGGGTTTTGTCAAATTGTCTTTAGACTATATTTACGCAACATTATGTTTCAATACAATTATTAATTCTGGCTAAATATCACTAATTTATTCAAACAAATTATTATCTTTCAGAAATTATCATTCCATTTACTTCCCAAATTCATGAAATGGTATTTAATATACATTGAGCAAATAGTGATTTCTAGAAGTTCACCAAGTGATATGTTTACTTTGCAACATTAAACTGCAAGTGTTGATTTCTTTGAAAAATAATTCTGTAATTAGACAACATATGAATTTCTTACATTTGCAGAAATGTTTTGGCTTCACACTTTGATTAGAGCATTCAACTAGTTTCCCTGATGGAATCTCAAAATTGCCAGGCTATTTATATCAAATGAATTTGATACATAAAAAATAAATGAAATATACAAAATATTGCTTTTAACATAAAGCTCATCAGAACCAAAATGCTAACATTTTTTTATTCTGATGGGATGAAAAATAAACACTGAACTGGTTTCTTGACATTCGAGTTTGATTCTGACATTCAATTATACAGTTTTTCAATTTTTTGGGGCTAATGGTCTTTTTATTTTCCATGCTGTTTACAATAAATTATCATCAAAAATTCAGATTATAATGAAGTATATACTACAGTAGCGGAACTAGGTTGGGGTTAGATAAGTGATCTTATCTATTCAATTTTTTAAAGTGAAATCATCGATACAATTTGAGAATCTTGTTAAAACTTTTCAGAATACAAAATCCACTTTGATAGGAAAGAATAACATAATAGGAACTTTCAAAACTTAATTCTGCATTTAACTACTTGATAAGATTGAAACGACTTGATGAATATTTTTGAAAACTTTCTAAAAAGCTTTCTTGTTTTGACCTGCAGATCCTACAAATTTTTAAACAATAGCAAGACCAATTAAAAATTTAATTTTGCTTAATGAATCTGACATACCGACTCCACAAAAACAGTTCATAAATTTTTCAAAATAAGTCATTGTTTTATCTTGAGTTAACATTTAATACCAAACAAATGGAAAACTTATTCTAATGATGTGAATTATTTGTATCTTACATAATAACGCTAGAAAAACAGGAAGTTGCCTCACACATAGAAAGACGAAGGAGTCAATTATTCAAATTAAAAATTCATATCTCACTAATCTGTTTGATTAATTTTAATTTGGCATTTGTTGAAGTAATCAGTACATCTAATTTCACTTGAAGCACATTTTCAGCATACTGCTTCTTTGAACTCTGGGCAGCTATTTTTGTGTAGTTTTCTCTGCAAAATCATAGCACCTTCCTATCTTTTGAGGTTTGATAGTGCATTTCATAAATGATCATACAAGCAAAAATATTCAAGAAGTTAGAAGCCAAATACTGGATGGTCGATAAAATAACATCCTCTGTGTACGAGCCCAAACAACCATAATTTTCAATTGAAATTTAGTGATTTCAAGGCATGTGGTTGAGTGTTATGTTAACAAGAATTGGGCTCTCATGATTATGGAAACAACAAATTTTAAATAACAACACTCACTTTTATCACGATGTGATATGTGTCCAAAAGTGGCATTGAATTTTTACCTTTAACTCTAAAAACGGCGGCACAAAAGTACATTGCACTGAGGCAAACACAACAGGTGACATTCCAGGATCAATCCCACAGGAAAAACAAGTTGGGATTCTAAACAGGGGCCTGTCAATGTAGATGAGCAGGAATGACAAAAGAGAAAGTCAATAAATAGCAGAGTAGGCTGATTTAAATCAACTTGATTTAAATTAAGTATTTTATTAAAAAATCATGATTTAAATTAAACTTAAAAATTATTTTCTTTATAAAGTTTAATATTTGAAAAGAAATTTTAACTGGGACAGAATACATGTTATTTTATTCATAAAAGGTTTAAAATATCGGAAATTAAAGGAGCTGAGACACCTCTTGCTCTATATTTGTTTTGGAACTCTGTTCCACTATATCTTGCTGTAGGTTTCTTTATAAATGGCTTATTTGTTTACTCATTGGAAATATTCACCTCTCCCATTTGGGGGACCTAAGAGGTTCAAAGCACTTAGGAGTTGGATTGGCAACTGACCAACCAATACTGCTTTCTCATTGAAACAAGTCACTTACAAATCTGTGGCAGCAAAGGCTAAGTTTTATGCATATAGGGCTAGTCCATATACTGTACAAAATGTAGACTGGAGTTCCCCATGATAAAGTTGGATGGACTTGAGCTTATGCAGGTACATGAGGGAAATTATTATTTCTGATAAAGGAATTAGCACTGTTTAACATTTGTTTTCAGTACATTACAAATGAGTACTTAATACTTTCTGGCTTATTTAATAAACCCTATGGAAGAAAATCTTCAGTTTAAATAGAATGAATCTCTTCATAATTGCAAAAGAAAAATATTCATCTAGTACCATACCTGTAATTACGAATATTTAAAAAAAAAATTTATATTCTTTGGAATGGGTTTTTACTCAGTCTTGTCTGTCTTTGGAATTTGTCATAAAACCTAAATCAATCAACCTTTGGAATAGGGAAACTCATTCATATTTTATGCAAATTACATGTATTATCACAGCTGCTTGTTACCATTCTTTCCTCTTTTGTCATTCACTCTCATCTTTCACAGTATTCTTCTATAGCTGTTTTTAGAACTAATGGTAAACTTTCAACACCACTTTTTGTTTTTCACTGCACCGATCACATTGCAATTAACAATGGGTGTAGCTATTCAAATTTGGTTAACCATATCTGCACCTCGAGAGCTCAATTCATAATATTTACATTACTCTTGAGAGTATAGATACTTTGAAATCTCTAAATCTCAAGTGTCCTTTCGATTCGTTCAAAATTGCGGTCACTAGAAACTCATTTACAGAGGAAATTATGACCACAGTACGACTGGCCCAAAGTAACATGCAATTGACGAATCCAAATGTATGGGTGCAAAATATGACCAACATCAGCTAATTTTGAACCCTGACTGCATGATTGAAATAAAGATAAAACTTTTCATTTCCAGTGCAAAAGAAAAAGAAGCAATATATAGGCTAATTAGTCAATCATACAATATTACGGTCTTATTATTTGAACTCATTAAATATATTGAAATAAGAAGTACTTAACAAAAATTTAGTTAAAACATGGTAAATAACATTGAAACTGAAAATAGCTTCATTAATATTCAAAATCAGTATAACTTTTTTTAATACCTGAATATATAGTAAATAACAAAATAAGAGGCAACTTCTTAGCAAAGTAATGCTTTAAAGTTATAAATAGTTGTGTGTGTGTGTGTTCCAAGTCATTTTTATTTTTCTAGTAATGGTTCTTCAAACCTCATTAATTGCTTTTGCACTATAAAATATGTGAAACTGTGATTTTATATGGAAAAAATTCTGCAAGGTCAATAAACTTCATTAAATAATCGATACTACGTTTTTCATAAGTCAAGAGTAATAATTAAATTGCAGGTCTTTTAGGGAAAGGATATTTAGTTACCTATCTAGAAATAAAACCATTACATCAAAAATAACTGTCCTACAGTTCATTACTGACAAAATGCTTCTAGACATACGTGACATTATGTACATAAAAGTAGATAACAGGTTATTTACAGAACATTACTAAAAATTCTAAAGCTCCATCTTATTTTTATAAGATAAAATATTGAGTTTATAAATCACAGATTTCATAGTATCATTGCAAAAGAGCAAGCAAATATTAATGCATAATAAAATCTCCCACAATGCATTTTAAATCATTTTTATCAACATAAAGCCACATGTTTTAGTCAAAGGTTGGGGTACCATAAATATTATTGAAAAACTTAATGTAGGTTTCGCAACGTTCTCCCACCTCAAAATCAGGCGAGCCCCTCAAGCGCATATTCCTCTGCTCAAAGAACTTGTAAACAGAATAAAATATTCTAGGATCACCTGTTTGCCTGGCGGCAGAGAGATACTTTTGAGCCGAGAGTCCGTCCACTGATCCGCAACTTCTTTGGAAAGACAACACCTGGAGAATTTTCTTCTGCGAAAGCAGAACCTCAACGATTTCCTCATTGGAATTCGGCAATCGCCGCAACATGTCGAGAGCCAACTGATAAGCAGGTGGATAAATGCCTTGGAACGAAAGCATCAGACACACAAGCTGTTTGGAATCATTGAGAATCTGATACTGAAGGAATTGGTGAAACTGATAAAATTGCTTGTTTTGTACTAGTATGTTTATCAACAATTTACAAAGATAATGCTGAACAAACTGCTGATATTGTATCAAGGAGCGGATGTACTCGAGGAGCACTGAAATCGCAAACTTGGACTCAATGTTATCTCCCTCGAATACGGAAAACACGTGAGAGTACATGTCTGATTGGTCCACGACAGTTTTGGGTTTACGATTTGAAATATTTTGGGGACTGTTTTTTACAGCTTCCTGCTTTTGAATGTCAATGTTAACCTTGAAGGCTGCATTCAGTTTATCAAAAATTTTGGCCAGAATTGCAAGAGGCAGACGACTCTCTGGCATTATTGCATCGTGACAAACTCTCAACACAATGGATTTTGAGTTGAGTCGCAACAGCAAAAAATCAATCAGCAAGCATTTGTCACTAATAATATCAATTAGAGGTTCATTATTCATGATGACATACCATAAGTAACCCAACTTGGGGTCTATTATGATATTGGGAAGAAATACGACCCAATTAGGAGAATACAGCTCACAGCTGACTTCTTGTTCCATAGTAGGGCTTTGGCTGGGCATGGCAGGAACTTTTATCAGAAAAGGTTTTATTGGACACTTCACAATGGGGGAATGGTACGACATGAAGTCATCAGATTCGCAAGGTGTCTGGATATCATACAACATAGATTCTTTGGAAGCTTGATGGTGGACAACAATGATATTGTCTATAACATTTATGGCAAAACGGCCACTCTTATCTAGTCTTAATATATCGGTCTTACGAGGTGGCCCGTCTTTTATCACACTATACACTGCTATTTCAGCACCTGGAGTCCCAACTGACCTAGGTTGGTGGCGGAGGACGAAGATACAAGTCTTGTTGTAAACAGTAGCAATGCTGACGTCTCTTTCTAATAAACACACCTTTTGAGTTTTGGGTGTTGCTGGGAGATCTATTTCGAACTTAGACAGTTTATAAGCAGAACCCGGTCGGAAATGAAACGGGTGCATAACATTGCACAAACTTCCTGATGACAGTAAAAGCAGGGAGTTTTCGGGATGAAAAACGTACCAGTTGACGGACACACTGTAGACTTTCAGAGATTTCAGCGTGTGCTTTTCGGGAATGACTTGGAAGTGCTCGATTCCTCGATCCATAACGAAAACTATTTCGTTGACGTGCGTCCATGAAAAACCTAGAATTTTCATATTTTTTCCCTTGCAACTTTGGGAATATTCCAGGTTGTCAGGTTCTCCGTTGAAATTGATGAACTCGATCGACTTGTAACTTCTCTGCACGGAGAGTATTTTCTTATCGGGAGAAAATTTTATTGACATTACATCCCCTTTGTCAAGCATGCGGAAACTGTAGGACGTTTTATCTAATGGACCCTTAACGACAACTCCCGTCGTACCACCCGAACGCACAGCAAATACATGACAGTTAGCTTCGTCATAAAACACATTCGTAAGTTTGCTGACAGGCTCAAAGCGAACGGCATCAGAAGCCAACTCCAAAATGTGATTATTGTTTTGGGAAAGCATTTTTTGTTTATCTATATCACCACAACCTTCATGAACTCCGATCCCACTTTCAATTTGTTTTCATTTTTTGTTTATATTCCCAAAAACAGCTGATTTCGGTTCACTTCACTTTGTTTTATATTTTATTGTTAAAGGCTTAAACCTAGCGGTTGATAGATTTTATCTCCTATTGGCGATGGTCCAGGATCAATCCCCGAAGAGAAAGATCCTAGGAATTTTGCCTAGAACAACACCACGTAATTTGAACCACGGTCTGATGACGAGAACATACCTGAGCTGGAACTCAACTCTCCAAACTTCCACACCACGCTAACGTGTCTGCAAAAAAACAACGATTTGTTTCAAAACTTTTCACCAGTCAAAATTTTCGACCCAAAACATGAATGCAACAAATTTTTTTTTATATCTGAGATTCCTATGAGATAGGGCAGACTAGAGTGCCTATATAATAAGAGTGGCGACAAGGGACCAAATTTGGCTTAATGCACATGCGCGGCAGCCATTTTTCTACCAGAATCGGCTGCTGGGCGAATATGTTTCTTCCATCGGTTTCCCACATTTCCTCCTTCCTCTTTCTTTTGGCGATAGTGTTTATGTCCCGTAATTTTTATGCTCACGACTTATTGAACTTGTTTTCGTGAATATTAACAAGAAAATGAATAAAGTTAAGCTTATAACTTCAGTGTTAAATAAAATAAGATCTGATGTGTTGTTTCTCTCAGGCACAAGTTTTTTCTTTAAATTCTTTCCATGCTGTGTGATAGAAGTTTACGCATTAATTTTATAACATTAAATAAAAAATAGATTTGAAATGTCCTACTATTAATGGATAGTTCCTTAAAATAAAACTTTCTTTCGACCAACTGTTCAACACATGTAGTTTTTTTAGCGAGATTAATACTTACATTAACCGAACCAGAAAAGATACTGAACATTTTTATTTGACCTTTTTAATGCATAACACAAAATTTTAACCCACTTAAATTTAATTTTAAGTTTCATCCATTGATACAAGTCAAAAGACATGTAATTTCAAAAATAATCAACACCATCAGTACACATTTGTTAAAAAATCTACCACATTTTCATATGAAAAATAGAATTAACAGATTGAAACTAAATTATGAGCAAATATTGGCCTAAACATACAAGAATAATCTCAAGATAAAAAATAGTTAACAGCATTTGTACGCATTTATATCCAAATTCACAGATAAATGTTGATGTGGTGGTTTTGTTCCGAGATCTAGCAGCAAAATAAAGATGAAAATTTGCATCAAAAATAACACTTTAATATAAACATTTCTTTTATTCTTTTTATATAAAGCATTGCTACAATTTACTCTCTGCTTTTCTGATGATTCAATTCGGCTTAGGTTATTGAAAACCTATAATAAGGAAACAGCTAAAAAAAACAACGCATTATCAAAAGTTTAAAACTTGCTAACTGCCTTTGGCGCGATGTTTACATCGCCAAAGTAGCGGGAAACAGCATGTTGTTTAAAAAAAGCTATTTACTTAAAAAGTCTTCAAATTTACACTGACAAAACACTAAAATAATTATAAATAAACATTCTAGAACACGAAATGGAAAACGAATAAGCTATATTTTCTTTTTAATTGAAAAAACACACGTTTTTCTCGAACACACAAAAAGTTCCCATGTTAAGTCTACAGGAGCTGGGAAAATACCGCTTCGGGCGGTAGAAAAGGTCTCTAAGCCAATCAGAAAGTGTTTCCCGTATGTCGCCACTCTTATTATATAGGCACTCTAGGGCAGACCAATCGGTCTGGTGGTTACGGTGTGAGCCTCAATATCGGAGGATTGGTGTAGAGACGGTTGGTGTACCCTAAATCTTTTTAAAAGCCATCCACTATTTTGTTGACAGAAGAATAGATTCTTAACTTTAGTTTAAATCCAAATTCACCTTTGCTGTAAAAAAAAATTTTAAGAACTATTGATTGTTGATTTTTTAAAATATAATCACATTTCCTTGAACAATTTATAAACTATTTTTACAATAATTTGTTTTCAAATTCACGTAGTTTTGAATGACACACAAAAAAAGGATTTTCTTACAGAAAGTAACATGGATGTTTCTAAAATGTCTATTTTTTTTATTTCATGTGAGCCTACAATTCAATTAAAATAAATACTTTTAACCGCCTTTCTTGGCAAGCTCAGTTTTTGGGTTTTAGGGAAAACGATTAAAAGAAAGAAGGGCCAGTTTAAATTTAAATACAAAGGTTTATTTACATATTTTGGGTGAGCAACACACCGGTAACTCTAGGTTCGAATATAAGAATTTATTCTCATCAAGCATTAATCTATATACAATTCAGCTGGAGACAAAAATACGAGCGTCAATTCCATCGTAATACATATCGCATACTGCGCATAAAAGTTCTGAGTTATTACACAACAGCAGTCAATCGCCCGATCGGAGGAACTGTGGCGCCTCATGTTTGAAAGAGGAAATGGTTTGTTTTACTTACTTTCTCCAAACGATATTCAACAATCAACATTCTCCCACCTTGAGTTGATTGACAATCAATTCAACTCCTAAAGCTTTTAACACTTTTCACATTAAGTTCCAGAAAAGTCAGAATTAAAGTTATGGGAAAGTCACTGTTACAAGTCCAGCTTTCTAGGTACTTTGATCTTCCGTCCACTACGTGTTATAGTTCCTTCTTCCTTCGTAGGGGTAGGTTGGATACCAGTGTTCGTAAGAGGACGACGACGATCACTTATCCACGTTGAAGACACTTCTAGAGGATACAGTCTCTGGATAGGTCTTAACAACTGTGTCGTAGCGGTCTGCAAGCGTACCAGTCGAGTGATGTTTTCTTTTCCAGGCAAAAGTTCTATAACCCGACCCAAAATCCAATCTACTCGTTTGGTATTATCACTTCCAATAATCACTACATCGCCAATCGAAATGAGACGATTGAACTTTTTAGATTGGGATTTTTGAATTAGTTGTCCTAAATACTCGGATCTAAATCGTTTCCGCAGGTCTGACACAAGTTTCTGACGGTATTTCAGTCTCTTATTCAGAGAATGTCCATCCACCTTATCAAAATCTGGCACACCAGTCTGTCGTATATCTCGTATGAACAGAGAAGGAGACAAAGGAACAAGTTCACTGTCATTCTCAGAAACATAAGTCAGAGGTCTTGCATTGATAGTTGATTCCACATCACACAAAACAGTGGACATCTCTTCATAGGAAAGATGAGCTTTACTTAAAACTTTCCTTAAAATAATTTTCATCACCCCAACTAACCTCTCCCAGAAGCCTCCCCACCAAGCTGCAGTTGGTGGATTGAACTTCCATTCAATTTTCCTAACAGTACTATATTGTACAATCTGATTCCAGTCAACAGACTTCAGTAAATTGGAAGCTCCAAAGAAATTGCTCCCATTGTCACAATAGACTACTGATGGTCTCCCACGTCTTGAAATGAACCGTCGAAAACTCAGTAAAAATGTTTCAGTCGAGAGGGAAGACAAAAGTTCAAAATGCACTGCACGGTACACAGCACAGATGTATAGGCAAATCCAAGCTTTAACACCTTCTTTCAGATAGAGAGGTCCTGCTAAGTCGAAACCCGTGATTTCAAACACATCTGCATCTCTGGTTCTATTTTCTGGTAATGGAGCCGTTGGAGCATCTAAGTTGTTTTTTCCATGTCTTATACAGACTACGCACTTTGATAGTACAAATCTTATCGTTTTTCTTGCATTCAGTATCCAAAAAAATTCTCTCTTAAAATATTTAATAGCATCTGAGATCCAGCATGGGAATTTTTTCGATGTTCTGTCATGATAAGTCTTCTAACTACACTGTGTTCTGAAGGTAAAACCATAGGATTTCTGAAATTTTTCGAATCTTCCCTATAGATGATCTTAGTTTTTACTCGCAAAATTCCCGACTCATCCTTGTACACATTTAATGTAGTTAGCTTCTTGTTATCAGGAGTGAAAGATTCTTCCTGCACAAACTTTACTATTTTCAGTTCCGCAGTCATAAATTCTTCAGATGTTAATTCTCCAGAATTTCTGAAATGTATAGGCTTCTTGCAATTGTCGATAAATCTTTGCATCCAAGATAACATGCGCACCATTTTATCGTAATTCGAAAAGTATCTAAAATACCATCGATCTCCATGAAATTTGCAAAGATTATTCTCTACTTCATTCGGTGATTCACACCATTCGCAATTTGTTGTAAGAGTCATCAAACATCCTGTGACTGCTTTTATTTCAGTCTCGTTAGTTTTCTTCTTCTCCTTCAAAATAGATTCATCATTGAAGACTACTGCGGAAGAAGGCCACTCTAACGGAGATGCTTTGAGCCAAGTAGGACCCTCCCACCATCAACTTTCTAGGAATTGCTTAGCAGAGCATCCTCTTGACGGGAGGTCTGTGGGGTTAACACAGCCAGGAATGTGTCTCCAACTTTCAGGATTGGTCAACTTTCGTATTTCACGGACACGGTTGTTGACAAAAACAGTCCATGGTTGATCCCTTTTTATCCATGCTAACACTGTGGAAGAATCCGTCCAAAAGTGTAACTCCAAATTTTCCCATAGAAGTCCTTCTAGAACTGAAGTACACAGTCTTGCTCCCACCGTTGCAGCTAACAACTCCGCACGTGGAATTGTGATCGACTTTACGGGAACTACTCTTGATTTTGCAGCCAAAAGTTGTATGTGCACTTCATCTATGGTTTCTATCCTCACGTACACAGCAGCAGCATAAGCATGAAGACTGGCATCACAGAAGGTGTGAATGCTGATCGATTCCTTGTCACTTGCATGAGCTTGAAACCACCTAGGAATGACCACTTCCCTTAACAGGAAAAGATCTCGATACCAGCTTAAAAATTCCTCTCGTGTTAATGAATCGATTTCCATATCCCAAGATATCCCAGTTTTCCACATTTTTTGTAACAAGAGCTTGGGAAACAAGGAAACTGGGCAGATCAATCCAATGGGATCGAACACCTTATTAGCAACAGAGAGTATGGTTCTCTTTGTGATCACTGTGAAACTATAGTTCTCCAGCCAGTTCAAATTAACAGTCAAAGTGTCTTTGGTTCGATTCCAATACAATCTTAATACTGGGGAAACATCATCTGATTGTTGATCACCAGAATATTGCCAGTATCTGAGATTAAATTTCCCTTCTGCTAATACAGCTGTAGACTCTTTAATAAATTCTATTAACTCCTCCTTTTTGTCGACACTTGTGACGACATTATCCACATAAAAACTATTGAGGAGTTTCATTACTAATTGCTTGTTGTAGAAAGGATTTTCTAAATACCTTTTCAAGTGGTAGTCAAGAACAAATCCAAGTAGAAAAGGGCTGCTTTTCACTCCAAAAACCACACGTGAATGGCGGAAAATCTTTAATTTCTTCTCATCTTCATGACTCCACCACAAGAATCGAAGATAGTCTCTGTCTTCAGGTCTTATACTAATCTGCAGAAAAGCTTTCTCAATGTCTGAAATGACTCCATATCTGTGTTCTCGAAATCTGAGAAGAATCGAGGGAATAAGCTCTATCAAATTTGGGCCAGATTCAAGACATTGGTTTAAAGAGAGCTGAAACTTTTCTCTTGCAGAAGCATCGAACACAGGGCGCACCTTTGTAGTACTGTTTTCTTTTACTACGGGCCTGTGTGGTAAGTAATGTCCATAGTCAATTGCTTCATCTGTAGGTACCTCTTCAATTATTCCTAATTCTTTCCATTCTGTCAGAACTTTATCATACCTATCAAACAAATTTTCAGAGTGAAGTTTTCGAGTTGTTGACTCCAGTCTTTTTAACGCCAAGATCTGAGATGTGGGAAGGTGACGATAACCATCTGCCCAGGGTAGAGAAACCTCATAACGCCCTTCTTCATTGATTGAAATAGTTTCTTGAAATTGAGTCTTGATTTGAAACTCTATATCTTCCTTGGACTTTTTTGAAACAGAGTCAGTTATGCCAATAACGTCTAGACTCCAGAGGTCAGTGATAGTAGCTTCTTTTACAAACATCGATGTTACTACCATTGCTGAATTTTCATAAGTCTCCAAAGGAGACTTCCCCATCAAAGTCCATACTAATTCAGTTTCAATGGCAACTAATCCACATGAAAGAACTCTTCGCTGTCCAGTCAACAGTTTTCCAGCAACATCAGCACCGATTAAGATTTCGATTGGTCCTGTATTCTCTTCATCATCAGTTATTGAAATATTCATTGATTTCAATTCTTCTATCCACGGTCCAGACTTCACAGAGGAAATGTTGTCGCAAATTACGGGTTGATCGAGAACATCAAAATTGCACATGTATCCACCGTTTAATTTCCCCAAGTGGACTTTAAAACAATCATGTTTCCGTGGGTTAGTTCTTTTACCACCAAAAAGTGAGTGAGTGATTACTTCCTGTCGTAAAGGTTCTAGATGCATTTTGGAAGCAGTACTCTTCAGAATATAAGATTTTTGAGATCCCGTATCGATTAACACCCGAACACATGAAGAAGAACACGGTCCTCTTAAATTTACCTTCAAGGTTTGTAAAAATACCTTAGGACAGAGAGATAAACTAGCCAAATTAAGAGATTTTTCCTGTTCTTGGTAATCTTCCTTTTTCTCTGAGCAAAGCTCAGGGCAAATTGTTTTATTACAAGGGAGTTCTGGACACATTATAACGACATGATTTTTGGTACAAATAATACATTTCACAAAATTTCTGCACATTTTACTGCGATGACCCTTTTTTAAACATTTGAAACAAGAAGCTTTCTCTTTCAATAGTTTCTGTTTCTGAACTAAGCTCATTTTACGCGCATTAAAACAGTTGGAGCTTTCATGTTGTCCATCACAGAAAATACAGTTTTTATAATTCAGAGAACTGGTGGTTAGCAACTCCGCTGCTGTAGAAACTCGATTTTCCATTACAGGGAAGACCTTTTTCCGACTCTTGTTCTCAGTTTTAAGTCCAAAACCAGACATCGCTAAATTTATTCTCTCTTCTGACTCCACTTCACATTTTAAAAAGGATATCAGATTATCAAGCCTGCTTTCAGGTTCATTTCCATGAGCGTAATTAGAGCTTCTTTGCCAAGCCCTGAGTAAGTCTGCAGGCATGCAAGACTCTACCAATGGATAAAGCATAGCTGCACATTTCTCAGTTGTTACACCGAATGTTGAAAGTGCTCGAATCTGAGATTCCAAATTATCGTAAAGGGAGCAGAGAGAATAGGAATTATTCGCGTCAGTTGCATTCCTTAAAACAAGCTTCAACAGCTCTCTAATATATACTTCAACTAACACGTCTTCACGACCGAACCGAGATTTTAAGCTTTCCACAGCCTTTCGGTAATTGTCACCAGTTGCAGGGAAACTTTCAATTATTTCTCTCGCACGTGAACCTTTCACAGTTGCTTGGATAAGATACTGAAACTTATCAACAGCATCGATATCAGGATCTTCATCTATATTTTTAAATTGACACCAAAATGGTAACCAATCTTTCAAATTTCCATCAAATTGTCTAAGTTCAAGTTTAGGAAGCTTAAACTTTCTCAAATTCTGTTTCACCCCATTTTCATCAATGCTTTCAGCATCTACTCTAGAAACAACTAAAATTTGACGGACACTTATAGCGATATCAAGGAATTGAGTTTGGTAGCTTTCACCTACCTCCATTTCATGGTCTAGATCGGCTTCATCGTCATCCAGCAGCACTTGTAATATTTTAGCATCTTGTTCCTTCAGCTGAGCAGCTCTTTCTTCCAGAACATTATAAGAAACTTGCAAAGCCTTCTTATCAGGATCAGGTGCTTCAATTATGGACTTTATTTGATTTAAAACTCTCGTAAAGGCACTACGAGTGGTTTTTCTTAATTTACTTTCGCGATTGATATCCATGTCTTCGAAATCAATATTTAAGTAAATCCTTCAAAAGTCCTGTCGCGGACGCCACTATTTTGGGTGAGCAACACACCGGTAACTCTAGGTTCGAATATAAGAATTTATTCTCATCAAGCATTAATCTATATACAATTCAGCTGGAGACAAAAATACGAGCGTCAATTCCATCGTAATACATATCGCATACTGCGCATAAAAGTTCTGAGTTATTACACAACAGCAGTCAATCGCCCGATCGGAGGAACTGTGGCGCCTCATGTTTGAAAGAGGAAATGGTTTGTTTTACTTACTTTCTCCAAACGATATTCAACAATCAACAACATAAGTAATGAAAATTAAGTAACGTTACACAGGATCAACTTGATCAAAAGGATAGGATGTATCTCGCATACAAATGGCGAACTCCAGTGAATTGGACAACCAGTCCTCACGAGAGCGGGGAAGCCAAGTAGCTCGTACTCTCTCTTCAACTACCAAAGTACTTGTGGTGCTCTTGGCGCCATCTCTTGGTAGAAGAATGAAATGAAATCTATGACTGTCACAGACTCCCCCTCTGGTTCCGACGTCTTTCACACCGTCTCGGTGAGGAACCAGAAGTTTCAGTTTTTCGTGGGGTGCAGTGGTGTCACACTTTCGTCCTGTGTGTACACTTTTAGTGCCGACGTGTAGTACGTTCCCATAGGTTCATTTTGATTGTCTGGGTTGGCGATTACACAAGAAGTGCGTGATTTCTGTGCGAGTATGATGTAGGGGCCATCTCTTTTCGGCATAAACTTGGAGGCCTGCCCTTCTGCAGCGTTACTCAAATGGTGAGTAGTGACGTACACTTTGTCACCAGGTAAGTAATGGGGAGCACTCCGTCGCTTTCTATCACCTCCATGATGGCGTCCGACATGTAGCCACCCACTGGCAAGTCCATGTAGTGAAGGCACAGGCGAAAGGTCGGCACGCAACACTCCAGCTCCGGTGCCAGACTGTGAGGAAGGCCAAGTCCTTCTTGCTGTAGGACACGAAGGTGTCGAAGAGCTTGTCCTCGTTGCCGCCGCGTCTGTGTGACGCGCGCCCTGGAAGAGGCGGATGCCGTACTTGGCGTAGAACCAGACGCCCATGTCCTTTCTGTAGACGAAGACGATGATAACGATGCATATAACAACGAAGAGGACAGTCGCCGCGATGATCAGGACCGGCAGGAGCTCGTTCCAGTCGAACTAAAGCCGCATGTCGGTGGTCGTAAAGTTGGTGTGCGCAGTGGTGTTGAAGTTGAGCATGTAGTGGTTGAAGTTTCACTCTAGGTCTTACAGGTCTCGCACGTAGTCCCCGTTGAGGAGCAGGAACGCCCTCAGCTCGCCTATGAAGAAGCAGTCGCACATCCAGGAGTTGTGGGCGAGCTTGATATTCTGCAGACGCGGGTTGACGTTGAGGAGCCACACGTGGTAGCGAACTATGTAGTTGTGGTCTAAGTGCAGTATCTCGAAGTTCTTCCGGTTGATGAAGGTGTGGCTGGACAGGGTCGGGATGTCGATGCCGTCCAAGTACAGCTCGGTGACATCCATGGGGATTTTGCGGGAGACGGCGGTGTGCCGCTTGCCACCGCAGTCCACGATGTTTGTGTTCAACATATGGGTAGGGTCTCCCCCTGGTTTGGAGATAGTGTCAAACTTTCCGATCAGGAAGCTCATCTTCTTTCTTTGCTCTGGGGTCAAAGGTGTACCTTCATCATCACGAAGGTGGAAAGAGTTTGCTGTAAAGCTCTCAGCAGTCCGTAGTGAACCTACATCAAGGTCTTCCTTGAAATAAATTCTGTAATTAGGCTCGTCACCAAAATACTATCTTTTGTTCTTTAGGTCTAGAACAATACGTATTTTCCAAAGAGTCGGTACCTAAGAGGGTTCTGTTACCCCTTGCTTCTGGTAGAGCCAGCATATCAATGGACACAGTTCTTCCTTCTATATCAATGGACACCGTGGCGGTGAAAGCTTCTGCGGTAGCACGACTGCCGTCTGCTAAAGCCATTGTAACTTCAAGTTTTGGAAATCAAGTCCTCGTTCCCGAAGCTAGTTGAACATTATCTCACCAGCAGTGGAGCAAGTGGCACCAGTATCGGCACTGACTCTTCCATGGATCTCTCCTATGGGGATATCTAACAAAACTGTTGGTGCTGCAGAAACATGGATAGTATACAGAGTCATACTATTGGAACTGAATTGCTTTCTGGTTGTACTGGGCGTACACGAAGGACACTTGGCCTTTATGTATCCTGGATTTCCACAGCCATAACAAGTTAAAGTTGATCGAATTTCCATTCTATCAGGTTTGGGCCTATCCGAGAATTTGTTTACTGTTCTGGATACCTCTTCCGGTTTGGTATGAGATGTGATCTGTTATCAGATATTCTGCGGGAGTGGAAGATAGGGACATCGCTCTTGATTCGAACTGCATCATAATAATCTAACTTGCTAGTTAATTCTTCAACATCATTAAGTTGACTCCATTCGTCTATAAAGTGATCGCGCACTTTGAGGGGGAACTCGACGCTTGATTTGATCTCAGATGATTAGTTCCTTCAGCTGGTGAAAAAACTTAAAAAACATCTAAACTACTGATCCTTCCTTGAGAATAGTTCTTGACTTCATATGCAAAGTCTTTCCAGGTAGCAGTAGACGATTTGCAGTGTTTGGAGAACAGTTGCCTGAATTTATCAGCTGTAAGTTTGTAGCTTTTCAGTAGAAGGCTCTTCACTTTTTCAAAATCCTGGGAAACCTCTACTTCTTCTCTGGCAACGAGCTGTGCTATTTCGTAGGGTAACAGACGGAGCAAATTTGCGGCCCAAAATTCCTTCGGAACGTATGCGGCCTGAGCTTAACGCTCAAATAGGATTAAATATAAGCTGATATCATTGTCTACTGGATCAAACCTAGGAATCATGGAGAGGAACTCTATTTTCGGACGTGAAGATCCACAACCAGTTGAATTGAAAGATTCATTTTGAAGTTGCAGCTTTTTCAGTTCGAAGTCCATTTCATCTTATCTTATTTATTCTTCGCTGTCAAGCTGAAGTTTTCTTTGTTCAGCTTCTTGAATTCTTTGGGATATAATGGTGTTCAACAAATCTTTGACATAATCCGGCTCATAGTTTGGGCTTGCTAGGATTAAATTCTTTAGATCTATCATCTTTGAATCCGGAGTAACCTTCTCTCCCATCTCATTGGCGAGAATGATAAGATCTTCCTTACGGGCTTTACCGCCATGTTTGAACTTTTCTTCACAATCGGGTGCAAGAAAGTTGGTAGCACTGGAGTGGATGGATTCACGGTATAGTACACACAAACAGATGCGATGATACTTGGAACAGTGGAATCGATCTATTCCCGGTAGCACACACACAGATGCGATGAGATTTGAATCGACTGATTCAAGATAGCACACACACTAATAAGTATCACTCACTTCAAATGTAAAGTTTTACTATGAAGTACACTTTCGTTTTCGGTGGAGGCGAATGATGAACACAATATGACACACAATCACCCAAATCTTAGAATTTACGAAAATTACACAATAACTAACAATGCTTTCTAAAGTAAAATTACTGCAATACTTAAATACATCACCAAAGAAAATAAGTTTTGTTTCTCTTGTTTTCAAAAAGGGATATAAAATTGATAAAGTTATCGATTATTAATTACGCTCATTAGAATAATTAAACTGAACACAATAACTGTTAAAAGTAGTTCGAATCATCGTTTGCACATTAGTTACTGTTATTTTTCCGTATTATCGTTTGTATTCTAATTTCTGATATTTTCGTATTATCGTTTGCAACTATTTATTATGGGATTTTTCGTGTGATTCCAAAAGAGAATTCCTGATAATTAAGCCGTGTAAAATATTGCTATACATATGGAGTCGGATAAAATAAAGTGTATTTTTGTAGAGAACGATTGAATGTTGTTATTTCAAGGAGAGTCTCGAAACAAGTGGTGACCCGAACGACGTGATATTTAAAGGTACGTTACTGTCATTCTGACTCAATTTCGTTTTCGCAATGGATAAAGCACAGAAGAATCGGAAAATAGTTCGAAGCTCATTTACACGGCTTTGTAACCAGATAATGGCAGGCGGCGTCGACTCAGAGGACGCGGATGAACTTTTGGAAATGGGAGGAAAGTTCAAAACCCTTAACGTGAAGTTCTTGGAACTGCAAAGATTGGATCAAGAAATTTTGGAACTTTTGCTGACAGTTGAAGAAACTACAGTGGACGAGCTCTAAATTGAAAGTAAGTCAACTGAGCACTATCAAAATAGTTTTTATAAAATTGAGGTCTTTTTCAACAAACGAGTTAAAGAAATTGAAAATGATTCTAATTTATGTCAACAAACAGAAGCCCGAAAGTTCAGACTTCCACAAATTGAACTCGGAAAGTACGACGGAAGTGTCAAGGGCTGGTTATCGTTCTGGTCGATGTTTAAAAATATTGACGAAGATAAGAACATTGATCCAAGTGACAAATTCCAATATCTTTTACAATGTACTGTTCCGAATTCCCGGGCCCGAGAACTTGTTCAAAGTTATCCGGCGACAGCGGAAAACTATCCTAAGGTGATTGAAAGTTTTAAATTCAGATTTGGGGAAAGAGGACATTTTAGTGGAGTTTTGCATCAGAGAATTACTTACGCTAGTGATACAGAACTCCAGTTCGAATTCTTTGTTTTATCTATCATCTCTCTATGATAAACTTGAATCTCAATTAAGAGCATTGGAATCATTGGGAATAACAACAAAAATGTTTGAGGCAGTTTTATTTCCTCTAGTCGAGTCATGTATTCCCGAGGAGTTACTCAGAGTCTGGCAGAGACAACCAAAATTAGGAGATGCACCAAAAGATCGTCTCAATGACCTAATGAAATTTATTCGAAATGAAGTAGAGAATGAAGAACGCATCTCAATGGCTATCGAGGGTTTTGATCTCAAACGATCAGTAACTAGGAAGAAATCGCTTCAGAAAAATGAGGAATGCGTACCGACTGCAAATTATTTATTTACAAGTGAAGAAAGGAAAGAAAGAAAAAGTAGCTGTATCTTCTGCTGTAAATTGCATGATAGCAAAGAATGTTTTCAAGCACATCGGATGTCTCTGGAAGATAAACAGAGAATAATTAAAGAGAAGAAGGCGTGTTTTACTTGTCTGAAGCTTTGGTATCAATCAAAAGCTTGTAAATCGAAAGTTAAATGCGTGATTTGTGGGCGAAAACATTGGGTTATAATGTGTCCAGAAATACCAGCTAACCAAAAGAAGGATGAAGTTCTGTGAACACAGAAAAAAAAGAGGAAATACAAAATTCATTGTCAAATTACAGCTGTTCAGCAGAAGTTCTTCTTCAGACTTTACAGGTAAAGCTGAAATCAAACAAGGGAAGTCGGACTATTCGAGCACTTATCGACAGCGGTTCACAGCGATCTTACAACGTGAAGAAAACTGCCGATGAGATGGGTTATGAGTCAATCGGAACAGAAGATTTGACTCATTCTTTATTTGGAGGTACAAGACTGAAAAAAGAACAGCATCAGCGAGCAACAGTGACTACAACTGTACTATTGAAGTTCTAGACGAAACTGTGATATGTGGGAAATTACCTAGACTCAAAAAGGGACCATGGGAAAAGGAGTTAAGAGAAAAGAAAATATGGATAGCAGATTATGGAAAAGGTCGTCCAGATATTGAATTACTAATTGGAGCTGATATTTGTGGAGAACTTTTTACCGGGAAAAGTTACAAACTCAAATGTGGACTGATAGCTGTAGAAACCAGACTGGGCTGGTTAATTATGGGAAAAGTACCCGGCGAAATAATTTATGGTTTATCGTCTCTGACTGTCACATCCCTCATATCTCAAAATGCTTCAATAACAAATCTTTGGGATCTTGATACCTTAGGTATTAAAGATCCAATAGCAACCAAAAATAAAGGAGTTGGAAAAAGCTGCTTTGGATTACTTTGAGAAAACCGTCTCTGTGGACAAAAATGGACGCTACGAAATCCACCTACCATGGTTAGAAAATAAAGAAGACCTAAAACCAAATATGGAAATTGCTAAGAAACTATGTGTTTCTACTGCCATGAAGCTTCAACAGGAAGGAAAGATTTGTTGCTATGATGAGGTCTTCAAAGAATGGAAAAAATTGGACATTATTGAAGAGGTACCTGTCGAAGAGCTCGGAGAACGATGCCACTACTTACCGCACCGTGGTGTATTTAAGGAGAATTCCACAACGAGAACAAGACCCGTGTACGATACATCATGTCGTGGGAAAGGTTCACCTTCCCTTAATGATTGCCTTGAAAAGGGTCCGAATCTGTTAGAAGAATTAGCACCTATACTGATGAGGTTTCGAAAAGACAAAATAGGAGTTGTGGCGGACATCAGAAAAGCGTTTCTCCAAATCTCAATTGCGAAAGAAGATCGGAACTTCCTCAGATTTTTGTGGTGGGATGATTTTGAAAAAAGACAGTTAAAAATATATAGACACCGACGAGTTGTGTTTGGTCTCACCTGCAGCCCATTCCTGTTAGCTGCTGTATTAAATCATCTATTAGAAACAAGCTCACCTAGTTACAAGGAGACGGCCGAGACATTAAAAAGATCTTTCTATGTAGATAATTGTGTGGCCTCTGTATCAAGTGAGAAAATGTTACAAAAATTCATCGAAGAGTCAAGAAACTTGCTGGATAAGGCTTGCTTCGACTTAAGAGGGTGGGAGCACAATGAGTTTCAAGAAGGAAAACCAGAAGATCCCATTCCAGTTCTTGGATTACTGTGGGATAAAGGCACGGATAATATCTTCTGTGATCTAAACCCAGTTGGTGAAATGAAATTCAGTGTTACCAGGAGAGAATCTAAGGTAGGGGACATTGTCCTTATCAGCAGTGACAACAAGAAACGAATTGACTGGCCATTGGGACTCATAATTGCTACTTTTCCTGGGAAATACAATATTATTCGAGTAGTCAAGGTGAAAACTGCAACCGGGGAACTCACCAGACCAGTTCAAGCTGTCTATCCTTTAGAAGTGTCCCAATCGGATCAACTATACTACTAAGTGATATCCAATTCAGTAAAGACTGTTCCTGCAGCTGATAACCATACTTCGGAGGAAAAAGGAACTGTTACTCCTGAGAGGGCATAAACTGTTCCTGTTGACCTTAAAACAAGAAGTGGAAGGAATGTTGTTCAACCTGTGCGTTATAGATTCTAATTTATTAATTTAATTTAGTGTTAAAACTATTTGACAGATAATTTGTTCTTTCTATGGTATTGAAACCTAATGTGCTAATTTCTTTATTTTTTTGTATTCATATTTGTTTTAATTTTCCGATCACCGAAAATGAAAGGTGGGAGGATGTTAAAAGTAGTTCGAATTATCGTTTGCACATTAGTTACTGTTATTTTTCTGTATTATCGTTTGTATTCTAATTTCTGATATTTTCGTATTATCGTTTGCACACTATTTATTATGGGATTTTTCGTGTGATTCCAAAAGAGAATTCCTGATAATTGAGCCGTGTAAAATATTGCTATACATATGGAGTCGGATAAAATAAAGTGTATTTTTGTAGAGAACGATTGAATGTTGTTATTTCAAGGAGAGTCTCGCAACAATAACTAAATTCACTTGAAATCAATTAATCAGCAATCACAAGAACAGTGTAATTGGAAAACATGATTAAATTCACCACTAATCTCTCATCAATCATAAGAACAGTTAAATTGAATAATATTCCAGCTACACTAAGCCAATAAAATTGCTCTACTTAATGAAAATGTGTAGCATAAAACCACGATGAACAAATGAGAAATTCGGGTTTCAAAAGTTCCAAACTAGAATTTTAACACCTTTGGTCTAAGACTAACATGAGAATACATTTTTACACAATGACACGTGCGACCAAAGACTTCCAAATTAAAGTATTTATGATTAAATTTTCGACAAACTATCATTATATTTCAAAAGGGAATTAACTTTTGTCATTTTAAAACATGGATTGCAAAATTATACCTATCCAAAGTCAGGATGCAGGAGGATTCGGCCCCGAGTTCGGGCGCCAGTTTTACCCGCCTCCCTTGGCTAGCTCAGTTTTTGGGTTTTAGGGAAAACGATTAAAAGAAAGAAGGGCTAGTTTAAATTTAAATAAAAAGATTTATTTACATAAGTAAGGAAAATTAAGTAACGTTCCACAGGATCAACTTGATCAAAAGGATAGGATGTACCTCGCATACAAATGGCGAACTCCAGTGAATTGGACAACCAGTCCTCACGAGAGCGGGGAAGCCAAGTGGCTCGTAATCTCTCTTCAACTACCAAAGTACTTGTGGTGCTCTTGGCGCCATCTCTTAGTAAGAGAATAAAATGAAATCTATGACTGTCACACTTTTTTAAACTATTTAAAATGTTCTTTGAAGGTTTTGAAAGTAATAAGTATTTTAAGGCATTAATTTTCAGTAATGACTGTATAAACATTGTCATTTATATTAGGCAAGAAACAAAATGTGGAATTATTTTTGTACTAGATTTCTATTCGTATAATAATTTGAAGTGTACCCGTGCATGTGTGCATCAAACGGAAAACTTGTGTCTCTCGTCGCTTAAACCACCTACACCGTAAAATTTGGTTGTTATAATTAACTACATTGAAAACAATTGTCAGATGTTCTCCCTTTCAATGTAACATATTGTTAATAAGAAATTGCGTCTAAAACCACTACGCCTGCAATCGCATCAAAGAGGACTTAATCAACATTCTACATTATCAATGATAAATATTGTTTGAATGGTGCACACACACACAGTTGACTTCGGAATTTTAAGGTGCAAGGGTCATATTTTGTCATCTTGCGCCAGGCGCAAGACAGACATTATCAAGTTAATGAACTTACACATGAAGAAAATTTGGTACAGCTACACTCTACGTTTATGAGTGAGGGCAACGGCTTGGCGATTTTTTTGGCGCACTTCTTGTAGCGAGTTACGATAAATTATAGCAACCCATCTTTCGTTTCTGTTGTTGTTGTTTTCATAGTAACCTCGGCAAACGGAAACTTTCAATTTTCATTTTGAATATTCTAGAAAGTTCTTCCAAAATCCGTTAAAGTCGTTTGATTTCATTGATTCGTTTGAAATTTTTTCTTTCCTCCCATTGCTTATTTTGTTTTTTAAATATCTTTTGATTACATTAATCCTTTTAAATCGTTTTATGTGGTACCATTGGTCCATTTATTTGTATTTTGACAATTGTGGAATTTTTATTTTACTATAATAGTTTTCACGATAGGATTAAGAGTTTTGTTTTTTTGACCATTTTGGTTTTCATTGGTTCATTTTCATTTGGTTTACCATTCATGAAAAAATTCTGACGTTATCAGGTAGAATTATTTATTGCTTTTTTTTCTTTTGTAAATATTTTTCAACATGCCCACTGTATTTAGTGTAATTGATAAGTTTCAGGGTGTTCTTACCCAGCATTCGTAGCGTAGTTTCTCTGCTGGTTCACAAATGTGTTTTGATATGTGCTTACTACATTTTGTGAAAGATTTTAAAAAATATACTTCTTAAAATGTTCTTTAATGTGCTTAATAAGCGTGTTGTAAATAGAAAAAAATTTATGACAGAAAAAGAGTTAGAAAATAATTATTTCCTTGGCGACTTTATAAGTGCGCCAAAAAATCGCAAAGGCCGTTGCCATAGCTCATAAACGTAGAGTGTAGCTATTCCGAAAATTTTAATGATACCAGAGAGAAATCGAACCTGCTCCGACTACAACCTGTTGTTAGTGCATTGGACATAACCACTAAGCCACGTCGCCCATTTGGATGGAGTGGATCTTTGAAATGCGGTAGAAAAAACAGCCATGAGCTTGATAAATTTAAAACTCGTGCTGTTTACATTCCCCTTTACGGAGAACCTTGTTGAAGAAGACTGGAATTGTGACTAAGAAGCCAGATTAACTAAGAAAACTGCAGTATCGGTCTCAATCAAAACAAATAGCAATTTTATTGAGATATATTATAATGACCTGCCTCTAAAACTCAAACTCATTTTGGACATTGGACTTTCAATCAACAAAATTGATTTTTTTTAGTTTTAAAGTTAATTGGTATCAAACTTTATAGATAGCAAAAACAATTTTTTAATTTTGAGAACTTTTGACGGAGTTACATTGACAACATAAAATTTTCAATAGATAAGCATAGTGGGTCTGCTGCAAAAACGCGTTTTTGCCCTATTGAGTTTTTTAACATTCTTTTGATTTCGAAAGAGTTCTCTGTCCATTTGTTTTTTTCATGATTTCCATTCAAAGTATTTCTTGGATAATCCTTATAATCTATTGTACATATCTAAGCGTAAATCAGAAATGCATCATGCTTCCTAGTTTTGAAGTTTTGGTAAAAAGTGTTGAATTTAAGTATGGTTTTTTGCAAAAACTTTTAATGTGTAAGAGAGAGAGTACAGAATGTTTTTTTTTAAATATTTTTACCATTGAGCTATAAGCTTACAGAATGGAGTTGATTTGATTTTAACATATAGAAACCACTACGTGAGTTAAAATAATGACAACTAGGGGGCCCGCCCCCTGCTCGCTGACGCTCGCCAACCCCCGGAGGATTGCTTCGCAATCCTCATTATTTTCTATGCTCGCTTCGCTCGCATCAATGAAGACATGTGTCCTAGCAGAAGAAATTGTTTACAAAATATGATATTCCAAAAAAATGTTTTTCAAATCTAAAATTGCTGTATTACAGAAAACATATATACAGTACCTCTAAAATCCGAAATCAAATGAAAACTTTGAGCAAATTTGGACTCGAAATGTGAGCGCTGCTTTGGAAATTGAATACCCAGCATGTTGTTTGTGTACATTTCCCCAGCTCTCGAACCACCCACACTTTTCATTGCGTTTGTTGTTGAAAGTTGTAGTGTAAGCGTCTTGTTGAACTATAATTGCTGGCCCTGAAAAGGACCGTTTTAAAATGGCCCTGAAAAGATCATCCGTTTTCTTTGATTTATATTATTAACTGCAACAGCTCGACTAAAATTCACTTTATTCAATAAAATTTCATCCGATAATCTATATATATAAAACACTAACGTACGTGGACCCGAAATCGACGTTATTTGTGTATCGTCGAATGGCAACAATCAAAGTAAATAAAATAACACAGATATTTTGAATTCTTGTTGTCGAAGGAAGTCGAAATTCAACACGTTTGAATAGATACGTACGTGTCTTTTTTTCAGAATTTTGCATTTTTTCAGGGATTGGAATTTTTGTTTGCATTATGTGTTCCGGTATAATACCTATAGCAGAAATATTATTTAGGAGTTAGAATTTAATGATATGTCTATTTCCTACAAAATATCACTAGACATGGGTAATTTTGTAGTGGTATATGTATATTTCGACCAACTTTCCTTAAATATTTGATTGAATACGCAAAGATTAAGAATTGTCTCATAAAAATAAATAAAATATACAAATCAAAACATGTTTAATTACGGTGTCTCTAAAAAAGTTTAAAAAAAAAGCCCTATTACACACCGCCGAGCGCTAGCCGGCGCAGCCCGGCTAGTGCTTATAAATTCAATTGATGCGCGAGGCCATGAGGTAAACAAATATCGTACAATGTTGCCAAAACGCGTTAACTAATAAAGTCTTTTTTGCGTGCCACGTAAGAGAATTATATATATAGATACTTGTGGAGAAAATTAAGTCTCAAGGGACCTTTTTTTTTTTTTTAATTTTTATCACGTTGAATGTATTAATTTCGCACCCCAATTTAGTTTTAAAAACTTCATATATAAATATTTTAGTGTAAAATAAATGGTCTGTGCGAATTTTAAAACAATGAAACCCCAACTTCAAAAGTTGTTTTGAAAGTTCACAGTTCCCTCAAAAAAACTGAAGATTGTGATTTCAGAAAAAAAAAAACCTGCCGTTCTTCACCATTCAACTGCATTAAGAAATATTTAAGACATGCAAAAATATAATAGGGAAAATTATTCGTATTTTTTCTGTATTGAAAATTGTCTGAAATTTTGTAATACGAGGTGGTAAACTTTTTGTTTGGAATTTCCTTGCTAGTCTATTATTTTACAATTATTATCGTATGGCTTCAGATCGAAATGCTTCCAGCCTCCCAAGAACCCTGTTCAATTTTCTCTAAGGCCGAGCTTGATCGCACAGTTGCTAGGAAACGCTTTTTCGTCTATTTTCAGACAGCATCCCGCAATCATTCCAAAACAATTTTAAAATTTTATTAATCAAATAAATAACTTCAGCTTCAAAATTGTGGATTACGAAATGTTTTTGCGCTGAGAAAAACTACAGAAACTGCATTAAATTAGCATCGTTTATGTTTTGCTTATATTAATCAAGAAAACGATTTATTTCAAACATGGCTAAGGTTATCACTGCGAATGTGCTCTATTTTTGTAACAAAAATTATACAATGTAGTATCAGTTTCGATTTGAAGATTGGTGTTTCTATAGCAGTAACTTTTAATTACTTAAAACTGTACTTCATCTTATATATATATATATATATATATATATATATATATATATATATATATATATATATATATATATATATATATATATATATATATATATATATATATATATATATATATATATATATATATATATGTAGGGTTAAGCCCCACGGCTATCCTAAGATAAGCACTACAACTTTTACCTGAAAAGAAGTTATTTCCGTGGTAAATTCCACATTAATTGATCTGCGCATGTAGATGTAGAAAAGCTTCCTTTAACGTAGAAGTTAATTGGAGTGCTAATGGGAGGAATGTAATGTGTGCGATTAAGCTCCGACCTTCGTTTGAATAATTAAAGGAAGGATATGTCGCATCGCTGTCCTAAATTGCATTCAATTCTAAAAACAATAAAGGAACAGCTGAGGGCTTTAAGAAATTTGACACTATATTTACAGCAGATATCCCATTAACGTTTATTTAAAGTATGGATTTATGAAATTGCAAGATTTCTTTGTACCTTGAAAAATCAATTACTATTTTCATTTGCTTTAATATTGGTTTAGTGTGGGCACACACACCAATTGCGGATACCACTGATTTTGTAATTGGCCTATGTATATAACAGATAAATAATTGAAAAGGATCGAAAATATATTCAATGTACAAAAAAAAACTTCATTTTTATTTATATAGACGTTAAAAGTTTGTTGAAAACAAAGACTTTATTTTTAGAAAAAAGCTGTCAAATAGTTTTACCATTTAAAAAATGGTTATAGGTTACCTTCAATTTGCCTGTTCTGAAGGCATTCAATTTTAAGACATTCTTTGGTTATTGCATATGTTACCAAAATGGAGTATCTAGCTTAGTGTAATCTATCGTCATTTTGTTGCTTTGTCATGCAGTAGGGTTGCTATGTGTGTGAAAGTATTCACATGGATGGATATGCATGGTTTTGTGTGACAAAAGTAAGTTGTAGATATTATAGTAACGTCGAAAGGACGTTAAAAAATTATTCTACTCACACTTAAATGTTTTGGAATTTTCCTACGAAAGGAGAAAAGACACTATTCCTCTCTGGTCACTTTTTCAATCTAAAGGTAACCAATTCAACCCAAAAATGGTCGGGTAATTCCATTTGTAAAAAAAAAATTTAATCTAGCAAGATATATAACATATAAAAACTGCATACTTTTGTTTGATTTATCTAAAACAAAATGAATACATTTCAACCGTCCGAAAAATCTTACAATCTGTTATCTTAGTTAATAAAATACAGGATAAGTCTTTACGTTCGTTGCGATGAAAGAACATTGGTTTACTAAAAAGACCGTTCCCTATCTCTGATAAGCTTCATAGAAAAAGTTTATAAATATGTAGAACCGTTAAAGGTGAATACTTATTCAATCGCAATCCTTGTATATCACTAGGAATTACTCGTAAGTTTTATATCCAGCATATTAAAAAAAAAATTATTCTCTTTCTTAACTTTATATTTCTAATTTAGTCATGTTTATTACTTTATTCGTAGTGCTTACAATGCAACTCACGCAATTAATACCCTGAATTTAATGTTAATCAATGTCGTCAGCTAGCGATTTTCAATCATGGTACACTAACTAATTAAAATTCTGCAGCACACGAAAATATATTATTTTTTGTCGACCTGCCAAAAAAATAGGTATAATTTTGAATGATTAGTAAACAAATAATGATAGTTGTTACCTATTTTTTTGTTATAAAAGAGGGGCTAAAAAATCGTTTTGAAGCAATTTTATTTATGTGTGGTTCTTTGTAATAAAAAAAATACTCAAAATTATTTAAACGCGCAAGTTTGAGTATATGGGTATTACGAAATTATTTGCGAACACGTTTGTTCTAAACTTGAATTGTTGCAACGGAATGGATCCAGCACAACTTCTACAGTTTCACCATCCGCAAGGTAAACCATTAGAATTCTTGCTGCACATCGATCTAAAATCGTTTTTTTTTTTTTTTTAGACGATTTTTATCCCCTCCAATATTTTTCATAACCTCCTCGATCAACAAGTTAAGATCTTAACTGTCAACTTTGATATTCTGTTTTAAATTTCATGTTTTTACTCCCATAAGCATTTTTAACTTATACGATAAATATACAAAAAATAATTATTTAAATAGAAGTGAATCTTATACAAAAGTGATTTTCGATTCATTTCGCTCGATGCTACTTGCTGTAAGTATGAATATGCTGTATGCATTGGTTGGTTCTAAATCCTTTTAACCGCCTGAGGTTGTAGAAAGTACGTGTAGAATAAGCCAACAATACTGGTTGGTTGCTACAGTCCTTTAGGCATAAGATTGTCGTTCATCAGAAGCCCCAATTATATTAGTTATAGTTCAAGATTATTTTTTTTCTTGCGATTTCGAGCTATATTTGCGTATTTTTTTTATGCATATAAAATACGAATTGAATCATTTGTTCAATTAATGACTTGTTTTTTTGCTGATGAACATAATTTGGTTCAAACAAAACTTTATGTGCACCGGAGATGAAAATTTCCTTACACATCAGCTGAGTGGTTAGAGCTCTGGCCCTTCGTTCAAAAGAATCTAGATTTGAATCCCATTCATTGCTGCGATGTTATAAGTGGTTCAGAATCCACTTCAATCTAAAAGTTCCAATCTTTTTTATCCTCGTGTAACAAGACAATTATCGACGACAACAAACCAAACCATGCTCTCAACTTCAAATTCATATTTAATACAATAAGCGATTTCATAAAGATCAATTTTGATCATTTATGAATTTTAGTTTAAAAAGTGTTTCTCCCGCCTCGTTTTAAGAGTAAAATAGGACCACCAACTTAGTAATCATTAAATTACTGAAGTTTTATCTGTCTACCAAGAGAACTGCCCCCTCTACAAAGTCTGCCCCAATCTGTCTGTAGTAGAAACGGACGCATACCGATCTCCACTGGTGATATTTGAAGAAAGGAATTCAAGTTTGTGTCACAATGAATCACTTTTGACACATTGAAAATATAAATTTTAATTATTTTTGCTTGCCGCCCGGAGAGAGCCAGATCCAACACATTTCATGTGCCTTTTTTCAAGCTACAATAGCGGCCGCTTAAACCTAACTTTATTACCTGATTCCACCCTAACCAGAAAACACCATTTAATTCAAGCCACTCGCCATCAGTACTGAAGATTAAGGTCCTCTTCGGGGCCATGGGTTCCATCAATCCAATTTCGTTGTCGTTGTCCCAACTCAAAATGAACAAGCCCTGTTCCTATAGCGACTAACGACCGGTAGAGGTAGCACTTTTCGTAGTAGACAGACAGTAAGGCCTATAGGTGTTTTCACACCAAGAATAGATTGCATTATAAGAGCGAAATAAACTCACACCAATTCCTTGATTTTAGGACAGAATGAATCTTTCTTTGCTGATATTATGTTTCCTCTTTGGGCTCACAATAGGTGAAACATGCCGCATTGGAGAAAACTGCGAGGATGGTAAGAACGCTTTCAGATCGATCTTTTCAGGTTTCGGATTAATTCAGCATGACTGGGATCGTAGGCATAGTCATTTTCATGACGTACGACGATCTGTAATAAACCAGATGCATTTCGTGGTGGGGTTATGTCGGAGGTCGGTATATTTACTTACAAGTAACCATCTTAATCCCCCACCAAGGGGTTTCAATGAGATATCCCGACCATCAAAATCTGACCAATTTATGTTTACTGGCGAGATATCTCGTCGACGATCGCCGAATAAAAAGACAGTGCTTGAGTGTCACCGTTGAAAATGACAACGCCGCGCGGCGTTTGGACATTGTAACTCTGTAATACGAAGAAATAGGTCGGTGAAGTCGGCATCGATTTTTAGAGCCAGATATGCAATATTATCCAGTAATAATAACCACTGAAATAAAATTTATAAAGTTGTAATCCGATAAGTGTGCCGAGTTGAATGAAATTTTTATAATGTCGAAAACATTGCAAATTAAATATGAACATAAATGTCCAAAGCATATTGTTATTATTTATACGTAAGTTATTTATTTGTGCACGTGTAAGAAGCTCCTAGTATAAAATCTGCCACACAAATGTATTTTAAACTCAGTAACATTGAAAGTAGCGCACCAAGAAGGGAGCATCGGATTGAAATGAAATGTAATACACATAATGATAAAAATGAGAGATTCACTCGATCCCAAAATCAAGACAACTAAACAAATGCAGAGCGTACAGTTGTGTACAATTAGCCAAATACAGTGCAACTTCAATAGCGCGTCGGACCGCCTCCTGCTGCAATACATGCAGCAAGACGGTCCGGCATTTAGTTGATTAGATGTATGATGTTGTCCTGAGGCATATGGGCCTACAAATCTTGAACAGCCACCTCCAAATCATGTACAGAATGACACGGCGGCATCTGGCGTTTCAGCTGGTTCCTCACATGCTATATAGGGGAGAAGCCAGGAGGTCAGGCCGGCCATGGAAGAGTCTGAACATAACGTAGGAAGTCTTGAGAAACTCGAACTGTATGCGGACGAGCTTTATCTTGCTCGAAAATTTCCCCTGGAAGACCATTTATGAAAGGTCCCACATGGGGTCAAAGATTGACATCAACATAACGCTGGCCCGTTAAGGTTCCAAGTAAAACAATTAGAGTGGACCGGCTATCATTGGCTATGACCCCCTGACCATTACGCCTGCTGTACGAGCGACAGCTTGGATGGAACTGTACCGTTCACAATGGCGCCTCCACACCCGTACGCGGTTATCATCTGCTCCCAAAATGAACCGGAATTCATCACTAAACTCCACGTTTTGACAATCTGTAGCATTCCACGTCGCTCTGACTTGGTACCACTGTAAACGGAGTCGCCGATGTTTCGGTGTTAAAGGCAGTACACGAATAGAGGGATTGTATTGCAGATTCGCTTCCGCAAGGCGTCTGGAAAGGGTTTGTAGAACAACTGGCACCCCTACATATGATTGTATCGTGGAACGAGTCACTGTGGGAACCACGAGCGCTTATCGCACGTTCCTTTGATCCACTATCCTCGTCGTATTTCTGGTCGCTCCATACCCTGTACGCCGCACGTGGGTAACATCTCGTGACTTCTGCTCCCAACATGTTCTGACCGCACGCTCCTAACGATCGACCTAAGAGAGCAATACGGCGCGTCAACCAGCCTGCGGTTTTCATGCCGATGATGACACCCCTCTCAAACTTGCTTAACTGTGAGAAATGTCTTCTCACGCGTCTACCTGGCATTCTTCGCTTACTTAAGACCTCCTAGAGTCGGAATGTGATCGTCACGTTAATGAATCTTCCATTATACGCCGGTCCCACTGCCCGATTGCAGCGCCACTGCAGGGTGTGTGGACATGCGCATTAGCACCAAACTTGGATCATTAGTACATTAGATCTCACTGTACTTATTTGCAAAGTTTCGCGATTGTACCTTTCTTCCTTCTTGGTGCGCTATTTTCAATGTTCCTGAGTGTAATTTATTATTTAACTGCATTACTCGTTCGTGTATGTGTTCTACTGAGTTACTCATTTTGTGCATATGCCTAAGATCCATCCAGAAAATCCCATGTAAAATGAAAATGTAATTGTTATAAAGCCACTTCAACTACAACACATACCACCGGAAAGAAAAATTCAATAGATGTCAGAAAAGCTCAAATTGGTTAATGCCGAACGATGCAGATTGTATAACAACGCAATGTGAAAGGCGTCAACGTTGGCGCTAGCAGTTCGAGCGGCACCGCCGCCTGAAACAATTTGGCTTGGAATGTGAAATCTTTAAGATTTCTTTTAAAGGACTTTTAGGGACCAGATGGTCGAAATATATACACCCTTGAAAAGTCCATTCGCGTGTTAACAGAATGGAGTTTACAAAAGATAATTCAACGTCTTTTACACCTACTGCCGTAGTTCGCTTTCAGGAAATGTAGGTGGATAATACCCCAATCAACTATTTAAGTTACTCTACAGCCCTTAACACACAACTGCCACAAGCCTATCGAAAATCCTGAAATCGTTACTAGAAGTTTTTTTGTCTATCCAGTTAGCCCTGCCTAGACTTGTCCGGATATCTGGGGAGAACAAAATTGCAATGTTTAAAGAAAATCGGAAAAGGTCGAGTTGTGGGCTGTGAATATTTGATATGGAAGATTTATTCAACCTAAGTATTTCGACAAGATATCTCATCCAAGATATGATCAATTTTGTTAAGGACGAGATATCTCGTCGAAATAAAATTGCCCTATTACTCTAAAGAGAATGAATATCCAAATAGAAAAACAAATTGTCCCTTGCCCAGAACAGCGGACGGTTTAGAGCAGGTGTTTCCACCAGATGCTATATTGGGTTAAGTTTTAGGAATAATTTTTTTTTTACTTCTCGCGTTCTTATGTGCACGAACAATACGTTCTTTCTGTTCTGTTAAGAATGAGTTCGTGTTCCTGGTTCCGTTAAGAATAGGAATGCGACAATATCTTTACATAGAAGCTTTAAAAATATTCTGAGCTCCAGAGAGACAAAAGGTGGAAACGCCTTCCTCGCCTTATAGATTCCATGTCAAGCCTGACACCTGGTATGTCGAAACCTCGCCGTATTTTCCCGAGATCTTTTTACCGAGGGTGAGTCTATCTGTTCTTCGGGTTTTGCCATTGGTCCCCATCTCTTTTCTCCTGGACTTTCATCTTTTGTTTCACTTCATTATTTGTGATAGTTTATTTTTCTGTGTATTTTCGAGGGCCTTTTTATTTAACTGTTGGTTTGGACTATTTCATACTTTACTTCCTGTAATAAATTATCTTTTAAATTTTAAAAGAACTGTGTTCAGTCACTTTATTGTTCATAGGAGGCATATCACTATTTAAGCTAAGGATTTTTCACTATACGAGGCAAACATATTTTCAACTCAACATTAGTAAATTATAAGGCAGTTTTCGAAGCAAAGCTACAGGAGTGTTGAAAACAAATTCCCGTCCTTATTTTTAACCATGATTGTCATGTTACACTCAATAAATGCATGCATTTTTGTAAATTATTTCAGGGTGTGTGTTTCATACTTAACACTCCGAGTGATAACCCTCCTATGAGATATCTCGTCATTAGGATATAAATCGCAATTTTTTTCATGTTGACGAAATCCAGATGTGGTCCGTCTTATTCTAATGACGAGATATTTCGTCCATGAAGAGCTGTTTACTTTTGTTAATGACGGATACCTCGTCGAAACAACCACCAGGAGGGTTAATCATTCATAAACTGTATTTTCAGAGTGCTGTCACCGGTTTATGGAGGGTTGGATTCGGGACAAGATTAAGGAAGTCGTGGAACGGTTAAAAAAGCCTTTGGTGGAAAAAATATTTAAACCAGTCGAGAAGTCGGTTATTCCTGCAGAAAATCCATATTCCTTCGCAGACAGAGAGCGAGTGAATCCAAAGAAAGGTAAGAGCACTACCTCAATAACTAAGACATGCTTATTTTAGACCATTAATGTATTGCACATGATAGAAAAATAATTGAACTTTCACCTCATGGTATCATTTATCTCCCGTTTTGGAGAGGTAGGTAGTTGAATTAGGCCCGGTACACACATCCGATTTTTCAACGTGCGGCGCCGTTGCGGCAACGAAGCCCGACTATGTACACATAACCGTGAAATGACGCAAGTACTCATTTCGCGCAATTTGCGACAAATATTCTATCGAAGAAAACGTTGTTATTTCATTTATTTGGTGTAAAAAAATTATAATTTGAAACACAAAATAAACGTTACTGTATACAATCATTTATTAATTATTATTTGTCTTTAATTTATTTGTGAAGACAAGGCACTTCAGACCGGAGTAGCATGTGCGGCGAGCTGCGGCGCCCTGGGGAACTGTGGTACAAATTTCACGCAAGTTGGACGTGCGTCGTCGCAGCGGCACCGGAGCCATGTGTGCACTACTCAATTGGATCTAATGTATCTCAGACCGCACTTGCGTTGCGGCAGCGGCGCCGACGTTGAAAAACCGGATGTGTGCACCGGGCCTTAACGTCTCACCTGTAGCAACAAACACAGCCGGATATTGGCGATGGTCTGGGAAGCATCCCGAACGAGAAAAAGATACGAGAACACGTCGTAGTTCTTAACCACGGTCAGATGACGAGGTCAATACAGTATGTTGGCACCCCGCTGTCCGAACGTGCATCTCCCCCCCCACCTTCCTACATGACGGGGTTTGGTTGGATCGAGTTTCGAAGTCGCAACCTCCCGGTTGCTAATCCTGCACTTTCACCCGGTTTCCGCGGCACTTCGTGTAGGACTTGAGGGATGGTGCCGTAACTCCGTGTAGGACTTGAAGGATGGTGCCATAATTCCGTGTAGGACTTAAGGGATGGTGCCATACTAAAGACTAAAGAGAGTGATCCGAGGATTTTAGCTATTCTGGATAAGAATATGGTCAGGTGACCGACTTTAGACAAGATATCCACTTTTTTTAATGAAATTTTAGAGTTCTTGATGGGCACATTTAGTCGGTAGATGTTCATCCCCTTTCGGTTTAAAAGAACAATACTACTTTTTTACTTTGTGTGTTTCGGTTACAAGCCGACGAATCATCGTTTCAGTCAATGTTGATTATTAAATAATTTTTTCGGTCTGAACTCTCTCCATCAGAGCGAAAGTACGGCGATGGCCTAGTTGATAGAGTCCTCGATTAGCAGTAGGAGGGTTGCGAGTTTGGAACTCCATCCAACCAAAAACCGTTGCGTATGTGTACGCTAAATCAGACGAGCTTTTGTATTGGTACATGTTTCCTGCGTATATTTCCGAAATGACGTCACTTGGAAACATTTAAAAGAAACTGTTACCCATCGAGCGAGAGCATTGGATAACCAAAAGTAAAATCCTCTTCGATGGTTTTGTGTTTTCACTACAAAACCCTCCATACACCATTACTTTAAAATATGCTTTTAAAGGCTATACATTCCTTCGCTCTGTAACTATGTGTAACCATGGTAGTTTTCCACTATTTACGATCATAAAATTTTCACTAATTTGATTTAAGACTAGCTACTGGCGTGGCCAGCACGGGATTGGCCGTGACAATTCTTTTAGTGGGGTGAGGTGTGACCACGACTCGCTAACCCCCGGTGATTGCTACGAATTCACATTAACCATCATGGCATTGCCCGTGGTGTTGGTTTGCTTGCCAAACCAAATGGAAATTCGTAGCCTATTGGAATGAATTCCCTACGAATTCCTAATTGGTTTGCTTCGCATACCAAATTATGAATATTATGACGCAAACCAACACCACCGGCAACGCCGTGATGGCCTCGTCGTTGTCAAATTCGAATTGCGAAGAGATCCAATCGGCGTGACGTCACAATCTCTTGCGAAAATATAAATATTTAACTGAAAAATTATTTATTAAAAATATAAAAAATGTATATATGTAAACGTATATATGTGGTGAAAAATTTCCGCAGATTTCAAATTCGATGAAATTTTTAATCTGTCTTAAACGATCCCGATTTTACAAAAAAGAACTAGACGATGCCAGTCAAGATGTTTTTTATTTGTTTTGCTGAGTGCAAGAAATGAAATCTGTGTTTTCTTGAATCTCGAATCAAACGAAGGTCATTCTCCGTAGCGGCCCCCCTGTCGTATTGGAAAAAATATAAAAGTTTCAATTTAAAAATTATTTGTTTAAAGAAAATCATATTTTTAGGTATTGATCTAATGTGAAATTTTCCGCAGATTTCAAATCCGTTGAAATTTTTACTTTGTCTTTAATGGTCTAGGACAGGGAAGGCGAACGTATGACCCGCGGGTCAGACACTGACCCACGCATGCTTTTTAAATGACACACGCGTTGATTTTTATAAACTTTCCTCGGTCTTATAAACTTTCCTTAGTATTTTCCTCAGTTACAAAAACATTTTCAAAGCAATGGAAAATACGCTTGACGTTCAAGAAAATGCAATACAAAAATATTTAATGACTTTATACACTAAATGAAACAAGCCTTTGAGGATAGATTTAATCAATATAAAAGTATGGAAAATACATTTCACATACATACATATCCATACAAAACGAAATTCGAAACAATGGAGTTAAACGAATTTAAGTGGCTAGGTATCCATGATTTAGAAATGGAATTAGTTAAATATTTCAAAGCAGCATAGTTTTGGGAAAATAAATTTGATAACTTGATTTCCGAAGTAGAAGGGAAAATATCTGAAATTAGTGCAAATTAGAATAATCCTACAATAATATTATATTAAATGTATGGGTTTATTTACCAAATAATTTTATATCAATGAAGAAACTTGCTAATGCTCTTTTAACGATGTTTGGTTCCACATATTCATGTGAAAAATTGTTTTCTTCGATGAATTTTGTGAAGTCTACCAATAGAAATAAACTCGGAAATGAATTGACTGCAAAATGCGTTAAACTAATGAATACTGAATATGAACCGAATATTAAGAAATTATCTGACAAAAAACAAAAACAGATTTCTCAGTAAATATACTTTAACTTTGTTGTGCATACACCTGTAACTATATTATCTATTAAAATATAATATTTCATATATACTATCTATGTTGTTTTTTTCCCTTGTTCATTAAAAACTTAGTGCAGGGGTTGCTGGGCATGATTTCTCCCCTTTTATATCGATTTTTTGCTCTTTACTTGCAAAAGTAAATTTGTAAAACAAAAAGGAATCTTCAACTTTTAAAGGATTAAAAAATTGGGAACCAAAAACAATAGTTTTTCACCGTGCTTCCTTTCCTCTGTCCAAGCGACCCACGAGCTAGTACTGAAAGGATAATGAACAAAATTTGACTAACTTCTTAAAAAGGTTCGCCGTCCCTGGTCTCTATCAGATAGAAAAAAAAAACTATATAACTCCAATTAAAACTTTTTATTTGTTTTGTTCTTGAGCTAAAAGCGTTCCTCCGCTTCAATCCAACGGAAGCATGGAAAAAAAAATTTAGAATATGCCATATCTTTATGCTGTTGCCATTCAAAAGATAACACTAACATTTAAATTCATTAAATTATTTTTTAAATGTTCTAGATTGAATTTTAAAATTCAGGCTTCGCACAAAAATTGCAAAAAAATCCGGACTACCTGTGTGCCAAATCCCATTATTGTAAGTGCCATAGATTCGTCAGGACAGTCATGCAAACACTTCCTTTTATAATAGAGAGAAGGCCATGCTATCTCAATTGGTTGAGTCTGGAAATAGCAAAAGTAAGGTTGCGAGTTCAAAACTTGATCCAACCAAAGAAAGTCGTGTACGTCAGGTAGTTGTATGTTAAATCGGACGTGGTCTCAAATTTCTTCATGCTGGCTTGGTGTTGACCTCGTTATCGGATCGTGTTCGAAATACGAGTTGACGTCCCGATTATTTTCTTTTGGGATTGCTCCCGGACCGTCGGCAATAACCCGTTGTGTTGCTCTAGTGCGACGTTAATTAAATTACCAATCTTTCAAGTAAATGTTTTCTCATGAGAGAACATTTAGTTTGTACCTTTATTGTTCCAACTTTTTTGCTTAGGTGCAGGTCACTCTTTTGGATCATTAAAACTTTCACTGTATGTGTATGTCTATTACTCGAAAATGTATGTTTTGTGCAGCAGGGCCAAGAGGACCCTTGTGCCATAAAAAAACCCTGACAAGCCATTTTTTTTATTGAATGCTATTTTACTCTTTCAGCTCCAGAAACTTTCGATGGCTTATTAAGCGAATTTTGGGGCAGTGAAACGTATTAGCGTATGTAAAACAGAAAAATGGACGTCCGTCTAGAAGACTAAGGAAAAAGATAAAAATAGTAGTGTAGATTTAACAAATGTAAATAAATTTATGCATAACCCACTCTCTTTATCGCTTTATTTTTTAAAATTACATTTTAATAAACCCAACCACGTTGTAAACGACAGTAGAAATACTTGGAATACCAGCTGCACAATGAAAAAACATTTTAAACTGTTCGAATATTGAAACGAAATAAATCTATACTATTTAAAATAGAATTCAAATTTATTACAAACACAAAATATATTAATTTTAAGACCTGATCGGCTTATCAAATGCACAAGTAACAAGAACTGCATGTGAGAAAACAACTCTCGGAAAAACAATTCTCAATCTAAAGTTCACACACATAAAACGGAATGCGATACCGATTGATCTATTAGTCCAATCATAAAGTCAGCCATCAAATAATACTTGATACGAATAGTTCTGAATAAGAATACAAATTCTGAAAATCCAATATAACCCTTGCCGACCAACCGGTATAGTGGTTAAGGTGTTAGCCTCTAGATCGGAAGGTTCCTTATTCGAATCCGGGTCCGGACATGGATGTTTGTAAACGTATGGTGTAGAGGCGGCTGGTGCACCTTAAATCTGTCGTGGCCGAAAGTCCTCACGTTGGGTTGGCGTGGAAGTTTGGAGAGTGGGGTGCCAGTTCAGGTGTTGCTTTATCATCTGACCGTGGTTCAAAATTACGAGGTGTTGTCCTCGAATCTTTCCCTTAAGGGACTGATTCCGGACCGTCGTCAATAGCCCGTTGTGTTGCTCTAGTACGACGTTAACTAAAATTACTATTACCAATATAACCCTTGAAACAATAATTCCGATAGAAAGCCACTGTTAATATGAAACACATTATAATTTATTAGTCTTAGGTTTTTTTCAGAAGATTAATTACCCATTTCTTAAAATTAAGATTTAAATTTTTAAAGAGTGAGGTATTTCAACTGTTACTCTTTCCAAAGTAAAGATAGGAATATTTATAACTATAAAAATAAATCACTCATTTAGAGTTTTTCGCTTTTGTAAACTACTTTACTAGGATTTATTCATTACTAGACACTGCGTGGCCAGCACGGCGTTGCCCGTGACAAATCTTTTCAAAGGGTCAGGTGTGACCAGGGCCGCCCCATAAATTTCCCGGGCCCCTCAACATTTTCCCAAGTATCAATATATTTACAAATACCCACAGTAAATTAATTATGAACTGGTAAGTAATTAAGGAATGAAATATGTATATGTTACGCCTAAAGCCCGAAGTGTGGCCACTTTGCGATCTAGCAGGACTTCGATATGGATAATAAAGTATAATCAGAAAACTATCTAATAAATATCTCTATAGAAAGATATTGTAAGAAACCCATGCAAAAAAAACATACATTAAACGCTGAAGACTAGTCAAAAATCCGAAAACTTTTGCAGTACTGAGAAGTGAGCAGTAAATCTTCTATTCTTCGAATTAATGAATGTATCGATGACGTCAAGGAACCTCATTTTGGATGCCAGTTCATGCTCAATTGAAAACATTCCAAGATGATTCAATTTTTCTTGGCCCAAAGTAGATCGTAAATGATTTTTGATTATGGATAATTTACTGAATCCTCTCATCAGAAGCCACAGTGATGGGAAGAGAAATAAAAATTCTTAAAGCTATGCAAAGTCCTGGGAAAATAGATTGCAATTTTAATCTATAGATATCATTTAGAAGGGAAAGTGGAAGAACTTCCCTTTAGTTTCTAACTTAGCTGAATAGGGAAAAGCTTCGCGAACGGTCTTGTACATCTGAATTTCATTGATGAGATGGGCAACTTTTTGCAACAAATGAAACTTTTTTTTCACACGTTCTATGCTGCATGTAAAGTACCAAAACCGAAATTCTTCCTACATGGGGTGTATTGTAAGTGAGTTAAAACCACAACATAAATGCAACTTTCTGCATAAATGCAACTTTTTGCATAAATGCAACCACCTGTAACTTTTCAAAATTTAGCATAAAATTAATTACTATGAAATTAATATTTCATTTTTGTCCTTTGAATCAACCCTTTGATCACGTGTGTTTGATCTTGCGAACGCCGAAGTATTGCGGATCAAAACAAGAAGTTCATGGAAAGAAGGTGTTCGTCTCTTAACAGACGAAAGAGAAATAAATGGCAATTTAACGCATTGCTTGGCACTCTTTATGAAGAGTGCCAATGCGTTATCGACTGCAGAGTTTGCGAGGTGAGTGTCGATCATCAATATGTTGTTCGCATTGTAGATGACGTTTTGAAATCTCTGAATGTTGAGCAAAAGGATTTTTCGTTTCTGCTATCCGATACAGCACATTATATGACTGCGGCTGGAAACACTCAAGGTGCTTTACCCGCGATTGCTCCAAGTTACTTGCGTGACACAACTTGTTTCACAACGGCAGAAAAAGTCCTCGGATTTTACACAAATGTGGACAAACTCGTCGCTTTTGTTAAAGCAGCCACAGTACAAAACAAGCTCCGAAAAGCCGCTTTTCAAACCATCGGCCAACTGCCTGAGCGAATACTCACAAGCCGGGCTATGTGGATTCGGACAGCATTGTACTACGCCGACCACCTTCCCACTGTAAAGAACATAGCGAGCGATTTCAGTGACGACGACATTTAGTGCGTCGCGTAAAAAAAAGCAGTGTGGCCCAGAGGTGCCAAAAAGTTTGCTCAAATCAAAAAGAGCTTCGTAGAAAAGTCACAATTGAAAGCGTACAACATCGAGACAGCGTATGAACGTATCAGATCGATGGATTTCAAAGATCTTTACAACCTTAAAGCGTATCATAAAAAACAAATGGAAAAGAATAATGACTTGACGGTTATTGCTACACTTCCCCGAGATGATTTTCCTTCCAAGTCAGTATTTGTTAGTGCAAAAATGTCAGGCAACATCAGTCTCTGTTCAGCGCAGTTTTTCAATGTTAAAGAAATTAATGGCCAAGGATCTGCCATTCAATCATCAACGTTCTTCTTTATTTAATGATGTATTATAATACTGTTGTACACGACTGAAACTGTCAATAAATTTTGAATTATTTCATTTTTTACGAATAATTTATTTTTGATTTTAGTGTATCAAAAATAAATGCAACTTTAGGTAATGATAAATGCAACTTTTCCCATTTTTACTGCAACAAAAAAGTTCAAAAAAGTACTTTCTTTATCGTCCTCTTTTTTTAAGAAAATTCTGCATCTATACCCATCATAGAAACTGTGTCTATAGCTCTATTTAAGTATACAGGTCAAGGCCATTGTTTTCTTAAATCTTTATCTATTGTTTCAGTTAACGTTTTAGTGTTATTCATTTCGATATCAAGGGAGATATCTTTTGATTGCAGGATTAAATTTCTTGTATTAATTTGCTCTAGTATGTCCTGTCCTTCCAAATATTTAACTTAATTAAAGTTTCAAATTTTGAAATATAATTGAGGAAGCCATTTACTTCTACCGTTCCCTCTTGCGATAAACTACATCGCTTTTTTACATCTTGAAGGGCTTTTAAAACGTCAGGTAGTTTTTCTAATATAGGTTTCACTGCCTCAATTCTTGCACTCCATCTTGTCTCACAAAGACCGTGCAGAGACCTCCCATCAGTATGTTCTAGAAGCAGTTCCCATCGCCGTGGGCTAGCGCAAAATAAATTGTAAAGCTGGTTTATTTAAGTTGAAGTATGTGATTACTATTTCATTACTCCTTATGGCATGTAAACCAACTAAGTTCAAACTATGAGCCGCACATGGGGAAAAAAACTGCCTGTGGATTGATTTGCTTACCTGGACACCATTTATTTGCCCAGACATGTTGGATCCATTATCATAACACAGCCCGCGGGCGGTTTTGTAAATCAATGTGATGCTTTTCAAAAACATCTATTATTTATTGGCTAATAGCATCTCCTGTTTTTTTTTCTCGATAAATTAAAGTAATCTAAAAAGCTTTCACGAATTTCCCATTTCTCATCTTCTTTGTTGAAAAGTACGTATCTCAAAATTAGAATGTTTTGTTCTGTTTTAGAAACATCTAGTGTTGCTTCGCAAATAAAATAAAAATATACCGCTTCTTCTCACACTTTCTTCTAAAATTATTTTTAGCATTTTTTGTCCACACAAAGACAAAAGCTCATCTTGAGCTCGCCAAGATAAATAATGAGCTGTCTTTTCGTGCTTTTCTTGACAGCTTTTCACAAATATTGTATATTCCCTCAGAAAAGAATCATATTTGGCTAACAACACTATTAACCCCAAAAAGTTTCCGTTGTCATGTTCACCTAACTTACAAGTGCTTTCTCTAAAAGGTAAATTTCTGGATGCTAAAAATATCACTACATACAGAAGCCTTTTCAATAACTCCCGTAAGAAGTCTCTTTCTTTTATGAGTAGTTTTTGAAACGCGGAATCCACGCCGCACCCTCTAATATAATTGACAACAGTCTAATATAACAGTCTAATGGATCCGCGAGACATCCATTAGACTGTTCGCTGGATCTCCAACTTAAATAGTAGCATTTATGATGCATGTTGTTTTCATGATCTGATAGAATAGTGTACAGCTCTTTCCATGTCGTTTTCTTGTAATTAAATCCTTCACTTAGAATCAGGATGCCAATCTGGATGTTGCTAGCTTTTTTGTTAATCGTTTTGAAATAACAAACATGGCCAAAAAAGAGTTTTTTCTGACTTTCACTCCAAACTAGCAATCACTCTTAACTTCAAACTTGTTTTTAGAGCACTTCGAGTACAAGTGATGTTTGGTAAACTTTCTATTTTGATTGTCTCAAACTGTTGAATAGAATTAAGGTTAATTTCGGTGAAGCCTTTTCTTATAATTATATCCCTGCCAATACTGCTTAAAGGACCAGGCCATTGCTTAGGAATGCTAGGATCTCAATCACCACATACATCAGGGTCTAAGTTAGTTCCCGGTTCAGATGTTACCTCTTGTTCCAAAGAACCTTCACTATGCAAATTTTCGGTTGAGAAAATTACTGCTCCCTCTGATGTCGAAGGCAAACTTATATCCGACACGCTGTTATCTTCAGGTAAAAAGTAGCTACCTATAGTATTTTTAATATTCGCTACTTCTCTAGAGAATTTTTCATCCCTTTGACGTTTTCCCCAACGTTTTATGTGCGTCCGATTTATGCACATAATCCGACATGTTTATGGAAAAAATGACAAAACCCTACAAAATAAGCAAAAAAACGCACTTGGTGTTTTTAATAAATTGCAATTGATTTTTTCTTCATTTGGAATAAGTTCCTTATAATTGATTTTTTAATTATTGGCGGCTCAAAAGGAGCAATCAATTCAATTAAGTGCCTAACACTGGTTTAGATGTATTATGATTGTTTTTTTCATAAATAGGTAAGTTCTTAATTTGGTTATTTTTAAATTACTTCTATGCTTTTATGCCAACTTTTACTATACATACTTATAGCAATGATTGGGAAAAGTAGCATTTTATCACTGCTTTTTGTTCCGACTTTATTCAAATTTATTTTAAATAGATGCCAGGAGCTTGCATCTGAAAGGGAGCCGAAGAACAGATTAAACGTAAAACATATTTTGATAAAGGAACCGTAACGCGTAAGTTTAATCCTGGAGATTTGGTTTTGCTTTTGGCTTCGTATAAACCGAATAAGATCGCATTTCAGTGGATTGGGCCTGGAGAGATAACCCACACTTTGAAAGGTAAAAACAGGAAGGAAGAAATGGAATGGTCAGCGGAATGTTATCAGGCATTCCACAAACTCAAACAGAAATTGACTGAGAAACCTGTGTTGTACTCTCCTGACTACAGTAAAGAGTTCGTTATTCAGACGGACACTTCGGATAAAGGAGTTGGTGTAATTATGGCACGAAAGGATTTAAATAATACTGACCATCCTGTCCTTTACCTTAGTCCTAAGTTTTCAGACTAGGAGAAGAAGTTCACGACTACTGAAAAGGAGTGTGCTGTAATTATCTTCGCGATTAAGAAACTTAGACACTATCTAGATGGACAGGCCATTACAATAGAGACGGATCATAATCCTCTCGTCTCGTTGAGAACATATCATAACCCTCGTTTAATGAGGTGGGCCCTAGCTTTGCATCCTTTTGATTATAAAATTATTCACAGGGCCGGCAAAGAGAATCAGAATGTAGACTGTTTAAGCAGAATGCTCGCAGATTAAAATGTAATTAATTATTTGTATACAAAAGTGTAAAATTTTGTGTTGTATATATTTTGCTTTATTCTACCGCCTCTGGTGATGTAATCAGGTGAGCCATGTCTAACCGATTGCCTTACAGATTTTTACCGATGGAAAAAAATCTCCTTAAGGGTGGGGAGGGGTTGTGAGGAATGAAATAATAATTCCCACGTTTCCATAACACCCCGCGAAAAAACCCTCAAGTACCGCCGCAAATTCCTTGCGACAAGACGACGTTCGCGCTTGGAAATAAATCACGCTTCCATCCATATAATCGAAAGAATCGCCACGGACCTAGAGTCCTAAAACGTATTCCCAGGACGCAAGTGCCTGATAGATCTGCGGATCGGATTTAAATTGTTTAAACCCACATCAAGGAAACCGTTTCTGAAAGACCCCGCGGTCTGCTGAAGAGCTCGTTCATTCTTGACTGCTGCGAGGATTAAGAGATCTTCTGTTCGTTCAACTTGAACTCTCGTGTTTTCACTGCAGGAGGCCATCTCCTCTATGTTCACCGTGAACTCTTGTTTTAATTTTCTCGGAGGCCATCTCCTGTGAAATGCTGTAAAAAGTGGTTTTGATAAACAGTAATCCAGAAACCCTGAATAAATTTCACCTTATTCCGGGCAGAATCAATAGTGCTTTTCCCTGCATATTTTATTATATGACCGCTACCAGGGTTAGGCGAGTACGTCACAATATACGTAAGGTAGCGCATAAAAGTAGCCTCGTGATAGGACTTTGAGTTGTAACGTCACTGGCACTGCTGGAATTTGTACGTAAGCTTTGTAGAGTATGTGTTGACCCAAACTCAATAGCAATTGTGTTGCTCCAGTGCAACGTTAATTAAATACCTGTACCTCGTATCAAGAGGCTGGTTGCGGTGGACCGGCTGGAAGAGTAAAGGCAGAGTCGGTCAAAGAGAAATTTATTGCAGATTCGAGATGATGATTTGGCGACCCCTCCATTTGAAAATTCGCCGTTTGTTTCCTTCCCCTTAGAATAGCCTACCGTGAAATAATTTATTTCAATGTGTATAATGCGTATTTTATATTGACAAGGTTTTTTTTCCTACTAAACCTTCATAAGCTGGAGGATTTTGTAAGATTAAACATATCCGTTGTACTTAAAAATAGTTCTGCCATGATAACTGGCTTACAAAAAAATTAATAGTACTTCTTCATCTCGAAATAATTTAACACAGTAAACATTGCATTTACATTATAGCGAAATATGTACAACTAGGGGGCCCGCGCCCTACTCGCTGACGCTCGCCAACCTCCGGAGGAATGCTTTGCAATCCTCATTGGTTCGCTGCTCGAACCTTACTCGCTTCGCTCGCATTAATGGAGACATGTGTCCTAGCAGAAGAGATTGTTTACAAAATACGATACTCCAAAAAAATATTTTTCAAACGTAAATTTGTAATACTGCAGAAAAGTTATGGAGTACCTCTAGAATCAGAACTCGAGCAATTTGGAATTCAAATTAAAACTTTGGGCGAATTTAGACTTGAAATGTGAGCGCCTCTTTGGAAATCGAATACCCAGCATGCTGTTTGTATATAAGCTACAACAGCTCGACTAATATCTATATATTTTCAATAAAATTTCATCCGATAAAGCTATAAATTCAATTGAGGCGCAAGGCTTCTTGGTAAACAATAGTACAGTGTTGCCAAAATGCGATAACAAATAACATCTTTTTTACGTGCCACGTAAGAGAATTATATATATAGATGTGTATTTAGAATTTCAGAAATTGAATATTAAATAATCGAATTATTATTAAAAATAAAATACGCTGAAAAATATTCTTACTATTATATGATTGATGAAACACATACTGATGAAGAAAAAACTACCAAAATAGAAACATCAAAATTGATTTTTCTGGCCTTTTGCTTTGCGAATTCTCCTAAGATTGTGTCTGTATCGGTGGCATTGAGCACCTCATTTTCTCAAACGCTTTTGGGAAATGATCGACCACAGGTAGTTTTTAATTAGTGTTAATTTGGAAACATTCCTCTCCCCACTAGCAACTGATATAGGAATGGTAAGTATGATTCCTAAACTCACAAAAAAAAAACAGGGGGAAATGTTTCTATGAAAGAATTAGTATTAAGTAATATAACATAAAGTCTTGTTTTTTCGGTGCAGCTCTTTGGTGGCAGCATCGGTGCTAAAAGTAAAATCTCATCCAGCAGCTCATTTCCATCTACATCATATTAGGTTTTGTCATTGAGAGTCTGCAGATTTAAACAGTACTCTCTCAGTTTATTTTCCCCTATTACTGAAGGTTATGAACGTCACAGAGAAATGTGAAGTTATCACTGTGCTTCTGTATTTGATCAAACCTCTCTGACAAAGAACTGATTGCTTGATTTAAAACCACATAGAAGTTTACATTGAAAGAGGTCTTTCCTGTCCCATAGAGTTTATCTTCACCTTCATAAAAAAATTGTTTCTGAATTTTTCTTTTGTGTTTTTTTTGTGTGCGGTGAGCGACGACCATGCCGGAGCCAGTGCCGTATAGGGTTCTGGCGCCCTTGGCAAAAGTAGTACTGGGCGCCCTCATGTCAAAATGTATGCATGCAGAACTAGGACTAAAAATAAAAGAGTAACTGGATATACAACTTCATTTGTAATGAAAAATTTTCACAAAATAAAGCACCCCCCCCTCATGGAAAATTGTAAAACCTTACACCTACTACATTAATTTTTTTTGCTTTTCGCCAGTCTAATTCTGTGATTATGTATATCACTATTCTGTGATAAAAGAGTAATTGGATATACAACTTCATTTGTAATGAAAAATTTTAACAAAAAAACTACATGGAAAATTGTAAAACCTAAAACCTACAACTATACTTTTATTACCTTTTGCCAGTCAAATTCTGTGATTATGTCGTAGAAGTCCGTATTTTCAGTTATTAAAATGGATGAAATAGCAAGGTTTGTCAAACGGTGTCTTACCTCATGCTAGACCGGAGAGCTAGTTTAAAATCTATATCAACTTACTAAAACTGCGCTCGCATGATGCCACTGCATCCAGTAAGGTAAGAAAAATCCCGAGGGCAATTTCTATGTATAATAGGATATGGATCTTTAAGAGAATATTTGCATACTAGGGGGCCCGCCCCCTGCTCGCTAACGCTCGCCAACCCCCGGAGGATTGCTTCGCAATCCGCATTGGATCGCTGCGCGAACCTAAGCTTGCTTCGCTCGCATCAATGAAGACATGTGTCCTAGCAGAAAGAATTGTTTACAAAATATGATATTCCAAAAAAATATTTTTCAAATCTAAATTTTTTGCTGTTTTTCAGAAAAGGTGGAGGGCGTTGAAAAAAAAATCTAAACCAATCAGAGCACGTTTAATTTCACTTCAAAACACGGTTTAATTTCAATCAGATAACGTCTTTAATCCTAATCTTAATAGGGTTGCCATAAAAACAGCCAAAGGAAAGGTTACCACTTTGGCGAGAAAAAAAGACTGTCCCGTTTCCTACCACTCCACCCAGAAAAGATATATACAGTACCTCTGAAATCAGAATTCAAATGAAAACTTTGAGCAAATTTTGACTCGCAATGTGAGCGCTGATTTGGAAGTAGAATACCCAGCATGTTGTTTGTATGTACATTTACCCCTGCACTTGAGCCAACCACGCTCTTTCATTGAGTTTGTAGTCGAAAGTTGTAGTGCAAGCGTCTTGTTGAACTATAATTGTTGACCCTGAAAAGGATCTTTTTTTAAATGTCCCTGAAAAGATCCTCCGCTTTATTTGATTTCTATTATTAACTGCACAGCTCGACTAAAATTCATTTTTTTTTCAATAAAATTTCATCCAATAACGCTATAAATTCAATTGAAGCGCGAGGCTTCGTGAAAAGCAAACAATCGTACAATGTTGCCAAAAAGCAATAACTAATAACGTCTTTTTTGCGTGCCACGTAAGAGAATTATATATATAGATACACTTTAACAAGTCAAGTTTGTAGCTGACTCTATTTCCTTAAGAGTTCCACAACTTGAGTTCTTTCAAGAGTTCTACAACTTGAGATTTCAAACATTGAACTTCCTTAACTAAGTCTTCCCCATCAATATCTTTCGAACACTGAATCCCTTCCCCTCCGATTAGAATATTTAATTCTCTTGTCATTGTTATTATTACATTTTCGCGGGAAAAGAAATAAAAGCAGAAATTTGGCCACTTCTGCGTGTACGGCTTCTTTACTGAGTGGTTTTTCTGCGCCAGCCGGCGCATCTTTATTACGGGTGCCCTCGGGGTGGGCTAACCCCGACCAGCCCTAGATACGGCAGTGGCCGGCGACCCCCTTCTTGGAGCTCGATTCGATCGCATTTGTCGCATGAGCATCTGACCGGCCCTGAGAAACAGTTCAGCAACTAGAGGATTACGAGTTCAAATCCAACAAACACCGTCCTGTACAAAGAGGGCTGCTGTACGTTAAATATGTTATGGCCTCATGTTGGCGTGTTGTGGAAGTTTAGAGAGTGGGGTGCCGGCTCAGGTGTTGCCTCGTCATTTGACCGTGGTTCAAAATTACTTGGTGGTGTTCTCGAATCTTTCCCTTGGGGGTTGATCCCGAACGGTCGTCAATAGCCCATTGTATTGCTCCAGTACTCCGTTAACTAAACTACCTACCTACCTTATATCAAAATCTTCAAAAGCATTAATTAATATAATCTATGACCAGTGTCGGATCAAGTCAAATGAATCAATCAAGCGATAAAAATTTCGGGTCAATCAAATTCAAGTTTGGAAAAAAAGTTTCGAGAAAACTCTCATTAAGCTATCGACTAAAACAAAGGTAATCATAAATGTCATGCCATTAACACATTAAATAAATTTATTTAAAATACATTTTGTTTGTATAAATTTCCGTTTTGCTTTATTTTTTGCAAATTTGTCAATTATTTTGGCAGTGTCAATTTGGTTTAAAATGTTTTGCTCTATATACAGAATGGCCAAATTATTTAATCTTTCTTCTCCCATAGTACTCCTTAAATAATAATATTTTACATGCTTTAAAGCAGAAAAAGATCTTTCTCCCTAACGCGTTATTTGTTAAAAAAAATTCAATAATATTTCAACATTCGGAAATATGCTAGACATTTCTTTGGCCACTCGATAGATGTCTGGAGTGGTTTTTATGGTGTCCTCGTTTTCTTTTAGAAATATTAAAAAATGGTCATTTTCATCTTCATATGCACTTGTACATCAATGTCATTTTTGTAAACATCCTTCAACTTTTTTTATAGCGTTCTTTTTTTGTTCTATTGATAAATCCCAATAAAAAATATTCAAAAAGGCTTCACAACAACTTCAAACGTCTAAGTTCTTTGAGAAAATTATGTCTTGATTTTACCACACATGACACAAAATGAATTCACTATGAAATTTTCACTTATTGTAAATTCACTCGTGTCCGACTGCTTTTTTTCATTAAAAAACTTTTTCTCTTTTGTTGTCTGCGAGTTTGTCCATCTTCCACATTAAATAATAGTCTGATGAATCAGTTGCCTCTTTTTCCAATTTTTCAAATTCTTCTCTGAAATTATTGATAAAATTTTCTAATGACTAGTAGGATAGATCATTTCTATAGTTCCCACTGATTGCAGTGATTTACTAGTAGCATTTATTCTTTGCAAAATAGTATTCCAAATAACTGTCATTAAGGCAGTTTCTTTAGAGTTCATTTTCTTCAGAAGTAAAGTAGCTTCCACTGTGGTAACTTTTTTCCCCTTCTGAATTAGGAATTTCACTTAAAGCCTCTTTTATATGGGTGAAACCAAGTTTTATAGCCAACTAGCCACTGCGTGACCAGCACGGCGTTGCCCGTGACAGTTCTTTTCGTGGGGTCAGGAGTGACCACTGCTCGCTAATCCCCGGTGATGATTGCTACGAATTCCCATTTGGTTTGCTTCACAAACCAAATGAGAATTCGTAGCAATCGCCGGGCAATTCGTAGCCTATTCGATAACAGTCATTGTCAAATGCGGCCAAATTCGAATGGCGAAGACATCCAATCTGCGTGACGTCACAATCTCTTGCGAAAATATAAATATTTAATTGAAAAATTATTTGTTAAAAGAAAATCAAACGTATATGGTATCTATTTGGTGTAAAAGGTTCCGCAGATTTCAAATCCGTGAAAAGTTTTATTCTATCTTCAACGATCCCTGAGATAGAAAAAAAGCACGGAAGAATATCTTTCAACTTTTTTTATCGTGTTCTTTTTTCTTTTATTGATAAATCCCAATACAAAAAACATTCATAAAGGCTTCACAACAGCTACATACGTCTGATGGTGGCTTCACACCAAGGGCGACAAAGACAAAAAACATGTCTCTTCGTTATTACGCATGCGTACCACAAACTAATTTTGTTTTTCCCGGTTTGTCTCTGTCGCTGTCACAGCGCTTTCAAGTCTTGGAGAAAGTTCAACTTTTGTCTCTGTCGCCATGCCAACAGCCAATCAGAATAAAAGCTAATCCGATTTTGGTTGATGTTTTTTCCCCCACTGCTTTCTTTCATCATCGGCCAGAAGCTTTATCTTACCACATTGCCATAAAATGAATCATCACCAGAAGCTTAAAGCAATCGTCTTCGCTGTAAAAGGAGTTTTATTAAACGCGGAAGCAATTTATCAGCTATCTTGAAGAATCAGAAGCGGAAATAAATGTTTTGCTTTCGAAAAAGATTATCCGCATGAGCTAATAAATTGCTGTCGCTAGCGGTGTGAAGGCTTTTTTTTAACAGCAATAGAGACAGGCGACAAAATGTTGCCTATCTCTGTTGCTGTCAACGTTGATGTGGAGCCACCATGAGTTCTTTGAGATAATTCTGCCTTGGTTCATTCTTCCACATATGCCATAAAATGAATTGACTATGAAATTTTCTCTTATTGTAAATTCATGTGTTTCCGACTGCTTTGTTTTCATCAAAAAACTTTTTATCTTTTATTGTCTGCGAGTTTGTCGTATCTTTAACATTAAATAACAGCTCTGATAAATCAGTTGCCTCTTTTCACAAGTCATAACTTTAATTATTTCTTTTGCTTCGCTCAAATCCGTTTATCAGGAAATCAAAATGAATTAATCTCTAATCATGCGAAGACCATTCTTCTCGGCGGCGTTCGTATTAGAAAAAATATGAAAGTTTAAATTTAAAAAAATTTTTATTTAAAGAAAATTATATTTTTAGGTATCGATCAAATGTGAAATATTCCACTGATTTCAAATCCGTTGAAATTTTCACTCTATCTTAACAATCTAGGAGATTAAAAAATAACTTCATAACTCCAGTTAAAAAATTTTATGTGTTTTGTCGGCTTCGGCTGAAAGCATTCAAACGGAAACACGGAAAAAATACATTTAGAATCTGTGATCTTTTATTCTGTTGCAATTCTAAGGAAAACAATAACAATTAAATATATCAATAAATTAATTTTAAATGTTCTAGATTGAATTTTAAAATTCGGGCTTCTTACAAAAATTCGGACTAAGATTATGCCAAATCCCATTACTGTAAGTGCCATAGATTCGTCAGGACAGCCCAGACACATACACTTCTTTTAATAAAAGTATAGATATAGACTTTGGTAATTTTTACAATTAACGTCGTACTAGAGCAACACAACGGGCTATTGACGACTGTCCAGGATCAATCCCTTAAGGGAAAGATCCGAGGACAACACCTCGTAATTTTGAACCACGGTCAGATGACGAAGCAACACCTGAGCTGGCACCCCCACTCTCCAAAATTCCGCACCAACCCAACGTGAGGACTTCTGACCACGACAGATTTAAGGTGCACCAGCTGTCTCTACACCATACGCTTCCAAACATCCATGCCCGGACCCGGATTCGAACCAGGAACCTTCCGATCTAGAGGCTAAAACCTTAACTACAATACCGGTTGGTCGGAAACCACTATACAGCATCTGCTTTTTGCTGACCATCTTGTACTAACAACTCTTTTCACTCAGACGAAATGTTTACACATCTCTAGATTTCTGATTAAAATTTTTCAGCGATGGGTTGATGCAGAAAAAAAAATGTGAATAAATCCTGTACAAACATAAAATACTGAATTGCAGCGCTAAAACTTTCTGAAGCGAAATTTCCGATTAAATTTAAGGAATGATTAGCACACGGAATAAAAACCGCACTTGGGCTGAGTATTTCTCTGACATATTAGAAGTATTTTCAAATGATTATCTTCGACAGTTTTTAATATCCACTCCTAATTTTATTATAGTTTGCTGAACTTCATGTTCTAAATATATAGATGTGTGTTTATCTGTGGGAATGAATTCCACAAATTTTTCCTTTATATATTACCACAGAAGGACACGTATATTATCATAAAGTTAGTTAATCAACATACGAAACAACGGAAATGAAATCAACAATTATACTACAATAAGTCGCAGATTTGATTTCTTCAATAATTTCCTCTCTTACTTGATTTCAAATAAGACCTAAAAATTCGTCACAAATATTATGAGATAAGTAGTTTACAATTCCTTTTTTGGTATAAATTTGTAGATATAACTTCAAGAACTCATCGTGTTTGCTTAGGTATTCCAAGCAGGTTAAATAATTTCCTTTCCTATTGGAATCTTTGCCAACATTGTTACCCTTAAATCCTAAGCGATTCAATAATTGTATTGTTGATACAATTCTTTTCAACGCATCTCTCCAGTAGCATACTTCCCTTTTCCAGCAAAGATCATACTTCATAAGATCATTCCCTTTTCCAGCAATAGTTGAGTATCAATTCTATTGAATTTTGTTGATCTTTTATACATTGTTTACATGGCTGACATGTCTTTTGAAACTTTGTAGTCCGATAAAATAACAGTAATTGATCTTCAATTTTGCAAACCAGTTATTAATTTAGACTTTGATGTTGAGAAAAGCTTGCAAGGATAGCAGTAAACACTAATGCTTGTTTCTTAAAATATGAGCCAATTTCTCTTTTCTACTTTTCCATTTGATTTCTTTTTGTAAAAATGATCACAAAGAAAGTCCTCTGTAATACACTTCGTCTCTGTCTTTATATACTGATTTCAAATTATCTATATTCCCGAAATTTTTTGTTTGTTATTAAGAATATTATCAATAATAGCATCTGTTAATATTGTTGGCCATAAAGCTATATCATTTTTTCTTCGATGTCTATATTGAGGCGTCTTTCTGGACTATCTTCATATTCTGCATTTTCGCAAACCCTTTTTTCAGGTCACAACTTTCTTCGAACCCTAATAGGGACATTTTAAGACTTCGGGGCACTTTGGTATTCCGGGGATTTACGCAGCCTCTTGCCAACCAACCGGTCTAGTGGTCTTGGCCTCTGGATCGAAAGGTTTCAGGTTCAAATCCGGGGTCAGGGCATGGATGTAAATTTTTTGTCCTTTGTTAGGAACAATGATTGTCCACTCACTGGGTGCCCCTTCATAAGTGACCATCACTTCCGGCCATGTAGTGGCCAAGGACAAGTTCTAAGTGTTGGACTGGAGTGTTAAATACCCGCCATTGGAAGTAGCGACCTTGTAGTGGCCAAGGATAGTGTCCAGTGCCCACCATTGGAGAAAAAAAAACGCTGCCGCTTAGTCTGCCTCTGTCTATGACACATTGACAATATATTTTCATACGCTTTTGGGCCGACCAACCGGTATAGTGGTTAAGGTGTTAGACTCTAGATCGGAAGGTTCCTGGTTCGAATCCGGGTCCGGGCATGGATTTTTGGAAGCGTATGGTGTAGAGGCGACTGGTGCACCTTAAATCTGTTGTGGTCGAAAGTCCTCACGTTGGGTTGGTGTGGAAGTTTGAAGAATGCGGCGCCAGCTCAAGTGTTGCTTCGAGGTGTTGTCCCCGAATCTTTCCCTTAAGGGAATGATCCCGGACTGTCGTCAATAGCTCGTTATATTGCTCTAGTAAGACGTTAACTAAAAATTACCAATTACCATACGCCTTTGGTTAAGCCACATTACATTAGTGATTAGTATACCAACATTCATTTTTAGAATCTGGCATTGGTTTTCATCCTATCCGAAAATCAATCAATTTGAAGCAATTCAAGTTTCTTTTATTAATTTAATGTCAATTTTTTTAATTGTGAAGACATTGCAAATCCCAATGAAAACTTTCATATAACCTTTCACATTTTATTTTCAATTGGATTCCATGCAATTTGGCCAATGATCGTAGTCAACCATGTGTGTTTTATAAATAATGCAATGTGAAATTTAACTTCTCGTCTGGGAAAAGAAGTTGCTTTCCTGTATCATGTCCCACCATAAAATGGGTTAGTACTTCCAATATTCATCTTATTTTGTGTTTCAAAAGGGTGTGCAGCACATTTGCGTTTCTTTCTGCTTCAACCCTAATCAATGTCAGTCATATGGTCCACCTCTGAGGGGTTTGAAAATGCTTTTTTAAAACGTCTGCTAAAACACTTGAATAACAACTTAAGTACCATTATAGTAGTTATTAGTTGTGAAGAACATTTTTGTTGTCACAGTTGATATGTGTATTTATAAGAATCTTTTATAATTAGTACTGTGAATTTCACCGCCCTTTCAATAACGTCGTCTTCAATTGCGTTTCTCCTAGACAAAATTACAAAATGCATTCTTAGTGAAAAACATAAATATGGAAGATCTGCTATTTTTTTTACTGCCCTTGAAACATTTACTTACGTAAATGGAGACAGCTTTGGATCTGTTTAAATTGCAATTATTATAATTCCAGATTCTACAAACTAGTCGAATTTCTCATAAGTTATCATTTCCTCGTATTTTACTCTATCCATCATCCCTAAACTTTTATTCATTTTCATGTTTAAACTTGTCAATTACATTGTGGTTTGATGTGATAATTATCCTTGAACATCTTCCTCATTGGAATAAACTGAATGCATCTAATAGTTTCTACCTTGCAATATCCAAATTCCATGCAAAAAATAAAACTAACAATTGAAAATTTTTCATTTTAAGTGATAGAATATATTTGACATGATATGCACATTAGTGGTGGTCTGAGAAAATATCTTTGATTAAAAAGTGAAATGGGATCTAACAAATTTTATGTTGCTGTTTGTGTACTGCAAACTAATTGTACCAATTCATGCATTTACTACCATAATTGTGTGCCGTGATTTATCGTCTATTAATACTGTAGGTTACAACTAATTCTGTAACAGCAGTTAAGATATTTAATGTTTCAATTGTTTTGGCACTCCAGTTTACTCCATTGTATCCTGTTAAAAAACATGCACATTTTAAATAATTGCTAATATTTACTACTAGCCACTACATGGCAAGCCTGGCGCTGCCCGTGGTGTAAGGCAGGGCTCGAAATACCCGGGTGCACTATGCACATGAAAATAAAATTGTGCACCTAATCTAGATGCACTCAGTGCACCTAACATTAAAAAAAGGGGTGAAACGTGTTATGTTATTTTGATGTTTGAACAAAATATTAATATTGACCTCTAGCTCTAAAGGAACGTAATTAAAATTCCTAAATACACACTATGTGAAAACTAAATATCTGGGCCGTATCGGGTTTATACAGGAGGAAAGCTTACTTACGCCACTGCCACCAGAACTTTCCGATGATCAAAACATTTGCTAGATGGCTCTGTTGAAGCGACTGTCGCGACAATCGTGCACTGTAGAATTTAGATGTGAAAATATTTTTATTTACTATCTACTACTAACCTATATAAACATACCCAAATAATAAAGTAGTTTACACTACATTAATGACCTTATATTACTTTTTTTTAATATGTGCACCTAAAATATAACCTGCGCACCTAATTTAAAAACTAAGGTGCACCTGCATTAAAGAATCTATTTCGAGGCCTGGTGTAAGGTATTAATCTGGTGTAAAATTTTCCGCAGATTTCAAATCTGTTGTAGATGTATGCAATTTAAAATTTATTTATTTAAAGAAAAACATATTTTTAGGTATCAATCTAAACTGAAATTTTTCAAATCTGTTGAAATTTTTACTCTTATCATTAACGGTCTAGGAGATAGAAAAAAGAACTGTGACTGTAAATCATTCCTCTGCCAAAATCAGAGCGGAAATGAAAAAATTATTTCCTCCGCTTTGTGTCGGAGGAACGGCTGACGTGGCAAGATAATTTCCACCGTTTCTTCTCTCAGGTAGTAACGCGTTAAAAAACCGATGACGAATAAAACTATTAAATTAATTTTAAAATCTTCTAGATTAAACTGTAAAATTTCGCTGCGACCCAAAACTTGCAAAAAATTCGGACTACCTGTGTGCCAAATCTCATTGTTGTAAGTGCCATAGATTGTCAGTATTTTGCGTCTGTGAAACAGACAAACAAACACTTCCTTTTATAACAGTAGAGATATCTATTTGGTTATGTACTTCATAATTGTGTGCAAGAAATGTTATTTAATTAATTATGTAAATAATTATTTAATATTGCAATCGAAATTATCCCTTGTTGTTTATTAAAATTCATCTTAAAATATATTAGTGAATCTTTTCCTGATTTTAAATTAAAAATCTTGCATTTTTAGTTTTCTACAAGCTGGCTTTTCACTTTGTAATTATTATAGTTTGCTTACTTGCATACTTAATGATTTATGTCGGTAAATTGTTTTTGTTGATTCTCAATGTGTCCATATCATTTCAGGAAAAACAGATGATACTTATGTTATTGCTAAGTATGACTACACTGCACAGGGAAGTCAGGAACTGGACATCAAAAAAGGGGAAAGGCTTATCCTTTTGGATGACAGCAAACACTGGTGGAAAGTGCAAAATGCCAAACACCAATCCGGTTTTGTTCCTTCAAACTATGTTAAGCGTGAAAAGCCATCTATATTTGACAGCATCCGGCGCAAGGTGAAGAAAAAAACAGAAGCCAAGATGTCTCCCACTGCCTCACCAATAGCAACAAAAGAGGTCAACGTGGATTCTCCACGCAACACCGCCGACAAGACCTGCAACTACACAGGGACGTCAGCCATTGTGAAGTACAACTACGAGGCCCAACAAACCGATGAAGTGTCTCTCTCAAAAGGAGCTAGAGTTTTGGTGATGGAAAAATCAAATGATGGATGGTGGAAAGGTGAGTGTGACGGCACTGTTGGGTGGTTTCCATCAAATTATGTACTGGAGGAGGCAGATGATGCGAACGACAGCAGCCATAATTACACACCAGCCGGCTCGGCCAACAACACCCTGCAGAGCGGAGGCTGTCTTGATGTTGTCTTGGCTTTGTATTCCTTCACTTCCCAAAATGAAGAAGAGTTGAGCTTCCAGAGGGGTGAACATTTAGAAATCATTGACAAACCTGAAAATGATCCTGACTGGTGGAAAGCGAGGAATCAAAGGAATGAGATGGGGTTGGTGCCAAAGAATTATGTGCAGGTGGTGTGCCATGGTACATCTGTGGAGACGTATCCCGGTAAGAACTTCCCCCTTTCAAGTAGTGCTGATATTTTAATGGACAATGGAATCTCCCGCAAAGAAACAACAAGCTTATCTCTTGGAGCTAGTGGTGGCTCTCCCGCACTGTTCCGAAACAAATTTGGCAGCTTGCAGGAGCGTCCCGATCTGAACGGGAAAAGCTGGTATTATGGCAGCATCACTCGAAGCGAGTGTGATCAAATGCTGGGCGAATATGCTGAAGATGGTGACTTTATAGTTCGGGACAGTGAAACCAATGTAAGTTATCTTCCCTAAATATATCTTGTTCGATTTAAGTTTATTATTATATTTTGTGAGATTTTCATTATTTATCACTTGCTATTATTTCCTGATGTCCCAAGAAATCATTAATTAAAGAGTCGAAGGCAATACAGAATAGGTAATTCTGTTCACCTTAAAGATGTGACTTGAAAGATCAAAGAAAATTAAATGAGTGTTAGTTACTAAATGTTTAAACTAGCCTGTGATTAAATAGGAACAAGTCTCTTAATAAAGTTTTTATCACTGGACTCTAAAGCTTCAGGGGCGCATCTTTAGGTGTTGTACAGGCATCATAACCTTAAGATACCTAAGCGATATTTTCTCCTTTTAATTTCCCCCTCGTATGCCTTTTTTCTTCCTCCCTCATTGTTGTCTGTCTCAGCTTGGTCAAATAGGGTCCTGCCATAAAACGCTCAAAGTAACCAACCAACCAACTAGATTTTCAATATGCTGTAATGTACCACACAAGTACATAAAATGAGCTATGTGTTATAGTAAGCTATTTATTTAATATTATACAGTTGCTAATCACAAACTATCCAATAACTATCCCTCTAATCCATCATTTTTCTGGGAACTATTGGTCATTTTCAAAAGGTATTGTTGAAATAAAATATGATAATTCTTCAGTGACTTGTGTGTTGGTAAACTCTCAATTGCAAATGAACATACATGGCATTCATGTAGAATGTTTCCATTTGAAATAAAATATTAATCTATTGGGTCCCATCCAGAAAGTTCTACGTTTTTTGTAATGATAAATGCCTACGAAACAGTACAAAAACGTAAGAAAATATTATTGAGTCGCATAAGTACCCTTTTGTTGTATGACTTTTCTCTTTGTCTGACATTCAGCGAAATGTGGGGCAGCGCATTGTCATTGGAAGACATTACCTTGATAATTGGTCAGTTTGGGCCGCTTTGTTTCAAAATTTCTGCTTTTATACTGCCATTTGAGAATTGTTTTTTTCCGAATTTATTGTCAGATTTTGTGGCAACAATTCATAATGAACAATTCCTTTGGAGTCCCATCATACATGAATCATTACTTTTCTGGGATGCAGCCCTGCTCTATATGTTACTTGAAGAGGCTCATTTTGCTTACCCCATGATCTTTTCCTTGTAACATCATAATATAGTAAACTTCTCATCTCCAGTAATGAGCCGTTTAAAAAAAGGAGCTTTATTTTGTTTCAGCAAAGAAACATGCCGAAATTTGAGCTAGCGTATTCTGTGTTAAAGTATGGGGTACCCATACATTGTAGTGGCTTACATACCCAGTCTTCAGATGATCATAAACTGTGCTTTTTGGAATATTTAGTGTGTGTGATGGGTCCTAAACTGTATAACGTGGATTTTCAGCTATGGCATCTTTTAATAGGTCCTCATTTACAGAGGATAGTCGTCCAGAGCAGGACATCATCTTCTAGATTGAAATTTCCGCGCCTAGATTTAATAAACCACCTTCGAACTGTGTCATCACAGAAACAGTACTTTGTTCATATACAGCTCACATTTCACGAGCAATCTGGCTGGCATCTTTTTCTTTCTTTAAATAAAATGATGGAAATTAACTTTTTGGTTCTCCATTCTTAGTACTGCAGTGAAGCAAATATTATGACACAACACAGCAAGAATTATGCAGAAAAGACTGAATTTACTCATCTGGCTTCAATCAAGGTCACTCCTTAACATCGGTAGCAAAATAATAATAGCAAAGCGCGTTTCAATTTGAAAAACCACAGAACTTTCCGATGACCCAATATTAAACTTAAAAATATATCTATTTTAATCTGCAATCCTCAAAACATTGTTTTTTTTTTTTTAATTTTTCATCTGGATGATGAATGATAACAACCATAATTTAAATTAATCAGTGTTCAAACAGCAGTTGAAGCTATGCATGATTTGTCTTTGAAACAACTTTTTGAGTCATGACAGTATAAATTTAAAAGTATGGCATTGAAACATTTTACTATTTTTCTTTTTATGGATAGTATTAGTAATAAATAATTGTAGATAACTTAAGAGCTAGGTAGGGAAGATTTTCTTTATGCTTGCTTTACCATCTGAGAGTTATGATAATGTTAAGATTTCAAAATATGTTATCAACAAAACATTAAAATGAAAAAATATATATTTTTAAAGTAACTCAATTGTAAAAGTAAATTTTTCGGTCATAATGTTTTGCATTTTGCTTTGCAAAATGCATATTATTTGAAGTTACAATGTTTAATGCACATCATGGTGTTCATGTTTACTAATGTTTTATTCTTTCTTAGGTGGGTGATTACTCTATCTCCCTGAAAGCTTCAGCTAGGAATAAGCACTTCCGAGTGCATGTGGATGGTCGAGTCTTTTGCATTGGACAACGGAGGTTTGACACTCTGGATGATTTAGTTGAACACTATAAAAGAGCTCCTATTTACACTAGTCCTAGAGGTGACAAACTATACTTAATTAAACCTTTTCAGAAACCCGCAAAATCATAATGGTGAAAGACTAGTGAATTTTTTCAAAGACCATCTCTTGTTGATAACATCCTGCATGCTCAAGAGCCTCATGACATGCAGATATGCCAACCATTTTGAAAATCCGTGACTTGAGGAAAAAATACATTTTGGTGTGTCAAACTGTAACAAGAAGCTAGACTACTGATTTCCTGTTTCTACATTTGTAGAACTTTGTAGACAAGCATGTTTTAGAAGCACTTGATAGAGAATCAGGAAATGCCTTATTGAAAGTGTTTCATCTAAATTGCTGAGTATTAGTTCTATTTATATGAGGGAGAAATATTTGAGAGGAAGTTTTAAGAAAGATGTGTTTTTTTTTAATAGTGGGATAAAATATCTTAATGACAGTATCAATACTCATACTTAATCTAAATTATTCTGATTTAAACATTCTGAGCTTTTAATCATGACAACAAACATTTATGACTGAGTTCGTTTAATTAGGTTGAGAAATCTGCTAAATGTGTTGCATAAAACCTGAAGTAATAAGGGTTGTAAGAAAAATTTTGTTTCTCAAAAAACCTTTCCCTTATCGAAACTACTTTTTTATTTACATTAGACATCAGTTGCAATGTATGTTCACATCTGATTTAATGTTTTACTATGTAATAAATACTAATAAATTGATAAATTTCCTTTTGAAACTGGTGAAACAATCGGAACAAACTAAAACCCACTTTGTTTCATAAAATTTTCTTATTTTAAGTAAAATGAAACAATTTAACAAGTTCAATGTTCTATTTCTTCAATTTTAGACCATAAAAATAAGTTTACTAATGTTTGTATGATCCCTGCATGGAATACTGGTACCGTTTGAAACAGCTTGTCAAGTCTCAGAAATAAATTTTCTTTCGATATTTATAAAAAGTAAAGGGCATCTTGTTTTAGAAAAAAACAATGCATTTTAGAAATAGATCATTGAAAACTTATTCAACTTTCTAAAGTTGAGGTACACTGCCATATGCCTACCATTGGTGTACTGGCAATAAAAGATAATTTAACTTTTAAAGATCAAATTAGTTTGTAGGAACTACGTGTAGAACTTATATTAAAGTTTAATTTAATGAAATGGATTTTGAGCCATTTCATTTTAATTAACGGGACACACAAGCCTTAATATGTGACTATAGTATAGTTCTTAGCTCTGTTTAAATTCCTCAGTGTTTTGGATGTGTATGAGCTCTATGGTTGGCATCTCTGTGCATGTGTTTATCTCAAATTGTGTACATTCTACAGCTCTGATGACTATTCTAGTGCCATTCTTATTATCAGATTTGGAAAATGTTGTGTTTGCTGTATCTCCCATTCGCCATGAAGTGCCTTTGGTTTACTTTGGGTTTCTTTCCTTGTAATTAGTGTATTTAAGAGACAAAGTGTATCATTCTTTTTCCCTCGAACATCAAATGGCACTTCTGAATTACTGTCCTTTTTCATTTGACTTGGGAATTGGCTTGTTCCATGATTTGTCAGCATTGTATTGGATATACTGATATAAAAAATTTATATATTTTTTATGAAGTAATTGATTGATATTACAAATTTAAAACTTAACTTGAGAGCTTAGCATCTGAACTCGGCATGTTCTGTGTGAGCCTTAAACCTTTACACAAATAAGCAGTCTTATTATGCAAGAATAATTCCGAGACGCATTCTTTTTATTAGGAAATTTGTATGATGTTCGTGACTGTGACACTTTTTGTATCGATATTGCATTCCACTGTTTGTTATGACTTTACGTTAAATTTCTATTTATATTAGATCTTTAATTTGTATGTCAACTGTTGTGTTGCTATTTTTCCTTTCTTTATTTTTTGTCAGGAGATCCTTGTTATAGTATGCAGCTAATAGAATATATTCTTGTTGCAGCAAATTGTATGAGAACTTCTGTATTTATTTACAAAAGATACCGATTTAAAATCTAAAAAATTGTTACTTTTAATTAGTGAGAATTTGTTTTAAATCACTCAGCATATATTTTGTGTTTAGATCTTTTTTGTATCAATGTTTTATTGTACACATTTAATGATGAATTTGTATCTTTGCTCTGTTTAATGCAAAACCATTTTTCAATTTTAGTAAAATAATTATGATGCCACAATAGAATAATCCTTAGATAATCAGTTTCAACTCTATTATAGCTGTTTCAACTTTTAATCAGACAAGATTGCATTCTAATAGCTTCTAATATTTCCAGTAGTTAACTACCAAAATCTAGTGGATTTTTATACCAGTGATTATGTTTATTAAGTTCTGAGATATTTAATTATATCTTTTTAGTAATCCATACTTGAATTGTTTTGCCCGAACAAGTAATGATTTGAATATCCTAATTAAATACATCACGGTTAGATTGAAAGAGTTTTAATTTCTATTTGTTGCAGTTAAATTACTCCACTTTTTAAATAAAAAGTAATATTTTTTATGTAATTCTATTTTAATTAAACTCGTTAAAGCACATCTTGGTACATGAATATATATTAAATAAACTTGGGGGAAAAAAATAGAAAGATAATCTTTAGCATAATTCTAAAAATGTTCTCTCCGGTGCAGTTGAACAAAATATGCTCAAATCTCTTCCTTGTGAAAGCAAAAGTAGACTTATTGGAATGTTCCCCAGCTTTTAGTAACTCAAGTGTGCTAAAAATGTTCATGGAGGATTGGCTGTACCAATATTTGTGACTAAAATTGAGCATATTTTAGGTTTGTCGTTTGTCAATAATTGATTTTTAAACTGCAAGGATCTCCTATTATGCTGTAATATTTTGTATATCATTTTAAGAAATTCTATTCCATTGCATGAATGTTTGAAATACCTGAAACTGAATATATTTTGCTTTTGCATTTTAGACTGCATTTGTTAGACATTTGATTTAGATATTTAGAATAGATAGGATAGCTCTCTTTGTAGAAGCTGTGTGATCTAATTACCCCTTTTCTGTAGTTCATTTATATTTAAATCTGCTAGTCACTTTAATAATGAATTAAGAAATCCTTTACTGTAAATCTAACTTCTCAATTATAAAAGCCTGTCAGGTAATACAAAAAATGCTATGTATATGAAATTAGCTTTTTATATTTAAGAAAAAATTATCTGTATTTAACTAGGAACTATGTTATGAGTTTAGAATTTTAAATTTGTTGTGTAAGAAGCTGTGATATTTTAATTCCTTTATTTATTTTCTATGCAGAATGACATGTAGCTTTTACAGCTGCAGTTACGATCTGAGGTGTGTTGTGAATGTAATTTTCCTACCTTTACTGTAGTCTCAGTGTAGATGCATTAAACATAAAACTTCTAATTATGTAAATCTTTTATGGAACTTTGTGCACGAAGCAAAAGTGATAGAATAACAATTTGTTTGAAACAATTGTCTCTCTTGTATCCTTTTAAACTCAAGATAACGTACCTCCTAATGAGTCACAAATGTTTTTTTTTTTTTTTTCAATTCTATCATATGAACACCAATTTATGCACTAACAGTCTGTTATTGAATAGTACACAGAAAATCACAAAGCTTGATTCAAATCAGCTTTTTGGTAGATCATGAAAAGTTCTTAAGCAATCTAAAAAGTTGCAGTTGGTTGGACGAGTTCAATAACAAAAGCCAAAAGTGAACAAACTATACCATGTTCTGTGCGAGCCTTTCGTCCCTTGACGCCATAACCAGAGACATGGTTCCCACGTCCTTCAATTTTTTTTTCTTCCTAACTACGGGCCCTTGAAAATAACGAAACTTAGTAAAAAGTACTTAATTTTTTTTGACTGGTACTTAATTGTGTAATTTTGTCTTTTGTTGGAACTTGTCCAAACTAGTTTCCTTCATGGCAGGTGTGCAATTTGAGCGTCCTTCTGAGGTGTTATGTGCTTTGACACCACATGATATATATATATGAACAACCACAATTGGTGATATATACATAAACCACGTGATATATATATATATATATGAACACACATAAGGTCATAAACCACGTTTCATTGATGCGTCGTCCCATTGCTTTTTTGCATAAATTATACGAATATGAAAGAGTTCCGCCTCTTTGAACATTTAAAAAATTGTCTCGGGGGATTGATGCAGAAATACAAAGAAAATATTAATGTTTTTGAAGGAGGTCACCCTATTTTTTCACTTTTGCATTATCATTAAAAATTTGTACATTTGATGTCATGCGTGTACAAGAAATCAGCTCAGTGAAATTCTATTTTTAGACTAGAAATGGAAAGGATATTTTATAGTATACTAGCAGGCCTGCATAAAATTCTGACACCTAAGGTATTGATCTAGTGTAAAATTTTCCGCAGATTTCAAATCCGTTAAAATGTTTACTATCTTTAACGATTGCTAAGGTAGAAAACCTTTAATAGACCTTTTTTGTGTTTGTAATGAATATCTTCGTCAAATGTGGCCGCCGAATTCGTATGCGAAAATATAACAGTTACATTTGAAGAATTATTTATTTACAGAAAGGCACATTTAAGGTATCCTTCTGGGGTATAATTTTCTTCAGATTTCAAATCCATTGAAATTTTTACTATCTTTAACGATCACGAAGATAGATACTTGGGCTAGAGAATAAAAAAGCCGTAATGTCAGTCAAGACTTTGGATTTGTTTTGTTTATCAAACAAAATAAACCATGACAGCCGTCTGTTGTAGTGGCACTGGACGAGAGCTAAACGGAGACTCATGTGTAGCTTTCACATGGTTTGATCTACACATGACAGTCTCCGTTTAGCTCTCGTCCAGTGCTGATCAAACCATGTGAAAGCTCCCATACTCTTCGTGCCACCAAAGATTTTTGTTGTATGATATTTTATCGCACTATCGAAATCAATATGTGTGCAAGCAGCCTGAAAGTTAGCATGGAGACAAGAAACACTATTTTAAAAAAATCACAGGTTCTGTGATAAAAGAAAATCCTAATTATAACCAAAATTGATAACCTTTTTTTTTTTTTTTTTTTGACTATCAGTAGTTTAAAAAAAATTGGCGCTTTCTTTATATTTTTCAAAAAAAAATTTTATTTTGACAATTTTTGCACATGTTTTGTTTTAGGTCACTTCAAAAAGGTCCTTGAAAATGTTTTTTTTTATTTTGAAAAGTCCTTTAATATTATTTTTTTTGGACAAAGGTGTGGGAACCATGAAAGATATTTCTGATTTAATTTATTGTTTTTAATGTGTTTGCCATAAATTGAACTTTCTGATTCGTGTCTGACAAGGGTGCCAAATGTACGGATCTGTGAAAGTCATCTAATTACACAAGACTAGATACAAATTTTAATAAGTTTTTTTTTAAATGGTCAACTAAATTAAAAAACAGATAAATATCAAAATGGTGAATTTATAAAAAGTTGAATTCTAAATATACGATTCCAATGGCGACTGAAACGACTACAGCCTTCAGAGTAGTACGATCAGTTACTTGTTCACCTTCCAATCCCACGAGTTCCCGTCGCTACGTTAACGTCGTCATCTTATGTTTAGGACTTTTAATCTCCAGTCCAAGTTTCTAGCTTCGAGATCGTTAAATATAGAAACATTTTTTTTAACGGATTAGAAATGTGCAGAAAATTTTACCAGATCGATATCTTGAATGTGATTTTCTTTAAATAAATAATTTTTCAATTGGTAACTTTAATATTTTTGCAATACGAATTTGGTTGTATTTGACGAAGCTATTCATTATGAACACAAAAAAGGACTCGTTTTATAGAAAAGATATAACTTGAATAGAGTATTTTGTTGCCTTAATTTACTGCTTTATATTTTTAGCATTAGAATACGATAAAAGTTTAATCGTATTCGATGTTCTATAGAAATTTTCCCCGCTTTCACAAAAAAATATGAGCTTGCATCAAAAGGAATAGTACAATGGTTCTTCAAATGAAAAGGTACGAAACGACACTGTGGGTATAAATGAAGACTTTATTCAAAGAATACACCATAGGCCTGAGCACAACGATCCCATTGATTAACGAGCCGAAGGATTCCTTGTTTCCAGAATTCCTGTGGCCGTGACGAGACCTAGTCCATCACAGCGTCCTTGAGTTCGTGGTCCGAGTTGAAGCGCTTACCTTTCATATGTTTTTTCAGGGGACCAAACACATGGAAATCGAAGGGCGACATGTCCGGGCTATAGAGCGGATGGTCAAGCTGCTCCCACTAGAACTTGGTCAGTTCCGTGTGTGTGACCCTGGAGACGTGTGGACGCGCGTTATCATGGACCAGAACCACACCCTCCGTGAGCAGCCCCGGTCTTTTGTTCTTGATGGACCTGCGTAGGCTTCGGAGTGTCACAGTACACATCGGAGTTAATGGTTCTTCTGTGCTTAAGGAATTCAACAAGTAGCGCACTTTGGACGTCGAAAAAGACGGTGAGCAACACCTTCCCTGCTGACGCCACGGCTTTGAACTTTTTAGAGGGAGGTGACGATGCATGCTGTCCCGCTTTGTCTCTGGCTCGTATTGATAGAACCAGCTGTCATCACCTGTGACGATTCGCTCCAGGAAAGCGGGGTCTTCATGATACCGAAAGAGAAGTTGAAGTGCTAGCCCCATACGCAGTTCCTTTTGCTGGTCGGTGATCTGCTTCGGCACCCACTGCGCGTACACCTTCCGATAACGCAACCTGTCGTGAACAATTGTCCACACTGTTCCAACGCTGACATTCGCAATGTGACACGCCGATCACTTCTCACTAGGTCGTCCACCTTGTCGATGAGATCGGCCGTTATGACTGTATTTGCCTGGCTTGGTATCGGGTCATCAACCAAACTCTCACGGCCTGCACGAAAACGGGCACTCCATTTTCTCCCTGACTTGTTGGACACACAGTCTTCCCCGTATACGGTCACCATCCGGCGATGAAAAACGGCCGGTTTAACACCTTCGCTGTCAGAAATCGGATAACGCCTCGCTGCTCCTCAATCGTCGAATTTTGCAATGTGAACGCCATCCTATCCTCACACGTACTGCCTCGTCAATTGGACGGCGCTCTTTATAAGAGCCTCTGCTCTCTCCTGCGCATATGAGCGCCCGCGCATGCTCCGATCCACGCCGTAGATTCCAATCGCATCCCGAGATGTCTCGCTACGTTTTCCCATAGCGGCATAGGCAAATAGGTAATTTATTTCTGAGATAACATATCGAAAACGGCTCATTTTGGTTTTCATGTTCGGCAAACGTCTGAAATAGAGCTAAAATTAAACATTCAATTCGAAAGCAAAACTTTGAAGCTTTTTTAATTTCCTCAGCGTGAAATGTGCAACATTTTTGTCGGTGTTGATTAAAAGTAGGACATATTATTAAAACTAGGGGGCCCACCCCCTGCTCGCTAACGCTCGCCAACCCCCGTAGGATTGCATCGCAATCCTCATTGTTTCGCTGCTCGAACGTATGCTCGCTTCGCTCGCATCAATGAATACATGTGTCCTAGCAGAAGTGATTGTTTACAAAATATGATATTCCAAAAAAATGTTTTTCAAATCTAAAATTGCTGTATCACAGAAAACATATATACAGTACCTCTAAAATCAAAATTCAAATGAAAACTTTGAGCAAATTTGGACTCGAAATGTGAGCGCTGCTTTGGAAATTGTATACCCATCATGTTGTTTGTGTACATTTCCCCAGCACTCGAACCACCCACACTTTTTCATTGAGTTTGTTGCCGAAAGTTGTAGTGCAAGCATCTTGTTGAACTATAATTGCTGGCCCTGAAAAGTACCGTTTTAAAATGGCCCTGAAAAGATCATCCACTTACTTTGATTTCTATTATAAACTGCAACACAGCTCAACTAAAATTCCTTTTTTTTTTTTCAATAAAATTTCATCCGATAGCGCTTATAAATTCAATTGATGCGCGAGGCCCTGTGGTAAACAATCGTACAATGTTGCCAAAACGCGTTAACAAATAACGTCTTTTTTGCGTGCCACGTAAGAGAATTATATATATAGATACGATGAATAGTAAAATCTGAAGAACAAAACGGAGATTCTAGCCAACAAAAGATGGCCGGTTTAAGCAGTTAAAAAAAAGAATTGAACCTCATCCGATGTACTGGTTACCGAGTTCAAAATATTCTAAAGCGGACATCTTTTGAAGGATGATTCTATGTTTAGAACATTTTTCGTTTGAATGTTGACCAGTTTAATAACGTTTTGTCAATCATGGGAAGTAAACTTAGTATTAACTAGTTATAAGTTCAATATTTTAGAATTTCATACACATGTGGTCAAGGTGGATGATGTAAAAGCACAACTGATAAGAATATGAATACAAGAAACAGTAATGTGGGTAAACACGAACTCAAACTAAAATCAGGAAAGAGATTAAACACTCGAAGGAAATAAAGCAACACGAATCGTCCTTTCAAGCTGAAAAAGGCCAAACAACAAAAACACTTCCAGAACAATCGAGTCCTACGTTTCGAACCGTCTCACTGGAGTCGCTACTTACGCAAAATTGGAAATTCCATTCATTTGCCTCGATGCAGTCCCATTTATGCAGCGTTCTCAGACGCAATGATACATTCACGCGGAAATAGTCGTTTCAGTTGTTACATTGGAATTGCACCTTAAGATGCAGACAAATCTTATGTCAGACAAATATGCAGGCAGTATGTCAGACAAATTTCTTCTAGGAAGACTGAATCTGTTTCTTAACTTGCAGACACTGACCATAAAATGGTAATTAATTTCTACAAAAGACTGGGAAAGGGTACCTTAAAAATGCGATGGCTGTACAAAGCCAAAAATGTTGAGCAGCTTTTTTTTTGCGACTGAGTGAACTTTTTTAAATATAAAGCAAAATATAAGTACTCGAGAAAGAATTTCAGAGATATCTTGATTCCTGGAGCCAGATTAACTCAACTACAAGTCTTGTTAATTAAAAGTCAGATTTTAATCAAAACCGCCCTAAAATACATTTCTATCGTCGCTTCATTCCTCGCAACACCTTCCTTCAAACTAGCACAGAGCTTTCAAAAAAATAATTTGACACTAAGTTTTACTTAGTGAATTTAAACTATTCCTGACGTACTATGGACGGTAATACTTCTTTTGTCATCAGTTATATAGCTTACATTTCGGTCGATAAATGATATTACCCTTGCTGTTCTAAGAATTTGTCGTTGTGCCATGATGTATCGGGTCTAACGAGAACTTCCAATGAGGCATAATTTTTGGTGGCTGCCTATGTGGAGCGTTCGTGATCTGAGTCGTTGGGTGTATAGAGACTTGTATCCTTGATAATATCTGCAAAGATCGGTAAAACGTCTGCAGACAAGCAGTTCTGGTCAAATGACAAGAAAACAAACGTTGCAAATGTCTACAGGGTGGAATGCATGTGCAATGGTAATGTGCAATGCAATAGTAACTGTATCGGTAAAAACCGTCCAGTGTGCATTGCAATCAAGAATGCATGGTGTAACATGTCTTGTGTTGGTTCTTTTCTTAACCAGCAATATATTAACAGTAACGCTTCTGTATGGGTTCTTTTCTACAACTGGCATCGCATCCCGGCAAGAAAAGTGACACTAGTCAAAAAAATTTTTTTTTTTGATGTTATGTCATATAAAAATAGGTATGAACTGCGTGTTATATTACTATCTCTCTATGTTAAAAAAAAGTTGCCGCCGCCGCAGGATTGAAAACTGTGTTGTTTAGCTCGATTCTTAGACGGTTTCCCTAGAAAGTACTGATCGGAAAAAAAACGAAATTAACATGGTTTGGTAGATTTACTGGATATGGTAGATTTACTTTGACCGCGTTCGTAATCAATTATTTGAAAAAAGTATAAACCAGAAAATAATCAGTCATGGGACCTTCGTTTCACCAGTTTTGAAGTTGCATTTAAGAATGCTTCCATCATTACAACATTCACCTTGACGCATAGGTGTTGTTGTTGTTTCTCATGCCTACACTGGCACTGGCAGACCACAGGAGTGCCACGCCCGTTAAAGACGGCAAGAGGCGAGGGGGTGCGCCTTCCATGTTATAGAGCCCCATTGGGAATAAGTCCGACTTCTGCTCGACATACATGACACATCCGTTTTAGAGGAAAGCCCCTTTCATACATCCATTCACTCACACATATCGTAATTTAGATCCCAATCAGAGGCCGATAACCCCCTGATCAGGTACCCCCAGAGGTATTGATTTGGTATGGGAACATGGGGGACTTTGTGACCACGACCTATTTAACGTGCTCCAGTCACCATTAGTGAACACGACGGTCTTTAGCCAGGTCGAAGCGCCGATCTCGCTATCATCAGAATTAATCACTAATATTAATAATTATTTATTAATTAACACTTGATTTTTAAAAACATCATAATTTTTTTTATTTTTCAATATTTACCACATGATTTTATGGTAAATTTAAAACTTACAATACATTTAAACTAAAAATTAAAACACCGGTTTTTTCGTAAACGTTTCGATTTTTTCTGAACTTAGATTTAAACTTGATTTGCTTGAAGCACAACGGTAAAAATTCTCTCGATTCTGACTCTGTCGCCTACGAGTGCTCATAATTTTAAAAAACTGTATTAACTACAATAGTAATGATGAGATTAAGACATGAAATCATTCAGCAGTGTTGGTATAAACTTCAATAGAGTTATAAATAGACTGTTGTAATGTAAACAAGAAGAAAGAACAAACTTTTCACAATAACATTTCTATTGAATTTTTTTTAGTAAAAATGTCATCTCCCGAAATTATTATTTAAATTCAAACATAGCTGCATTAAATATGTCTTACTTTAAAACTGCAATATTATTTGTCGTTTATCTTTCGCAATCTATATATATAATTCTCTTACGTGGCACGCAAAAAAGACGTTATTTGTTATTGCGTTTTGGCAACATTGTTAGATTGTTTGTTTACCATCACGAAGTCTCGCGCCTCAATTTAATTTATAGCTTTATCGGATAAAATTTTATTGAAAAAAAATGAATTTTCATCGAACTGTTGCAGTTAATAATAGAAATCAAAGAAAGCGGAGGATCTTTTCAGGGCCATTTAAAAAAGGTCCTTTTCAGGGCCTACAATTATAGTTCAACAAGACGCTTACACAACAACTTTCGACAGCAAACTCAATGAAAATGCTTGGTTGGCTCGAGTGCAGGGGTAAATATACACTCAAACAACATTCAATTTCCAAATCCGCCCTCACATTTCGAGTCAAAATTTTCTCAAAGTTTTCATTTGAATTCAGATTCTATCGGTACTGTATATATCTTTTCTGAAAAATAGCAAAAAAATTTAGGTTTGAAAAATGTTTTTTGGAATATCATATTTTGTAAACAATCCCTTCTGCTAGGACACATGTCTTCATTGATGCGAGCGAAGCGAGCATAGGTTCGCGCAGCGAACCAATGAGGATTGCGAAGCAATCCTCCGGGGGTTGGCGAGCGTTAGCGAGCAGGGGGCAGGCCCCCTAGTGTTATTTGTAATACTCAAACATTTGCTAAAGCAAAAGTACAGATGCGCTACGGACTCCTGTTTGTAACAAACTGAATCAAGAATTCTTGAGCTGACATGGGAAAGAAATAGCCAAGGAATCCCATACAGTTTTTCTAACACGTTTTATAAGGCTGAATGATTGCAGAGCTAAATGGCTTGTCTAATTGCACTGTAATCAATCAAGCCGCTTTAAAGAGCCCATTTTTGTTAAAAAAATTTATGTTAACAATCACATGATGTATTAATAAATCTTTCGTAGTACATTGATAAAATTATTAAATATTTTACATCTAGCAAATGGTAGTCAGTTTCATTTCAAATAAAGTCTTTTTGAACAATGTTGTTTTATTGTTTCACTAGCTACTGCATGACCAGTATGGCGTTGCCCGTGACAGTTCTCTTGGTGGGGTCAGGTGTGACCAATGCTCGCTATCGCTCGCCAACCCCAGTGATTGCTACATATTCCCATTAGGTTTGCTTCGCAAACCAACACGAAAGTCAACGCCAAGATGGCCTAGTCATTGCCAAATTCGAATTGCGAAGTGATCCAATAAGCGTGACGTCACAATCTCTTGCGGAAATATAAAAGACTAGCAGAAAGACCCGGCTTTGCTCGGGTTGTATTAATAATATGTTGATTGAAAAGTCATCAATTATTTTTCATAAAAGAATGTTAGCATCATTTAAGTGTACGGGAAAAGAAAATTTAACTTCTCCATCGCTTCTACAATTTACTTCGGACGCAAATATGCATATATATATAGATGTTGTATCCAACCATATAATCCATTTCATATTCGTCACACTTCTGCTGAAGTTGATTTTAAGTTTTCGAGTGACAACGAATATTTCCGTGCATTCAATTTCAGTAAAACTCGGTGGATAGTCTTGCACTTAGTTTTCCTATGAATCTGTTTTCATTATGCCATTCTTTCACCTAGTATGCGATATTTTCGAATATCATCATCAATATGAGAAGATGGTAAGTTAAATTGTTACAGCATTTGTTACTAATTTAGATAGAAGCAAACGCAATTTTTCTTGAAAATTCCATTCAGCGGCAGATGGAATAACGGAACTTCTGTTAGATATATAAAGCAGAGTTGACGTTTGTCTGTTCTCTACACTAATCCACCTTTTGACCAATCCGCACATTTGATACACTTATATTTTAGAACCCTGCGGATATGATAGGCTACATATTAACCCGCTTTCTATGATGCCCAAGGGGGCTAAACATTTACGGCATTCGTGACTAATTTAATTTGAAGCAAACGGCACATTTTCCCAGAAAATTCCATTCAGTGGCATGTGGAAAAACAGAGCTTTTGTTAGAAATACATGTCATCAAAGTAGACAAATTAAACCCAATCTATAACAATTTTTTAATAAACAGAAGGTTGATTTTACAGAACTTTTACAAAAAGAAAATAATTTTCAACGAACGATTCACATGCATCTAAGTTGCGTAAGAATAGCTTCAATAAATAGAGTAAGCAACCTCGACTTTCTGTCTCTTAAGACATAAAATTTCAATTTTTCAAAATTACTTAGTGTGATATTATTCCAAGATCAACTAAGTCTTGTTAAAAATTCCGTTTTCTCCAACACACATACAGTTTTAAATGTAAAAAGTACCATGTCTAGTGATATTTTGCAGGAAATAAATAAATAAAATCCAGCTCCTACATAATATTTCTGGAATAGGTAATATACCGAAACACATAAGCAAACAGAAACAATATTCCAATCCTTAAAAAAAGGCAGAATCCTGAATTTTTTTTTTTTTCTAGCGTGTTGAATTTGACTTCCTGAATATATTCTGAAGTAAAACAATTCGACAAAAAACTTGAACAATATTTATAAAGACTGATTTATAAGCAAAAAGAACACATATTTATAATACTTGGGAATCCCCAAATGTGACCGCAACCATCTCGTTTTCAACTCAAATACCCAAAAAAAGAATTATAAATCAAATTAAAAAATTAAACATTAATTCTGAGGTTGCCAGATAAAGAGTAGCAAAATTACGCTTTTATGATCAATGAGTTTATCGTTTGGGCTTTTCGTGCTCCATTATAAAATTTAAGTAAATATAAAATTAAATATTCTAAATATTCTTTCTTCATCAATAAAATATTTATAAATAGTATTTTCATCATGGGAAGAAGTAAAAATTCAGTTCAAACATGAACATTATAATTTAATATGTTTTAAGAAAATTGTTTTTCGATCAACACTGGTAAAGCAATCTGAGGTGCGTGCAGCAATCGTTTTATACTCAATGTTATTTCTATGGCGATTTCAAATTGATTTTGGCTTAGGCCTTAGGTCAATTTTAGGCCTCTTAGGATTCGAATTTTTCAAAATCCTTTCTTAGTGCACCCCTACGGTATAAGAAGAATCCCCCTGTAAAATTTCAGCTTCCTAGGACTTGTAGTTCTTGAGATACAGTGATGAGTCAGTGAGTGAGTGAGTGGTATTTGAATTTTATAGATATAGATAATCAATTGAAAAGTTATTTTTTAAAAGAAAATCAAAGGTATATATAAGGTATGGGTCCAATATAAAATGTTTCGCAGTTTTAAAATCCGTTGAAGTTAAAAAAAAAAAAAAAGAACTCCATACCTCCAGATTAATTTGTTTATTTGTGTTGTTCGTCCGCTTAAATTGTTGCTCGGTAAATGAAACGAAAAAAATAAATTTAGAATCTGTTATCTCTTTATACTGTTGCCATTCTGAGGAAACAATAATAATTAAATTCCAATAAATTAATTTTAAAATATTCTAGATTAAATTTTAAAATTTGGGCGCGATAAAAAAATCACAAAAAATTCTTACTTCTTGTGTGCCAAATTTCATTATTGTAAGTGCCATAGATTCGTCAGGACAGTGCACACAGACACACAAACACTTCCTTTTACAATAGTAGAGGCACATGACAAATACATTGTTCGGTTTAACAACAAATTATTTAAGGACAGTCTTGAATTACACTAAAACCCTGATGATTCTAACTCTTCCGCCCCGTTAATCCGAGAGTTTAATTTATCCGAATCATCAGTTTTTTAAATTTGTAAAACAAAATACAGTGAATCAATAGCAACATAATAGAACATTATTGAAATAAAATCATTGGTAAGAATGCACAGACTTTTAGATATTTAGATTATCATTAAATTAAAAAATGAAGAGAAAATTAGCCACTCTATAGACCTTTATGAACTATTACATTTGAACGAAATTAATCAGTATCCGCTGTGGTAAATACATATAAACATTTTCATAGTTGGTTCTTCAAAGAACATATTCTAAGTTGAACATAAAAATCAAGTGCATAAAAAATTCACTAATGTCATGCAATTATTTATATTACTAGGGGGCTCCGCCCCCTGCTCGCTTACGCTCGCCAACCCCCGGGGATTGCTACGCAATCCTATTTGGTTTGCTTCGCAAACCAACAGTCCTTTTACATATGCCATTTGGTTTGCTTCGCAAACCAATATTCCTTTCGCAGAGTGAAACTATCTGAATAATTCGTATTATCCTGATTTCTCTTTCCGGTCCATGACGTCACAGCGAGGGCTTCGCCCCCTGCTCGCTTACGCTCGCCAACCTCGGGTATTGCTACGCAATCACGTCTGGTTTGCTTCGCAAACCAATACCTCTTTCGCAAGTGATTTCACTTTATTTTACTTTAACACTTAATGCACCCTAAACTAATAGCCGCATCAGTAAAAAATCTTCTGCATCTTGTTCCCTGTACAATTTTAAGTAAACGGTGTTTATCTCCAAACTTTACGATTTGTACTTTGTACTTTCTCGGTAAACCGTCTGAGAACAGAGGGAAAAAAGCGAGCCTTTTTCCTCGCAAAATAAAAAGAAATAGTTTTTATGGCAATTGTTGCTACGATAAATTTGATATCTGGCAAACCCGATAGTAAAAAATAGAACCCTCATGTGTTCCGCGAATTTGCTCCGCGAAATAAAAAATACGAAATTTGTGTCACCAACTTTTGATTGCATGGAATTTATTTATGAACCAAATTTAAAAATAATTGTACCGTAAGAAAGAGTACATTCTGAGGTATACTGCGATGTTTTCAAAATTAAAAAAAACTAATAGTTACACGATATAGATATGACAGTTTTAGTTTTGTATTGGAAATTACGATCTGAAAGTTGAACGAACCGAAAATTGTATGACCAACTTTAATTGCATCAATTTTATTTATTAACCAATTTTAAAATTAATTGTACCATACAAAAGAGTGTAATGTAAAGTATTCAGTGATGTTCTCAAATTAAAAAAAATAATGGTTTTTGCCGTAGACATAACGGTTTTAACAAAAAGTAGCGAAAATATCCAAAGATTCCGAATCTTGTATGACCAACTTTTGATCGCATCCAATTTAATTATTAACCGATTTCAAAAATAATAGTACCGTAAGAAAGAGTACATTCTGAGGTATACTGTGATATTTTAAAAATTAAAAACTAATAGTAATAAGATATAGATACGGCAGTTTTAAAAAGAAATAACAAAAATGTCCCGATTTTTTATGAATTTCAAAAAAATATGAACAAGAACCAATTTGAAATTTAAAAAAAAACTCGACGAGCTGCAAAACTTTACGTTTAGAGGTACTCTTTAAAAAAAACTCACGGCTGAAGACTGAAAATTTGTATATGTTTTGCTCACTCGCGGAAGAAATTTCGCTTCTTCAATTTTGACACTTAATAAACCCTAAACTAATAGCCGCATCGGAAAAAAATCTTAATAATTGTCCAGGGAATACCATGAAGAACAAATCGTGTTAATTTCGTTTTTTTCCGATCAGTACTTTCTCGGGAAACCGTCTAAGAATCTAGCTAAATAACACAGTTTTCAATCCTGCGGTGGCGGCGTCGGCGGTAACTTTTTTTTAATATAGAGATAAGCGTAAAAATAATTTTTATTTATATAATCTAGTTTAAATAACCATAAAAAGCTTGAAGCTCCGATTGATCCTCATTAACAAATTTGACTGTCTTGTTCGACAAACTGAATGGGGGGTTGAACCCCCAACTCCCCCTAATTACGGCTATGAACTAATGTACCATTGTTTCATTGATTAAGTTTATTTATTACACAAGAAAAACATTAAGTATAATTAAGTTAATTAATAGCTTGATTAGTTATTAATAAAGGATCTTTTTGTGAAAAACTCATTATACACTGCTGTGTTTGTAAAAAATGCAACATCATGAAGGAATCATCCGAATGAAATGAAATTTGCATCAAATGTCAATTATAGGATCTTATGCAAATTAGTAATGTTTCAGAGCCACCACGCATGCGTGGTGTAAGCAGCGCCCTCTGAACTGATGCTAAAAGCGTATCAATAGAGGGCTGTAGCGGGACGTTGAAAAATGTGCATGTTTTTTTTTTTTTTAGTGGCGAACGTTTAGTGAGACCTAAATATGCCTCCATGACGAAATAGGGTGAAATTTAAACAACTTACGGAGTTTGAACGTGGGAGAATCATCGGCCTTCGTGAAGGAGGATTTTCCTATCGCGCAATAGCAGCTCGTGTGCAGCGGAACAGTTCCACAGTGATGCGAATTCGGAAGCAATGGACCGACGAGCACAGGACAAGTCGAAAAACTGGGAGTGGACGACGAAAGGTGGCGTTAGCGCGCGAAGATAGATGGCGGTGAATGACCGCACGGCTGCCTCCAGGCAGTTGGCAGCACTTTGGTCTACTGCTATAGGTGTACTAATGTCGGCTTCGGTCCACATGGCGGTGAATGACCGTACAGCTGCCTCCAGGCAGTTGGCAGCACTTTGGTCTACTGCTATTGGTGTACTAATGTCGGCTTCATCAATTCGCCGACGTCTGCTGCACCGTGGACTGCGTGCAAGGATTCCTTTATACAGGGTCCCCCTCACGCCAAACCATAGACGGCGGCGTCTGCAATGGGCTCATGAGCACAGAGCCTAGCGGGCTGATTGGCAACAAGTTGTATTTTCTGACGAATCCAGCTTTAATTTGTGGAACCATGATGGCCGCATTCGTGTTAGACGCTATGACGGTGAACGCTGCCTTCCAGAGTGCGTTATCGAACGTCATAGTGGCCGAACACCCGGAGTTATGGTCTGGTGTGCGATTTCGGTATCATGGACTATCTCAGCTGCTACCAATTGAAGGTAATCTGAATAGCAACAGGTACGTCCGTGAAGTGCTAGAGCCCGAAGTCGTTCCCTTCCTTCAAGGCATCCCTGGATCTCTTTCAACAGGATAATGCACGCCCACATGTTGCAAGGAATGTTAGAGACTTCTTTTCAGCCTAACACATCCAACTTCTTCCTTGGCCTGCTTATTCGCCGGATATGTCGCCTATTGAGCCAGTGTGGGATTTGGTTTGTCGGCGTCTCGCTCGTTATCCGCGTCCAACAGCTTCAAAATAAGAACTTTGGGTGCGCATACAAACCATATGGAATTCTCTTCCACAAGTAGACATTCAACATCTGTTTCACTCCATGCCACGTCGAATAGCAGAGCAGCACTTATTGCAGAGCGTGGTGGCTACACCAAATACTGACTTCGGACACATAATATTATTTTTTTGCTTTGAAAATTTATTCATTTATTTGTACTAATACAAGCCGTTTGTGTATTAAATTTCTTTTAATTCTGATGACTCCTTCATGTTGTTGCATTTTTTATAAACAGCAGTATATATATATATATATATATATATATATATATATTTGTAAAACTTTTCTCAAGTGAATGGGTGGGGGTTACCCCACTCCTGGTTACGCCTATGCCCTGATGAAACACAGCAATCTCAGTTCATTTCAATCGCTTGTTATTTCAGCCGATTTCTTAAATTTTTACTTGACTACAGAAACATTCTTAAAACTACGGGTTGACCAACTGGTCTGGTGGTTAAGGTGTTAGCTTCTAGATAGGAAGGTTCCTGGTTCGAATCCAGGTCAGTGCATGGATGTTTGTAAGCGTATGGTGTAGAGGCGGCTGGTGTACTTTAAATCTGTCGTGGCCGAAAATCCTCACGTTGGGTTGGTGGGAAGTTTGGAGAGTGCGGTGCCAGCTCAGGTGTTGCCTCGTCATCTGACTGTGGTTCAAAATTATGTGGTGTTGTCCTCGGATTTTTCCCTTAGGGAATTGATCCCGGACGGTCGTCACTAGCCCGTTGTGTTGCTCTGATACGACGTTAATTAAAAATTACCAAATCTTATAACTACATATTTTTTCCTTAGGTACTACTGAAAACTCCCATCGCAGGTTGGCATCTCTGAATCTGACGGAAAAGGACACAAAAAGTTGCATCATGAATACCTTTGATCCCAGCTTAATTGCCGACCAACCGGTATAGTGGTTAAGGTGTTAGCCTCTAGATTGGAAGGTTCCTGGTTCGAATCCGGGTTCGGGCATGGATGTTTGTAAACGTATGGTGTAGAGGCGGCTGGTGCACCTTAAATCTGTCGTGGCTGAAAGTCCTCACGTTGGGTTGGCGTGGAAGTTTGGAGAGTGGGGTGCCAGCTCAGGTGTTGCTTCGTCATCTGACCGTGGTTCAAAATTACGAGGTGTTGTCCTCGGGTCTTTCCCTTAAGGGACTGATCACGGACCGTCGTCAATAGCCCGTTGTGTTGCTCTAGTACGACGTTAACTAAAATTACCAATTGCCCAGCTTAATTTTGAAATATTTATGAACCATTAGACCTGGTGCACACATCCGGGTTTTAAACATGCGGCGTCGTTGCGGCATCGAAGCCCAACTATGCACACATAACCGTGAAATGACGCAAATTCTCATTTCGCGCCATTTGCGGTAATGGTAATTTTAGTTAACGTCATACTAGAGCAACACAACGGGCTATTGACGACGGTCCGGAATCCCTTAAGGGAAAGATTCGAGGACACCTCGTAATTTTGAACCACGGTCAGATGACGAAGCAACACCTGAGCTGGCACCCCACTCTCCAAACTTCCACGCCAACCCAACGTGAGAACTTTCGGCCACGACAGATTTAAGGTGCACCAGCCGCCTCTACACCATACGTTTACAAACATCCATGCCCGGACCCGGATTTGAACCAGGAACCTTCCGATCTAGAGGCTAACACCTTAACCACTATACCGGTTGGTCGGCGCGCCATTTGCGATAAATATTCTATCGAAAACGTGTTTATTTCGCTTACTTGGTGTAAAAAAGTATATTTTGAAACACAAAATAGACACGCTGATACAACCATTTATTGATTATTATTTGTATTTAATTTATATATGAAAACACGGTACTTCAAAACGGAGAAGCGTTTGCGGCGAGCTGCGGCGCCGTGGGGTACTGCGGTACAAATTGCACGCAAGTTGGACGTGCGACGCAGCAGCGGCGCCGGAAGCTTGTGTGCACTACTCCATTGGATCTAATGTATCTCAGACCGCACAGCGGCGCCGCACGTTGAAAAACCGGATGTGTGCACCGGGCCTTATATTTTGCAAATATTAGAACCTATTAACTCATGTCGTAGTAACCAATTATTCGTATTGAAATGTTTCGAAATCTTACACTCAGAAGTATTTTAAATAACTATTTTTAAAAATACGATTTTATAAAAAAATTATCAAAAATCCTCAAGTTTTGATCGTTTAGTGTATTCGCATGAAAGGGCACAGTACACTGCTTTGCAGGTCTATAATTTTTTTAGACCGCGGTAACCCGGTTGTTAGAGTAGCGGACTTGCAATTGGTTGGTAGGTAGTTAATTGAAGTCGCACTGGAGCAACACAGTTAGCTATTGACAACGATCCGGGATCGAATCCGGAGGGAAGGATACGAGGACAACACCACGTAAGTTTGAACCACGGTTCAGAGGACGTGGTCACAAGAGAGTTGCCCCCCCCCCTCTCTAAACTTCTCCAAAGTGAGGACATTTGAGGCTGCGACATATTTAACGTGTACCAGCTTGCGTGTACACACCGTTTTATGGGGTGGTCCTGGATTCGAATTAGCAATCCCCCAGAAGCTAATAATTTATTTTCGATTACGTTACCGAGGTATAATTAGCAACCGGACAGTTGAGAGTTCGAAACTCGATTCAACCAAATCGTCTTAACGTGGGGTTTAGTGTACGTTAAATCTGTCATGTCCTCACGCTGACGTGATGGGGAAGAGTGGGATGCCAACTTCGCTGTTCATCTTGTCAGCTGAATGTGTTTTTAATTGACGAAGTGCTGTTCTCGAATGTTCGCCAATTCCCTGTTGTGTTGCTCCCCAGTGCGACGTTGATTCATCTGCTTACCTCTAAATCTTGTTTGGAGAGTGGGGTGCCAGCTGAGGTGTTGCTTCGTCATCTGACCATGGTTCAAAATTACGAGGTGTTGTCCTCGGATCTTTCCCTTAAGGGACTGATCCCGGACCGTCGTCAATAGCCCGTTGTGTTGCTCTAGTACGACGTTAACTAAAATTACCATTACCATTACCTCTAAATCTTTTAAGATTGCCCAGTGGTCAGGTCTTGACCCATATTTTCAACAGGATTCACCCAGTTAACTTTTTGCAATGCAATAAAATAAATAAAAGAACCACTAGATGTTTCTACACTTTCAAGCGATAGGTTTAAATTAAAAAAAATTAAACCGACAGAACTACACTTTGTGCAAACATGTTACCAAGGCTAAACTTGCATCTGTCGCATCCTAATTTACTACACCGTTTAAGTTTTATTCAACCCGATGCTCGGGTAAGGGATATTTTCGATAGAAATGGCAAATTAATCAGCGGCTTGACTCAGTCGTAAATTACTCAATTGCCAAGAGTGCACATAGGACTTTCAAACAAGCGCAATTGGTATTTTTTTAAACGTCGTACTAAGGCAACACAACGGGCTATTGACGACGGTCCGGGATCAATACCCTATGGGAAAGATTCGACGACGCCTCGTAATTTTGAACCACGGCCAGATGACAAGACAACACCTGAGCTGGCACCCCACTCTCCAAACTTCCACACCAACCCAACGTGGACTTTCGGTCTCTACACCATAGGCTTACAAACATCCATGCACTGACCCGGATTCAAACCGGGATTCTTCGATCTAGAGAGTAACACCTTAACCACCAGACCTGTTGGTCGGCATTCTTTCAAACAAGGGCTACAAGTCTGTTCAGGGATTAATTGATTCTTGGTTCGGTATGGTTTTATGGTACAAAGACCATATTTGTCATTGCTGCAACAAACAGAAGACACATTATGTATATGCACAAGGAAAGTTTTATTAACGCAGAAAAAATATTGCCAGAGAAAAACCGAACCTTTGCCTCGAAAACTCGCAGGTTCCTAGAACAGTTGGCATATCCACTGAAGCACAACGCTCCTCAGGAATCAGTTGATTGGTAATTTTTAGTTAACGTCGTACTGGAGCAACACAACGGGCTATTGACGACGGTCCGTGATCAGGCCCTTAAGGGAAAGAACCGAGGACAACACCTCGTAATTTTGAACCACGGTCAGATGACGAAGCAACACCTGAGCTGGCACCCCACTCTCCAAACTTCCACACCAACACAAAGTGAGGATTTTCGGCCTCTACACCATACGCTTACAAACATCCATGACCGGACCCGATACGAACCTTCCGATCTAGAGGCTAACACCTTAACCACTATACCGGTTAGTCGGCGTCGGAAATCAGTTGAAAGTCTTATCATGAAAGCAAATCCTTAAAAAATATATTTCCGAACTTTTTTTAATTAAATTTGTTAACTTGAAACGAAAACTTATTCAACTTTAAATTTGCAATTATTTAAGATTCTTCACATCCTACAGTTCCATTTTTAGAAAGGTAAACATTTTGCTGTGTAACGTTAAACGAAACTTTGAAAATGAATGATCAGACAACTTATTTGAAACTAGCACTACTTTTGCTAAACTGCTAGTGTTGTTTAATCTTAACTCGTATTTCTCATTCTTGTTAACGAAAAACCCTTCGGGAAACGTTAAGTTTACCCTGGTTCGTTTAAGAACGTTTGACTAAAGTTTCAAGAATATCAAACTATGGATTCTGTAGTCATGGGGTTCAATATTTTTTTTTTGTTAATCTCATTTAAAATTTGAGTCTGAAAAAAGTTATTGAAAATCGAACTTCAGATTAAGAATTATTTTTACGATTATTAACTACATGTATGACTAGTTACTAAACTACAGTATTTCAGTATGCATTCTCCCAGCTAATCAACTTCGATTTTACAGTATCGTCATATATTTATCCTTTAGTTCTATTTCATTTTCAAACTAGTTGCTTTAAGCTGTGTTTCAAAAAAACATTCACGAAAACCAGATACATGAAAGTTCATTTTACATCTCAATTAATGAATTCGTAATCAATAATTCGTTAATTGCAATTAATCAATAATTTCACTGAATAAAATGATAACGAATTCGATGCAGCTCCAATTATATTGCGAGTGAACGTAATTCTGATTCGATAAAATGCTTTGTACATATCTAAGTTATCATACAATACAGTAGGACTTTCTGTTCAATTTAAACAGGCGTTTAGTACCTTTTAAATCAACAAAAAATCTTTCCAAGCATTTGACTTATTATAATGAAGAATCGACAGTATTTTAATTTTTATTAGAATTGAGAATTTGTTTCATAACTTTTGACAACCATTTCGGTTAAATTACAGGACCTCGGTTTTGTATACTTACAATCTGGAATTACTGCATGTGAAATAGTGCAGATATTTAAAAACAAATACTTGATTCTACAGTATACTAATAAATAATCAACCAGTAACAAAATAATCGGAACCAATAACAAAATAATCGGAACCAATAACAAAATAATCGCAACCAATGACAAAATAATAGCTACCAATAACAAATTAATCGCAAACAGTAACAAAAAAATGACAAACTGTAACAAAGTAATGGCAACCAATGACAAAATAATCGTAACCAATTTAAAAAATAATCGCAACCAATTTAAAAAATAATCGCAACCAATTTAAAAAATAATCGCAACCAATTAAAAAAATAATCGCAACCAATTTAAAAAATAATCGCGACCAATTTAAAAAATAATCGCAACCAATAACAAAGTAATCGCAACCAGTATCAAAATAATGGCAACCTGTAACAAAATAATCGCGACCAAATACAAAATAATAGCTGATTTACAGTTTAAAGTACTTCTTTCTGAAATATTGTCATTCAATAGGTTTCGCACAAGTCAATAGATAGTTTTATTCTGTTTGTGATGCGGAATACCGGAACATTTTAATCGGACCCTCTACTCGGACGTGAATCTCATACAAGACATTCCCATGGACCAAGGGAATCTTCTTTGGAATCGTCTTGCCTTCTGCAATCTTCAAGTAAATGACTCTCGAAGAACTTTCGATGTGAGAATATCCTTCTTCGTCAGAGATCTTCTGGTGAATGAGAGTCGATTCGAACGAACCGTAGCAGCCGAGCAGACACAACAAGCTCTTGTCGGGCACGATCGGGTCTACGTTGGTCAGAACCACCTTGCTCGCTGGCGGCACGAGGAAGTCCACGTTCATCTGGCACCCCTTCACGACGATGCCGTGGTTGATGACTGCCTGAACGTGTTCCTTCTCCTTCATGTAGATTTTGACGCGCGTACCGTCTTGGTAGACGCTGTGGATGTGTCTGGAACCGATGAGGGCGGCCACAGACTTCACGTAGTCCAGACAAGTGGCGTTGGGCACCGCAGCCAGGACAATGGCGTGTTCCGAAGTTATCCCTTCGGCGTTGTTTTGGCTTTTGGAACTTGTGTCATCGAAGTTGCTTAAAACTGTACCACTCATGTTTACGTCGATAAAAATAGCGAAATAGAGATCTTAGCTTTAACCACACGCTTAAACACCAATACACACGTTTCGATGTGGTGTTTGCTCGTTCGTTTGAGGATAACGCATGGTTGCAGTTAAAATATTTTTTTGGTAATGTAATTCATAACGTCTTACTGAAGCAACACACCGGGTTATTGGTGACGGTTCGGGATCAATCCCCAAAAGAAAGGTAATTGGTAATTGGTTATTTGGTAATTTTAGTTAACGTCGTACTAGAGCAACCCAAAGGGCAATTGACGACGGTCCGGGATCAATCCCTTAAGTGAAAGATCCGAGGACAACACCTCGTAATTTTGAACCACGGTCAGATGACGAAGCAACACCTGAGCTGGCACCCCACTCTCTATACTTCCACACCAACCCAACGTGAGGACTATCGGCCACGATTGATTTAAGGTGCACCAGCCGCCTCTACACCATACGCTTACAAACGCCCGGAGCCGGATTCGAACCAGGAACCTTCCGATCTAGAGGCTAACACCTTAACAACTATGGCCCCAAAAGAAAGATCCTAGGTAATTGTAATTTTAGTTAACGTCGTACTAGAGCAACACAACGGGCTATTGACGACGATATGGGAATCAATCTCTCAAGGGAAAGATCATAGGACAACACCTCGTAATTTTGAACCACGGTCAGAAGACGAAAAGATGGATCCTAGGACAGATGACGGATCCTAGGACAACATCGCCGACCAACCGGTGTAGTGATTAAGGTGTTAGCCTCTATATCGGAATGTTCCTGGTTCGAATCCGGGTCAGGGGATGGATGTTAGTAAGCGTATGGTGTAGAGGCGGCTGGTGCAACTTAAATCTGTCGTGGCCGAAAGTCCTCACGTTGGGTTCGTGTAGAAATTTGGAGAGTGGGGTGCCAGCTCAGGTGTTGCTTCGTCATCTGAACGTGGTTCAAAATTACGAGGTGTTGTCCTCGAATATTTCCCTTTAGGGACTGATCCCGGACCGTCGTCAATAGCCCGTTGTGTTGCTCTAGTACGACGTTAACTAAAAATTACCAATTACCAATTTCCTGAACTGGCACCCTATATCCTATGATTGGTTGTTTATGGGATTTTATGACGCAAGGGTTATATTTGGAAGTCAGACAGCATCAATTAATGGTAAAGGTAATGGTAATTTTAGTTAACGGTGTACTAGAGCAACACAACGGGCTATTGACGACGGTCCGGGATCAGTCCCTTAAGGGAAAGATCCGAGGACGACACCTCGTAATTACCACGGTCAGATGTAGAAGCAACACCTGAGCTGGCACCCCACTCTCCAAACTTCCACGCCAACCCAACGTGAGGACTTTCGGCCACGACAGATTTAAGTTGCACCAGCCGCCTCTACACCATACGCTTACAAACATCCATGCCCGGACCCGGATTCGAACCAGGAACCTTCCGATCTAGAGGCTAACACCTTAACCACTATACCGGTTGGTCGGCGGAAAGATTCAGGACGCCACGTATTTTTGAGCCACGGTCAGATGACGAGGTCACATGTGAGGTTGCACCCCACTCTCCAAACATCCACGTCCCGCCAACGTCTTGACATTTGAGACCACGACATATTTCACGTGCAACAGCCCCCTTTGTACACGTCGGTCTTTGGTTGGATTTGAACTAAGAACCCTCCGGTTGCGAATTCGTTGCTCTTCCAATCACGCTATCTCGGCCCATCCCGGTTGGAAGAGTTGCGGATTAGCGACCGAAAAGTTTAGCTTGAAACTCGATCCAATCTAAGATAATAGTGTACGTGACTGCTAGTGTATGTTAAATCTGTCGTGACCTCAAATATCGTCACATTAGCGTGGTGTGGAAGTTTGGAGGAGAAGTAGGGTGCCAGCCCAAGTGTGACCTAGTCATCTGACCGTGGTTCAAAAATACGCGCATCGTCGGTTCTTTCACTTCGGGTTTTATCCGTCGTTTGACAGTCATCAATGACTCGTTGTTTTGCTCGCCGTTTATTAAAATATCTAGCCTACCCCAGTGCGATACAAATTCAAATACCAACTCAAACATTGCCCCCTTAAGTTGCAAATAACTTCAGAACCAAACCAGCATTTCTTAAATCTGATTAATTGAGTACTTCTGTGATCAATATTTGAGTGGAACTTGAAATCTTTTCAGGATAGTTTTTGAGTTTTCAGACAGCCTAATATAATCTGAAAGTATATTTCAGTGTTAATATATTTTTTACTCGTATAATCAAGGCTATGTTTCTTTCGCATCCACTTTCTTTCCGAGTAATTAACTTTAATAAGAAAACAGAATTCTAATGTCATGACGAAACACATTTATATTGCATTCGATTTAAAAGGTAAGTGCAAAAATTCGACCCGTTTTTTGTGACGATAAAGTGCAAAGAACAAAAAATGAATATTACCTATGACTACATATTTGCTATTGCTATCTATTTATTAGTATCGCCATTTGTATCTAAGACCTCTTGCTATCTTTCTGGTAGGATTTAAATCCCACGTCGTTAAAAGTCCTGAGGTTTGGTGCGAAAAAAGTCTTGGATGACGTTTTCACATCAAGAATAATCAAAGATTTTTCGGCTGAAAGAGTTTGTTAACGCACAAACAGGTGATAGTCAGTAGTCGCCAAGTCAGGAGAATAGGGAGGGTAGGTAAAACCTCCCAATCAAACACCATTATTTTTAGACGAGTGATGGCAGCAGCATGGGGTCTAGCGTTATCGTGATGGAGGTTAACACCGTGCCGATTGACGACGCTGGGCCTCTTTACGACCAATGCGGATCGCAGTCTGTCTAACTGAAGACAGTAGAAGGAGCCATTAATGGTTTGGTTAGGTTAGGTGGCATGACCTCCCAGTGAATTATTCCCTGCACATCCCTCCACAAACGCAACAAAACCTTCTTGGGATGAAATTCTGATTTCGACGTCGATACAGGCGGTTCAGAAGACCAACACACAGTCCGTCGAAGCTTTATGTTACGGTACATAACCCACTTTTCATCTGTCACATCACGTGTCATGAATGGCTCAATTTTGTACCGGAAAAGCAAGGAAGCACATGTAGCGATTCGCCGATCCCGTTAATCTTCAGTAAGTTGATGTGGAACCCAAAGATCCAACTTTCTAGTGCAACCCAACGTCTCCATCCGTCTTTACACTGTTGTACGGGGAAAGTTGAAGGTTTCGGCTAATTCTGGCACGGTTGGATTCGAGCTGTTTTTATGGCTTGATCAAGAGCCTCTTCTCCAACGAATGAAGGATGTCAACACCTTGCCTGATCTTGAAAGCTTCTGTCTCCTGACGACATGTGCTGTCGTCAATTGCATCCTTCCCATAAACTTGACGTATACTACGGCATGCTACGGCTGCAGTACTGCCTTTGTCAAACTCGTACAACACGTGCACTTTATCACTTGCCATGTTACACCGTTTCAGATGTTTTTACAAATGATGTGCTTGTAGAAACACCGTGTATTTATATATTGGGTATCTAAACAGTTTATAAGCCAACAATTCCGGTGATAAAAACGGCATGTACGACTTTAGATCAGTTGGAAATTTGCATCTCCAAAAACGGGTAGAACTTTTGAAAATAACTGATAGTAATAGAAACTGATGACAATTGTAAAATTGAATTTAAATGTGCTGGGATTGGAATAAAGTGCTCGTACAGGCAAGGCACGGTAATCTAAGATTATACCACCAAATTAAACGCTGGCATACTAAGTTCTTACCTTTTTTTTAACAAATATTATCTGATTCGTTCATATTTGTCTTCATTCTTCTTAATCTCTTTCAAGTACCCTTTTTTACCTGACGTTGCATGTCTTGTGTTTGGCGCAGTTTGGCCAAACATGGTTCTTGAGCTATAAGAGCCAACCATAATTTAAATAATCAATTTTCTTAACACATGGGTCGAAATGAATGACTATTTTCCTTTTATTAGCTTTCAGCTAAAATATTGGTAAAACATTTGTTTAATCTCTAATGTCCACACTGACTACTTAGACACTAAACGGAGAGAACTGATTGCTACTTGTGAAGGAGTATATATACCCAGTTAATGAGGGCCACCATTTTTTATAAGGACTATCACCAACATCAATACGCTTACAAACCGAGATTCGAACTTAGGATATATTGAGTGGCAGACAAACGCTATAATCACTTTGCCGGTAGGTAATTGGTAATTTTAGTTGACGTCGTACTAGAGCAACGGGCTGTTGACGACGGTCCAGGATCAGTCCCTTAAGGGAAAGATCCGATCACTTTGCCGGTAAGAAGGTTATGGTGAAACATCAAATCAGAAATTTCTATGGTACTTTGTTTATGAAATCTTGAATTTATTTGTAATTAATTACAAAGTTTGCAATTGTGGTAATGAGTCCATCATGTAGAATAGTTCCAAGGGCTTTTTGGCAACAATGCAATATCGCGTGATGATTTAATGCTGTCGAATCGGAAAATCGTAGATAGGTAGATAGTTGAATTGACGTTGCAATTGAACAATGCAATGGGCTAATAGCGACGGTCTGTGAACACCTCTGAAGGGATAGATCCGAGCACAACACCTCATAATTTTGAACAATGGTCAGATGACGAGGTCAACACCTGAGCAGAATAATCTCAACTTTCCAAACTTCTACACCACGCCAACGTGAGGACATTTAATGGCATCACAGATTTGACATGCAACAACCCCCATGTCCACGTCGATTTTTGATTGTAACCAGTTTTGAACTCGATAATGATAATATTCCAGCGTGCAAAGCACCATAACGAATATCGATAAGAAGTGATAATATTCCAGCGTGGGTGGATATGCATGTCTCGAAGACCCTGTCTCCAGGTAAGAAACTGGATGCTAAATGAAAGATGGAGTTTTCATCACAGACAAAGGTTTTCTCTCAATTCAACAATTTGAAGTAGGTTTAAAATATATTGCTTATAGACCGGCAGCTGTGAGCCGAGCCTGGTTTTGTTGTATTACGTTTTTTTTATTGTTAAAATTCTTTGTTCTAGGTACAAGGAATCGAGAAATACCGGGTACCTCTTGGGCAACAAGCTTTATACAAGATGGAGTCTTCAGACACATTTGGAATTCGTAACCTTTTAATATTTCGTGATCTAACAGCGATAATAATTTTTTTTTTTGTCTTACAAATGTGGTTTTGAATATTGACGTACTGTGTAACGTACACTTCCGGAATATCTTTTAAATGTATTTCTATAGTATTTCTTTTTCCTTATTCCCCAAGTTTTTTTTTTATTGTGATACTTCCTGTGTTTATTTTTACTTCTTAATACTCTTGGAAAGGATATCTTTTCTTTTGACATATTTATGTGAGCTTAAATGGTTTTCCCGGAAGTTCATTTTTTCTTTTATGTATAACGTTGGTGAAAAGATTTTTTTTTGTAACGGGTTTTTTTGAGTCGATTGGATGCTTCGTTGAAGTGTGGACTGAGTGCAGTGTTCGAATGGCGTGTTTCAGCCGTTATGTGTAAAACATATGATGAGAGGTAGTTGTAACGGTGATGTCGCAACCATATTGTAAATAAATTTTTCTTTAATTCTTTAAAAAAAGGCTATTTCTTTTATCACGACGTTACAGCTACCTATTAATGGTGGCATGCACTGTGATCGTTCCCATTAAATTGAAGTCTTGGACATCCCGTCCTGATTTGAGAATAAACTGTGGACATCTCGTCCTGTGTTCAGCGACAATTTGCGTGCGTCCTGCAGCAACGAAGAAGGCCATCCGGTCTGAAGTTTTTGGACATCCCGTCCTCGTGAGTGGAGTATTTGCGTGCGTCCGGCAACAAGGGGACCATCCGGTCCGAAGTTTTTGGACATCCCGTCCTCGTGAGCGGAGTATTTGCGTGCGTCGGGCAGCAACGAAGTGGGCCATCCGGTCCGAAGTTTTTGGACATCCCGTCCTCGTGAGTGGAGAATTTGCTTCCGTCCGGCAGCGGCGAAGTGGGCCATCCGGTCCGATGTTTTTGGATATCCCGTTCTGTTTGTGTGTATGAAACGTGTCCTGTTACTGCGTGTGTCCAGCAACGAAGCTTAGTCCGGTCAGTAGAATTGGGACATCCCGTCCTGTTCCTGTGTGTGAAACGCGTGTGTTCAGCAGCAAAAGGGCCATCCGGTCCGAATTTTTTGGGCATCCCGTCCTGTCATCGTCAGCAAAGTCCAGTTCGAACTTTGGGTTCCTGCTCAAGGACTTCCTGTGTACCATCAAGCAACTGTTCCAGATAAGTGGTTTCGGTTTTAAGTCTAAAGTTTTATGCACTATTATATTTAATGTACAATTTTACTTCTGTTTTTGTGATAACTTCCATTTATCGTAACAGGTTTCGAAACAAAAAATTTCTTATTTGCAAATTTTGCTTTTATAATAGAAATTAGTATTGTTTTGGAATTTATGTGAAATAGAAATTTAAGAGATTTTAACCGTCGTAGATGATTATTTATCTTAATTAATAATTTAAATTTGTTTTGTATTTGAAATGGTATTTTGATTTAAATTTAAAAAAATTAATTTTCTTTTTAAGGTCTTTTGGGTTACAAAATTGGTTTTTGTACATTTATTTCTTTTCTATTGTTCTATTGTCTTTGAGTTATATTTCTTGTGGCTTGGCTATAAGGTAAGTCAGAATTCTGGACAGTTTAGGTTTCGAAAAGTTTTCATTTTGTACCTTACGTTATATTTGAGTCCAAAGGGGGAAACTGTTTAGAATTTAATCATGACTTATTTAGTTAAGGGAAAGAAAGAGGACTTGATCAAAATGGTGGAGGAGATGGATTTAGAAATCACCGTAGAAAAATCCATAAAGCAATTAGTGAATCTTATTACTTCAAGTGAGGGATATGATGAGGAATTCACCAAAGCACTTTTTGGTAGAATTATAGAAACTCGAAAGACAAATGAAGCCCTTGAAGTGGAAGAAAAGCGGAGAAATGAAGCCCTTGAAGAAAAGCGGAGAATTGAAGACCTTGAAGAAAAGCAAAAAGAACGAGAGTATGAGTTGGAAAAATTGAGAATAGAAGCAACTAGACAAACCCAGCAAGGTGCATTTGATCATTCTAGACCATCGAATCGAGACTTGACCAAGATCCTTCCGATATACGACATGAAAGATGATATGAGTCTTTATTTAATCTTGTTCGAGCGACAGGCAACTTTGCTGTCGTTGGGAAAAGAAATGTGTGTATCTCACCTACTAAGTTTGATCCCCCAAGAGATTGCTCATATAATAGCCCGTGAACCAGCTGACCTAGCTAGAAATTATGATCACATCAAAAATATTCTGTTAAAAAGATTCAAACTAACACCAGAAAGATTTCGACAGTTATTTAGTTCACACCATAAAGCAGTTGATCGGAACTGGAAGGATTTCTATCATGAATTGTCTACTTATTTCGATGGATGGATTGCAGGTTGTCAGGTCCTTACTTTTGAAAAACTGAGAGATTTGGTCATCACAGATCAGATGAAGAAAAAAACACCATCCGAATTTAAGGATATGTATCTCAGAGAATGGACAGAAATAAACTCCCCTACAGATTTGGTGGAACTGTTGGAGAAGTTTGAAGACGTTAGACGAACTGTGAAACGAAACCCTGTCTTTGCGAAAGACAAGTTCGAGGGTCGAGTTCAAAATAAGTTTGAAAAGACCGATAATCCACCAAGGAGAAGTGATACCATGAATGGTAAAGGGGTTAAGATAGAACGAAGATTTTCCGAACAAGACCCAAATCCGGAATTCGACCGCAGGAGACAGATGCGGTGTTTTCATTGCAATCAGCCTGGTCATATCCGACCAAATTGTCCAAAGTTAAAGAAACCTTCGGAAACTGTAAATTACATTTCGGACAAAGAACCTGAGAAGTACCTGGAACCGTATATCATGAAAGGAAAAATAAACGGTCAGGATATAAATCTACTAAGAGACACCGGAGCGACCATTGACATTGTGTGTCGGAAATTGGTGAATTCAGCTGACATGACGGGTGACATGTTTGGGTACAGCAACCTTTGGACTCCAGCTCAACTTGTTTACCTCTTGCCGACGTTTTGGTAGAGTGTGAATTGGGAAAAACACTCACTAAAGCTGCTGTGATTCCAGATGAACTAGACCGCGGACGATATCTTTTAGGGAATCGGACTGCTGCCTTGTTAAAAAGGGAAGATTGTCAATCTGTGGATCAAATAAATGCAGTACTGACAAGGCATCAGAAAAAAGTGAAAGAAAGGGAAGAATCTCTCTCTCTCTCTCTCTCTCTCTCTCTCTCAATCTTTAATTAAAGAATCCGAAAACCCTATCATAGCCGAAGAATTCATTACATTGGAAAAAAATGAAACGGAAGCAGGGGAAGTAAGTGACGAGTTCACTCATGTGGCAGAAGATCAAGATATCACTGAATTGTTAAAAGTGGACACTGAGCAGCTAATCAAGGCTCAAGGTGAAGATGAAGAGATGAGCTCTCAAGTAAAACAAATCCAAAATGGAAACCCTCCTAAAGATTTTGAACTGGAGAAGGGCCGACTTTTGGTAAAGATCAAGAAGGACAAGAGTGGTATCGAAAGGAAGCTCATCGTCGTGTCCATAGAGTATCGAGAAAAGATACTGAAATTGTGTCATGAAGGCACGTCAGGTCATCTTGGGACCACCAAGACCAAAGACAATGACCAAGTACTTTTTCTGGAAAAACTGTTACAAAGAAGCAGAGGACTTCGTGAAGGCTTGCGATTCCTGCCAGAGAGCTGGAAAGGCAAGGGACAAGAAAAAAGCGCCCATGACTCTTGTTCCAGTGATTACTGAAGTTTTTTCCCGTATTAATATTGACGCTGTAGGACCTTTGCCCGTGACGGACTCAGGCCAAAGATACCTGATTACGGCAATGTGTATGTCGTTGAAGTACCCAGATGCTGTGGCAGTACCAAGCATAACATCTAGATCCGTAATTAATGCTCTCCTTCAGATTTTTAGTCGAATGGGTTTTCCTAAGGAGATTCAACACGACCAGGGAACCTCGTTTATGAGCGAACTCACATCGGAATTTTTTGAACGTTTCGGCATCAAGGTGGTACTTAGCTCTGTGTATCATCCCCAGAGCAATCCGGTAGAAAGGTTTCATCGTACCCTGAAACGGATTTTGAGAGTTTTGTGTACCGAAGAAGGACCTGATTGGGAGAAGCATGTCCATGCAGTCTTGTTCGCCTTAAGGACAGTTACTCATGAATCCACCGGATTCAGTCCAGCTGAATTGGTTCATGGAAAAAACTTACGGACTCCCGTCACTCTTCTGTATGAAAACTGGTTACAGCCGGAACTAGGAAATGCTTCAGTTGTTGAATATATCCTCAATCTTCTGAGAAGATTGGAAAAATGTCGCAGCCTAGCCATTGATAATATGGAGGAAGCTGCCAAGAAAAGAAAAAAATGGTACGACAAAAATACCGTGAAACGTGAATTCAATGTTGGAGATAAAGTATTGGTACTGGCACCCTTACCTGTAAATAAGTTAGCGGTTCAATGGCATGGTCCTGGGACCATTGAAAGCAAGATTTCGGAGACGAACTACTTTGTTGCCGTGCCCAACCGGAAAAATTCGTCACAAATATATCATGTAAATTTATTGAAGCCTTACTACCAGAGGCCGGAATTCATAAATCTGGTCACTACTTGTGAGGATGAAGAATCAGAGTTGGAAGAAGAATTCCCGCCCGTGGAAAACAATCCCAATATTTTTGATCTCGAGGAGATATTGAGAAACAGTGAAGTGAAAGGAAGACTGGATGACGACCAGATTGACCAGCTCAGTTGTATTATATGTAAATATTCCAATTGTTTCTCAAACGTGCCTGGCCTCACAGATCGTATCCAGTTTGATATCGAACTTTCTGAAATAAAGCCCATCTGTGCGAAGCCATATCGAATATCGGTCCGACAATCTCAGATCTTGAAAGCCGAAATTGAAAAGATGCTCCAAATGAAAATTATTGAAGTGGGTGAGAGTGATTTCACTTCGCCTATGATTTTAGTTGAGGTACCAGGGAAAGACCCAAGGCCCTGCATTGACTATCGGAAGCTGAATGAAATCACGAAAACTCAGTATTTTCCTATCCCTAAAATCGAGGAAAGAGTGGAAGCCGTCTCCAATGCCCAATTCATCACTGTTCTGGATTTGTCAAAAGGTTACTGGCAAATTCCCATGACTAAAGGTGCTCAACGGTATGACACTTTCGTGACCAGTTTCGGGTCGTTTCGACCATTAAGGATGCCGTTTGGACTGAAAAATGCTCCTTATTACTTCAGCAAAATGACGTCTGAGCTCTTGAGAGGGTGTGACATGTTCGCAGTACCATATCTGGATGATGTGGCCATATTCTCTTTGGATTGGAGTTCTCACCTTAAACATCTGAATTGTGTCTTGGAGATAATAAGTAAAGCGGGCCTTCGTCTAAAAAGTAGCAAATGCAAATTTGCCCAAGAGAAAGTGATGTATTTGGGACGTTATGTGGGACAGGGGGAGAGGTCCCCTAATGAGTTGAAAATTCAGGCTATCCAAAAATTTTCTATTCGAACCACCAAGACAGACATTCGAGCATTCCTTGGATTAGCCGGGTATTACCGCCAATACATCCCAAACTTTTCTGTTATTGTTGCTCCTTTGACCGAACTCCTGAAGGGAAAAGTCAAGAAGTCCGAAATTCAGTGGACCAATGAATGCCAACGGTCTTTTCAAGAACTGAAGAGGAGGCTAACTCAGAACCCTATTCTGTATGCTCCTTACTTTAATGCCCCGTTCTATGTTCAATGTGATGCCTCAGATTTAGGCATGGGTATAGTTTTATCCTAGAAGACAGAAAAGGGGGAGGAGCATCCTATTCTGTTCCTCAGCAAAAAGTTCTCAACAGCAGAGCGAAAATACGGAACTACAGAAAAAGAATGTGCCGCTATTGTGTTTGCTGTCAAGAAGCTACGATGCTACCTGGATGGACCTACCAAGTTCTTTATCCAAACTGATCATAATCTTCTAGTATGGTTAAAAAAGAACTCTGGGGTAAATCCACGTCTCATGAGATGGGCTCTTGCATTGCAGCCCTGGAACTATGAGGTAATCCATCGTCAGGGCAGAAAACACCAGAATGCTGACAGCCTTAGCCGACTGTTCTGAGTTACCAAAATGTCCTTTGAGTTTATTTTTATTGTTTTTTTTAGGTAACTTGGCAGTTGTATATATGTTTGTAAATATTTGTATGAAATTTTGTAGAATTTAGCTTTTCTTAAAGTTATGGTAACTTTTTACAGGTTAAAAAGTTATTCTAAGGGGGGAAGAGTTGTAACGTACACTTCCGGAATATCTTTTAAATGTATTTCTATAGTATTTCTTTTTCCTTATATTCCAAGTTTTTTATTGTGATACTTCCTGTGTTTATTTTTACTTCTTAATACTCTTGGAAAGGATATCTTTTCTTTTGACATATTTATGTGAGCATAAATGGTTTTCCCGGAAGTTCATTTTTTCTTTTATGTATAACGTTGGTGAAAAGATTTTTTTTTGTAACGGGTTTTTTTGAGTCGATTGGATGCTTCGTTGAAGTGTGGACTGAGTGCAGTGTTCGAATGGCGTGTTTCAGCCGTTATGTGTAAAACATATGATGAGAGGTAGTTGTAACGGTGATGTCGCTACCATATTGTAAATAAATTTTTCTTTAATTCTTTAAAAAAAAGGCTATTTCGTTTATCACGACGTTACAACTGTAACACAAAAAATCTCTACTATTATGAAAGGAAGTGTTTGTGTGTATGTGGTCTGTGTGCACTGTCCTGACGAATCTATGGAACTTACAACAATGAAATTTGGCAGGCAGGTAGTCCGATTTTTTTGCAATTTCTCTCTTGCGCCCGAATTTTAAAATTTAGTCCAGAACGTTTTAAAATTAATGTAGTTGATTTTTTTTTCACCTTCCGTCTTTATGCTCCGGAATGTGACGTCACCCGTATCTCGTAAAGAAGAAGCAAGCATATTTTGCGATTTTCGACCGCTGATGTCAGTTTTTGGAACTATTCCAAGTTTTCCGATTTTAACGTGTTTTGATTTGCGTTGTTGATAATAGTCACTTGGAGACCAGCATGTAGAGTTCGTTTGCGAAGCAAACCAAATGGGAATACGTAACAATGACCACCGGGGGTTGGCCAGCGTCAGAGAACAATGGTCACACCTGACCCCACAAAAAGAACTGTGCCTAGTAATAAATATGGAGAAATTGAACTGTTTTTTTCAATGACAGTATCCTAGTAGGTAAAAAAACTGAAAGACTTGTCAAAGCAGGGGATCAACAAATTCAAACTATTTTTCATGTAGTGAGATATATATGACGATGAAAAACACGAAAAACTTAAAAGATTGATAGGAAATAAGTACGTTAAATTAATCCGTCATAAATCGTGTTTCTTTGTATACTAATAAAAATAAAGTGGCGAAATTTAAGAAACTGTAATGAGGGAGGTTGAAGAATACGCTGAAGAACAACCTGTGACGATTCGATCCCGTTTACCATCCCTAAAATTTAGACGGCATTGTATTTATTGTAAAACCGACTGTTGTACTAAAAATTAAAAAAAAAAAAAAACATCCAGACCGGTGGAGACCTGCGTACATGATCCGTGAAAAACGAGTCAATGATGGAGAATCCATAAAAGAGTTAATATCGGTAACAAGCGATACGATGAGTGATCGTCACATGTTAGAATAAGAGCTGAGGGAGGGGTTAGCAGACTTAAATGCTGCTGAAGGAAGATATCATGTTGACTGTCGCAACAAATTCATGGGGTAAATATCAGTTGCTGGAGCAAGATCTTGTAAATATCAGTCAAGAGGAATGCCAGCAGAAGGCTAAGCAACACAAAGAATAGATGAAAATACGAATTGGAACAAATAACAAAGACCCAGAAGGACTTCGTCATCAACATACAAAATTACATAGATTCACTGACACCTGACTCCCACCCTTTCCACCTTTTGAATATTGCTACAGGCAGATTGTGTCCGATAATGCAGTAGAAATTGGTTCAATACAAATTAAAGATTTTGAGAATGGATGGCCCAAAAGCTTCTACGACCGGATACCTCAAAAAGTAACTACATTGATTGCTACAAAAGAGCACATTGAAGGTGGTACTGCAAATATATGTGATATCCAAATAATTCACTCTCATGTAAATTGTCTGCAAGGAAACTCTCATGATATAAATGTGGAGCAAGTTCTGTCTCATGAGCTATCTCCTATTCCACCAGCTATGCTTGACGATTCTGGTAAAATGATCATAGGGAGATTCTCAAAATGTTGGAACACTAAATGTTATCTGTGAGTAATTTTTTAAATTTTGAAATTTAACATCAATACTTTTTAGTGTATTGTTTATAGGCCTAGAATACAATATACAATCATTCAAAGACAGGAACTGTTCTCCAAAATTACTAATTAAAATATTTACATTCAAGATCCCTAGGTTACAGATTTTTTACATTGCTTTCCTGTAGGTTACAGCTTTTGGACATTGCTGCCCTGTAAGTTACACAACTTTGGCATTTCCCAAAGCCTAATTACCTTTGGACATCGTGTTATTACATTTTTGTTACATTATTATTATTGTTGTTACATTACATTGTGGCAGAAAACGAAAGTGAAAATGAAAGTTAATTTGCTCGTTAGAAAGAAATCGTTAACGTAATGGCCCGAAGACTCGAAACGAGTATCACCGAAACTGCACGACTGGTAGGTTGTTCATGATCTGCCGTTATAAGTATTCATGCAAAGTGGTTAAATGACGGTGACACCAGCAGTACACGCCAGGGTGTTGGTCGTCCACGCGTCATCAAATAAAAAGGACGTCGGAGACTGTCCCGCTTGGTAAAGCAAAATCGGCGCTAGACAGTGCCTCAGATGACAGCCCAATACAATGCAGGTCCAAGCGCAAGTGTTTCGGAACACACAGTTCAGCGGACACTGTTGGATATGGGACTGTGCAGCAGACGCCCCACTCGTGTGCTTCTGTTAACTAAGCGTAATCGTCAACTACGCCTACAGTGGTCACGGGAATATCGAGACTGGACCATGGATGAGTGGAAGGTTGCTTGGTTAGATAAATCTCGTTTACTCATTCATCAAGTCGATGGTCGTGTCAGGGTACGCCGTCTGCCAGGCGAACAGTTGCTCCCCTCTTGTACAGCAGGCCATACACAGGCTGGTGGTGGCGGTATTATGCTTTGGGGGACGATTTCATAGGCGACTCTGGGACCCGTAGTTGTGGGAGAATAGACCATGAACGCTGCGAACTATCTGAACATCATTGCGGATCAGTTGTGCCCTTGCATGGCGTCTGTCTTCTCAATTGGAAATGGTATCTTCCAGCGGGGCAACGCCCCATGTCACAACGCTCGGATTGTGTTGGATAGTTCGAGGAGCATACTGTGAATTCCACTTAATGTCCTGGCCATCTAACTCGACGTATAGAGCACATTTGGTATTAATGTATCTGCTAAGTTCACTTTATTTTTCGATAAAAACTATTAATCTGATGAAAAGATATTGTAATTAATATTTTATTTTATGTTTTGGGACATCGGCACCTTTGTAACATAAATTAAATCGGCAAAAAAAGATAATTCGGCAATTCGATCGTTACGCGAATTGGACAGCGCATTTTTAAAAATAAGAAAAGTATGTTTATGGCAAAGAAAAACGTTTAAAAAGATATTTTAATGACAAATAAATGTAGTTTAAAGTACTTACCAATACATATTTTTCGTCAGGTATTGAGCTATATTGATCGTTAGCTTTGACATCGAGAAACATGCTAGATGGCTTAATATTATTTCCTTGTTAATTCTTCAAAATTTTAAACTAATGATGCCATCTACTGATCAAACTTATTAACAAACTATCGTTATACTCTATACATTTATTATTTTTTTCTGCAATACTGGAAAACACATTATAATTTTTTTGAGTGATGTACTGTGTATCAGTTAACTTTATAGATCTCAAAAATCCGACATTTTAACTAAAGAATTTAATTTTAAGGATATTTACACCAAACTGTTGTAATAAATCATAATAATTCTTGTCTTTGAACAGAACTAAAAACCCATTGAGAAAAAGAAATTAATTTTAAGAATTAAATTTATATGCTGTCAAAGCTTAAAGTAATAAAATGTGTCTTGTTCCCACCTTTTGAGAATTACCTCATACGTAAAAGCAAGTCAAAACTGAAGACTGCCGAAGGAAGATGTATCCTCCCGAACAGTGACATCAGATGGTGTAATTGATGGATCAGCCTTACTCTGGGTTATTCCTTGGCCTGATAAAGCTACTGTAAGTGACTACATCTCTCGCTTCAAGTATGCAGTCACAACCAAACAACAGTTATTTATGGAAACTTGATTTCAGATCGGTATTATACTTTCATCACCAAAGATGTTCTAATATAAAAGAGAGAAGCGGGTGTAACCAGAGTTTACCACTGCTATCCAAACTTCCATCACAAAAAGTCACAGAAAACAAGAAACGATAAATTTTATCTGCAGCAACCTTGTACGAAATAAGGGAAATCAAGAACCTTACACCATAATTAACAAGCTTGTGGATACAGGGCAGGATGAAATCCTAAATGAAATATAATTTTTAAGTGTATTAAAACGGCAAGATTTAGCAACTCTGCATGAAGAGGCAGACGTTATAATTGTTCAACAAGCATGTATATTAGAAATAGAAGAAGGAGGCAGGCATGTGACTGATTTCTATAGACACTGGTGTTTTTTTTTTGTTGCTTCTCTACCACTATTTAAAGGAAGGTATAACTATCCTAATGTACATGGAATCGTCGTTGTTGGAATAGTTGTTGATTGACATTAAAACCTCAGTCCGAAAACACGTTGGAATCGTACCAGATATCTTGGCCGGTCATACTCCGAGTGAATATAATACCACAGCTTGCCTTTTTGGTATAACAAAAATAGTAAAGTTATTAAAAATGGGTCATTCCCTTCCATTGGGTGAGATTAAACAACAAGCATTGAAGATGTGAGCAAACAAGCATCAATTTTCATAAACTTCTTCTACGGTTATCCAAAATGCTTGACAGCTTCAGAAGCACGTGTTAGAGCCTGGTCCGCTAAAATAGGAATAAATAGCTCTTCTCAACCTCCAAAACTGTTCACTTTCATCGACAAATGATACTGTTCTGCAGAATGTAAAACCAGTACACCTTCAAACTATCATCTTGAAAAATGCTTTGATTACACCGCCTGCCATAGATTCTGAACAATTTGGCTTCTACTAAAATAGTGTTTCCGAAGTACTGCCTATTGGTGTGCCAGATAATGTTGCACTAACTCCAAGTGAGGTCTTGGAAGCTAATTAAATGTTCATGTAATGGTGAAACCCTTTGTCGTACAAAACGATGCGGACACAGGCTTGTCCTGCCGTGTTGTGTGTTTCTGCACATAACGGCTGTTTAAATAGAAATGGCCAGTATAAGAAGATAAGGACGGTGAGCAAATATAATTTATTTAGATTTCAATTGACAGACATCTTGTCTTCATCTTGTCTTCATTTAGTTGGATAGTTGAAAATCTAACTGAACTACCGTCCTTTACTTGTGAATGTACCTTTTATGTGAATCTATTAATCTTACAGTTTTTTAATATACTTCTTGCGTAAATGCATGTTTTAAAAATAATTAAATAATATATGTTACGATACATAATAAAAACAAACAAAATTGACTTTTTTAGCGAATTTTCTATACATTTAGTAAAACTATACATTTGTGGTGTTATGCAAATTAGAGACTACTTCCACTTCCACTTCAAGAGACTGCGCATGCTGCGTCATGGGTTCACGCTTTAAATACCTCTAGCTGTTCTTGAGATTTCAGTTTCGTAACCACCTATGTTAGCGCGCTGATAGATTATACTTTAGTTAATGTATTTAATCTGTTAAATTTAATAAATGTTAAGTTGAATTGTTTCAGTCAACTTAATTATATTCAGTCTAAATTCCCTACACGCTAAAATAACGCAACCGCACCGCTGTGGCTAAGTATTTAATATGGCCGCCTTCACTATTTTTAATCTTTTTGTGTACAAAAACAAATATTTTAATATCTGTTCTGATAAATGCAACTAAAATTATTGATATATATACGATAAACACATCTTTATGATAAAATAAGAACACATTTTCACGGAACCTAAATATATAACATAGGGATGGCTACTATCTTGAATTCTGAGTGTTGCCCAAAGGTACTGTATGGGTACCCGCAATTTTATGAATCTACATGCCCCCTAAATGCCGACCAACCGGTATAGTGGTTAAGGTGTTAGCCTCTGGATCGGAAGGTCCCCGGTTCGAATCCGGGTTCGGGCATGGATGTTTGTAAGCGTATACCAGCTCAAGTGTTGCTTCGTCATCTGAACATGGTGCAAAATAACGAAGTAATTGTTAGGGGCAATGATGGTCCTCCCACTGCGTGCTGCTTCACAAGTGGCCATCTCTTCCGGCCTTGTAGTGGCCAATGACTTCGGTCAAATGTGCCCGCCTTTAGAAAAAAAAAATGCCCCCTAAATGTGAAATACTAACAAGAACAACAAAAACCTAATACTTCAAAACGGGGTTTGAAGAAAAATTCCTTTTTGGCTGCCGGACTATTACGACAAGAATTTGTAAGGTTAAAAATAGATGTTTTTATTTTTTTTTATTTCCAATGGCAAGGCTGAGTACTGTGATTGCACAGACAAATACAATACAATACAGTGCAGAATTGACCGAAGTCATTGTAGCCTTATACAAGGACAGAAGTGATGGTCACTTGTGAAGAGGCACCCAGTGGGTGGACCATCATTGTCCCTAACAAAGGACAGCACAATTTACATCCGTGTCCTGACCCGGATTCGAACCAGGAACCTTCCGATCCAGAGGCCAACACCTTGACCACTAGACCGGTTGGTCGGCAAAATAGATGTATTTATGAGAGATATTTGCAATCAGGTGACGATTAAAATATGTGGTGGATGACAAACAAATGTTATTTAAATTAGAAGTTTACTTAAAAAGTTATGTTCTGTAATTCATAAAAACTCTGAATCTGTTTTTATTTACTAGTTGACGATAGTCACATTTGGGAATCTGTGATACAGCTTTATTAGTGTTAGGATTAATATCGTTATAGAATTTGGTGCTGATTTTACTGAAGTATTTTTTAAGTTCACAGACGTTGAGTTCCTCTCTTATCTTATTCTACCCATAGAACCAGGGTCTGTTTGTAATAACTCTTAGGGTTATAAATTGTTGGACCATTTTTAGTATGGAGTAGACTCTAATATTAGTACTATGGACTCCGAGAATTTTGTAACTGAATTCCATAGAACACGAAAATATAAGTGTTGATATTATAACCATTGACATCACAGGTCTTCCAGAATGAGGAAATTTTATGTTTGCCTTAAGGTATCTCTTCAATGGTATATATTTATCTAAAAAGATTAAGACACGAGGGAAGAAGAAGCTTATAATAATTGAATTCGTTCTCCAGTTTTTTTAAGTGAACTTTATTCCGAAGCTCACACACACAGAGAAGCCATACTTTGAGTTTCTCTCCCCACCTCGATAAAATCTCCGAGTAATCATCTGGCACTGGCCTATAAATGGATAAATCGAGTATTCATCTACCTGATCATTCACTTCTATGACCAGTTCTTTCTTTTGGTTTAAGCATGCTTTATCAGTACTTAAGGCATTTACGCCATTCAAACATTTGTTTAATAAAGAATATATGTTTCCCCAACATTCCTTATGAAATATCAGTCTGAACTTTCTTTCCAAAACGTCAGCTCAATTCCGAAGGTTTTAACTGAGGACATAGATCAGTTTTCGTATAAATTAACTTGCAGAATTGCCCGGAGTTGTTCGGGTTGAATGAATTAAATATTGATTTAAAAGTGATCAGACTAGTCACTTTTCTTTCCTAAAAGAATGTTAGCATCAGTTAAGTGTACGGAAATAATTTTTGAAATTGTTTTAAATTTTCCATCGCTTCAAAATTTATTTCGGATGCAAATATGTACCCTTGATATATCCATCCATCCACTCTATTTCATATTCATCGCACCTTCTGCAGTAAGACAAACTACAAAGTTTTTTAAGGTGACTACTATAGAAATCGATTTTTAGTTATGGAGTGGTTAAGTATATCCACGTACCTTCATTTTCAGTAAAAATGGCGAATTTTCAGCGTATATTCTTGCCTTTAGTTTTCCTGACTATGTTTTACTTGTGGAATTCTTGAACATAGTATGTGATGGTTTCAAATTTTATCATAAATATGATAGAATAGTTAAATTAAATTGTTACGCAATTCTTGACTAATATAGTTTGAAGCAAATGCATTTTTTGGTACAGCTACACTCTACGTTTATGAGAGATGGCAACGGCTAGGCGATTTTTTTTTCGCGCACTTCTAGTAGCGAATTACGATAAATTAAGGTAACCCATCTTTCGTTGCTGTTGTTGTGGTTTTCATGGCAACCTCGGCAAACGGAAACTTTCAATTTTCATTTTGAATATTCCAGAAAGTTCTTCCAAAATCCGTAAAAGTCGTTTGGTTTCATTGATTCGTTTGAAATTTTTTTCTTTCCTCCCATTAGTTATTTTGCTTTTAAAATATCCTTTGATTGCATTGGTCCTTTTAAATCGTTTTCTATGATAAAATTGGTCCTTTTAAATCGTTTTCTATGATACCATTGGTCCATTTATTTGAATTTTGACAGTTGTGGAATTTTTTTTACTATAATAGTTTTCAGGATAGGATTAAGAGTTTTGTGTTTTTGACCATTTTCGTTTTCATTATTTTTTTACGAAAGACGTTATCAGGTTGTATTGTTTCTTGCTTTTTTTCTTTCGTAAATCTTTTTCTTTTTGAACCTTCCCACTGTATTTAGTGTAATGTAATTGATAAGTTTCAGGGTATTCTTACCCAACATTCGTTGCGTATACTTTTCAAAACGTTCTGAAATGTGCTTAAAAAGTGTGTTGTAAAAAGAAAAAAATTTGTGACAGTAAAAGAGTTAGTAAATAATTCTTTCCTTGGTAACTTGAGAACTGCGCCAAAAAAATCGCCAAGGCCGTTGCCATCGTTCATAAACGTAAAGTGTAGCTGTTCCCATTTTTTCTTGAAAATTTCATTCAGCGGCACGTGGAATAACGTGAAGTTCGTGTTAAAAATAAATGTTATCAGTGTGGACAAATTAAACTCAATCGATTACAATTTTTTTAAACATAAAGGTAGATTTTACAGCGTTTTTAAAAAGAAAAATCACTGCTTTTAACGAATGATTTACATGTATCTAAGTTGCGTAAAAAGGGCTTGAATTTGTAGAGCACATGTAACCTCGACTTTCTATCACTTAAGACAAAACATTTCAACATTTCAAAATTACTTACTGTCATATTATTCCCAGATCAACAAAGTCTTAGGCCCGGTGCACACATCCGTTTTTTCAACGTGCGGCGCCGCTGCGGCAACGCAAGTGCGGTCTGAGATACCTTAGATCCGATGGAGTAGTGCACACATGTCTCCAACGACGATGCGGCGACGCACATCCAATTTACGTGCAAATTGTACCGCAGTTCCACACGGCGCCGCAGCTCGCCGCACATGCGTCTCCGGTCTGAAATATCTTGTTTTCATAAATAAATGGAATGTAATAATAATTAATAAATGGTTGCATCCAGTAAGGTCTATTTTGTTTCAAAATCTACTTTTTTTTACACCAAGTAGTTGAAATAAACACGTGTTCTTCGATAGAATATTTATCGCAAATAGCGCGAATTGAGTACTTGCGTCATTTCACGTTAATGTGTGCATTATTGGGCTTCGGTGCCGCAGCGTCACCGCACGTTGAAAAACCGGATATGTGCACTGGGCCTTAAAGTTTAAAATTTCCTTTACTTGAACAGTTATTCAGTTTTCATTGGATTCAGTTTTAAATGAAATCTTTCTACTTTTTTAAATTCTAAGTTTCGGTTTCTAAAAGGAAATCACATACCTACACTACTGTTTGTGAAAATTACAACACCATGAAGGAATCATGCAAATTAAACGAAACTTTCAGGAAATGCAAAATAGATTAGTAGTTGCAAATGATTAGAATTACAAAGCGATCATGCATCTGTGGGCCGATAAACACCCTCTAAACTTCCAAGTGAGCCGTGTATAAAAAAGCACTGTAAAGGTGCGTTGTAATGTGTGTATCGTCGTTTCACAGCTGTAAATGATTCATTAGAAGTCAATATGCCTCACCGAAATCGCAGAGTGCCTAACTAACGGAGTTTGAACATGGCCACATAATCGGCCTTCGTGAGAGTGGACTTTCCTACCGTCAAATCGCCACTCGAAGGGGGCGTAAAGCCGCAACAGTGATGCGTGTGTGGAAGAGATTGACCAGGGAGAACCGGACAAATCGAAACCCTGACAGTGGGCCACGCACTATGACGTCACCATGGGACGAAAGACACCGCATCCGCAATGTGGTGACGGACCGTACATCGTCCTCTCGTGAGTTGGCACAACATTGGAGCACGTCTACAGATGTGTCATTGTATGCCCCCAGAGTTTGACTGTCTGCTGCGCCATGGGCTACGTGCAAGGGTTCCTCTCCGCAGGATTCCTTTGACGCTGAACCACCGACACCTCCGGCTACAATGGGCTCACCAACACAGCCAATGGCGTGCTTATTGGCAACAAGTCGTCTCCTCATATGAGCTCTGAAATCTGGAATATAACGCTGGACGCGTTCTCGTCAGACGCTACAGAGGTGAACGCCTTCTCCCGGAGTGTCTTATTCAGCATCATCCTGGACGAACACTTGACGTTATGGTCTGGAAAGCTATTGGATATCATGGACGATCCCGCATACTCCAAATTATGGGGACCATGAACAGCGGGCGCTACATCAGAGAAGTTGTGGAGCCCGAGATCCTATCCCTCCTGCAACGCATTCCCGGAGCTGTATTTCAGCAAGACCCTGCCCGTCCACATGTTGCTCGTAATATACAAACCTTCTTCAGTGCACAATAGGTCCCGCTTCTTCCATTGTACTTCCACATTTCTTCCGTTCACTGGATATGTCGCCCGTTGAGCAGATTTTAGATTGGATGAGTCGGAGACTCGGGGCTCGTACTGCTCGTCGGGTAGTGAGCATGGCTGAAGTTTGGCATCAAATAGAGGCCATCTAGAATGCTATTCCTCAGCAAGACATTCAAAATCTGTATGATTCGATGTCTCGACGTGTACAGGTTCTCATCGCTGTACAAAATATTGAATTTCGGCATTATTTTTGTTTTATTGCTCTGTAAATGTGATCGTTTCTTTAAACAACTAGAAGTAATGCGTGGAATAAATTTCACGATTTAAGTGACGATCGCCGAGATAAAAAGGAAAAATAATAACGGTCGCTAATCCCCGGTGATTGCTACGCAATTCCAAAAACAATCGCGATAGCCCACTGTGTTGATCCAGTGCGACGTTAATTAAAAACCTTCCAAAAACAAACGTGACGTCACTGTCTAATGTGCCTATATTCGTATTGCAAAAATAAAAAAGTTTCAATTTAATAAGCAGGAAATGGAATCTGTGATCTCGATTGAGAAGGTTAAATTCGTATTGAAAAAAATATAAGTTACAATTTAAAAATGATTTATTTAAAGAAAATTTTATTTTTAGGTATCGATCTAGCGTGAAATTTTCCGCAGATTTCAAATCCGTTAAAATTTTTACTCTATCTTTAACAATCTAGGAGAATCTTTAAAAAACTACAAAACTCCAGTAAAAACGTTTTATTTGTTTTTGTTCTTCGGCTGAAAGCTTTCAAACGGAAACACGGAAAAAAAATAGAATCCGTGATCTTGTATGCTGTTGCCATTCTAAAGAAAACAATAATAATTAAATTACATTAATTTCCTTTAAAAATGTTCTAAATTGTATTTTAAAATTCGGCGAGACCCCCAAAGTTACCAAAAATTCGTACTACCTGTGTGAAAAATCCCATTACTGTAAGTGCTATAGATTCGTCAGGAGCGTGTACATAAACAAACAGACAAACATTTCCTTTTATAATAGTAGAGATGCTTCGGTGTGCGATCACTTTTGTGACACCTTCTTTCTCTGCCTTCTTGCGTTTTCATTTTTAAAACAAGAAAATGAATCAATATTATTTTTTTATGTTAGGTTTCATTCAGAATTAGATGGAGAAAAAAATATTGGACTTTATATTCCAATTCAATTCTAGGCTACAGCGCCTTTTCTACAAATTTTTAAAGTGTACTAACACTTTTGGGAACCACTGTATATAAATTTGTACTTGATTTTTCAAAGAAAAAAAGAAAGGAAAAGACTTGAAATTAAACGTGCAAAGAAACTGGACTTTCTTCATCTGTTTTCTAGAGATCTACATTTTGTTTGGAACATATCGCACCCCGGCAAGAAAAGTGACACGAGTCAAAAAATAAAAATTTTGATGTTATGTCATTGAAAAATATGTATGAGGTGCCCCAGCGAATATTACTATTCGATAGAATATAATAGAAGTTACCACCATAAATACTCACCTAAAATTTAAAAGAAGCTTATACAATTTCAATATAAGTTTTATAGTATCCTTTAAGTTGATGTTTCTCAAATTCTGCAATTTTGAGTTGTGTCACTTTTCTTCCTGGGTGCGATATGATTACTGGAAAATACATAGTTACATACTGCTGAAAAATCTCTCATTGAAAAGTCAGTATTTGTAATGCCTTTTGGAAACATCTTCAAATTTTACATAGTTATATACTTTTGAAAAATCTCTCATCGAAAAACCAGTTTTTGTAATGCCTTTTATAAACAAGCTCCTCATTTTATATTCAACTCACCCAGACTGTATTAGACAATCATCTACAAAATGGTAAATTTTCTAGAATCCCAGTCGGGTCCTCCATAATTTCCACCAATGTAAAAATCTACTAACAAGCGTGAAGTAAAGGAAAAATTTATTTAGGCTGTCACATATATTAATGCTACGTTTTTAATTGCTGTTGAAATGAAAAAAATTACTCACACTTGGCGCTTGTATCACTCAAAGTATAAATGATAACTAGGGCAATTTTTTGCAACAAATGTAACTTTTTTTTCACACGTTCTACGATGTAAATAAAGTACTAAAAAATTACTCCTACACGGGGTGTATTTTAAGTGAGTTATAAGCGCAATATAAATGCAACCACTTGCAACTTTTAAAAATTTAGCTTATAATTAATTAATATTAAATTAATTTTTCATTTTTTGCCCTCTGAATCAACCCTTTGATCACGTGTGTGATCTTGCGAATACCAAAGTATCGCTGATCAGACAAGAAGTTCATGGAAAGAAGGTGTTCAGCTTAATAGACGAAAGGGAAATAAATGGCAAGAAGTACTTAAACACATCGGTTGTCACTCTTGATAATCCAGAAGAAACTTTCGCATCGTTGCAGGTCGATTGCAGAGTTTGCGAGGTGAGTGTCGATCAACCAATATGTTGTTCGCCTTATAGATCACATTTTAAAATATCTGAATGTTGAGCGAAAGGATTTTCCACTTCTGCAATCCGATGCAGCATATATTATATGATTACGGCTCGAAACACACTCAAGGTGCTTTATCCTCGATTGCTCCAAGTCACGTGCGTGGCACACTTGTTTCGCAACTGCAGAAAATGTTCACGGATTTCACAAAAATGTGGACAATCTCATCGCTTGTGTTAAGGCAGCCACAGTACAAAACAAATCCCGAAAAGCCGCTTTTCAGACCATCGGCCAACTGCCTGAGCCAGTACTCACACCCTGGGCTACGTGGCTTCGGACAGCATTGTACTACACCGACCACCTTCCCACTGTAAACGACATTGCGAGCGGTTTCAGTGGCAACGGCATTTTAGCGCGTCGCGTAAAAAAAAAAAACAGTGTGTGACTCACAGCTGCCAAAACGTTTGCTGAAAATCAAAAGCAGCTACGAATGTTTGATTCGTCTCGTAGAAAAATCGGAATCGGACGCGTACAACATCGAGACGGCGTATGAACTTATCAGATCGATGGATTTTAAAGAATATCCTTAAATCGCAACCTTAAAGCGTATCTTAAAGAACGATTGGAAAAGTATAATTACCTGACGGTTATTGCTACACTTTCCCGAGATGATTTCCCACCAAGTCAGTATTTGCTACTGCAACAATGTCAAGCAACATCAGTCTCTGTTGAATCAACACCGACTCTATACAAAGCCTCCGTAAAAATTCGAGCAAAGCATGTGACGTCACAACTCGAAGTCCCAAGGCCAACTAAAAAGACAGGCCCCGAAACTAACGGCGAGATAGAAAGTCACGTGACCATCTTAGTCGTACTTCTGCCGATCTCCGCTCGTTGAATCAATTGCATATCGCCGTTGCTCAAATACCCGATATGTAGCATTTTTTTTAAAAACTCAGGTTATTTGCGCCTTTTTCAAAAGAATATTCATAACATACACACTAAATGTCTGTTTCAGTTGATCATCCAGAAAAAAATACACGAAAGCATACCAGCATTTATCAAACTTTTCAGACAGCGCACTGGTGTTTTTTGTAATATTTTTTTGCAATCCTTATATAAAAAATATGCTTGATAAAAAAAATGTGGACGTTATAAAAGGAAACGTAAGAAAAATAGCTACAATTAATCATAAAAATATATATACATATACCATATTTTTTTACTATTTTTTTTTTTTTCATTTTTTTTCTAATATTTTCTGACGATTGGGTACCAAGCACGGACCCAATTTGACAAACACTCCACTGAAATGTACTGTTTTAAATACATTTAGTTAGTAGGGAAGGAAAACTACTATTTTTAATTATAATTTACTCTTAAGTATATTAATATAAGATATAAGATTAATATAAGAAAATTACAACTAAAGACCAAATAATGATTCAGATTTTTCTTTATTTTAGCAAAATTTTATTCATACAATGCAACACATGTAGTGAAAAAATTGATGTATTTAAAGAGATAGCACAATTATAACAAAACAAAATGTATATTTATAATCTATATATATAATTCTCTTACGTGGCACGCAAAAAAGACGTTATTTGTAATCGCGTTTTGGCAACACTGTACGATTGTTTGTTTATCGCAAAGTCTCGCGCATCGATTGAATTTATAGCGTTATCGGATGTGAAATTTTATTGGGAAAAAAAAGGAAATTTTGATGAGCTGTTGTAGTTAGTTTATAATAGAAATCAAAGAAAGCGGAGGGTCTTTTCAGGGCGATTTAAAAAACGGTCCTTTTCAGGGCCAACAATTATAGTTCAACAAGACGCTTGCACTACAACTTTCGGCAACAAACTCAATGAAAAAGTCTGGGTCGTTTGAGTGCTGGGAAAATGTACACACTTGCAACATGCTAGGTATTCAATTTGCAAAGCAACGCTCACATTTCGAGTCAAAATTTGCACAAAGTTTTCATTTGAATTCGGATTTTAGAGATAATGTATATATTTTTTCTGTAATACAGCAAATTTAGATTTGAAAAGCATTTTTTTGGTAACATATTTTGTAAACAATCCCTTCTGCTAGGACACATGTCTTCATTGAGGCGAGCGAAGCGAGCATAGGTTCGCGCAGCGAACCAATGAGGATTGCTAAGCCATCCTCCGGGGGTTGGCGAGCGTTAGCGAGCAGGGGGCAGGCCCCCTAGTACAAAAGAAAAAACAATATTTATCTCTCACTATCAAATATTTTTGTTCAACTAAAATAGCAATATAAAAGCATAGGGTAAGGAGTCAGTCATTACATCATTCCTCATAGCTAGTCTAAGTATAAACACAAATTAAAATAGAATTCTAACAATTAAACAACTAGAACAAATGGAAACTAATCTTCAGTAATCTACCTTTTCATAGATCAAATTAAAACAAGTCATATGTTGATACAAGATGATAAATTGTACAACAGCTAATTTTAATCACCTTATTTAAAAATCAATTTCTTCAAAACATCTTTAAGGCAGAATAGTAAATTAATTTGGAGTATTTTTTCATGACTAATGTGCACTAATTACTGTATGTGAATAGATGGCTTTAATACTAATATCTTTAATAACCATTAACAAAATTTGTAAAGGAAACCGTATTAATGAATTAAAGTATTATATTCCGAGCTATAGCTAAAACTGTAAGTGCAACTGGTGGAGATCTAGTATCCGCTGTGGTAGTCGCCAAATTAAATTTTTGCGCCAAATCAAGATGGGAGCCAATCTAAGCAAATCCAAGCTGGATGTCCGAAATCCGGTCGTTTTTCTAAACAGCGTTTTTTCCCCCACTTTTTTACATCTTTCCGACAATTTTTAAAAATTAAGGAGTTAAACCTGGAAGTTACTGACGAAACAACGCACAACAACGGACATGTTTAGAGTAAATATCACACAGAAAAATTGCGTTTGCAAGTGAAATTTGTTTTATTGTGTGAAAAAGGTTTTTTCCTTCTTTAAAAATTATTCTTACTGATATATTCCAACTAATATATCCTGATATTTTACTTTACTTTTTGAAACGCTACTTTCAAACGCAATCCAACGAACGAAGAATCGTAGAATTCTTTCTGAATAGGGTTAAGCCTTAAAACTGGATGAAAAGCGCGAAAACTGAATCCACTGCCATAGCAAATCAATTAAAGGGAAGTAAGGGACAAAATCGTAACTTACAATCAACCATTTCAAAAATCAAATTTCATCCATGGAGAAAAATAGCGTTCCACATGAACTGCACATTCAAAGAAAAACCAATTTTAAATCAATAAACAAAACAAAAATATTGTAACTTACAATCTCCAATTTCAAAATAAAAATAAAAATCCAGTGAGAAAAATTCCACAGTCCAAAATTTCCAACATAAGGAGCAAATATAAAGAAATCAGGGAAAAAAATAGCGGTACAACAATTCCAAATAAAATTACTCTGTTCGTTCTACGATGCAGGTGTTGTAATATCGTCAGGAAAAACTTAAGGTTGCCATAACATGAGTTAAATTAACTAAAACAACAAAAACCACATTTGGCAATAAATCGTCCAATAGTTGTAACTTAGCAAATACTACATACCTTAAGTTTACTCGTATCGTAGTCCAAGACTTCGACTAAGTTGATCACGTGATATTTTAGTTTCGGGGCCTGTCTTTCTAGTTGGCCTTGTCGAAGTCCTATCGCGCGGCTACTTTTACGCGCTACGATACGAATTGCAGTTAGTTCAGCTACATGTAAATGGATTAATGTTAAACGTACGTATCCTTTTTCTTATTTGTCTTACAATAAATAAGTTTACGTTATTGCTATATGATTTAGCTTGCATCGTTATAACTTCAAAATTACCACATGCAATTATTTATATGAGGTAATTATTTTGTTTTCCATTTATGCATATCCATTTTTCAGCAATAAAAGTTGTTATTTTGTCTTATGAGTAGTTTGTGACGGTCATTTTTTCAAATTTGATTTTTAATTCATGATTATCAATGCATATGGACATTTTGGTACAGCAACACTATACGTTTATGAGGATGGCAACGGCTTGGCGATTTTTTGGGCGCACTTCTAGTAGCAAGTTACGATAAATTAAGGCAACCCATCTGTCGTTATGGTTGTTGTCGTTTTCATGGCAACCTTGGCAAACGGAAATTTTCATTTTGAATATTCTAGAAAGTTCATCCAAAATCCGTTAAAGTCGTTTCATTTCATTGGTTCGTTCGAAATTTTTCTTTGCTCTCATTGGTTATTTTGATTTTAAAATATCCTTTGATTGCATTGGTCTTTTTAAATCTTTGTGATATCATTGGTCCATTTATTTGTATTTCTACAGTTTGGAATTTTTATTTTATTATAATACTAGCAAAATACCCGACCTTACTCGGTTTGAATTGGTTTACTCTAGATAATCAAAGAGAGTCAAATACTAGAGATAATCAAAATATATAATGACTTAAGTTTTTTGTAGAATAAAAATTTATTTTAACACCTTTCGCCATCTTTATATTTTCTACAACTTACTTTGGACACAAATCCTACACATGCATATCCATTCATGTAATACATTTCACATACATCGCACAATTGCTGTATGACAAAGCTACAAAATGACGAAAGGTGATACTAAGTTTACTACTATAAAAGACGATTTATAGGAAGATTTGGAATTCACTTTCTTAAGTTCTTTTCATGTTCAACTCAATTAATTAAAATTACGATTTACGGCGAGTGCTCTCTCACTCATAGTCAACAAAACAATATTTTTTTACTTGTGGCACTCTTGCCTCCGGTATGCGACATTGTGAAATTTTGCAATCTTCTCCCGTCATTATGACAACGAATTTTTTAATGTTTGAAAAGTTCTAGTTCGGGATTTTTAAACATTATTATTCTTTCAATAACGCCAATTATTCTTTCAATAACGCCAATTATTCTTTCAATAACGGCATTATTCTTTCAATAACGGCATTATTATTTCAATAACGGCATTATTCTTTAAATAACGGCATTATTCTTTAAATAACAACATTATTCTTTCAATAATGGCATAACTACACTTAAAATTTACTGAAAATTTATACTAACTTACCCAACATTTTTAAGTCTAATACTTTGTGGTGCTGTTGCGTGTGATGAGAAGGAAAACACATTTATTAAAATAATAAGTATTTAAAACAGGAAACAGCAAAATAAAACAAAATAAAAGATGTCGCAAAAAATTGTTCTAAAGATATTAATTTGTGATTCAATTTTATCTCTTGATCTCGCACAGTTGCCACAACTTACAACTAAAAGTGTACAAAATTTAGAAATGTGAAATTAATTCTAAGCGAAAGAACCAGAAAATATAACTGCTCGCGCGATCTTGTTCATTCTCGTTTCGTTGAAAAATATCGTCTGTCCCCAGTATTCGGAAATCGTTTTCATTGCGCAAAGAATAAAAATAAGACTCGAAATAAATGAAGTATCAGAGATGAAATTCCATAAAAAAATATTTTTTTGAAGAATAATTACTTTTTTAGCAGTACTGGTAAAGCAATCGAAGTAATCGTAATATTCAATAGACATTCCAATTTTTCCAAAACTACCAAATTATGGTTGATTTAAGTAAACTTACTCAGGTGTTTTAGCATGAAACTCACCTAAATATAACAATAAAGAAATGTTTAATATTGCATTCACTAAACTAAGATAATGTATAAAATAAAATACACTGCAATCAAATATCTGGAATACAATTCATGTGATGTTTACACAAACACACAAACACAAAATCGAGCATAGAACAGAAAGACGGACAGACAGACTTTCGCAACCAATGCCACTCTCTAAATGAAGATAAGTACTCACTGCATGCAAATTTCCATGAAAATATCTTAAACCGTGTGGACGTGTATAGGGCACAACATACAGACAGACAGACAGACGGACAGACAGACAGACACCAAACGAGAAAATGGCGGATTCGGCATCAGAAGGGTCCAAAACGGATAGAAAACTTGAAATGGGTCGAAAATATTGAATGTACAAACAAACACTCCATTCTTATTTATATAGATTTTGGACAAAACGTTTAAGAGGTGTTTTTTTTTTTTTTTTGCCATTTGTGGAAATTTTGGTTTTTATTATTTTTTTCCTCTACAGTATCAGGTTGTGTTTTTTCTTGCTTTTTTCTTTTAAAAATCTTTTTCTCTTCAAACAGCCTACGGTATTTAGTGTAATTGATAAGTTTCAGGGATTCTTACCCAATATTCGAAGCTTAGTTTTTCTGCTGGTTTACAAATGTGTTTTGAAATGTGTTTAAGTTTACTTTTTGCGAAAGTTTTATAAATATATAATTTTTAAAACGTTCTTAAATGTGTTTTGTAAAAAAACTTGTATTAATTTATTATCTTGCAAAGTTCGCCATTACATATATATAGGACAAATTTCTATAACTATTTACATACGTATATATAAATTAATACACACACAGGCGTGATACGGAATCTTTTAATGCTAATAAATTTTAAAAAAAACTATAATAATCGTATTGAAATAAGTCATTTTCATTTGCATACATTTGATATTATTATTAATATTCAAAAGGTTATAGTTAATAAAAGTCATAGATTGTGGTTGGAAAATTATATTGTACTGTTGAATATGTTTTTACTTTTATCCTTATGGTTTACAAAACAATTTTTATATACCTACGTAGATAACGCTTCTAGTAACTTTTCTATAGCTTTTAAATCTTATTACCATTCTGTTTAATATAATAATCTGTTTTTACTAGAATGAAATAATTTAGAATAAAATTAAAGCTAAAATTCTATAAATAAAATAAATTTTAACCGTAATAATGTTACAACATTTTGTGAAATACAAAAGCTGTAAAAACAATTCGTTTTTTTAAATGCATTTCATTTCAGAATATGCCTAACAAATGTTGTGTTTCACTGTGCAAAGGGAAATTATCACAGTGGGTCCAAGGTTTTGAAAATCTGTGTTAAAAAAAACGACAATTTCATTAAAATGAAAGAATAGGGGGGAAAATTGTAAAAAGCGAAACATTGAGATGTTGCAAAAGTAATGTATAACAAATGTAACTGTAAATAAATGTTTTGCATATTACTAACATCTGTATAGCAATTTCATGCCAAAAAATATAATAAAGATTTGTATTTCATGTATGTGTTGTGTTTGTCTTATTAATTTAAATGTTTTTAAAAGAGTGATTAAATGCCTAAAACAAAATAAGCTTTTGAAACTAAATATATTGTTAACAAACTTGCTATAAATTGATTTAATGCATGTGGATAAGATAAAATTTGAGAATCATTATGAGGCAAAGTTAATTTCTTCTCGTCAAAATATATAATATATAAATATATAATAAATCTGAAAAAAAAAAAAAAAAACTGAAGTGTATATTGTGAAATGATCGAAAACAAAGGTAGCCTTAAAACTAAATGTAGCTAACTAAGGTAGCTAAAAAAGGTAAAAACTAAGGTAGCTAAAAAAACTTTACGCACACTTACATTGAATCAAATATTCATAATAGATCAATTTGGGTACAGCTACACTCTACGTTTATGAGCGATAGCAAAGGCCTTGGCGATTTTTTTGGCTCATTTCTAAAGTCGCCAAGAAAGAATTATTTCTTAACTCTTTTTCTGTCGCAAATTTTTTCTTTTTACAACACACTTTTTAAATACATTTCAGAACGTTTTAAAAAGTATATTTTTTAAAAACTTTCACAAAAAGTAGTAAGTTTAAGCACATATCAAAACATATTTGTGAACCAGCAGAGAAACTAAGCTACAAATGTTGGGTAAGAATACCGTGAAAATTATCAATTACACTAAATACAGTGGGCATGTTGAAAAAGAAAAAGATTTACAAAAGAAAACAAAAGCAAAAAATAATACAACCTGATAACGTCAGAATTCTTCCGTAAAAAATAATGAATACGAAAATGGTAAAAAAAAAAAAAAAACTCTTAATCCTTTCAAGAAAACTATTATAATAAAATAAAAATTCCACAACTGTCAAAATACAAATAAATGGACCAATGGTATCACCGAAAACGATTTAAAAGGACCAATGCAATCAAAGGAAACTTTTAAAAACAAAATAACCAATGGGAGGAAAGAAAAAATTTCAAACGAATCAATGAAATCAAACGACTTTAACGGATTTTGGAAGAACTTTCTAGAATATTCAAAATGAAAATTGAAAGTTTCCGTTTGCCGAGGTTGCCATGTAACGTAACCAACAAACGTAACGAAAGATGGGTTGCCTTAATTTATCGTAACTCGCTACTAGAAGCGCGCCAAAAAAAAAAAAAACGCCAAGCCGTTGCCATCACTCATAAACGTAGAGTGTAGCTGTACCTCAATTTTCCTATTTTCTTACTAAATTAATTTTAATTTTATTATATAAATTATTTATTGGCATATTATACCTACCTGTTATAAAGCTTAAAATGGACTAAAATAACCCAAGTTTTATGTTGATCATTAGTTTCTTTATTCAAAGTTCTTTTATGCTTTAAAAGATTGTTTTCTGTAGTTTTTTTCTGTCCAAAAATATCAATTCCTTTTTTTTTTTTTTTTATATAAAATCTACAAAAATTGAGAGCAGTTCTTAAAAACTTTCAACCTAAGAAAAGATAAATAAACAGCTGAAATATAAGTTCACGTAGTTATAAGTTTATGATTAACCACGGTTGGGGGTAGGACTTCGGTTTGTGACGTCATAATACCGTACGGAGGCTTTGTATAGAGTCGGTGTTGGTAGAGCGGAGTTTTTCAATATATGCGGAAATTACTGGCCAAGGATTGGCCATTCAACATCAACGTTCTTCTATGTTAATCAACGTTCTTCTATGTTATGTTTAGTGATGCATTACAATATTGTTGTGCATGATTAAAATTGTAAATAAATTTTGAATTTATTTTATTTTTTACGGATAATTTATTTTAGATTTTAGTGTATCAAAAATAAATGCAACTTTAAGGAATGATAAATGGATCTTTTTCCATTTTTACTGCAACAAAAAAGTTGCCCTAATGATAACCTATTTATTTCAATTTCATTGGAAAAGGATTTATGTCTAATATGATGAGTGTTGAGGATTTTCAGTAGTGAGAGGTAACGCTTGCACGTGAGCACTGAAAATGGCGACACCCTGCAGTATTTGGAGAGTGTAACTTTCAATTGCGAAGAAATTATACGTTGAAATTGGTGTCGATTTGTAGAGAATACCAGGATATACAATATTATTTAGCAGTAATAACCAATAAAAAAATTGTAAAGGTATAAGCCTATATGAGTGCTGAGTTGAAGGTAAGGTAAGTTTAGGTACTCTCGAATTAAAGTTCCACTGGAGCCACACAATGTTGAATTGAAAGAAGTTTTCATAATGTCGAACAATTCAAAGCTGTACTTGTCGTATTTTTTGCATTTTACTTTTCGTGCTTAACTTTTGGAAGTGAGTGTATATATTTGAAAATTCCTATAATATGGTATGCAGAATATTCATAGGTGATTGTACGATAAAAGGGTCTTGAAAAATAACTAGATAAATTTTTTTAAACAGCCACGAATTATAAGCTTACTTTTCACACTGAATTTAATATTCATATTTAATATTTTGATAAAAATTAAAATCTAGTTGTAAGAAATCAATTATTTATCTAGAAACCGAATTTCAAATTGAAAGTTATGTTGCTCAATATTGGTATCCATAAATTTATTCTACGAGATATATAAATTAAAAATAAGTAAATTGTTAGAAAAACGCTTAAACAAAAGCATTTTAGCTTATTTGGGAAACTAAATTAATTCAAAAGTTCAAAGCAATGAAATTATTTTGTATATTCTTAAACTCTTCTGACAAAGCAAAAATATTAGGGTTTTTATCTATTTTGTTCAAGTATAAGCGTTTTCAAAACGTTTACATTTTTTAATGCTCCGTCCTCAGATCTGAGCTGGACGTTTTAACTTGTGTTGAAACAAGTTATTTTAAAGCACAGATGAAGCTCCTTTGGTTACTAGATTACGTGGATACCGGATCAGTTCTCATCAGGTAGTTGATTGTGATCGAAATAAATTTCAAAGAAATAATTTCTTTGCAAAGAGCTCGGTTGCAAAATCGATAGTGTCGGAAATCAGTTTTACGAGAGCGCTGAGAACAAAGAAAGTCCTATTTTCTTTTTGAATCAGCAGTTTTCAATCCTAAACCCTTTATACTATTTGACTAAAATTCTCAGATTAAAAAATTCTAAAGGCAACGATCAACATTTTCATTTTGAAAACTGATAGTATGATGAACATCATGAATTTTAGCATTATTTAAAAGCATTAACATTACTTCTTTAATAAAGGAATTAATAAAAATTGACAATTATAAATAACAATTGAAATAACTTAATAACTCTTTTAAAATGCTACATATCCATACTAAAAATTGACAGGAGAACCTCTTTTATGTGAGATGGTTTTGGAGCTCGTAAAGGATTAAGAAACAAAATTTACAATTTACCTTCTGTAAGTTGAAATTTTAAATTTGTAATCGCAGTAGAAAATACATATATTCTTACATAAAATTGCAAGATTTGCTGTGTTTCCGTGGCTATTAAAGTTTTGATTGGTTGTGTATGGTTACTAGCGAAAATAGATACGAAATATAAGTCAATATATTCGAAATCGCCATAGAAATAACATTGAGTATAAAACGATTACCGTACATTCATTATTTTACGAGTGTAGACCAAAAATTCAGTTTTCCAATAATATTGTTTTCCCTGTATATATTGATCAAAAAACAACACCTTGCGAAAGTAAGGCAAGTTGACAAATAGTGGTTAATATATTTGAAATTCAGCTGAATTTCAAATTAAAGTGAATATATTTAGGATTCTTCGTATCGAATTTTTTTTAATTAATGAAAAATAAAATAAGTCTCTGTAGTACCACAAAGTATCACATAGACCAATACTTTCGAATCATTTTATGCTTCAAGAATAAGAACTAAGAAATTATTTGATTAAATAAATAGTTTCTACATATCTGTGCTCAGATGGCAGAATGTTATAAGTCACTTTTCCCAAAAAATTGACTAAGTCCCATCCCGGAGTCTTTTTTGTTAATGTTTAGAAGGTGGCAAAATGTCGTAAGTCTTTTTCTTTCAGTTTATAAGAAAACAAAGGTGGGAAAATTGTAATAAATCGAAAACTACAGAACCACATGTTGAATCTTGAATCCTAAAATTGCTGTCACGAAAAATTAAAAAAGTGAGTTATAACATTTTTTTTATCTGAGCACAGATATGTTCTAGCTTTCACTTAAAGGAGCAATATTCTGAGCCTCATAAGTGAGTTATCAAAAAGTTTCATCTTAACATGTGTGTGTGTGTGTGTCTAACTTATTGATTTTAAAAACATTTTTATGTCCATGTTTAACTAAAATATTCTTTTCACATCACAAATACTTTCGTTTAATTAAACCTTTCGAAAAATATATGGCAGTAGTAAATGAGTCAAATTGAGTTCTCTGATGTAATACACAAACTCTTATAAGTATCCATATTCCTCAGTTTTAAGGCAAAAAATGTCGTTTCTCTGAAAATATACTTTTTCAGAAGCTAGTGTTGCTTGAAATTCTTTTATCGGCTTCATTCGGAAGCTGAATTTCTATCTTGAAATATTGTCTCAAGAATTATCTTTATTTACGGTTGGGATGTTTGTGCCTGTCATTTCTGACTACTATTTAATGAAAATTACATTCAGTTTTGTCTTAGACGTTAAAATTATTTTCAAGTTCAGGAAATAATTTCCCATAACTTCGAAAACTATTGAAGTTGATTGAAAATTTTGAATTTTATGAAGCATCTATGTATTTCACAAAAAATTATGTGATTTTTTTACAAAAGGATAGTTTAATTATTTTAGTTTCGAGGAAAGAAGGAATAAACTTAATCCGGAATTTTAGTATTCCAATTTTAGAATCGAAATTTGTGTATTTATTACTGAAAGCAGCGTTTGTGTATTTCGTTAATCTTCTTCCTAAGAGCACAGTTTAGATTTATAAATAATTTTTTTAAAAAGAGAGAAAAATCTGTAATACAAGATTTTACTTTACGTTCGAATTTTTACAGAATTCTTCAGTGAGCATTTTTGTAAAAAAAAATCTACTGATACTATCTTTAAAATTATCTTTCCTGAATTCTCTTCAACTTCTTCAGTTATCAAACCATAAACAAGACATCAGGTGATGAAAATTCTTATCTATTTTCAATTCTAAATTTACCCTCCTTTCACAAGATTTTAATACATTTTGATTAGAGAATACTACACTATTTTAAAACGTTTATTCGAGAGTAAAACCTAAATTGTTGCCGAATTCCTGAGTTTACCATAAAATCTCATCATTTGATGCAACACCAGAATTCAAATATTAGAAGCTAAAAGCAGGTCAGTTCTCTATATCAATTAAACACATTAAAGAAAAAATAATCGTGTGATCCGATTAGTTCGATAGATGCTTTTACGTTATTATCACGTGAATCAGAGTAAGAATACACTGATTACATGAAACGAGAATAAATGCTTCTAAAATTGGAAGATCAGATCAAAAATAAAAAATAAATTATTATCATTATTAAATTACAGAAAGAAATTTGCAATAATAATAAATAACTACTGATCTAATGAAAATGGTAAATATTTTGAATTGATCTTTACAACTAATGTTATTCGAATTCTTTAATGAGAATCTTTTATTAGAAGTTACAAAAAAGAACTCATTTTAAACACTCACCAGTATATTTTCTCATTTATTATTTCTGTATAAATTTTCAAGTGTGCATCGATAATTGGGAAATACTTTTTTCATATGTGAATAGTATTTCTCTGATCTATGTAAGAGATTATTAATTTAAAATGTTTGAATTGGTTCTTAAATTTTCCTTCTCACTACAAAGCAAGAAACGCAAAATACATTTCAACATATATTTTATATGTTTGAATATCTTCTTTCTCCATGTCAAGTAAACTCGGAAATTCAAGGCTTGTCAAATGAAAATTCGGAAATTCTTTGAAATAGAAATTCGGAAAGTAATGACATTTTTAGGACCTGGCGACCCTCCAGGCACTTTCACATACAAAACTTCGAAGAACTCCGCTTGTACAGCAAAGCGCAACAACTCTTGCAGAAATTGCACCGCTGTCAAACATTAATAAACTAACGGCCCGAGCTGCATTTAACTGCCAGCAGATGGCGCTTCAGTGTTCAACTAAATGAAAGGAGAGCATGGTAGATGAGTCAGAACGAATGCTGGTAGCCTGGACGAGCAAAGCCAATATTCTCTGCTCCCAAATATCCAATAAGTTTGACGTGAGCTCCAAAGATTGGAATTTCTATTAAGGTACGTACGTCGAAAGAGTTCGCTCTTTTTTTTTTGTTTTGTTCTTCTGATAGCGTAATCGACGTTGGACTTGGTTCGAAAATATATTTTCGTTACGTGAAATGAAAGAAAACGTGGAAATTTGATTTAGAATACCTCGTTTATTTTAAATTAAACTCGAAAGCGATTTATTTTTATAGTAAGATGAAACGACAGATTAATGAGAATATAGTTTCGAAAGAGGAATACCACTATAAGAGATTACATCGGGAATACTTTATGTAGAATATTAAATATTTTTTACAGACATCGGCAAGTTCGTTATAACTAAAACTTTATTATTGGAAAAGTTTGCCTCATTTTCCCCTTTTCTCTTTTATCGATTCAAAACGGTTCTTTAATTTGCGTTTTAGAATATATTAAATAACTATCTTTTGCTTTTAAGAGTAAAGTACTAAATGGATGAGAAAGGTTTTGGAAACTTGTTTATATGCTTGCTAATTTTTATTACTAGTAATAATAGTATTGAAATAATAATTCGACATTTTCGACACAACTTCGATACATTTCAATATGATAGAATTCTAATGCAATGTGAAAATTTGCTTCAATCAATTTCAAATTGTAAAATGAAAAATTAGTAGCAAACCTCATTCATCCATATTGAATACAAAAACTTAACTTTTATAATTCATTATGCTAAAGTTATTGTTAACATATAGGGTTGCAAAATATTAACGATGAAAATGTTTCCTATCTTTACATGGACTAGGCTTCTTTAATTACTTATAAGTTTCATTTAATGCATATATTATATTAAGTTTTTTTTAATCACAGAAATGATACTTTTCTATTTTTTGTAGTTTTAAGAGTAAGGATTAAGGTAACTTAGAAACTATCAATACTTATAATGAAAATAAGAACCTGAAATTTGCCCTGATAAAATATGCACTAAATCTTGTAAATGTATTAAAAAAACACATATTTCGGAAATTTTATAAAAATTCCATGTTTTTAAATTAATAAAATTTTTAAATAATTAAATGTCTTTCGTAATATTTGCAATAGTTTATTGCGAAAATTCAGAAGATACAAAAAACGTCTCGTCGCTGCGTTTGCGTGATGTACATATTGCTTTTCTTTTGCACCCCCCCCCATCTCCTGTTAACAAAAAACAACTTTTACAGAATCATCGGGTAATCCAGCTTCACTGTTATGAAAGTTTCTGTGTAGCACTTGCAATATCTGAACATTAAAAACAAGTCTTTCAGAAATTTGACAGGATTTTACTCCATTATTCTTTTGATTTTATATGGCGAATTCTAGGATAGTATTATAAGGTTATTGTGCATGCTTGTAATGTATTTAAAATACTCGGTTACGGAAATCATCTCCTCGGAATCAACTTTATAATTCAATATAAAACTTAAAGTAATCGTATTTGTCTAATAACTATGGTTTGGAATTTGATTTGACAATACTGTTTTTTCAAGAAAGGGAAAAGAGACTAGGAGAATCAGGGTTGTCGATGATCAAAATTTTACTAATATGTTGTGAATTTGATTCAAATTATCGTTGACACACATGCATTTAAATCACACACAGTATGTGATTTTACTTGAGATGAGTATTCTGTGAAGGGGGTGAAGACCAATTCGATGCTATGAGTTTCATTCTCACTTACATCATCGAGTTATCCGCTAGAATATTTACTATAAATTCTTAGTGATGTGTTAGGTAAAATTTAAATTGGTCGAAAGTTAATTAAATCGATGATTGATGAATTTTTAAACTAAAAACTCATTGCAGAGACCTGTTGTATTTAGACAGGAACATATAGCATTAGCCATTCTTTTCATTAAAAAATCATAAACTTGTGTTACATATTTAATAAGTTCATATTGGAGAAAAGCTATAAAACATGGTACACAAAGAACATTAAACTTCTTTTATCTTTCATTTAGTATTTCATTTTAATAAGACGTTTATTACATAGTTAATTTGCAAAGGAATAGTAAATTCATTTCTATGTCTTTACATCTATTCGTATAATTTGTGTTTTAGCTTTTGGATATTTTAGAAATTGTTTATGTTAAATGTAATGTCATCAATATGGCACGAACCTGATAACTTAAAGACACTAGGTTTGTATTTTTTAAACACCACCTTAGATTCCTTTTACAACTGAATATTAGTATTGCATACACTTCATATAACAAATTATTCTCTTAATAAATTATTATTATTTTTTTAAATACTTTTTAGTCTTTTTCATCTGTACCTAATAAACGTGTTAGTAAAGAAGGGGACATATGTTTAGGGCTTTGTGATGTGATTTAGTTTTAGTTTTAATCCCGATTAATAATATCAGTGTAGTTCTCAAACCTGTTAATAAGAAAATATTTATGTCTTGTACTTTGCACAAGCAACATTATAATTTAGATTCAAATTTATAAACTAAATCTTGTACCTAAATCGAAGAAATGCATCATGTTTGTAAAAGTGCCGAATGCAATACTTTCAAAAGTTTAAGAATTTTTAGAAATGGTATAAAATTATGTATTTGAATCATTTAGTCACTAATACCTAAAATAAGGTACATCAATTTTTCAATAAGGTATTCAATTTTTTAATTTATGCTCTTTCCATAATGTTTTTCTTAATATATTTATACCTTGCAATCGCTTTTTTACTTAACAGTACGATTTTAGTTTTACACAAAACTCTGTCTACGCAACCCAAATTGTGAGGCTACTCTTCGAATTAAGGAAAATTCTTAGCAGGGAAAACACAGATCTCTCAATAATAAATAAGTATCGATGTTTTCAAGTTTGGGTCTTGCAGACTGATGTTAATGCTCTAATGTTTCCATCGATATTGTAAATTCTTTTTCTGCCCTTATTTAAGATATTTTAGTGAAATTGTATTTTTGTAGATTGTACTATGTTTCTTAATGTAAAAATATTACTCATCTGAACCTACGGAGCGCTGAATCGGTAGTTATTCTGCTTACAATCTTTCGAAATTTAGAACAGCTCTTTGCAATACGTGAAAAATTGCGAATAACTCGCTTACTTGTTTAATAATTGCAGTAACCCTTTGTTACAATGTGTCTAAATGAATAAATATACTTGATCCTAGATATACATCTAATTTTTACATATTATTCGATGAATTTTAAATCGGTGAACAGCAAAGGCAATCTCGATCTGTTTCCTTAGAATTGGGAGTTCAAAGATCACCTGTTTCAACCACTTGTCTTAGCCTTTTCCCGTGGGTCCTTCTGCACAATATGTAATTTCATAAGGGCATCTACAGACGTAAGAGACATCTACAGACTATCGTATTAAGAGAGTTTAGTTTCTTCATCGATCAAACGAGGAAGGTCGTTTGGGGGTTTGGCGCAAGTACCAAGCTGTGCCAAGCGCAAGATAAAATAGTAAAAAACGATAGTGATATAAAATCATGAAAAGAAACTAGAAAAACATATGTCCTAGCAGAAGGGTTTGTTTACAAAATATGATATTCCAAAAAAAAAATTGTCAAATACAAATTTGTTGTGCTACAGAAAAGTTATACAGTTCCTCTGGAATCAGAACTCGAACAATTTGAAATTCAAATGAAAACTTTGAGCAAATTTTGACTCGAAATGTGAGCGCTGCTTTGGAAATTGAATACCCAGCATGTTGTTTGCAAGCTGCAACGGATCGTCTAATGTTCATTTATTTTCAATAAAATTTCATTCGGATAACGCTATAAAATCGCCGACCAACCGATATAGTGGTTAAAGTGTTAGCCTCTAGATCGGAAGGTCCCCGGTTCGAATCCGGGTTCGGGCATGGATGTTTGTAAGCGTATACCAGCTCAGGTGTTGCTTCGTCATCTGAACATGGTTCAAAATTACGAAGTATAAATTGTTAGGGGTAATGATGGTCCTCCCACTGGGTGCTCCTTCACAAGTGGCCATCACTTCCGGCCTTATAGTGGCCAATGACTTTGTTCAAATGTGCCCGCCATTAGAAAAAAAACCGCTATAAAATCAATTGAGGCGCGAGGCTTCGTGGTAAACAAACAATCGTACAGTGTTGCCAAAGCGCAATAACAATAACGTCTTTTTTATGTGCCACGTATGAGAATTTTATATATATATATATATATATATATATATATATATATATATATATATAGAGAGAGAGAGAGAGAGAGAGAGATAGATATAGATAGATCGATATATAGATAGATAGATAGGTATAGATAGATAGATATAGAGATAGAGATAGAGATAGAGAGAGAGAGATTGGTGTAAGAGAGCCCAATGAAAGTTTTAATAACACAGGACGGAGATATACATCCGGGAAAGAATTGAACCTGTGACTTGCAGGTTGACAAAGCAGTGGATATGCTCATATACCCATACACATAATGGTCTTCAGACAAGGAGATATTCAAAGGGAGGTTGAAAAACCGCGAACAATTTACATACATATAAAAATACCTATCGCATAGTTTTAAATAAAAGAAATGCATAATGTAACGTATTTGTGCTATTTTTTCTCTAATAAGGATGTATAAATTAATGACGTCCCACAGGAGCTACAAATCGAGCAACGCGAGAATAAGGATAAAATGTTTCACTTCGGATTAAAATTGTAGTTTTAACCCCCTCCCCCGCAGACTTCCTTTTTTTTTAAATTTCTTTCATTCCTTTATATTTGCACGGAAATTGAAAGGCTAAGCCATTCACACACTTCTGTGTTTATCATACCCGTGATGCAAGCTCGCATTGAGTCCCATATGATCATGAGCTAGAACACAAAAGTAAAACAATTTTTAATTTTGGGAGTGATTATGAATGCCGTCTCTTGTAAAACTGTCGCAAATCAAAATTGAACGAATGACAAATGTACGACGAATAATAAACATATACTGTGTTTTTGTGACTTTTAAACATCAAAATAATTCTGGAAAAACACATATTTTATCTTGTGGTACTCTTTTACCAGAAACGAGGGTGCGATCTTTCTTGAACCTGTTTCTTTCTATATATATTTTGCTCGGATGCATTGTGTAATGATATAAATTCTACAGCAATTATTTAACGATGTTTAATTTTCAAGAAAAAAGTATTTAAAAAAGAACATTACTTGATGCATGTTGTGGAACTTTGAAAAACTATTCAAACTATACTCTAATTTCATCAATCGTCTGAGAAGGGACACAAAGTATGTGAACGTATAATATAAGGTAGATAGTTCGTTGAATTGACGCTGGAGCAACACAACGGGCGATTGATTACGGTCCAGGATCAATCCCTAAGGGATATTTCGAGGACAACAACTCCTAATTTTGAATCAGGGTCAGCTGACGAGGTCAACACCTTAGCTGGCACCCCACTCTCTACACCACGCCAATGTGAGGAAATTTGAGGCGACGACAGATTTAAGGGGCACCAGACCCCACGTTCACTACGGTCTTTGGATGGATCAAATTTTGAACCCCGAACGCTCCGGTTGCCAATCCGCGACTTTTCCAACTGGGCTACTCCCATAATGTAAGAAATTTTAAGTGATGTAAAATTGAACATTGAAATGGTTCCTAGCCAGTCCTGTTTGCGAGGTCCCTAGGATAATCTAAAGTATTCTATTTTAAATTGGTGTGTGACGTGTTTCCTTTGCATCTCACGACGATTTATTTCGTACTTCACATTTATAGATTTCTTTCACATCAATATATATATCGATATATAGTTAATTTGAAAAAGCACTTGAAATTTCACTATTTTTAGCTGCATTCATTTAGGTACACAAAATTAAGCTGCGTTCACAAAGGGATGAATGTCCGCAAACGTTACCTTGATGTGGAAAAGGATGCCAATTCGCAGAAATGGAAGACAGGAAGTATGCGAGCAGCTATTTTCAGCAGCAATTTTAGTTTGACAGTACTTACAGTTTCGCAATAGTTTCTCAAATTTGTAGCCACCATCGCCTGACAGCGTCGACGGGCTTTCCCTGCCAATCCGCTGTGGGTTTTAGGTAACTCGGTACGGAGGGGTCTGCTTCCATTCGAGAGAGAGAGAGAGAAAGACAGCGTTGACGCATGGATTGCCCTGAGGGTTTTCAAATTACTGGCCTTTCATGAACTCTTGCAACCACAGCAACGACTCTTGTGATGAGGTCTTGAATATCTTCATCAATGGGGATCTCGTACATGATGTCTTTAAAGTATCCCTAGATATCAATTCACCATAAATCAGGTGACCGGGGTGACCAAACAATGGGATCTTAGGTCTTGACCGCGGTTCAAAAGACGAAATGATGCACTCGTTTCTCTCCCTTCTGGATTTATTCAGGACTGTTGGGAATAGCCCGTTGTATTGCTTCAGAGTGACGCTGATTAACTACCTACCTATAAGGTTGTCAAAAGTTAAGCAATCTATTTTGGTACAGCTGCAGTCTATGTTTATAGTGGTGGCAACATCCTTAGGTGTTTTTTTTTTGGCGCACTTCTATTAGCGAGTTAGGGCAGGTTAAGGCAACCCATCTGTATAACGGATATTGCTGTTTTTATGGCAACTTCGGCAAGCGGAGAGTTTAAATTTTTATCTTGAATATTCTAGAAAGTTCTTTCAAAATCCGTGTAACTGTCGTTTGATTTCATTGGTTCATTTGAAATAATTATTGCCCTTTCAACTTTAGAAGTGCCCCCCAAAAAGCGCCAAGGTCATTGTCACCGCTGTAAACGTAGACTGAAGCTGTACCTCTATTTTTTTCACTTTCGATCCAATCTCTACATTCCCAGTTATATGTTACGCTACGTAACTAGCCTCCAATAATTATTTATGCTGCAGTGAATCTTTTTTCCCTTTTTAGATCCCTTATGCTGTAGAAAATGGAAAGCCAATACAGGAAGAAATGTTTGTCCCAGTATTGTTGGGACTGCGGTGAAACGATACGAGACAAGTACCTCCTGTATGCTCTCGACAGGTACTGGCACAACGGGTGCCTCAAGTGCAGTATCTGTCGGATCACACTGGCCGATGCCGGATCTTCCTGTTACACCAGAGCCGGGCTCATACTTTGCAGGGACGACTATCTTCGGTAAGTACAGAAATTATGGATCTAATTTGGAAGCATACATATATGATAGTATGAGTACGTGTGTGTTGATTTTCGTAGACAAAGGAAGATTTCGACTGGTTCGATGAATAGTAAGGCAGGTAATAAAAGTAACTTGAATATAAAATGTATTAAGCTATTAGTAGCTGGGCTATACAGATAAATATTTTCATAGTAAATCTTTCAATTAATACACAATTTTTGATCAAAATGGTAGGAAAGGTTTCAGACCTTAGAAACATTTTATATTTACCAATATACTACAGCTCAAAACTGCAAAAATCAGCCAAGTCTCTCAGATGTTCAATTGTTGAAATTGTCATTAGACATATCAAGTGCTACATTTAGATTCTTTGCCCTTCTCTCTTCTCTCACGATTCTTATAACGTTCAAGGTACAACTGGCTGTAACGGACGTAGTCTAAGTTCTTGGTGCTATTCTTATAACTTTCAAGGTACAACTGTTGTACTGGCCGAAGTCTAAATTCTATCTTGGCGCGATCATAGTACAACTGCTGTAACGCCCGTAGTCTAAAGTTTAATATTAAAGCAAAGCAAGCGTTAAAATTTTAATTAATTGAAATGTAGGTATAAATTATACACACTTTACAGCAACTATAACTGCTACAAAACTCAACAGTTCAAAACAAATTATTAGTTTTTATTCAGACAAAACTTTTTAATTTTTTATGTTAGTTAATCAAAAAACTACAAAGTAATTCTCACTATGTTCGACAGTTTTGTTTAAAACTTAAGCTTTGTTAAATACATACTTCAAATGAATTTAGTTCCCTTTCAAATGAGCTATGCGTATTTTTCAACAAATTTTTTTATCTAATCTAGAAAACTACGAAGATGTAAGAGATATATATAGTAGAATTCTACTAATATTCCTGGAAATGTTATAATACTTTGAAAATATTTTTGAAGTTCATAATTTTTAATTTACTTCAAAGCTAATCTCTTACATTGAAAATGTGATAATGAGGCTATACATATTATTTGCTTTAATTTTTTTAAATAAAATGCAGTCTGTTGAGTTAACGTATAAAGGGGGGAGTGGAATAAAAGAGGGAGAAGCCTCGCGCCTCATGGTAATTTATAGTGTTATCGGCCATTTTTCCAACAAGTCAAGTCAACTTTCGACAGCAAACTAAATGATAAAGTGTATGGGTGGCTCACAAGTGCTGAGGAAATGTACACACAAACAACATGCTGGGTATTCGATTTCCAAAGCAGCGATCCCATTTCGAGTCAAAATTTACTCAAAGTTTTCATTTGAATTCCAAACTGTTCGAGTTCTGATTCCAGAGGTTCTGTATAACTTTTCTGTAATAGAACAAATTTATATTTAAATTTTTTTTATATCAAATTTTGTAAACAATCAGTTCTGCTAGGACACGTGTCTTCATTGATGCGAATAAAACGAGCAAGGTTCGCGACGAACCAATGAGGATTACATAAAAAGGAAATTTAATATAAAAATTACAACGAGCATAACTCTGATAAAATATTAATTTCTGTAATTGTTTTCAATTTGACAAATTGTCAAGTTTTCGACCCTTGTAACTGAGTTGTTAGCACTCCTGCTTCGGTTCAACTGGCTATCGGTTTAAATGCCAGACTTGGCATGAATGTTCGTAGTGGTTCGAAGTAATGTTTAAGCAGTAGGTCGTGGTCATATTTATCGCAAAAAAAATTACCTTAAAGGGGCAAACCAAATCCTAGTTTAAAAATATACGTTTGTAATCCCGTAGAATTCTGACATTCTATACTTCAGAAACTATTGAAATTGCTAATATTCCGTAACTTTTGACAGCGAATAACAAGCCATTCATTTTATTAAATTTTATAATTTTTGATTTCGCAAATTTTTTAAGAGTAGCATACTATGATTATATTGAATTTCTGAGAGAAAAAAATAATGCTCTTCAAATTGTTAGTAATTGTGTTAATTTATTAATTCCGAAGTCTAAGTGTTTTGGAAAGAGCAAAAAGCTCTGGAATTTAACCTATCAATGATCTATATATATATTTCTCTTACGTGGCACGCAAAAAAGACGTTATTTGTTACCGCGTTTTGGCAACATTGTGCGATTGTTTGTTTACTAGGAGCCTCGCGCCTCATTTGAATCTATAGTGTTATCGGATGAAATTGTATTGAAAAAATAGGAATTTTAGACGAGCTGTTGCGGTTTGTAATAGAAATCTAAGAAAGCGGAGGATCTTTTCAGGGCTATTTAAAAAACGGTCCTTTTCTAGGCTAACAATTATAGTACAACAAGACGCGTGCACTACAACTTTCGACAACAAACTCAGTCAAAATGTGTATAGGTGGCTCGAGTACTGGGGAAATGTACACACAAACAACATGCTGGGTATTCAATTTCCAAAGCAGCGCTCACATTGCGAGTAAAAATTTGCTCAAAGTTTTCATTTAAATTCTGATTCCAGAGGTACTGTATATATCCTTTACGTAATGTAACAAATTTAGATTTGAAAAATATTTTCTGGAATATCATATTTTGTAATCAATCCCTTCTGCTAGGACACGTGTCTTCATTGATGCGAGCGAAGCGAGCATAGGTTCGCGCAGCGAACCAATGAGAATTGCGAAGCAATCCTCCGGGGGTTGGCGAGCGTTAGCGAACAGGGGGCGGGCCCCCTAGTTTATTATGAAACTTTAAAGGTTTCATTCATCCAAACATGTGATTCAAAGAAAACAAATTGTGACGCAGTCTGCTAAAAAATAGCATACGCAGTCACCCACTATTTAGAAAAATGAACGACTTATTTATAAATTTTACGCAACGCGAATTGAAATTTGCCAAACATCTAGATTACGTTTGATATTTTCATAAAACCTGCTGAGTCTCTCCCAAGGGCCCTCTTTCCTTCTTGCAAGTCAAAGTATTGCGTCCCGGCGCACACCTCGTTAGGGCACGTGCCCCATCCGAATGGTAATAAAGCGTGGGCTCCAACAGAGACACACGAAAACATTCCTCACTTAATATCCAAGAGGAAGCTCGAATCGTCGCGTATTTTTTTTTATTTGCGTTTCATTGCGTTCCTCCGACCTCCGAGAACGCAGACGACTTATTGAAAAACTCCCGTCGAAACTTCTCGCGCGCGGAATAGATAACCAAAGAAACAAAAAAAGGGGGGGACGGAAACACAGAATAAAAGACCGCCGCGGCAGAACACTTTCTCAGAACGAGTGCGGCCCTCTCCCCAAAGCGACACATTCATTTATTTTATCCCGGACCCAAAATTACAATGTAGATGAAAAAGTAGACCCAACGGGCATCGGGGCCAGCCGAAAAATTGTCCCGCAAACCATTACAGGCGACTGTTTTTGTTGTGTGTTTCTCCGCAGCTACTTAAGCTCGGTGTCAAAAACGGCACCATCAACAACGTTCCAAACGGCCACCTTAGCACGTGATCGATTCGAACTAAATGAAAAGCGTCTCGCACCCCTCAGAGACCGATAGAAGACGAGAGGGGCGGCGGGGCGGCGTTCTCTTGTTCTCGGGGAGAACGCTTTTCGTATTTTTAGGCCTCGCTCCCTCTTTAAGCTGCCGGGTAGGCGAGTGTGCCACATGTTGCCGCCTCCCTTGTAATGGCTCGAAAGCATCAGCTGTTGACTCAGCTGCCTCATCACCCGTTGCCATGGAGACGGTGATGCTCGCTAAAGCATCCCACATCTCTCTCTTTATCACTCCGCGATTGGATATAATGTTAAGGGGCTTAACTGTTTTTGTGTAACTGTTGTGGTGCTTAACTGTTTTTTTACGGCCACAATCTTTTAGGAGGCTGTTCACATCGCTAGAAACACTCTTATTCAATATATTATGTGCATTGTGAGAGGATCGAGTGCTGCGTCAATAATTTTGGAAGAGGGAGACAAAACTTGTGCGGTGCCTCGCTGCTTTTTACAGCCATACTATTTTGAGGCGGCTCACACTCCTAGATACATTCTAGATTAATATATTATCTATATTATGAGGATCAATCAGCAGCGCCAATAATTTTAGAAGACAAAAAACTCGTGTAACTCTACCCGTGCTTAACCGTTTTTTTTTACGGCCACAATCTTTTTCGATAAGGCTCACTTCACTAGCACACTGTCATTCAATGTATTATATGCAGTGTGAGGTTAGACTGTTGCGTCATTAATCTTAGAAGACAACAACTGTTGGGGTGCTTAACCATTTTTTACAGTCACAATCCTTTTAAGGGGACCTGGGACTCAAAATTCTAAAATATTCAGTTTTAAAGTTTTTGTTCTGAAATTTTTTCTGCAGGTATACATTGTATTTTGAAACTATAATAACTAATTAATATTTTCAAAATTTTAAAATTTTATTTTTTTAAATTTTAAAATGGGGGGGGGGGACAAAATTTTGACGTTGGGCAGAATTGATATATCGCAAACTATTTTGCAACAAATCACTTCATTTTTGCAAAAATTAACTTCTAAGAGTTCATACTATAAATTGTCTTCGGGATTTTTGGTTAAAGGGGTCCGGGACACATTGAAATTTTTTTTTTATTAATTAATTTTGAATTTTGAATTTTTTTGTACTGATTACCTATCTAACTAATAAGTGAAATCACAACTCAAAATTTTTCCAAAAGTTTTTAAAAATTTTTAATTTAAATTTTTTGAAAAAAAAAGAGGTGTCTTTTTAAACTGCTAAAACTCAAAATATTCTTGATCAATTTTCAAAATTCTTGCAGTAAATTATTCATAAATTTATAAACTTTAATTTCGATTCAGCAATTTAAAAAATATTAATTTAATAAAAAATAAAAAATATTAGAATGAAAATTTTTGAAAATTGTAAGGTACTTTTTTTTTAAAAGTCATATTTTCAAAAGTAAATATTTGTTTCAAATTTTCTGAATCAAAATTAAAGTATAATGTTTGAAAAAGATATATTCCAAATTTCAACCCTAAAACTTTATTGGTTTTCGACTTATAGCAATTTGAATACAGGAAATCCGGAAAAAATGTATCATGGAGAAAAACGCATTTAAAGTTTTAAAGACAGATCTTGTTGCCACGACAACAACTGTCAAGAGTGTAAGATTTTCAAAACAACGCACCACAAAAATTATTATATCTCTAGTTCTAATAAAGATAGAAACATGATTTAAACGTCATTTTAAGCAGAAAAACACAGAGAGAATTTCTTAAAATAATAAAAAAAAATCGAAAATTTGAAGGTTTTTGTGTTCAGGAACAATTAGAAAACAATTAGAAAATTATTTTAAAAAATATTTTGTTCAAAAACTTTATGAAACACATAGTATACAAAGTTCGAAAAATTATTAAAAAAAAACTAATATATATATATAAACACAATTGCTGAAGACAAATTAAAGAAATATATTTGAAAAGTAAATGTTGACAATTTCGTTCATTTATGACAAGTAGTTCTTAAGTTATATCGATTTTTACTAGTGAAATCCCATTTTATACAAAAGGAGAAAAAGATCGTTTAAAATTATGAAGGCTCATTGGATTTGCAGCTGTCATGTTTGTAAAAAGTTGAATATTTTCGATTCTACGTAAGGTAAAAACAATTTTGAGGTGTCGTTTTACTCAGAAAGATCTATATTATTTTTTAAGATATTAAAAAAAAATGTTGAGCTTTTTTACATATTTTGAGTCCTAGACCCCCTTAAGGCATTTCCCATCACTAGAAACACTGTAATTTAATGTATCATGTACAATGTAAATGTCGACTAATGACTTCAATTTAGGAGAAAAAAAACTTAAAAGTAAACTTTGAAAAGTTTAGAAAAAACTTGTGTAGATGTTGTTATGCTTAACCGCTTTTTATAGCAACCACGATCTTTTCGAGGCCATCCAATTCTTTAAAAACACTTTAATTCAATAAATTATATACATTCTGATGATAGACTGCTGCTTCAATAATCTCGGAAGAAAACACGAATTCGGGTAATGATGATGTCGTTGAAAATTCGAGCTGGGAATAACGAGTTACGCCACAGAAATGACGTTATCGACGGACCTAAACAGCACACTGTACCACATAGACATCGACCAACTAATTTCAGGACACATATATGTTGACAAAAATGTTTGGGCCCCTCTACCATCCCTTACAATTTGGCCGGATAATTTCGAAACACCCTGTATACTATACAAATTAGAATTTCGTTGTTAAAAGTAACTGTTTTAAAAGTGTGCCTGAAAAAGAAATTTATATCAGGAATTGATCACAGGTACGATAGATTTTTACTATTCCGTGTTTTAAAAGTTATTAATATTGAAAAATTGTGATTCAATCTGCAGCTATTATAATCTTATGTCTTATTGATTAATTTTAATATTATCAAAATTCAAAACAAACTGAAAATTTTCCGACAAGTTGAACATTTTCTCGTGAGTTATTTACCTTGCCGACCAACCGGTATAGTTGTTAAGGTGTTAGTCTCTAGATCGGACGGTTCTTGGTTCAAATCCGGGTCCGGGTATGAATGTTTGTGAGCGTATTGTGTAGAGGAGGCTGGTGCACCTTAAATTTGTCGTGGCCGAAAGTCCTCACGTTGGGTTGATGTGGAAGTTTGGAGAGTGGGGTGCCAGCTCAGGTGTTGCGTCGTCATCTGATCGAGGTTCCAAATTACGAGGTGTTGTCCTCGGATCTTTCCTTTAGGGGATTGATCCCAGACAGTCGTCAATAGCCCGTTGTGTTGCTCTAGTACGACGTTAATTAAAAATTACCAATTACTACTTCCTTTACATTTTCAGACTAGCTAAATTTTTATTCGGAAAATGTAACGGACGAGAGAATCAAATATCTTTGTATATTTTCAGTGTTATACTGTACAACAAAAGAAAAATTATCAGCTTTAGAACTCATAACTACTAAACTTTGACTCTTTCGAAATCAAAATTTGTGAATATAACGTCATTGACTTTTCACTGTCATCGAATTATTGAGAGAGTTGAAAAACAATTTTAAATCGAGAATGTTACGTTTTGTTGGATAAATATATTCAACGACAGCTATGAGCTAGAATCGATAGTGATTCGAATTGAATAAATTATACAAATTTTGATTTTCGCCTTATACGATTCGAGATTGTTCTGTAAAATAAGACAGGTAATTTAAAATTTTGATTTTTTTTTATTCTGAAGGATTTGTAAGCATACAAGGTAGGTGCCCTATATGCGTGCAAATATAGCCCATGTGCTTAATATCGCCTATTCGTGTTTGCAAGCTACTATGCGCGACATCTATGAGTTTATGCTACACGTAGCGTCACCGGCAAGTTTCCTATCAGTTATAATAACACTATTGCATCTGAAGTATTTGAGGGTGTGATCAAAGTATTTTTTGTCTCCAATTCATTCAGGGAAAATGAAGGTAAGTGTTTTCAAATAATAATTTCGGTTATATGACCTGAAAGTACATTAAATACTAAAGGCAGGTATGTATGCTCTATTAGTTACTCGTTTTTAATAGTAGGTCCTAATCTCGCCTAGTGGGTGGTAATATGAACAGGGGTAGGCGATATTAAATACCCACTCTTTGAAAAAATTTTAGTTTTACTAGTTAACTGACACAAGTAAAGAAGGTATATGATCTCTGGAAACCAAAGGAGAATATTTCCTAGTGGTAATCATTTAGATTCCAGCTTGATTTCCCAAACCAGAAGGCTGATACAGAGAAATAGAATATTTGTAACACCTACTCTATCCATTCATTAATCTGCAGTGTTCCCTAAATGACTTCTAACCGCTTTGACCAATAGAATCTTTCCTGGGATTCTTTCGACCAATAGATGCGGTTATTTAGTCATTATGTGTGTTGTGGGGTAAAAAAAATTAGAAATCTCGTGAAGCTTAGAGGGTTAAAGAAAATACATTATCATAATATCATTGTTTTTACGTCATGATATAGAATTTTGAGAGATTAACACTCCAAGAGTTTCAACGAGATACCTCCTCCAATTTGACTACTAGATCAGGTCAGTTTTGATAATGATGAAATACATCATCAAGAGAAACTATTATTTCAAGGGGAATGAAGATCCCAGTAGAAAAAAACGAATTGCCTCTACAGGGCAGATTTAAACGCTAATATAAACCATAAGAGGGTTAAGGAACGATATTCTATTTTTGAAGATGGGATGAGAATAGGCTAAGAAATAAGCATATTATGCATTACGATAAGGGATTTCCAGTGATTTAAATATAAATTTGCGTAAAACGTGCATTATTGATCTTTTTAGAGAGGTAAGGAGGTGTATAATAACGCTAAGACAATCTGGTGAACAATTTTTTAAACCGAATAATGCTATTTTTCATTACATGTTCATTTCATACTCTACGTCAAACTTATATCAATAACATGTCTTAAACAGATTGAATCAAATTCCGTCAGTAAGGGAATAGTGGACTTTCAAAACAAACTTTTGTAGTTATTATCCGATAAAATTTTCAGATTAGTTTGTCTTCTGCTAAAAAGAAATTGTGAGTAAGTTATTACGTCATGCGTGATCTTAACATTTTGATAAATTATCATAAACTGACAGGTTTTATGCACCTTAATTTCCCGTGTATTGTCAATAATTTAATTCAGATAAAATTTTGTGCATATTTAAAACAATTTAACTCCTCCTGGCAAATGATTTGGTTCTAAATTGCAAAGCAAAAAACATGTACCTAAGAACCTACAATTTTGCAAAACAACTCGTAGATTATACATTTTAAACCAAAACTTTAAAACAGAAGTAGGGCAAATTTCTCATCAAAATAAATTTTCAAGTAACTTAAGACTAAACAGATGAGCAGGAGACAGTTCGAAATCAGACGAAAGGTAAAAAAATCCCAATGGGAGAAAAACCCCTTTCTGCATTAGACATAACTATCTACTACAGATGTTTTATGTCGTTGCATGTACAACTCAGTTAAAAATTACCGTAATTGAAAATTTATGTTTGTGATCTACATTTTGATATCAATTAGTTTTAATGTTAAAATTTAAAAACATATTTTGTGGTTTTGAAAGTTTACTGTCCCTTTAAGGTTAACCATTTAATAAAGTGCTTTCTTAAGTAGAATCTCTAAATGTTTAATAACACGTGAAGGTTATAGACACCTGCCATAGATTTTAAAATTATCCCCACTATATATACTCATTTAATATTTGCAGTACGCTCAAACTATCACCTCACTGTCATTCCTTATGCTAAAATACATAGATCTATATAATGGATGTATGCATCCTATCTATTTCGTAAGCCTGTTTAGAGTCCCCGTGTATCGAGTCCAAACACAAACACCTTCAGCCATCCTACACAAGTGGTCATATCCCTTCACCTCGTTCGATACTTACACGAATTAACCATATAATTAATTTCAAATTGGCGTTAAATCGAATGCAACTCGCCAGAAACTCCGCCAGTTCGCAGCTTTGGCGCAGTCCGGGACCCCATTGATTGTGGCAACCTGTATGCCGAAGTGGGCGTTGGGGCCAATAACGGTTATGTCTATCAGGGAAACATATCTCTTGTTGACACTTAATAAAAGGAAATTAAAGCAGCTCTCTTATTTTGTAGCTACTTTAAGAAAGTTTCATTTTCTTCATTCCTTTTCTTTCTCGACGTTCTCATTCTTATCATTTTCTGGGGGATGGCAAATTTTTGCGTTCTGCAATATATATGGTAATGGGGAAAGAGGATCACGGGAGATATTCTCTCTGGTGCCACAGGAGCAAGTTCTAAGCATTTCACAAATAAGAAAAGTAATTCAATTCCGCTGGATGTTGTCTCAGGGTTCCCTATTTGTTATAAATCGCGTCTTACCGCCCATTCTTCCTAATGCACTTCCATATTTCATTTACCTTATAGGGGAGTTTTGTTATTAATTCGAAGGCATTCGAGAGGAGAGAAAGGCCTTTTCTTCTTCGGGTTGCTTTTAGGATTCCTAAAAATGGGAAGAGCACGAGGAGCCGTAACAATGACAGAATCAGAGGTGGAAAGTGTGCAAAGATTGCTTTCTAAAAAATAACTCCTTGGTGAGATGTTTTTTTTTTGCTGTTCTTCTAATGGATTGATTTTTGCGTGGATACAAAAGGAGTCAATTTAAAGTAGATTTAAGGAGAGATATAAAGCTTAGAACGTGCTCATGGTTTTGTATTTTCTTTTCTTTGGCAAGTGAAAGATTTATTTTGGTGTCTGAATGTACTTTTGGAAAGATAGTTTTTATACTTTGTAAATTGTATTGTTTTTTGAATTCTGAGGGATTAGTACATGAACTTTAACTGAACATTTAACTTGATACTCCATGATTTTTGTCTGCTGGTTTCCTTCAACTCTAATCCAGAATTGAGAAAATAGTAAGTCGCTAATATTGAAAGACTAAAATTATCAACATATAAACGATTATAAGGTCCTAATATAGCTTGAAGTTAATTAATCCTCTAAGATGTTTCTACGAGATATCCCGTCCATCAAGAATCTACCAATATTACTAATGACGAAATGTCATCAAGTTGTCGCCGAGTTGTGATAATGACGAGGTATAGAACTGGTCAGTTTTCTTCCAATGACGAGATTTCTCATCCCTTAAGATCTGGTTCAGTTTTGCTAATTACGAGAAACTGCTTCGATATCAACCGCAGGGAAGTTCAACACAGTATTTTAAGAAGTGTTAAATCTATATCTATAATTCTCTTACGTGGCACGTAAAAAAGACGTTATTAGTTATCGCGTTTTGGCAACTTTGTACGATTGTTTGTTTATCACGAAGCCTCGCGCTTCAATTGAGTTTATAGCGTTATCGGATGAAATTTTACTGGAAAAAAAATGAATTTTAGTCGAGCTGTGCAGTTAATAATAGAAATCAAATAAAGCGAAGGATCTTTTCAGGGACATTTAAAAAAGGTCCTTTTCAGGGTCGACAATTATAGTTCAACCAGATGCTTGCACTACAACTTTCGACTACAAACTCAATGAAAAAGCGTGGGTGGATCAAGTTCAGGGGTAAATGTACATACAAACAACATGCTGGGTATTCAATTTCCAAATCAGCGCTCATTTCGAGTCAAAATTTGCTCAAAGTTTTCATTTGAATTCTGATTTTAGAGGTACTGCATATATCTTTTCTGAAAAACAGCAAAAAATTTAGTTTTGAAAAGTATTTTTTTGGAATATCATATTTTGTAAACAATTCCTTCTGCTAGGACACATATCTTCATTGATGCGAGCGAAGCGAGCTTTGGTTCGAGCAGCAATCCAATGCGGATTGCGAAGCAATCCTCCGGGGGTTGGACCCCTAGTTTGAATTTAATCCGTTCAGCTACACATATAAAACAAGAATATTAGTTTAAAGTCGATATGTACCGGCTTCTAATAAAGTAAACCAGGATCAATAAATACATATTTTGAGTCACATTTTCTATATTTACTTAAAATCTTTTCCATTATATCTTTTTTACTTTCAATACACACATTAAATTGGTTGTTAGATTTTCTTACCTTTCAATATAGCTAATTCAGCAACTGTGTCTAACCGAAATGAAAAACCAAATTCAATTAAGCCTAGACAAAACCTAACTCTCGTCAAATAAACCAATACAAAATTTCAATATAGTATTACACCATAAAAACACAGAAACAATTCACAACGGTCTGAAAATGTAATACCACGATCGCACGAAAATTCTTGAATTTCTACAACCTATTCTTTGTAGGCTGCTTAGATAAATGTGCTTTCCGAATTTCAATAAAAGTGAATTCGTCTACTTTTGAATGTTAGCTTTTTATGGCGCAAAGTTCAGATCTGGTTAAGCATTGTGAGTATAATCTTTTTCTAGATGTAAAATATGGTCGAACAGTACATTCCATGTGATAGTAGTTTTAGCCTATCTAAATAGGAGAAACGTTTTTACGAAATACTAAATTCTATCTCGGTTGAAAAGTTCGAGGAAATAGGAAAATCCTCGTACGATCGAATTCTCTTAGCGTAGTGCTTGTAGTTCTGAAAAATCTCATAGTTGTATCCAACTCTCAATATTTCACTCGATAAAATACTCCTAACCATAAAACTATCACTTCAACATGCGTCTTATGATTGAAATAGCGAGCTGGTTACTTAGAATTTAAGAAATTTTTCTCCGAAAACTATGTAATATAAGCATGTGTGTTCATTTTACCGAGACACGAAAAATCTGCCAAAATATTAATATCGAATTTTTCAGTACTATTTTGTGTATCCGTCAAAAAATCCGAAAATGTAAGCAAATTTCATGAGTGATTCAACACAAAAACAACTTATCTTTATGTGATGACACCTCTTCTATTCAAGTTATTTCAAACTCTTAACAGCCATTTGTTCTCGTTTCAAATAATTCGATAGAACTGGGAGCAAAAAGTTCCTTTAGGAAAAGTATAGTTAAATATATATGTTATATTATTTTCCTGTTAGCAACCCATTGACACCACCAATTGATGAAAAAGTATCGATACTTCATTTTTTTGCTACCTTCCATCGAATGGTGCAAACGTGAAAGGCTCAGTTAAATAGGCTGTTAATACCCCAGTTCCCTTAAGTTCCTCTATAACGAGGTATTTCGTCATCCAATGAATAGAAATTATTTACGCATAATGCGATGGAATTTCGTACGCGACATTGAATTCTATTCAATATTGCTAAACATTTATAATTGCGTTTTCCAGAAACGTTTAGAGTATTATGTTGTAGAAGTCGTTTACAGAATCGTCGTGAGTTGAGTTTCAATTCGGTATTAAGCATATTTCATTAGTTATTTTTATTTTACCTATATTTACATACTGTTAATGTATAACTATGTTAATGTATGAAACAACGTTGAGCTCAACGAAAAAGCGTTACAACTGTTTCGTCTTGAGATTTCAGAACTAGTATAAGTATCCAAAAGACAAATTTGACGTCGTTTAGACAAAGAATGTCCGTACCTGACATGATCTTCTTACACTGAGCGCGGGGAGGGGGTCTTCATCATGTCGAAATTCTACGTTGCTGTGCGAACCTTGGGTCAGTGTACCTTTGGATTGCATGGAGAGAGAGGGCTGTGTAAGTGGTGTCATTCGAAAGCTATCAAACTTCACTAAAATCACAGGCTTTCAATGAATAAAATTATCTTTTAATATTAATATCAAACTGCACCTTAATCGTTCAAACTGTAAACTAATTATTAATTTTTCGCAATAAACAATCGTTCCAACTTCCTATATCTGCTTCATTCTTTCCATAATCCAACATGAAGTCTGAGTATTCCCATCAAAACTACAGTTTGCGTATTTGACGAAACCTACCAGTTTATTTTGAAATATAACACTATAAAAATTCTTATAATATTTTACCGAAAAATTAATATTTTAAACGACTGTATAGCAAAGTTTTTTTTTCAGTTAACTCTAAGTTACTGACTATTAGTTAACTATAACTATTAGTTTCTGCTCTAAGTCGAGGATCTGATAATATTTTTATTCCACACCCGTTAACTGCTCTTTCTTCTCTTTTGAGTTTTATAAGAAATGCAAAAAATCTTAACATTTTCCTTTCGTATGTAAACACTCGTTTCTCAATATTGTTTTCAAAATTTGTGTGCGTTTTAAATGTTAAAAAATATGTTTTTCAATTTTGAGGTGGACATTAGAATAGAACATAGAATAGGTAGTTGATATTAACAGTCTCAGAAAATCTTGGCAACAGTTCCTACAGTTAACAAACTTTTTCCAAAATGCAGGAGTTGATGTTTGTAAATTGCTTGGAATTTTTGCGGATTAGTTTCAAAAAACACAATGTTCCCAAAGGAAGTGGCGAAAAGCAATCTAGGTCACTGCAAAAGGAGGCGCAAAAATTAAAACCATAATATTTATTTGTGTTTCCGGAACCGAATTGAAATTAAATTAGATTCTGCCGACCAATCCACATGGAGCTAATTTTCATTTGCAGTTATATTGCGTCTCGCAGAACGGACGGATAAAAAGAATTCCCGAAAAAGGGGAGAAAAAAACGAATTAAAACGAAATGGACAAGAGGGAAAAATGGCTAACAATTTGACACGGAGAATTCCTGGTCGAAGGAGGGTGTGTAGAGGTGAGAAGGGGGAACAGCTGATCGAAAGTTCAATAGAGCTCTGAAATTACGCGCCGGGCGTTTATTGCGTCGCTCACAATGGCGTTCTCATACTTCCACGAAGCAGCTTTCAATCATCCGCCGGCTTCAAATTAAACATCGTCCTGAACCAATCTCGTCTGCAGAGATGATTAAAAGTCTCCCGCGCTTCGTCTTCTTCTGCTGCTGCCACTGCCTCCCAGAGTAAAATCCGAAAATAATAATAATAAAAAGCGGGCGGAAGAAAAGAAAGAAGCGGGAGGGGAAAAAATCGTTTGGGGACGCGTTTGCAACAAATTGAAAGCAAATAAAATCCGGCTCATGGGCTAAAGCACGCGAGGTGTCGTAATTAGAAGGGGAAATTGGAAAAACCCCCGCCGTGACTGTTAGCAAGTGCCAAATATTAATTTACAAGTCTCGGCACGTGCGTTAATCTACGACGGCGGCTGGCTGCTGCCACCGCGAGTGGGAAATATTTGCTTCGAAAAGCGGCCGCTTTTAAAAAGTCGTTTGGCCGGATGTTTAAAAGTCTTCCGCAATATTAGAAACTTTTTCCCGCCCCGCCAGCTTTAAAAATCAAATCGCTTGCATTGGAATAAAATAGCAAGAGAAGAGAAGTGAAAAAAAGAAGTAAAAATAAATTACTTTCCTTTTAAAAGATGCACGATGTTCGATGGAAAATCACTTTTGTTCGATGAAATTGCAGCCCGTATTCAATAAAGAACGTTATTACGAGTTTCCGAATACAAAAGAAGGAGAGGCAGGTTTTTATTTTTCGCTTGCTTTTTTTACCTGTACCTCAGTTTTATTATTTTCTGAGTGGCTCGTGCTAGCCTAAAATAGGGGAAAACCTATTACCTCTCTATTTTATAAGATTTTTCCGATTGCTGCATTTCTTTGTGTTCCATTCAATGATTTTGGACTCTTAAGAGGACCAGGTTCTTTGATCATTTCAAACATTACACGTACTTGCACACTAACGAATTTTGGAACATTAATTTCAGAGATTCCGTTTCAGCCTTCATAAATGCTCCTTTTTAATTATCTCGTTGCGTTACAGTTCCAAAGCTCAATTTCGGTCGTTCATCGTTTCCCATTTATACTTTTATTCTAAAACATTTCGAATTCGGAAAGGAATAAAGAGTAGCAAAGATCAACCTTTCAATTTCGCTCTTAAGTTATTACACAATATGTTTCATCACATTGTTTGCCATCATTGTTAGTTTCTATAAACAATCTATCATAGAATAAAGCGTATGAAACTCTCCATTCTCTTGTATTCCAATAGAAATTTCAGAAACATATTATAGTTGTTAACTACCCATTGCATGAATGAATATTGCAACGATAAAATATATCAAAGCTTTACATTTAGCATTGTTTGATGTTTTATTCGAAACATTATTTAGTGTTTTTCAACAATCTATCACTTCCACTCCCTTATCTTTGATTACTCCATCATTTTTTTTCTAGAAATATGACTCTTTAAATAAGAAAATCTTATTAAATGTGGATGCTGTTTATTTCTAGAAAAAACTATGCAAATGTTAAGGGTTTTGTTCTATATTTTCTTTATCGATATTCTAAATTACTCGTCTGGGTTGTAATTAAAATGAAGATTTTGGTCTAACATGATAATAACACAAAAAAAACGTAGTGATTTGCATACAAAGGTCTGGTTGGTGTATAAAAGCTCAAAACAATTCAAAATTGTGTTCAGTTTAAAGATTTGAATCCCATTACCTTAACGAAGAAAGCTGTTGGAATCACGCATTTTTATGTAATAAAATAAGGAAATTCGTACAAAATCTACTTTCAAGCAGAATATAATGAAGTTGATTCCGTTAGAGCCAAATATATGGTACAAGCCATGATATTTATACTTACAGCTGTCTGATGTGTAAGAAAAAATACAAAAACATTTAGAGACATTTAAAAATATTTTCATAAAAAAAAAATATGAAAATAGTGTGACTGAATACTTGTGACTCACTGTACACATTTGGGAATTTTTGGAATTAAAGGATTCGATTTAAATTCAGAATTAACTCAAGGATGAGTTTTTGTCTTCAATTAACCAAATACCTTTTGCGAATATCAGTGGAAATAATTTTTCTGTGTGTGGATACCGCAGAAATGAACGTGTTTTCCCATGAATCTTTGTTTACGGCAATGCTTTTTCTTAACAACGATAGTCACTGCGCAGTGAAGCAATACATCCCAATGTGCGATGCGAGGGTATATTCTCAGACATGCTGCGGTTAGTAGAAACTGCGGATAATAACAGACACTATACATGAGGAATACCCATATCTATACAAATGAAAATGGAGTGTGTTTGTATATTGAATATCTTCGAGCCATTTCAAGCTTTCTATCCGTTTTGGGTCCTTCTGATGCAAGATCCGTCTCTTTCGCGTTTGGCGTCTGTCTGTCCATCTGTCTGTATGTGTGCCCGTATTACTTCCTAACGGTTACATATATTTTCATGAAACTTTGTATACTGTGAGTACTCACATTCACTTAGTGACGGAATATAGTTGCGTAAGTCTTCGTGTTTCCGTTCTGTTTTCGTTTTTGTCCAGATTTATTTAACAGATTTTAATGCAATGTTCTAAATTTGATAAACCGTATTTTAGTTTAGTGAATACAATACGCTATTTGAAATTCCTTTACTTACATATTTGGGCAAGTTTTATGCTAAAACATTTTAGTAAATATATTTAAATCATTTATAATTTGGTAGTTTTGGAGTAGCGGGAATGTGTATTTCAATTGCTTGGATTGTTTTACCAGTACTGCTGAAAATCAATTCTTTTTCCAAAAACTATTTTCACGGAAGTTAAACTATAATGATAAGTTTTTATTTTGAGCGTTATTTATTTTCTTTGCGAAATATGAACTATTTCCGAATATTTGGGTCAGACGATATTTTGCAACGAACGGAAACTTCGTTTGCTACGTGCAATGATATTTCCTCGGTTTTTTTCGTACAAAATTGATTTTGTATGTTTAAATTTTGTCTAATTTTTAATTTTAAGTTGTGGCAATTGTACGAGATAAAACGGAATCACGAATTAATATCTTTAGATCAACTTTTCGTGCTCAATTTTATTTCGCTGCTTTCAATTCTGATTCTGTTTTAACTATTCATTATTTTAATAAATTTTCTTTTCTTTTCATCTCACGCAACACCGCAAAGTATTTGGTTTAATGCAGCATAAAAGTCAGAATAAAGCACATTTTTAGATGAATTTTTGCCATTATTGAAATAATGTTAATGTTAAAATATCCTAACTAGGATTTGAGGTATTACAAATTCTTTGTCAAATAAACAAACTATCAAAGTGACTTATTTTATGAATTCAAACTACACTCATTGCCATAAAAATTTGCGCACCAAAAAAAGTCGTCAAAATGAAACGAAATTTTACACATGTAAGTACTACTTTGATATAAGTAAGTGATTAGAAAATCAAAGAAAAAATATAATTTTTTGAAGAAAAAAGTACAAATGAACGGAAGTTTTAGTACTCTGTTGGACCCCCTCTAGCGCGAATGCACGATGCGATATGAGCGGGCATTGATGCATACAAGTTCCGTATGATGTTCTGAGACATCTCGTTCCACGGTTGGTGTAAACGCACCTCTAGTTCGAACAAACTCGTAGGGTGTCCAACTTGCCGTCCCAAATGATCACAGATATGCTTTATTGGTGACAAATCTAGGGATCGAGCAGGCCAGGGAAGGGTGGTAATGTGGCGGAAGCAGTCTTGTGACATTCTTGCTGTGTGTGGTCGAGCATTGTCTTGTTGAAAAATGGCTTCTGGAAGCCCTGCCATGAGTGGCATCACATGTGGCTGATGGATGTCATGGACGTACTGCTGGGCTGTCATTGTGCCATGGATCAATATTAGGGGTGACCTTGTATCGTAAGCAATGGCACCCCATACCATCACACCAGCTGTGGGAGCGGCGTGTCGCTGTAAAGCGAAGGCAAGAATGAGGCGTCCACCATGGGGGGCCTCCACACACTAACACGATTGTCATCACTGCTCAAATTGAATCTAGATTCGTCGCTGAAGAAGACCTGGTTCCACTCTGTTACAGTCCAATCCTGTCGTGCGCGACACCACTCCAAACGGAGGCGTCGGTGGGTGGGTGTCATTGGCAGCACACGTATTGGGCTCCGCGATACCAGATGTCCTTCAGCCAGGCGCCTTGCGATGGTTCGGGAAGACACAAGGGCCCGTAGTGAAGGTACTGCATGTGTCTGGATAGTGGCCAATGAGGCAGTTGGCTCTACGAGTGCGTTTCGTATGATGTGACGGTCTTCTCGACGACTGGTCTGTCGAGGGCGTCCTGAGCCTGGTCGCCGTGTAAATGACGTCTCTTCTGTCCACTGGTCCCAACACCTCCTCACAGTAAAATCAAAACGGCCTACTTCACGAGGTACTCGCCGAGCTGACCACCCAGCTTCCATCATCCCGATGATTCTTCCCCTCTCGAACTCTGACAGCTGCTCATATTGTCTTCGATGGCGGCGTAACGGCATGTCTACCTCAGCGTTTCCTTTGTAAAAGATTACGTACACTCAAACAAGCTCTGTTTACCTGTTTTATAATCCAAGGAGAACGAAGTTCAACGCCCTCTAGTGGCATTACGCAATGCGCAATCACGCTGCATTTCTAATTATTTGCATATCTGGCCGACATGTACCTTCATGCCAAGTTTCGTTACGATCCCACAATTATTTCTTGGTGCGCAAATTTTTTGGCAATGAGTGTATATTTAAACAACTTACATAAGAAAAATTTGCTTAAAACAATATTTTTTAGAAGAAATGTTATCAAATTGATATATTATTTTAAAAAATGGCAATATGCTACTTTTTCTTGGAATATACTGAAGACATTCAATTTTAAAAGACGTTATTTTATTATTCTATGTGCCACAAACTCGCATTTTCATAAAAAAATGTATTTGCTTTTTAAAAATTTAGTGATTAATATAGCATCAAATTCTTTTTTCATTTTACCCTTAAAGTTGGTGAAATTTGAAAATGTCACGTGCCTGTTGCAAGAGTGCCAAAACTCTGAGTGGGAAAGTATTTGCCATATTTTTTTTAAATTTATGTATTGAATTATGGCAATTTTACAGAAAGTGAACTTAAGGGCATTCCTAATACCTCCAAAACAACCCCTAAAATTACCTGTCACCTTTTTCCCTTGTAGATTTGTCATACAGCAGAGGTGCAATGAATTGCATGGATTGGTTATTCAAGTACAATATTTGTGTCCAATCTAAGTTGAAAAAATTGCAAAACTGTCGAAAAAGTTAAAATTTTACTTTCCTCACACTTAAATGATATAGCATTTTTCTACAAAAGCAAAAGAGATTACATATTCTGGTCAATCTTTCAATCTATAGTCAAACAATTCAACCCGGGTGAGGTCGGGTAATTTTGCTAGTAACAAATAAATAAAAAGAGTTTAATTAATCCTAATAAGGAATTACTAACTTTGTAAGAAGTTACAATTGCTCAATTATTACGTATGAAGTATGTTATTCCGACATTTTTGACGAATTCTAAAACGAGAATCGTGCTTAAAATTACGGTACTTGTATGGCGAAGTATTATGAATGTAGTTTCAAGGATGGCAGAACTAAAAATCATGTCTCTTCATTAAATTGCTGCATGGTCAATGAGAAAGCGTATGGTTATTATACATTTTACAAATGATGTGTATATGACTTGTAATTCAATAATTAGTCTTTAAAAATTTCTTAGACTATCGTGCGTAATACCCCATTTTAGATTAGCAAACGTTGAAGCCTATAAACAAATTCCTTTCCTCCTTTAAGAAATTTTAATTTTCTATAACTCTGTGATAAAATACGATTGTGAATCAGCTAGTACAGCAGCGTGACTGTATTTAAGGATAAATTTTATATTTTAAAAACTGTTATCCATTGTATCAATATTTGAAGTTCTGTTAAACATTATGTATCGTAAAAAGGATTTTGTAATTATATAGCATTCTGAGTAATAATTTAAAATTAGCAATATTTGGTAACACTTAGGACTAGGTGCAGTAAGGCATTTATTACCAGAAATCTTATGCATTGCTGTCGGTAAAAGGTAATTCCCTTATTGTGAAGGTCAATTTACTTTTATTAAATTGAAATTGCAGTTAAAAGTTGATTATAGGTATATTCGTCAAATACCTGAGTATTGTAATTTTATTGATATCAAGTATTAAAAAGCTATTCACGTAAAAGATGATTATAATGGGTTAGGCGGTAATGAAAAATATAACAACTGATGTTATTTAGTGGCTTTCCAATGTCACACAAAGGATAATAACCTGCCGATTTTCGACAATAACATGTAGATAGATGTATCTTTTCTTATTCGTTATTAATCACAAAATGTTTTCGAGAATTTACAGTATCTTCCCTTCAAAAAACCTTTCCCCAAATTTTTGGGTACATCTCGCGTTTTCTCTATTCAAAACGAGCTAACATAAAGTCGTCACATATGGGGCATTTCTGGTCACATTGAAATAGAGCGTGAAATTAGCATTTTTTGTATAGAAAAATATGACACATATAACAAAATATTTTTAATAAGCTTTCTAGAAGGTAAGAAGCTTTCAATTCAAAAGAACTTTTTGATTAATTTCAAATATTAACACATATATGAGTTTTCTTGACTAAATTCTGCGTATCATTGCCCCATACGTGACAATGGAATTCCTTTTCGTTGGAATATTTAAACAAATACAGATATTTCTCAATGTTACATCATACAGTTATCAAAGTGAACATCCGTATTTTTTATTTGTGATTATCCCTTCTGTTGGTTATCTTGACGAGGTATCTCGTCAATAACCAATCCTGATGGACGATATATCTCGTCAGTAGAATAAAAGTGACCGATCTGATCTCGTCATCATAAAAAAAAAAAATTTTTGATGACAAGATACCTCTTTATTAGTAAAATTAGTCAGATCTTGATGGATGATATATCGCGTCAAAGCCACTTGGAGGATTCGATAGTTTTTGACCATAATCTACGTAAAGTAGCGAATTATATCGATCCTCCTCCTCTCCAAAAAAACCCCCTCAATATTGGAATTTGTAATTTGATTTTACTTACATGCCTTTCTTTGGAAAAGAATATTTAAAAATGAATTTAATAAAAGGCTAAAATTGTAGGTATTATATTGATATTTTCGTAACGATTCTTTTTGCAAGCGTTTCAAGGCATGCAAAATAAAATGAATTATTTTAGTGATGATACTTTTTTATTAGACTTAAAATTACATGCATGGTAATCGGATCAATTTCAGAATAAATACAGATCGATGCTCCGGTAAATAATCTGTGTTGCAGATTAATGGTTACATAGTTCATAAAAAGTGGACTGCAAACATTTTAATTCAGCGTTTAAAACAGGAGAAAATTTTCAATATAGGAAATATGCAACGACGAAAAGCTCATATATTAAATTGCCTGTATTCCTCTCTAAAAACCAATATCTCTTCTATTCAATCAATATTTTATCAGTAAAGTTTTTGTGAAAATGTTACCAAAATATGCAAGTTTCATTACTTTCTATTGATAACCGAAATTTAATACTCTATCTTGTGACAAAATAATAGGGTAACCGATCATCTATTTTAACTTGACTTTTTTAAAAATGTGAAACACAAATGAAATTCTTACTGCTACAATCTCGTGAATAATTCGAGGCCTTGTTATGTTAATATGCATTTGCATATTTCGACTCATCGAAATTGGATTTTATATGCTTATGAAACCCGGTTTTCATTTTAACGCAAACTCAATATTATTTTTCGAACATATATTTCTTGTTTCATTAAAAATATACCAAATTTCTTGTTTCATAAATTCTTTCAATTTAGTATTTCTTTTATTATAAATAAAACTTAGTAAAAATGTTTCACAAAAGTGACTTAAAACATTGATCACAATAGATTTTCTATTTTCGTTAAAAATACACAGTTTTATCTTCAACGCACTACTGTATCGCTTATTTTAAGAACAAGAAAAAATAAATGTCTTCACATAACAATATTATGATTTCATTTAACATTACCTTGAAACTCAAATTGTTATATTTAACTTGATACTGAATATTATTAAATTTTTACGAAACATTAATATTGACATAATTACTAGTAAAACCTAAATATTTTTTTTTTGCCTTTAAACAAGCTATTTGTAAAAATTGTCACGTGTAAGAGTTTAGATACAATAGATTATTTATACGAATGAAGCAACTTTTAAAAGATATTTTGATAAAATTGATACGAATGTGTAAATCTGAAAGTTTTACAGGTAGAAAAAATAAGCTATTATTTCCTTTTGTATGTTTATATAGAAGTTTTAAACGCAATCTCATTCTCTTTACATCAATTATTTATTTCATCATTTTTTATTCCAAAAATTAATTTGATCGGAAGTATCATTTTTTACCAAATTATGCGCCATCTTCACTGCGTACCTATAGGGGAAGACGGGGTACAATGAAACAAGGGGTACAATGAAACATTGCTTCTAAAATCAGTAAAATTTGTCACAGAAAGTTGCAATTTATATGTATGTTATGTAATTATATGTTCCAATTACTGATGTGATTTGGATACATTTGCACTTTTACGACATTAGCAATAGAAGATTATTGGTTTTTCACCAATGAAAGTAAGTTTCATTACTAAAAGTAATTTTGTTTCTTTTTCCTCGATCTTATATGTAATAATTATTTTTTCTATATATTGTTATCTTTGTGTTATTGTCTTCATACCTCCAAAACCAAAATTAAAAATAAAAAAAAATATTACATACGTGAAAACTTTTTTTATTTAGTAACCTCGGTACGGGGTACAATGAAACACTTGCAGATGGGGTACAATGAAACATATTGCATTGTGCCCAGGGTGAATGCATTTACTTGAAGTAATATATCAATGGTAAATATAATATCACTGGTAAAAAATAACATATTATTGGTTGTCACTAATATAAATAAAAGCCTTTTACTGAGGAAATGGCAACACCTAACATTAATAAGAAAGGGCAACACCAAATCAAAACAGTAATTTTGGAAGCATGCAAAATTAAAATGGTTTTTTTTTCTCCTACAAAATAAAAAAAAAATTAATAATAATAATAATAAAAAAAAAAATTCAATAGTAAGTTAGTTTTTTTATTTTCAAAAACATTTAAGAACAGTTTTTTTTATTTCATAGGCCTAAACTGCTCTTACTACAGTTCACAATCCTCCTAAAGTTCTCAGTCATAGGGGCCAAAAACAAATAGGCCAATTAACTTCTCGTGAAAGGGGTGTTCTTTGTGTGGATTTATTAATGCTTCTGGAAGTTTTATACCCCTTATTTAGTATTTCCTAGAGTAAATTTCAAGTTTTGCATGTTAAATGGAGCTTTACCTGGGACTACGGGGGATGCAACAAAATCGGGATGGATGAATGGAGATATTTTTGTTAAAGTTCTTACTCATTTCCAGGCTCATACACACTGTTCTAAAGAAAATCCAGCTGTACTAATAATGGACAATCATGAATCACATATTACGATTTTCAGTCTAAATTTTACGAAAGATAACGGAATTGTTGTTGTAACCATGCCCCCACATACCAGTAACAAAATGCAGCCTGTAGACAAAACTGTGTTCAAGTCACTTAAAAAATTTCTTCAATCTAGCTGCAAATGATTGGATGCTGTGTAATCTAGGTCATACAATCTCTATCTATGAGTTATCTTCTTTGCTTGGCACTGCTTATTGTAAGTCTTTCACTCCACAAAATATTACAAAAGGTTTTTCACCAACTGGAATATGGCCTTTCAATAGAGATATGTTTTGCGAAGAAGATTATTTGTGTTCGTACGTGTCAGATAGGCCTTGTCCTACTGAAAACTATTTCCATGGTCAGATCAATGAAACTGACGACCAGACACACAAAACCCAAGAATGATAAGCTGTGGATCTTGCCATTAGTAGATCAGACACACCGACTGCAGGTTGTTCAGCAACTGTTCACACACCATGCACTAGCTCTAAACCTGTGAGGAATTACATTTCTCTTCAAGAGATAAAACCTTACCCCAACGCTGGTCCAAAAAAAGAAGTAAGAGTAGGAAAACAGAAGAGAAAAAAAAGAGTTTATTTCTAACCACGCCAGTAAAAAATGTTCTTGTTAAGCAATTAGAAAGTAAAAAGAGGAAAAAAAACAAGAATGTATTGTTTTCAAAACAAACTACCTCCTACAAACTCTGAAGATGACAATGATCCAGATTATTTTGCAGCTCCAGCTGATCACCGAAGTACTAAGAATGAGATATCCACACATAACATGCGTGACACAAGCAGTATCTGAATAAATGTTTATGTTTTAATCAAGGTGAACTGAAACTTTATTAAATATATTCTGTTGGAGAAATCATAAATTTAAATGAAGTCGAATGTGACTAAAATAAACTATACAGTGTGAAAATTGCTTGCATCATTTTGAGTGTTTCATTGTACCCCAGTATGTGTTTCATTGTACCCCAGCATACGGGGTACAATGAAACACTGTGAGACATTTACTTTTTGTTATTTTTCAAGTATAAAGATATTGTTTAGAACCTAAAAAAAAAGGCAACACCAAATCAAAACAGTAATTTTGAAAGCATGCAAAATTAAACTTTTTTTTTCTTCAAAAAAGTACAAATTTCAATAGTAAGTTAGTTTTTTTTATATTCAAAAACATTTAAGAATAGTTTATTTATTTCATAGGCCTAAACTGCACTTACTACAGTTCACAATCCTCCTAAGTTCTCTGTCAAAGGGGCCAAAAACAAATAGGTTGATTAACTTCTGGTGAAAGGGGTGTTCCTGTTACTATTTGTGGATTTATGAATGCTCCTGCAAATTCTATACCCCATTATTTAGTATTTCCTAGCGTAAATTTCAAGTTTTGCATGATGAATGGAGCTCCACCTGGGACTGCGGGTGATGCAACAAAATCGAGATTAATGAATGGAGATATTTTTGTTAAAGTTCTAACACATTTGAAACAAACACGCTGTTCGAAAGAAAATCCAGCTGTACTAATAATGGACAATCATGAATCACATATTACGATTTTCAGTCTAAATTTTACGAAATGTAACGGAATTGTTGTTGTAACCATGCCCCCACATACCAGTAACAAAATGCAGCCTGTAGACAAAACTGTGTTCAAGTCACTTAAAATTTTCTTCAATCTAGCTGCAAATGATTGGATGCTGTGTAATCCAGGTCGTACAATCTCTATCTATGAGATATCTTCTTTACTTGGCACTGCTTATTGTAAGTCTTTCACTCCACAAAATATTACAAAAGGTTTTTCAGCGACTGGAATATGGCCTTTTAATAGAGAAATGTTTTGTGAAGAAGATTATTTGTGTTCGTACGTGTGAGATAAGCCTTGTCCTACTGAAAATTATTTCCATGATAGATCAATGAAACTGAAGACCAGACAGACAAAACCCAAGAATCAGAGAAGTGGTTGATCTTGCCATTAGTAGATCAGAATCACCGACAGCAGGTTTTTCAGCAATCGTTCATACACCATGCACTAGCTCTAAACATGTGAGGAAATACATTTCTCCTCAACGAGATAAAACTATACCCCAAGGCTGGTCCAAGAAAAGTAAAAGAGTAGGAAAACAGATAAAAAGAGTTTTGTTCTAAGCGCACCAGTAAAAATTGCTCTTGTTTAGCAATTATAATGTAAAAAGAGGGTAAAAACTAAGAAGGTATCGTTTTCTAAACAAACTACCTCCCATAGACTCTGAAGATGACTATAATCCAGATTATTTTCCAGCTCCAGCTGATCACCGAAGTACTAAGAATGAGATATCCACACATAACATGTGTGACCTAAGCAGTATTTGTATAAATGATTATGTTTTAATTAAGTAGGGTGAACTAAAACGTAAGGAAATACATTTTGTTGGAGAAATCATAAATTTAAATGAAGTCAAATGGGACTAAAATAAACTATATAGGGTGAAAATTGCTTGCATCATTTGGAGTGTTTCATTATACCCCAGTATGTGTTTCATTGTACCCCGCCATACGGGGTACAATGAAACACTGTGAGACATTTACTTTTTGTTATTTTTCAAGCATAAAGATATTGTTTAGAACCTAATAAAAATTTATTAAGATGGTTAAAATACAAGATTAAAAGTATGCATTAATTATATTTTTGTGCATGCAAAATTGTGGATAGGAAAAAATAATTAGTAAATTTTGTTTCATTGTACCCCGTCTTCCCCTACAATATAGGCAAACTTTCTTTCAGTTCCAACAACTCGTCTTATGTGAGTTCTCTTTAGTAATTTGTGAGTTCTTATGTGAGTTCTCTTTAGTAATTTGTGAGTTCTTATGTGAGTTATCTTAAGTAACGATTCATTCAGTTTCCTGTTTCTTTAACTGCCATAATCGTAGTATGTTTCAGGCAATACTTTTTTTACGTATTGTCGCCCCATCAGTTATAATCAGATATTCCTTATTCAAAATTTACAATTCAAGTTATAAGAAAACTTTTACATAAGTGAGAAGATGCAGTTTACAGACGAATGGTTCCAAAATTTAATAAAAACAACATTGTCCATTTTACTGAACGCGTTTCATCAGTCATGCTTCTTCTAGCCTAGGCATACGTAAAATTTGTTGTTTTATAAATATGTGAAAATAAAAAATTAAAGGAAGGAGTACAGATTCAAGTGTGAAAATTTTACAGTTGGTTTCTGCTCAGATCACACACAGAGGGTTCTAATTTATCTTACAAAATTCACATACTGGATTACTATAGCTGACTTTTTATTTATTACAATTTCATTATCATGCTATGTCATAAATACACTTGAAAGTTGCAGAATAACGCTCTTGTAACACTCCCCTAACCGTACATTACTCCTAACGCTACCTTAGGGAAATTCATAATTAGTATAAATATATCAGTCTAACCCTTGCTCTCGAACAATGAACATGTCTGGCTTCGTTAACCCCCCTCCCCCAGAAATTAATATGTTTATCTTCTATGTTTCTTTTGTGGTGTTTCGTGACTTGTATGTAATATTTTGTCTCATTAAATATCCAAATCACCCCAATGATAAGTTATTTGAGTCATGTTGCTCTACAAATTGGCGCCCAACTGTCCGATGTGTTTCGTTTTCGAGTTGGAATCAGGCTCATTTAATTCACAGCTACCCAAAAGAGTCCACTTGTGTCGGAAAAATCACCGAAGCAACCTGCTTCCAATCCAACAGTTAACTTCAGTAAAGTTTTTTTGTTTTGTGTTGCTATTTTCGATCTTGAAAATTATAAGTTGCATTGTTTTATTTTTGATAACAATTTGAAAGAATTAGTCATCCCGACTAAACTGTGTCAAAAGAAATCAACCTGATTTCAGTAATTTGTGCAACTGATTTTCGTTATTTTTTTTTAATTGACATTAATATTTGGAAAAGGAATTATCTCGATTTTAGTTTTATGTTTATGTGGAGAAATTGTTCTGCTTTCGGTTTTTCCAATGAAAAATTGAACTAATATTACTATTTTGTGTGTGTGTATATATATATATATATATATATATATATATATATATATATATATATATATATATATATATATATATATATATATATATATATATATATATATCAGCTGTTTTGGTAAATGTTATGTCTCAATCGTAGTCTATTTCATTTTCACTGTTATTTTTTCTCTTTGATTATAGGAATGAAACTTTTGTTTCACTTTCACAGGAACATTTATTACTAGGATATTTAATAATACTATCATTGTTGAATCTGTTTTTCTAATTGTATTACTTAGGTTACCACATTTATTATCTAGAAAACATTATACATAATTAATAGTAGGAAACATTTTGCATTGATTTCCTTAAGCATTTATAAATTACATCTTGTGTGTTATGATAAGATTGCATTATCAAATAAAGAAATTCTAATTCTGTATAAATTATGTTATGTGTTTTCAGATGAGGTTTTCCATTAATCATTTTGAATAATGTGTTAATCAAAACTTATTTAAGTATTGGGTGTTAATGTTGAGGAAAAAAAATTATCGCTTTATATTGGGGCTCGTTTGAAACAAAAACTTTACGAACAAGAAAATTGATCCCAGAACTATTATAGACAATAAAATTCTAACGGAATTCCAGAACTTTTGCAAACTACAATCATGTCTTACCTTGGAAAATGCCGCAAGGAGGACTTGAGATTGTTGGCACATGAATTGGGCTTGGATGTAGGTGACAATCTGAAAGTTATTCAATTAAAGGGTTTAATTGTCAATTATGACAACTACGATGAAGAACTCACTAAGAATTTATTCGCCAGTGTAATAGATGAACGAATTGCTAAAGACAAAAGAATTTGAGCGGGAACGAATTGCCAAAGAAAAAGAAGTTGAGCGGGAACGAATTGCTAAAGAAAAAATCGTGGAGCAGAACGACTTGCTAAAGAAAAAGTAATGCAGCAACAACGAATTGCAAAGGAAAACGCAAATGAACTAGAAAGAATAGAAAAGGCGAGAGCTCATGACCTTGAACTACTTCGGTTGTAACTTGAAATCCAAAAGTTTTCCTCGCTCCCAGCAGAGTTACCCGTTACTGCCGTCGACCAACCAAAATTTGAACTGAAAAAGTTTATCCCGAACTTCAATCTAAAAGAAGACAACATGTCTCTGTTTGTCAATCTCTTTGAAATACAATTAAAATTTCTAAAGGTTCTGGAAAAACAATGGGTAGCATATTTGGTGGGAGTCCTTCCCAGTGATATAGCGAAAATCATTGCTAAGGGGAACCTGATGAAAAAGCAGAAGATTACCAATTCATTAAAGATATCTTACTGCAAAGATTCAAGTTGAGTGCCGAACGTTTTCGTCAGCTCTTTGTAACTCATAAAAATAATCCTGATTGTACATGGAATTATTTTTATTTTGAACTGCGTAGTTATGAGGATTGGATTAGAGAAGCGAATGTAAATATTTTTGAAAGACTGAAAGACCTGATGATAACTGATCAAATCAAGAATAAGTGCCCACCGGAATTCAAAGAACACTTTTTGGATGAGACATTATCTCTCTAACTGATCTTGTGGGAAAACTAGACTCATACGAAAGTCTCAGGCACAATACCAGGAAAGATGGACCAGCTGTTAGTACTAAGAAACCGTTCATGAAAATTAAAGAAGAATATCCAAGATTCAACTCTACAAGTTGGGTTCCAGGACAGAAAATACGAGAAATTGAAGCAGGGAGAACACCCAACTGTTTATTGCTATGCTTGTGGCACTCCAGGGTACATTAAGTCAAACTGTCCAAATTGTTACAGGCTTTACAAAAAGAATACCAGTTGTTTCAGTAGTATACAGCTAAGTCTTTCAGCATCAAGTCAGATGGCGATTCTTTTTGTGAATATCAACTGACTGTGTGGTATGGCATGTGCAGATACAGCAGCAACTCATTCTATTGCTGGTGCAATTCTTTACCACCTGCTGAAAGAACAAGGAACCCATCTCCCAAAGGACATGTCTTACCATGACTCTCACTGACGGCAGCCAGACAACAAAGTATGTACAAAAAGCATATGTTAGCATCTGTCTGGAAGGGAGAAAGTTTTCATTACCAATTTTTGCTATTCCATAAGAACGCAGAAACCATACTCTGCTTGAAATAGATTTTATAGAAAATACTGAAATTGTCCTGAACCTAAAAGACCATTCCTGGTTGGTTCTTCAGTGATAGAACCGATAAAAGTTTCACATTTGTGAAATCCACTGCTCCAGCGAGTCCTGGTGTATTACGACCAGAAATTCCAGACCATTATTCCAACATCGTGGTAAGCGCTACCCCAGCGAATCCCTGTCAAACTTAGCTAGAAGTTCAAGACCATATCTCCAATATTATGGAAAACGTTATACCAGCAAATTCTAGTCCACTTCAATGAGAAGTTATAGATCAATCTTGTAACTCTGTAGAAACCAGTAATTCTATAGATTCAACACTATTTAGACCATACGAAGGGGAAAATCTAAATCCCATCCAGAGAAAGCAACTAAATGCATTATTGACGGAATACGAAAGAATCTTCAGTTTAGGGGGAGAACCGACACCTTATTGTGAGCACCGAATTGATACATGAGCTAATTTACCAATCTCATCGGCACCTTACCGACTCTCCCCTGCCAGGAAGGAAGTTTTAAAAAAGGAAATTGATAAACTCCTTGCAACAGGAGTAATCGAAGAGTTTGACTCTCCATATGCCGTACCTGCAGTTCTCATTCCCAAACCAAATGGAGGTTTCAGACTATGTATCGACTACCGAAAACTTAATACCGTCACCAAATCATATCCATACCCACTGCCGCGTATGGACGACCTTTTACACACTGCCAACCAAACGGCATTTATGTCACAAATTGATTTGAAATCAGGATACTATCAGATACAAATGCATCCGCATATAAAGACAAAACCGCCTTTGTATGCCAGTTTGGAGTTTACAGGATCAATAGAATGCTTTTGGATTGAAAACGGCTCCTGCAACGTTTCAACGTTTGGTGGAAATTTTTCGAAATGGTTTGAAGATCGACACCCTGGTCTACCTAGAGGATATTATCGTGATGTCTCCCAGTTTTGAAGAACATCTGCAAGATTTGCAATAAATCTTTGAACGACTTCAACAGTTCAAATTGAATGCTAACCGTACCAATGGCAATTTTTCTTATCCTAAAGTCAAGTACCTCGGTCATTACATTACCATTTCTGGTATCGAAGTAGACCTGCCAAAGTGGAGGCCATTACGTGTATTTCCCCAACACTTTGTTTCACAAAGAATGTGAAACAAGTGAAATCCTTTTTGCAAATATGCAGCTGGTATAGACGATTCATTCCTAAGTTTACTGACATTTCTCATCCTTTTAGCAATCTCACCAAATAGCGGACCACTTGGAAGTGGGGGTAAGAGGAGCAATCTGCATTTTAATTGTTAAAGAAATGTTTGATTTCGAAACCAGTGCTGAAACAGAAGGATTCTGAATGGCTGAAGGATGAAGATGAATCAAAACCTTTTGTTATACGTTCAGATGCTTCGAATTATGCTTTAGGAGCTGTTCTTATCCAAGGACAAGGTCCAGAAGAGCATCCAATAGAGTATACAAGACGTTTGCTGACTCAACCAAAAAGGAATTATTCCACCACAGAGAGAAAAGCACTTGCAGTGGTTTGGGCACTTGAAAAATTTAGAGGATACATCGAGGGAGCCGAAGTTACAGTGGCTTCAGACCATCAACCCCTGAAATGACTGTTGAGCCTTAAATCCCCGAAGGGTCGTCTTGCAAGATAGCCATTACAGTTGCAGTCCTACAATTTAAAAGTTGAACACATACCCGGTAAGGCGAATGTCGTTGCAGATATGCTCTCTCCTCCTAACTGTATGCATGAAAAAGCAACATGTGATATCTGCGCAGTCTTTGTCGATTTACCTTCCAGAAGAGCCAGTTATATTCGAACGGAACAAATGAAGGATGAAGATGTCAAGAAAATAATAGACTGTTTCGAAAGTGACTCAAGAAACGAAGATTTCGCCAACTGGACTCAACGAGGTTACGTCATGAATCAAGGCGTTCTATACCGCTATGCTCCAGATTCTGAGTCAGAAGAAGCGCAGTTAGTGGTCCCCGTTCGTGAGCGCGAGAGAGTTAAGAAGGAATATCATGATGCTCCAACAGCTGGACATTATGGTACCAGGAGGCACATTTCACAGAATTTCAAACCGATATAACTTCCCTGGATTGCGTAAATATATCACTGATTACGTAAAAACTTGCCCCGAGTGTAACAGATTTAAACCAAGCAATAATAAACCTGCAGGATTGTTAAAAACGCCAGTCTATTCTCAGTGTTTCGAAACCAAGGCAATCGACCAGTTTGGTCCCCTTCCTGAATCATCGGATGGAAAAAAAGTGTATTTTCATCGTTGAAGATACCTCTACAAAGTGAGTAGAACTTTTTACACTCCAAAACGCCACCGCAAAGGAGTGTGCGGTAACTTTGTTGGAAGAAATACTCTTGCGGTACGGAATTCCACATCGACTCGTCAGAGACAACGGTCCACAGTTTGTCAGCGCTGTTGTTCAGCAGGTATGCTATCTCCTAGACATAAAGCAAGTTCTTATACCAGTTTATTGTCCTCAAGCGAACCTCGTCGAAATAAAAAATAGAGATCTTAAACCGAGATTACCAATCTTAGTTGGTAAAAATCACACTGAATGGGCACATCAGCTTCCAACAATACGTTTTGCCTTAAACACAGCGAAGTGTGACTCTACTGAACACACAGCTGCTTTTCTACACTTCGGAAGAGAACTTCGAACCCCTGATGACATCCAACATGATTTACGAATGGTATTATGCAATGACAACTTTGTTGCATAAATTACCCCATGTTTAAAAAATGTTGCTAATCTGTCGAAAGAAATCAAATATATTGTCGAACAGAAGCAGGACCAACGTAAGAGGTATAAGGATCAGAAAAGAAGAATGAGTCCTCAATACGCACCTGGTGATCGTGTATGGGTAACCTTACGCCCTCATAGCAATAAGTCCAAGAAGAGAACAACCAAATTTGCACCTCGTCGAGATGGACCTTATATCATACTCACCCAGCGTTACCCAACAAGCTATGAAATAGCCAACCTTGCTACACCAAACCTTTCTCTTGGAGCTTATCATGCGTCTGCCCTGCGTCCTTGCCATGAAGCCCCCCAAACGAAAAATGTGCCAATTAATCCTATCAGGAAAAGAGGTCGACCATCAAAGACCTACTACTCCATCATATCTACCTACAAATAACTGTGATCAACAATACAAAATTTCTCCTAGCTTCTCGACGAGACGTCTTCGCAGACAGAGGGGGAGCCTGTAACACTGTCCTAACCATACATTACTCCTAACGCCACCTATCGGAGTTATGGAGATTCATGATTAGTAGAAATATATCAGTCTAGCCCTTGCTCTAGAACAATGAACATGTCTGGCTTCGTTAGCTCCCCCCAGATTAATATGTTTACCTTCTAATTGTTTCTTTTGTGGTGTTTCGTGACTTGTATGTAATATTTTGTCTCATTAAATACAAAAATCATCCCAATGATTAGTTATTTGTGTCATGTTGCCCTACACTCTGTAAAAAATACTGATTTTAATCATCTCAAGGTAAGTAGGTAGTTGAATTAACGTTGCACGGGAGTAACGCAGCGCTCTATTGGTGATGGTCCAGGATCAATTCCGGAGGGAAAGATTCGTGGACACCTTATAATTTTTAATTATGGTCTGATAACGAGGAGAAGATTGGAGCTAGTAACCCACAGTCCAATCTTCCACATTACGCTAACGTGAAGACATTTGAGGCTACAACAGATCAGATACGTATTCTTACTGTTGTAAATTCTTATAATTTATAATGGCAGTGCATGGAATAAAGTACATGCCTCGGTCATGCTACTACAATTGGCTTCTAAATGTTCACTTCCGTTGCATCCTATTCATCTTGTTACAGGCAATTCGATGTCTTTTAACGTCTAAACCGATTTTCGCGTTCGCTCGTATATTTACATTCTGCTCAAATTTCTATCTTTCAGAATTCTCATTGCCTTGTGTCATCAGATTACTGATGACACTAATGAATAATTTCATTAAAATGACGAGTTCATCCATGTAATTTTAACCATATTATACAGCTTCATAACTCAAATAAAGCATATTTAAACGAATATGTAAAATTTGTGAACGAATCCCATAATGATTTATCTAAATTTGTTTGACTCCGTTGTTGTCATTCGCCAATATACGAATAATGCCTATTTCTGTACCACGCACTTTAGAGTGAAATATATATAAAGACATAATTTGCAAATATGAGGTTGATCCCATAGACATGAAATATATGTCTAATGGGAAAAGCTTAAAAAACATGTGATCAACATATTGACTAGTGGTTACGTGATTTATGTAATGAATTAGCTTGGTTGGCTGATTTGGCTTCTTATCGACTCGCTTGGCGATGTAACATCTTATGACCATGTAGGTGGGTGAATACGCGTGGCGACAAAAATGGTGCGATCATCCAAAGTCTACTACTATGTAGCACGTATCAATCAGATGATAAATCTATGATAGGCATTTTCTCCCATCCTATGGGCCAATCATATAAAGAATGAATGTTCCCTTCTGACAGACAAAAGTAGTTTAAGGCCCGGTACGCACATCCGGTTTTTCAACGTACGGCGCCGCTGCGTCACCTAAGCCCAACTATACACACATAACCGTGAAATGACGCAAGTTCTCATTTCGCGCCATTTGCGATATATATTCTATCGAAGAAAACGTGTTCATTTCGCTCACTTGGTGTAAAAAAGTATATTTTGAAACGAAATAGACGTTACTGGATACAATCATTTATTAATTATTATTTATATTCCATTTATTGATGAAAACAAGGTACTTCAGACAGGAGACGCGTGTGCGGCGAGCTCGGGCGCCGTGGGGAACTGCGGTAGAAATTGCACGCAAGTTGGACGTGCGTCACCGCAGCGGTGCCGGAGTCATGTGTGCACTACTCCATTGGATCTAATGTATCTCAAACCGTACTTGCGTTGCGGTAGCGGCGCCGCACGTTGAAAAACCTGATATGTGCTCCGAGCCTAAGGGCTACGATATTGCTAGTTATGGTCACATGATTCTAGACACGTATAAATATTACCATTACTCACTCTAATTTTACACTTTTTCTATGGTTAATCCATGCTTTTTTTTTACCCTTTTATTTCAAGCTCTTTGGCAAGAAGGGGGAGTGCCTTGCTTGTCATTCTGTCATGGTACAAAGGTTACTAAGGCATAGGACATGTTACTACTAGTTTTGGTCACACGAATCTAGACTTGAAAAAAGATTACTATTACTCATTATGTTTTTATACCTCTTGGTAATTAATGTCTTGTTTTTAAATCCTCTTTTTCCAGGCTCTTCGGCAGGGAGGGGGAATGCCACGCTTGCAGAGAGACGATCCCCGCGAACGAGATGGTGATGAAGATCCAGGGGCTGGCCTACCACCTGAGGTGCTTCATCTGCTCTAGATGCCACGGAACGCTCTCTCTGGGGGACAAGTACCAGCTGTGGGAAGGGCGCCTCCTCTGCGAGAGAGAGTGTCTCAAGCTGCTCAGGCGGAGCGTCAGCCTCACCCCCAGGAGGACGCCCAAAGCCCCACGAGTGGTGGCGACGGCCAAGACTTGAAGAGAACCCACTTGCGTTGGACAATATCCGTCTGTTAAAAATTTTTAAGTTACCCGAGACTGAGGACAGAGTTATTTCTTTGGTAGGTAATAGCGTGGCATCTCGTCGCGAGTTTACTTCAGATGTGCTGCTGCAGGGGACAGCTGGGCACAATGAATCATCGTGGACAGTTATTCCGTGAGTCATGAGCAGAAAGTAAAGGGTTTTGAGATTGACTTTTCAGATGTTTTTCCTCGTTTCATCGGATGTTGAGAGCTTGATTAGGCTGTGAAATAGTTGGAGTATCAAGTCTTCTTGTAGAGTTTTGCAAGTGATGTGGCTTCTTGTTTGCTCATTTACCAAAGAATACGGTTATATGCTTTGCGAATGATGGTATAGAGCTCACCACGCATTAGATTTCTTTTCGTGAAAAAAATAATACTTAACTATAAACCTTTTTAAACAACTTGTTACAACTACATACGTCATAAAAATAACTCTCTTAAATTAACACTATAACGTACAGCTACAATCATAAAGATCAAATGCTAATTAGTAAAATATACGTACATGGGGAATATTTAGCCCCTCTCAGAATATGAAGTACAAATCTCTGGTTCAAAGATCATCAATTTGATAGTAATATATAGTCGGCTTACAAGTAAAACACAGTATGTCGAAAAACGTAGTTCTGAAAATACGAAAAATGAAAAATAAATTCTACTTACTAAGCTAAACTCGGCGTGTTTCTCACTAAAAAAAATCTAACCTTCATACAAAGAAAAATTGTTTTAGTGGACTTTACCAGTCTGAAGATCACCACATCCTTGGTCTGGAAAAGCTAAAAAAAACTCACATCTTTAAATTTTGGAATGTTTATTTGAAAGTAACTTTTACGACTTTTACGAAACGAAAATGTTCAGAAACCTCTAAAACTTCCTTTTGGATAAAATTTTTATTTAAATCAGCTTTTATTACTATCATTCTTAAAAACAGGTTTTTCAACTTTTTTCACTTCCAGTGAGCTGTATTATTTGTGTGAATGAATTGTTGTAAATAATGTAAATAGACATCAATAAAAGATATTAGAATGTGAGTAGATATACGTTCTTTCTTTCATTGACTTTCTCTCTTTGATTTTACCGTTTTCTCAGCCCAGTTTCCAATGTGGATTTAAAGTTTCAGCCGTGTGATCTTTGAATATTTACCAGTCTTGTCAATCCCCTGGTGGGAGTTCTTGACACGAATGACGCTGTTATGAGAGTGAACATACATTTTCTATTACCTCTTATTCAAAACTCTCTGTGTGTGTGTATTCTATTCCTATACACACACTAACTCCTACATTCTTGTATTCGTTTACTCTCACCATAGGAAAACCACGCCAAAACTTTTCCAACTAATTTTAAATTCCATCCGATTCAACATGAAACCCCACTATACAAAATCCTCTCGAAAGTTCGCAAGATTCCTCTCACGAAACGCGCCGCGAAAACCAAAACGCTTCGTTTCCAAATCCATCCCTCTTCCTTCCAAAATGGAATAAATTAAGCGTTTGATCAAACTGAGAGGTGGGTCTTTAACAAAGAGAAACGGACAAGGGGGTCACGGATTTTGGTCTATGAACACCCCCTCTCTCAACCCCGTACAAACTTATTCGATACAACAAGGCGCACACAGTGCGAGGGAAAAGCGCTTACCACATTCCATGTACTGGAAGGGCAACAGGCTTCAGACTGCTCAATGCAGAGAGGGAGGAATGGCATTAAAGACCTTTAAGGCTCAGAAGCAATGGGAAAGGGGGCAGTCAATGGTTGGCGTGAGGAGCGAAGCAGTGGCATTTAATAATTCATAAGGTATATAGCATTCGCTGGGAACGCGCTTATTGATTAGCATTTAACCGATGTCCTTTTGTAATGCAAAACGCATCTACGGCAGAGGATGTAGTGGGTAAGGCTTAATATGGAACGGGGAGGCTGTTTAAATTCCCTCCGAATCATTAATGTTTTCAGGACAATTAAGGGGATTGTTGACTAGAAACTTAGACTGAGGGATTCTGAGATAGACACGAAGATGTTGTGGGCTATACGTTGAGGAACGCAAGATAGGTACTTTAAGAAAAAGTAAAATACATCCTATGGGGAAAGTTATTACAGGAAAGGATTGCTTAGAGCGAAAAATATTCCACGTCAAATGCACTAAATGCATGAAACTTTGCTTAGAAATGCTCTGTATTCTGAATGTTTAGTTTATGCCTTATTGATTGGAATATGAATATTCAATATAAAAATGTGTGGAAAGCTGGTACAAAGATATCGACAGTCACTCAATTGTAAAGTAAAATAGCTTGTCATATGGGGATATAATATAATGGGGCTGTTTAAATTCCCTACGAATCCTAAATGTTTTCTGGACAATTAAGGAGATTGGTGACTAGAAACTTAGACTGCAGGTTTCTGAGACAGATACGAACATGTTGTGTGCTATACATTAAGGAACACCAAGATAAATCTTTTAAGAAAAAGTAAAATACCCCATGTCTAATGCACTAACAGCATGCAACTTTGCTTTGGAACGGTTTCGATTCTGAATGTTTAGTTTATGCCTTATTGATTGGAATATGAATATTCAATATAATAATGTGGCAAACAAAAGCGACAAAAATATCAACAATCCCTTAATTGTAAAGTAAAATAGCTTGTCATATGGGGATATGATATAACTTTACTTAGGAATATTCTGAATTGTGTAAATATGTTTCAGACATGCTTTAGAAATTGTATTACATTTTTTTTAAATTGTGGTGAAATTGATATTGCATAATATCATTTTGTAGTAAATAAAAATAAGAAGTGTTTTATCGGAGAGTAAAATGATCCGCTAACGCCTCTGGGAAAAGGTAGTCCTCATCAATGAAGAGGGATGGTTTATTTTAGAATAATAAGTCAGCTATGGATTTATGGGAAGTAAATCGACGAAAAAAATTTTAAATCACAACTTTGTCCCAAGAACCAAACATGAAATACTGTCATATTTTCTGAAATACCATCCTAATTGTTGGAATTATTGTTGTAGAAACCTGATTATATTTTTATTTTCGATTCTTCGTAAAATTATGTGGTCTTAAAGTATGAATACTGCTTATCGTAAAGATTCCCTGAAGGATTCTGAAGTAGGTCACACACAAAGTTTTTTTCACCATTAAACTGAAAATGTTAGATGCTTTTTTTCAACTAGTTTTTTGCTGACTTATTTTTGTGTGGCTATCTTTGTTTACATTTGTAGATGAATTGTTTTCTGTTTTCTTGTTATTTACAGATTTCCTGAAAGTCCTCAAAAAAATGAACTCTATTTTCTAGTTATTATACTTAATAATTTCCTCCGTCTATCTAAACACATAAAGAAGAATTGGCATACACATACATTAGAACCCCTCGAGTTAACATAGGTTACATATTAACCCTCTTTCTATTTTACCTAGTTGTGCAGAAGGGGATACGAATAATTCGTCATAAAAATAATATTGAGCATAAAGCGATTGATTTTTTTAATAGTATTGTTCGAAAATCAAATTTTTCAATAAAATTGTTATACCAGAGTATTGTTTGAAAAACAATTTGTAACAAAATAAATTGAGTTACAATTTTATGTTGGAACTGACTTTTTATTTCTTACGTGATATAAATAATTTATGAATATTTGATTGATGAAAAAAAATACAGCGAAATGTTGCGGTCATATTTGAGCATTTCCAAATATTATAAATACACCTCTAAGTCAACTAAAAAAAGTTGCACCTGTAAGGAGTTGACCGGTATAAATGAAATTTGGAGTAGTGGTACATCTGCGTTAAGATGCAAATGATCAAATTTTCAGAATTTTTTGAGCTTATGCCACGCTTAGGGCAGCTCTTAAACACGATTAGAGTGTATGTGTTCCTTTTGTAAATAAATCATCGTCTTTATCAATACTGTTCAAAAGTCTTTTGTCGAATTGTTCTACTTCAGAAAATTCTACTCAGTCGAAATTCGGTACGTTGTCACATAGTTTTCTTCTTCAGAATTCTGCATTTTTTCAAGTATTGGAATTACGTTTCTGTTTGTATTTATGTGTACCTATTCCAGTATATTATTTATGTGTACCTATTGCAGATATGTTATTTATGAGTTCAATTTTAATGTTTCATTTATTTCCTGCAAAATACATCAGACGGGTAATTTCTTGGTGGTATATGAACTATATTGTGACCAACTTTCTTTAAGTCTTCGGTTGAATACGTGATGGATTGTAGAATACTGTTTCATAAAAATAAATAAAATATACAAAGCAAAGCATTTTTAAGTAACGTGTGTAATTTTTTATTTTAAAATGACCGGTAAAATTGTAAAAATCTATTTAAAATTAGAGGTGCTACTTTAAATTAAAATACGAGTGGTCATACATTGTTCTCAAATATATTTCAAAATTTTGACACAGATTTTCATTGTAAGATGATTAAAACTGATTATTTTTTCATGTTTCATGGGTGTTCTTTAAAACTATACCCCATATTCAAGTGCGACATATATCCTTACTAGCCACTGAGTGGCCAACCCGGCGTTACCCGTGACAGTTCTTTTCGTGGGGTCGGGTGTGACCACTTCTCGCTAACCCCCGTGGTTGCTACGAATTCCCATTTAGTTTGCGACGAACCAACCATCGAGGCAGACCAGAGAGTGGGCTGGTCAGACATTACGTTTTCCACTGCGGGAATGCTGAATTACATAAATAACTGGGAAGTAAACAAGTTACAATCTACCAGTGACCACAAGCTAATCACGTTTGAAGTCGAAAATAGCCATGCTACGCTACACAAGACAACACCTAGATTTAAAACTAAATTTGGTGGTCATCACCATTTATTCAAGTTAATTAAGAACAGGAAGAAAACTTTTGGGGAGCATTTAAAGACAATTAGGAACACAGAAGAGTTAGACCTATTTGCTAATGATTATTTGGAAATCATAACCTCAGCCTGTAGAGATACTTATAAGATCTTAAAAACTTTCAGAAATTCCACCCCTAAATGGTGGAACCCTGATTTACTAGTGATGAAGAAAAAAGTCAGAGCACTTCGAAGACGTAGTCGAAATGAAACTGGAGAGGAAAGAGAGAAATGGAAACAAGTTTATACATGTAAGAAAGCAAAAAGCTCATTACAAAAGACAAATTAGTGAAACTAAAGAAACCACGGGGGGGGGAGTTCTGCACGGAAACTAACCAAACTTTTGGTAAAACATCTAAATTAGCCCCCCAAAAAATCTTTAAACCTGCCATTCTCTAAGACACATAATCAAACCCATACAGTACCATTACAGATGATATATCTTACGTAAACTCGAAGATACTTTCCCAAATGATGATACTTCCACAGATGAAAAGCACCATATCTCCATGAGACAAAATGCTGATTATATCAACACGAACCCATGTTTTAAACAAGAAAATGGAGATGAATCTCCTTTCACCATGGAAGAATCGGAAGAAGCTATTAAGAGAACACCCCATAACAAAGCTCCTGGTCTTGACGGTTTTGATGGAAAAATTCAAGATATTGTCTACTTTGCTATCCCCAACATCATCTTGTAACTCTACAATACCAGTCTTCGACTCAAACATTTCCCAAAGTGCTTAAAAAAGGGTGAGGTCATTTTAATCAACAAACCTGGACGAGACCCTCAAAATCTAAGATATTTAGACCCATTTGTCTTCTACCTGTCTTGGGAAAGACATTGGAAAGATTGTTGCAATCAAGAATAAATTCCCTGAAAACAAAGAATGTGATGAACGTAAATCAATACGGCTTTCAAGAAGGTAAATTAACAGAGTATGTTCTAAGCAATCTTATGAAAATCATTCGTAAAATTTTTAAGTCTAAAAAGTACACCGCTGTCATCCTCCATTGATATAGAAGGCGCATTTGATAACGTATGTTGGCCCTCCCTTATTAACGAGCTTTTTTTCAAAACAGTTTCCATGTAACATCCTCCAGATCCTGTGCAGCTATCTTCAAGACAGAAAAAAAGTCTTCAAGTACTGAGATATTCAAGTCATGAAGAGACTACAAAAAGGTAGTCCTCAAGGTTCTTGCCTGAGCCCTATTTTATGAAATATAATTGCCGATAAGATCTTGAGTATGGATTGGGGTCCCCATATTCAAACTCAGGCATTTGCAGACGATTTTATTATTATTATTATTATTAACGGCTCTACACGCAGGGAACTTGAAACCTTAGCTCAAGATGCTCTAAACAAGTTTAGCATCAAGATATCTGATGAAAAACTCAACATCTCCTCAGGAAAAACTAAGGCTATGGTTTTCTCTAAGCCAAAACTCAATAGAAAACCTATCTTTAAATTTGAAAAACTAATGTTCAGATGGTTAAACAATTAAAATGCATGGGAGTCATTATTGATGAACAACTCACATGGATTCCACATGTTAAGTACCTACGATCAAACGCACTTCTTAAAACTAGGAACATGATGAGATTCACAGCTAAAACTTAGGGTGTTCGTCTTTCAATTCTAAAGACTTGGTACACTACAGTTATTGAGAGGGCAGCTTGCTATGCAGCCAGTATATGGGGTTTTAATCCTACTGTAGCGATGATAAACCATCTAAAGAGTCTCCAAAGGAGCTTCGCTCTTCTGATCACTCGAGCTTACAGAACGACTTCAACGCCATCTCTTTAGATACTATCTGGTATTGTGCCCCTGTACCTAGTCGTTCAAAAGGAAGCTGTTGTTTCAAAAAGAATGAAACTTCAAGAAAACGTTAATCTATATGGTCAATGGTTTATCTGCTCTGATTATGAACCAAAAAGTTTTTCTTCAACCCACCCAATCCACTCAAGTCTTCAATCAATTATTGGACCACCCTCTCCCAACATCACAACATCTATCTATACAGACGGCTCGAAAACTCCTAAAGGTGTTGGTAGCGCATATGTACTTTTTGAGGATTCCACAATCTGTCATAGTTGGGCAAGTAGCCTACATCATTGCAACTCTGTATACCAAGCTGAACTGCTTGCTCTTAAGGAAGCAGTCTACTATTGTGTTTCAGAGAGAATAGCAGCCAACATCATGACAGACAGTATAGTTAGTTCTCTTCTACCACAACCAGATCGTCAATGAGGTCAAGGAAAAACTGCTGGAAGCCAATGAAGTACCCCAAATTAACATCTCACGGGTTAAAGCACACGCTGGCATCGAGGGAAATGAACAAGCAGACCTACTTGCGAAATATGCAGCCCAAATGGGATCTCTCACCCAACAACCAGTCTGAAGTAGCCCAGGTGTAAATTATTAAGTTCTATTGATGCATTGATCTTGAACCAATGGCAAGCAGAATATGGATGCTTCTACCAAAGGAAGATACACTCATCATTTCTTCCCGAAGATTTCAATCTACCTAAAATACCAGAACTCAAATCTGGTACAATTTTTCGCAGGCTATGGACCATTTCCGGCATATATAGAGCGTTTCCACCTTCGAACTAGTGCGCTGTGTATCTGTGGTCGAGAAGGTGATCCCATCCACTACACATTTGACTGATTTCACAAGTCCATGGCATTTGTTGAAACTCTGCATTATTCTAAACTATTTGTTTGTTCTCTGCAACACGACTCACATTGGTGCTAAAACACTGCCAAGAATAGACACTGCCACACAACACAAACACTGCCACCACAAAACACTTAAAGTGATAGAATTTCTCAGCTCCAACATTGATTACATCTGTGAGAGCTGAGAAGTCTAAGTCGAAAGTTCACAAAATAACTTTTAATCGTTCTAGATTTAACTTTTTTTTTTTTTTTGATTTTTTTGTTTTTATATTTTAATTTTGTTTATTGTTTATGTTTATGTCCATTTTTTGTTTTTGTTTTCTCATCTTGTTCTGTGTCAATTTTTCAAATGTTGTCATCCTCTTCTTTTGTCATTATGTATTTTTGTGTTTACATGTTTTGCCCTTCACTTGATTTTCCCCTTCTGTGTACTTAAGGTACCAGTAGACATTAAAAATCGCGAAATTCGGGAAAATTGTGCATTTTTGTTTTTTTATTCTAAAATATTTTCCAACTTATTAGCTTCAAAATGATACCATGTTCGTTACGAAATTCAAGATGCTTTTTAAACAAAGTCCATTTTAGTAAAGGTACACTGTGAAAAATTTTGGTTTCGTTTTCCGTTCGCGTTAGGCCTAACTAAAATATTGATGTGGTATGAATCAAATATTAGCTATAATTCCAACATTTAATTATTTTAGAATAATTTTGACAGTTTCACATGTTGCCGAATGGCTTTAGTTTTTTCTACGTTCTTTCTCTCGAAAATCTTTCGAACGAAACGAAATCTTTTGCTCGTTTTACGTTCAATTTCCTTGCTTTATCGTTTGAGAATTAATTTTGTTTGGTTCATACTTCAACATCTAAATCATGGGAAGTTCGAAACCAAATTATGATCGAAAGAAAAAGCGTACATTTAGGATAAATCGCTGGATATTATGAAGATGGTGAAACCCATCTACATCAGACTGACATCTCCTGGGATGTTGGGTATGTGTCTCCATGGAAAAACTCAAAACTGTAACGAGAGCCTTCATTCCCTAATTTGGAAGAGATGCCCCAAAACTAACTATGCAGGCTTCAATGTTGTCAAAATATCAGTCTATGACGCCCTGATATATTTCAATTCAGGAGCTAAACCTCAATTAGAGATAATGAAACGAATGCGAATGATACCTGGCCAGTATATGGTTCAAGGTGTACAGAGAAAAGATAATCTGCGTGTAAAAAACAGCCAGCGCCAAAGAACATCGTTGCAAAAAAAACGTCAAAAACACCTCAGGGGCCAAAAAAAAAAATTATAATAAAAAAAAAGACCATAGAACCAAAATAGAAGGACCCACATATGAAGCTGGCGCATTTGACTAAACAGTAAATAAGTATTTGTAATCATAAAATTTTGTTTCATTCGAAAAATTTATATCACAAACTTTAAACTTGATTTCTGAAGAACTAGTTTTTGACAGTGTAAGACATTATTCCACCGATGATAACTTCAGTTTGAATTAACCGATTTAAATAATTTTTAATGCAATTAAAAGTGCATAATGCAGAGCAGAGACTGCACTATTATCAACTATACTAGTGAAATAATTGATTTTTAACTTAATTTTGAATCTTATTGTTTTTGTAAAAAGTGTTGATTTTTAGATACTTTCAAACAAAAATTTCTTATTAAAAAGCTATTTGTTTTAGATGTACAATTATAGTAGTGTCCCTGCATCATATCAATTGCTTTCATTTGCAATTAAAATTGAAATTATAAATAAATTATAAAATGAGCTATGACCGGTACCGTAAGACCCTAATTAGCTTATTAAATTTTAATTACTTAATTTAATGACCGAATTCAAAAAATTTGGTGTGCAGATATGTTATTTTTCTAACACTTATGAAGTATAAAAATTTTTGTTAGTCTGACTCCAAAATTAAAAAAAAAAAGTTCCAACGTATACTGGTACCTTAAATACTTTATGTATGTATTGTAGATTGCTTTGCTTTCCCTTATCCCCGAATCTCCTTATACAGCTGAAAGCCGCACAGGTGAAACAGCGTCCAATCCAATCCATTTGGTTTGCTTCGTAAACCAAATGGGAATTCGTAGCCTATTGGATAACACCCACCACGAGCAACGCTCATTGACAAATGCAGCCAAATTAGAATAGCGAAGAGATCCAATCGGCCTGACTTCACAATCTCTTGCAAAAATATAAATATTTATTTGAAAAATTATTCATTAAAAGAAAATCAAATGTATAACGTATCTATCTGGTGTAAAATTTTCCGCAGATTTCAAATCCGTTGAAATTTTCAATTCATCTGTAATTTTCCCTATTTTACAAAAAAGAACAAAACAATGCTAAACCAAAATTTTTTTATTTGTTTTGCTTTCCTTGGCTGGAATTGTATGAGCGCAGGATATGGATTTCTCGAATGCAAAGGTTGACGTGACGTCACAATCTCTTAAAAAAAATATAAAAGATATTCAATTAAAAAATTATTTTTTTAAAGACAATCATATTCTAGTATTAATCTATAGTGAAATTTTCCGCAGATTTCAAATCCGTTGAAATTTTTACTCTATCTTTAACTATTGAGGAGATAGAGAAAAAAAGAACTGCATAACTATAGTTACAACTTTATTTATTTATTTCTTCGGCTTAAATCGTTCCTCTGCAAAATAAAACGGAAGCGGAAAAAAATAAATTTAGAATCTGCCATCTCTTTATACTGTTGCCATTCCGAAGAAAAAAATAATAATTAAATTCCATTAAATTCATTTAAAAATAGTCTTGATTAAATTTTAAAATTCGGAGCGACCCAAAAATTGCAAAAACTTTGGACCACCTATGTGCCAAATCCCACTACTGTAAGTGGCATAGATTCGTCAGGACTTCGCGCAAAAAACAGACAGACAAACTTTTCTTTTTATAATAGTAGAGATTCTAAATAAGTATGTTCTTTCCATTTCGAAACTGAATCTCTGAATTTTAAAAAAGTAACATCAGGATTCAATTTAAAACAGAATGTCTGTTGAAAGGGAACTTTAAATAGAATAATATCACAGTTAGGAATTTTAAAGAATCATAAATTTTTTGTCTTAATTTACAAAAGTTCAAGGTTACTTACTCTACAGATTGCAGCAGGTCTTACGCAACATAGATAAATGTGAAACATCCGTTGAAAGTATTGATTTCTTTTTTTTTAAATGCTTTAAAATTGACCTTCTAATATTTTCTGAAAAATTGTAATCGATTGAGTTTGTTTTGTTTACACTGACATTGTTTTTAACAATCTTCGTTAATCCATGCACCGTTGGATGGATATTTCAATGCTAAATGCATTTGCTTCAAACTAAATTAGTCACGAATGCCGAAACAATTGAATATATCTTCCTCTCATATTCATGTTGAAAGTCGAAAACATCGCATACCATGTGCAAGAATGCCACAAGTAAAACACATTCATGAAACTAAATGCAAGACTATCCACCGAAAATTCACCATTTTTACTCAAAATGAACGTACACGGATATTCGTAATCACTCCAAAACTAAAAATTAACTTCTGTAGTAGTTACCTTAAGAAAAAAAACCTTTTGTACTTAAGCAGAAGTACCATGCATATGAGATGGATTATACGGAAGGAGGAATGTATCCTGTACAGCGTCCAAGTAAATTGTAGAAGCTATGAAAACGTTAAAAGGATGTTAAAAAATTATATTCTATACACTTAAATGATGCTCGCACTGTGGTTGAAAAGTGATTAGTCTGATCACTTTTCAATCACCATTCAATTATTTTAATTACCGTCGGGTAATTCTGCTAGTATCTTATACATATATTATGTATGTATGATATTTTTAAAAGTGCTTTCTTAATTGATACCATGTTATTATTATGGAAAATCTTATAACCATATAGGGAATTAACTCTGGAAAATTTTATTTGTAGTGACTAGATGCATGAAGTCAAATGTCATAAATTATGGAGATCATACTGTCTCTTGCTCAATAATAATAAACTGATAATTAATCTAACAGTTTGAATTTGTTTTCTAAAAAAGATTATTACATCAAAAAAAAAATGTTTTAAAAAAGAAGACACGTGAGTTTTTTTGCAAGTACCAAGTTGTCCAAGTGTTGCAAACCTTTATTTTTTGTGAGAAGTTTCAAAGATAAAAGTTATAAAATGACAATACTATTTTGTAAATCAGCAGACTGGTTCTATAAGACCACATGTCGTAAACGCTATTTGTCACTATATGTCGCGTTATTGATGTCTTTCATTTAAGCCGAGTTGACCTCCACGACACTTGCAACATAGGATAAGACCTGTGTCGTAAACGCTGTTATTTGTTGCTGGATACCATGTGATTGATGTCTTTAATTTAAGCCAAGTCTACCTCCACAACACTTAAAACATAGAACAAGATTATATCCTTTTTCTAAAGGTGGATACTTCTTTACTCGTAGATTTGACTGGCTGAGTATCGCAAGTGTTGAAACCAGTTCAATTAACCAACACAATAGTTTTGGTGGAGTCAAATTTTGCTCATATTTTGATATGCATCAGCCTTTGAAACTGGTTTTCAATACAAGTCGGCAGGTAAGTCTTGTAGCGAGCTTAGCTACCACTCCACAACTTAACCTACAAATGGGTAGTATAAATACCAGTGCAACCCAACTTTACCATGAAGTACTTTTTGGTAGACACTAAGTTACGCTGGTTCATTCGCGCTTGCTATATTGGTGACCCGGACGTGATATAAACATGCCTAAAAATTTACAAAAAAAAAAAATTCGATGGATGGCACACAATGTACAGTAGAATTCGCCATGGTTGATACTAATTACCTTTCTACCACTAGGGGGCGCTGTGATAGCATAAACTGCTAATGTTATATCACATAATCCATTCGTGCAATTGCCGCATGGATAAAATAACATGTAAAAGGCAGCACGGCAACTGTAATCTTAATACAGCTCTTACAGTCAAACGCAAAAATGGCAATCATTCTACAAGTGACGTCAATTATCGAATTTCGGCGACTGCTAAAATTCTGGAGGGGGAGTACTGTAGCGAGCTTAGCTACCACTCCACAACTTAACATACAAATGGGTAGTATAAATACCAGTGCAACCCAACTTTACCATGAAGTACTTTTTGGTAGACACTAAGTTACGCTGGTTCATTCGCGCTTGCTATAGTCTCTTGATTGTGTATCAGTAACAGATCGCAAATCATAAATAAGTGCAAATAAACATTAAAAAGTAAAGACGTTCAGATAAAAAATAATAGGATAAAACCTGGGAAAAAATTGATTTGCCAGTGTCTCTCTTCAAAAATAATGTTTATTAATTCAATATTTCCGAAACAAGACTATGTTGCAATGCTTATGCATACTGTATAAATACAGGGCCACTTTTCCGGAAAGTTGATTGGCGTAGATGTTAAGAGAGGAAACTATAGACCATATATACATATCCAAACTAACAATGGAAAATTCGAATTTTCAAGCAGGCACTCCATCTACTAGTCCTTAAAAATCGTTTAGAATGACCGCTTCAACTACTGGTAGTATTTATACACTAGATTCGAAATATGCTTTTTGCCATCGTTAAGAGTTCTTTGTTTCATGTTAGCAAAACTATACAAGGTAGTTGAATTTACGTAGCACTGGAGCAACACAATGGGCTATTGGCAATGGTCCGGGATGAATCCCGAAGGTAAAGATCTGTTAGACAACACTTCGTTATTTTGAACCACAATAAGATGACGAGGTTAACATCTGAGCTGGCACCCCTCTTGCACTTTTACATTACCATTATGTGACAGCGAAATTATGCAGAATTGAAATATAAAACAAAACTGGTAATAGCCAATGTTGATAGCCTAAAACATATACCAATGTTCAGTAACCAAACCATCTTTTTTAAATTAACTTTTAATACCATGAGAAAGGTATGTAGAAATTTTATAAATCAAAGTACGGAGTTCTTCAATAAATTATCTTTGTTTAAAGCTATAAATTAATTTGCTATTACAGGCTTTCCAACAGTATTTATGTAAATGTGGTGTTTTCAATTCAGTATTTATTACAGTAAAAATATCAATTAAGAAATATCACTCAAAAATTTAAGTACTATCATGTTCAAAATTCATAAAACGGATGTTATAAGGTTATATTTTTTTTTGTCAACAAACAAAAGATTAAAGTCATTATAGTCAGTTTGTCGATGTCCAGCGAAATAATATTCTAAATGATAAGAAAAATAAAACTCTATAAGCTCTCATACAGCCCTAACGTCAAAATTTATGAATTGTGAGCTTAAATATTCAGTAAGCTACACATTTAGAGTACTGTGTTGATGATAGGGAAGTGGTCATCTTGTATACCTTACGAATTTATCAGAGGCTGCTAATAACAACCAATTTTGAAATGGACTGAGTTCTCAGAATTTTTTTTCATGTTGTAGAAAAAACACAACGAACAATTTCTTAGAAATTAGATGTATAGACAAATTAACAGTCCTCCAATTTCAGAATTATCAAAAATGCCAAATGACAAAGTGCAACAAACTGCTACAGAAATTACTTTTCCATTTGAGTACATTCAATACATTAAATTGCAGATCTCTTACCTGTGGAAATGGCCGAAAGACGGTATAATCGATGTACAAATAAAACACACAAAGTCAAAATTTTCAAATAAAAGTTTTTAGTGTTTCTAGACCGGAAATATGAACTCTAGATGGGTGAAGTCCACTGTCATTTTTTCTTCGTATGAAGGTAATATTTCTTCAGACACAGAAACATAAATTAAGGTTCCTTATTTATTACAGTTTTATTGATGAGTTGCTATAGCAATATGTAATAATTAATGAAAGTATTATTCTCCGAATAATTATTAAATACTGTAAATAACAAAGCGTAATAAATAATTGATTAAGTGGTAAAATTACAATATTCACATTTCTTGCAAATTTGAATTTTTTTCCGTTTTGTTTTCTCAGAGATAGGTAGAAGCTATGTTCAGTGTGCTTCACTTAAGCACTGACGATATGGTTTCTTATAATCTTAGGGCAACGAGAATTGTTAAATGGGGTCGATCAGAATTAATTGTATAATAAAAATTGTGGTGGCATAAAAATCAGCTATATAAATGAGTAAATTCGGAATAAGGTAACGTTTAAATTTCCCCTTTGCTTTGCAATATCAAATGCGCTTTCTAAATGTCTAATTATTACAAAGGACTCTCAACTAAGATAGACATCTGCTTCTAAAACGTACAAGAATTGTCACAAACTACACTGTATTATGTTCACTTATTCACTAGATTGATAGTAGAATATGCCTCGCTCATGTGCAACACAACGGGCTGTTGGCAACAGTCCGAGATCAAACCCGAATCGAGGACACCTCATGATTTTGAACCACGATCATATGACTTGTTCAATGCGTAAACGACCCAAAAGAGACGTAGTTTATTTCAGCCCTCTCCAAAACATGAAGTAACAAGTGAAAATCATGTAAATTTCCTAATATGGTCATTTCTTAGAGTGCGTATGAAGAACATGGAAAGTTATTCTCTGTGCGAGGAGTTCAAAGAGCATCCTTGGAGAAAGCTGTGCAGCGAGTGCAAGAAGCCAAAAGAGGATCACAATTTTAATGATGAGGACACCCAGAAGATACAGACCACTCTATTGTCTTTGGAAAAGGATTCTAAAATAACAGAACCGAAATCCGACAGTGTGTACGCTTGGATTCCTCGTGAATGTCCCCAAGATCGTTTGGAAGAATTTTTCAAATGTTTCCCAGAGGATAAGGTAATGAATAGAAAATTAAATCAAAGATTTGTGCGAAACAAACTCTGGAATAACCATGTGTTAAGTAGTCTGTTTCTAATCAACAATGAATAATTAATGTGTAATCTTTTAAACTTCTGGTGCCTCGTTATTAGCATAACCAACCACATCTTCATGGACGAGGATATTTCGTCATTAGAAAACAGCTGAACTCGTCAGCATAAAAAATTGAAATGATCTCGTCATTAAATTATTGGCAATTTCATGATGACGAAACATCTCGTCATTAGTAAAATTGGTCAGATCTTGATGGACGAGATATCTCGTCGAAACCACTTGGAGGCTAATTTAACCTGCAAAAACTAAACTGTCAAAAAAATTGTGAATCATTTAAACTCGCATTAAAATATACTATTTAACAAAGATTTTAGCATTTTTTTTAACTAATCTATTTTTCCGAAAATTAAGCCACTAATCCTAGGATATAGATACTTCTTTTTCAAAATCTAAATTTCCCGGTAAAAGAAAAACATTTGCCAGAAATGTTTGCTGCTGATACCTAACTTTTCGAAAAGTCAAAGTTTAAGATGTGGACTAAACAGTTCTTGAAATGCAAACTTAATCAAAAATTTTACCAGACAGAAAAATATTTCAAAAAATAGCTTTCACTAGATACTGTTTGTATTCTTACTTTATGTGCAATAAAATAAGAACTAACAAGAAAGTAAGGTCGATTGTACCGCTAGTGTTTAGGTGATGATTTTTGTTAATCCCCCCACCTCTATCCAATAATCTAAATCGTATTAAAAAATTTTACTTTGCAATTTATAAGATTATTTTTAAGTTGGAATAATTAAGTCTGTTAAATAATTTTCTCTTTAAGTTCAGTTTAATTGAAACTTTATCTTGGTGGTACATATTAAAATTTTTCTAGAGTTGTTACCTTCTAGAAGGACGAAATTTCAAAATATAAATGAACGGTTTTCCAACATTTCAAAACAGAAACGTTTTATTTTAGCATATGACTATATCTAAATGTTCTCTGGTATAAAGGTGTCTTACGTGGGAAGGCTGAAATATTTGCTGATATTTGTATGCAAAAGTTTATATTTTAACTTTTTTAATTGTGTACAAATACCGTCTATAAAGTGGCCTTATTGTCTTCTAGTCTAAAATGAAGCAACTGAGCATGTGATATTTACTAGACTAAATTAATTTCTTTATGCTCATAAGATATATTCAAAGCAACAACTCCTGAAATTTTTGGTGTGTTTGAAGATGCAATCAAGACTGTAGTTGACTTAATTTATTAAAGCGATTCTCTCTTCAAAATAATTATTACCAATTTTTAGCTTGAAGTCTTATTTTTATCATTATAAAGAACTCTCTTAGATCATGTAAATACTTTGTATAGTTCAATTTTAACGACCCTTTAATGTCAACCAACTGATATAAAATAAATGTATACTTGTATCATTATATTTTAAATAGATCTGAATGAAATTTTAAAAAATAAGTAAATAAACTTAATTTTATCAAACCCATTTTCATTTAACAAACATTTGTATTTAAAAATGTATTTAGTTTATTTCTTTTAACAAATGAAATCAAGTTTTATAATTAAAGAATTAAGTTTTGACTTTCTTCAACTTATAATCTTCCTTTATATTTTCTTAATAAATAATACAGTAATAAATATAACAGTACAACAATGTAACTGTATTTTTAGGTGGAATGTCAGATTGATTTACTTTTTCGTGTTTAATTTTTTAAAGGCATTTCATATACTTCAGTGTAAATTCGAGCAATAATACATAACCCCTAAATTCTCGTTCTTTATGTACACAAGATACCGAAATACCAGTCACAAGGATTACAGAATAGATTCAAACAGATCATAAAACAGATTCCATTGACGGACATATCACAATCGAATTGCCGTTTTGTGGATAAAGAATGTGCGGAGGAGTTGCTGTCTCACATTCAGGATATCCTAAACAAAGTATTGCGATTTGGATCCGTAAAGGTAATTAAATTATTTTGGATTCAGTATAGCTTATATAATGCTCTCTTCAAAGTCAGATTTTTTGAAGTCCAGTTCTAATAAGAGTATTTTAGATACTTTAAACGTTCCATGAAATATGACACAATTCTTTTAGAATTGGTGAAGGTACGGAAAATTTTTAGTCAGTCTGACGTAATTCCTACTAAGAATTGTAACTTCGCACAGTTGGGGATGAAGCTTAAGCAGGTAAACGTATTTACTAATTTTGACGATTTTCAGTTTTTATCCAACTTGTAAGAATTTCTGAATCCTTCATTTTCTAAGAAAGAATAATGTTTTGACGTATAACTATGTCTTATGGTATGATATGAAGTGGTGCCAGAAAAACTGGTGCCCAGTCTAATTCTTGATAGACTTCCCTCGGGAGCGTAGAGCTGCAGAATTATGACGAGGCATGAACTACATGAGCTTGTGGAAGTATTCTGTAGACATTGAACATCATACTATAGAGCGATCCACAATTCTGTTGTATTCCGAGGCGTAGGATTTCTATGTTCCACAGCGCCTTGCATGACATTCCAAATGTGTTCGATAACGTTGAAATCTGACGTCATAGGTGGGTGTAACATTATGCGGATGGTAGCGTCGTCTATTAGAAGAGATCGTTCGCAGTGGTCCCAAGTGACTTTGCTAAATACGGTGAATTGTCCTTGGCCTCGGGACTCCAAGTTGGCTATCCGGCTCGGGTGAGCCCTTCTCCAGTCCTTACTCGGGCGAGTAAATATTCATAGCTCGGGTGAGCTTCTCCAAAGGTTCTCGCACGCGTGTGCGAGATACGCAGTTCAGGTGAACTCGCTAAAATGGAACTCGGTTGAGTGATTCCCAGCTAATGTGAGCCTAGCAACCGGTTCTATGACCTCTCCAAATCAGAAGGAGCAGCAGTTCAGGTTTGAGCTTTCCTCACATTTGAAAAACGGAATCCCAGTTCGGGAAATTTCTCAGAATCAACGACAACCGTCGTGATAACTGTAGGCTTATGCTAGCCTTTTTCCACTGCTCGAGACGAGCACTTCTCCAGAGAACAGGGTATTTGAAACCGTGAACGGATGTTTCCTTAGCCGGATCAGCTTGATCCCTCTGGTGTGGTTACTTCTCTCCTCGAAAGTTTTCTCCCGTCTCTCCCGTCCGAAAGTTCCAGAGGGGGTTTTGGGCCCCCTTCTCGTTTCATTCGACACACTTGTCCTCTCGCTGTTGGCTGGTTCAAATTCGGGCTGTCCATTTGGAGGTTAATCCCCCCCCCCTTTCACAACTTCATTAGCCAGTCGGTGGCACAAAGGTCTCTGTGGTCTCCTCTGATCCTGGAAACGGCGGAAATGAACCCTACGTCTTGCCGGGCATCGCAACAAAGACATTTTGCTTTCCCTGCCGGTGAAATCCAATCCCTCGACCCACCGCCAGCTCGTTAACTTGCGGTCCGGCTTTCTGGGTTCATACACGGCATGACCTCTCGGCATCTAGTCTTTTCCTTCTTATAACTTTTCCGTCGAGCGCTTGCCTTGCTTTCTTCACATGGGAGTGTCTACACTTGTATAGCGACGTTTTGTACTGTGGAAAGAGGCCAAACACATTAGAACCAATACTCGATATGAAAGGGTATAGTTCGTCATGAAGGATGCACACATAACCTGTCAGAGATGTTTGTAGACGTACTAGAGGTCCATTGAATGCCATCTGAACAAATTACATGCAATTACGAAGCCACACACTAATAAAACAGAACCGTACAAAACAGTTGGAAGCGCGACTCGTCACATTACGCGTTTCCAGTCCTCAAGTGTTCAGCGGCGGTGTTTTCGAACCCAGGAGAGATACATAGCTGAGTGTCGAGTATTTATGAAGGGTACTCGAGATGAGCATCGGCTTCTAAAGCCCAATTTTTGATAGACCATTGCAGTCTTTACACAAGTTTATTGAGGGCCAAGCAACGGATTGCGATGTTGTTTGAGGCAGTATTGAGTGCCAATCACATGAAACGATTCTTACCAGACTCTGGTCACGTTCACGCAGTCTTTTTAACGTCACACTGCTGTCGTAAGATACAGGTTTTACCAGATTTCTTGAATACCCTTGCAATGGTAGTACGTGAAATTACAAATTTCTCTGCCTCCGAAATGCAAAGACCCATCTCATTATCCCCGACTGTTAAAAATCATAGCCTCGTCTGTACCAGTTTTTCTGGCACTTCAAGGTAAATGAGTGATGGACGTGACATAATTGTGAGACCGATATCAATTCGTAATAATGCCTTGATTATCAGAGAGTTGCAGCTGCACTAGTATCATTTGATAGCGCATTTAGTGACAATTGTAAGTACTAGTAGGGCTGACGGATCAATGACAGTTTGTGTCATCGGACCGATGAGGATGATCGTTATAAGCTTTGCGCCACGAGTACAAAAGATAGGCATACATAATTCAACGTCTAAACACGCCGGGCCAATCCGTTTCGATTTCATCGGAGTTATTGTGTGGCGTATATGGACTGGATTTTAGGTTTTATGGCGCTAGGTAAAAAACGGGACCAATTGGCGCAGTTTGTCTGTTTTGGGTGGGGTTCGTAAACTCATACAAAAAGTTTGATGGACTACAACTCATCAAAATTAGTGAATAGACTTAACATTGAACACAATTTCTGAGGTACAACAAAGTGCAAACATTAGTGTCGCGACAAAAAAAAATTTACTAAAATGATGAACATATAGCTTTGCTTGAATAGTCTGGTCGGTGTTGATAGTGAAATTAGTAAACGTTCTACTAGTTAAAATGCATTTTATATGTAAATCTCCTCAAACATATAAATCCTCATACTGTACTTAAATTTCCTGAAAACTGTAAACAACCAATGTTAATAAATTTATTTTCCTTTTTTTTTTTTTTTTTTTTTTTTTTTTTTATCTACTCTGTACAATTTTTTAATTATTTTGTGAAACACGTTTTCGTGCATCAAAATCTGTTCGTTTCATTTACTTGTTAATCACGTAGGAATTAATGTAATTGTGTATATCTGAAGAACCTGAATTTTACACAGACCTCTTTCGTCCTTCATCAGGTTTGGAATAAAGGCATGCCCCTCCAATGCCCGACCTGCTTCAAGCTTCTGGAAGACAACGAACTTGTGGTATTGTCTGCTGCACAGGGTGCCACAGCTTACCACCCAATATGCTTCGTTTGCTCGGTCTGCAAGGAGCAGTTGGTGGATCTCATACACTGTTCCGAAGTCGATGGAAGTAACTACTGCATACGTCATTATTCAGAAACTCGTAAGAAAAGGTAAGAACGTGAATTTACAGGCGCAAAGGAGGGGGCATTATTTCCAACTGGTAATTGTGGCTCAGTGGGATTCCTCACTCCGCTAGCAACCTGCGAATGGTACACTGTGCAGGTCAGGTGCGATTTCACAGTCTGTTCACCCTGGGTGTTTTTTGCATATGTCTATTTATTTCACGTTATTTGGCATAGCTTTACCAAATATGGACCTTGCGCTATAAAAAAATTTCAAACATACTGGAAATTCTTACGAAATGTACGATAATCATGCGAACAAGTACTTTCAGAGGTAGTGTCAGAGCTTATCTTGGTATAAAGTGTCCGTATGGTATGTATCTTTCTTTCGATTGACCCAATCTGACACGTTTAGTTGTTTTATTCCAATGGCCGTTTATGGATCGCATGACTCTTCAAGCATTAATTGAGGTAAACGCAGTCGTCTCCGAGTTACCCCGGGGTACCATGAGAGGTGCTGTCACATCGCACCCACCGTGAACTGTTGGAGGGACTTGCCTTCCTGGAGAGGAACCACTGTGATGTAGGGAAAGCTTTCCCATACATCACATGTGTTCCTGCCCTGTCTGAAGTTCTTTCTCGGCATGCCTTCAGTGTTCCGTTTCACAGTACTGTAAAATAGAACATTGAAGAACATCTACTTACATCTGTTTGCTCCTCATTCATTGCCTGGTCATTTCAGATGCCAGGCGTGCGACGAGCTGATCTTCTCATTGAGGTTTGCGCAAGCCAACGACGTCTACTACCACAAGGACCACCTCTGCTGTTTCGCTTGCGATAAACTCCTGGAGAATGGCACAGGGTTTGAGAAGGATGATGAGCTGTACTGCACCGGCTGCTACGAGACCCTCTTCAGCAGTGACTGTGAAAAGTGCAAGAAAAAAATCTCATTGGACAGCCCACACGTTCCATTCGAGGTAAGTTTTATCGTGACGCGATTATGTTTCAAATGATGGGACACTTGTAAACTACTTCTTGTTTTATAAGAAAGCGTACATACATTTGAGGGCGTAGATGAATGAACAGATCCAATGGCTGCTGAACAGATCTTCAAATGTTCAAATTCAAAAATAAAGTATTGTAATTTTTTAAATAATTTATTTACTGTTTTTTTAAGGTACCCGAACACTTTCGACTCTTTTTTTTAAATGTGGTATAGAAACATTCTAATCATATTTTTATGTTTAGTGTTAGTAAACATTAGCATTGGGCTATAAATATTTTAAATATGTATTCATAATTTTGTAAAAATGATGATTATGTATAATTTTAAAGAAATTTGTCAAAAACTTCAAACTACATGAAAATCTATTCAGTCAATTTGAAAAATGATGATACCAAAATAAACCTCATGCATTTTTTTAGGGAATGAACTAGAATCAAAAGTATATTTAAGTAAACAAAAATTTTACAAGCGATCAAAAAATGAATGTAAGATTTATGAACGTTTTACAGTCCTATTTCATAAATAAATGGCCATAATTAAAATACTTTTGAAATCAGAATAATTTTTCTAGTTCATTCCCTAGAAAACATTATAAAGAACAAATTTTCAAAAAAAAAAAGTTTTACAAGAATCCATCAATAATTTTTTGTGTTATAACAATTGTAGGGAGGAAATAATGCATAAATATTAATTCAGTGTAAAAACTAGTTTGAAGTGTATCGTTTGCTCTCTCTTGCTTTTACTGTTTGTGTAAACAATTTTGTTCTTCACTTCTCAAAATTTCACAATATTTCTAAAAGAGAAACCATTTAAACATTTGAGAAAACTTTCTAAAATTATATTTGCAAACAAAAAGTAAATTTTAAATTTAAATTTTGACAGTGTTTGATCTTTTAACGGCCTCTTTCGGTGTTGTCCATACTTATTTCCGGTTTTCCCGCCTTGATTAAAATCTTAATATTTCTGCAACTAAATAACTTAGAAAAAAAATCAAATATATTTTTGAAAGTCAGATAAATACTCTATCAAATAAGATCAAAAACTTTTTCGAATTTTTGGTCAAAAATGACATTTTTAACGTGTTTGGATACCTTGAGAAAGCATAACTAAATCGAATTAATGATAAAAAGTAAGCTTGTTGGCGATAAATTCTAAAAAGAAAGGAAGCTCGGTTACGTAGCAACGGGAAAGAGTTTTGTTATGTGGTCGCACGCTTGTAATTCAGCTACTAGTTCCCACAGAGTTGAGAAGTTTCCAATCATCGGTTCGATATTAAGTCTCTGTGTCTCATAACACGCGCGTCCACAACACTATAGGAACTTTCCAATCATCAGTTCAACATAAAGTATATGTGTCTCGCAAGAGAATGCTCTGTTTCGGTCGTATCAGATTTCGGGAAACTAGAGAGCCACACCATAACATATGCACTCCATTTTCTTAATTGCGTATATCTGTTGATGGCAACGTGTCGTTACACACATTTCATCCCTCATTGATTTAGTAGACTTCACGAGTCCACACATCACCGCATTCTTATCTAGAAAAGCTAACAAACAGATATATGTTAAACTTTGAATAAGTGTGATTTACGTGTAGGCTGACGATACTTTAAAAGATAATAGCCACGATTTTATCACCTATACAACTTTAACACGTATAATATTTTACACTAAATGTGAAACAATATTTGAGTGCCTATGTAAATAGCAAGAAAATGTTCAGTTAAATGGTTAATATCATTACTGGACGCATCAAATATCCAGCTTACAAATATCCTCCACAACAGCCTTTGAAAGAGGTTTGTAGTCCTAAGGCCGGTTGGGACATTGTTTGTTGTAAGAGTTTGACCAAGGCAGTACTGCAGCCGTAGCATGCCGTAGTATATGTCAAGTTTATGGGGAGGATGCAAATGACGACAGCACTTGTTGTCGATGGTTTCGAAAATTCAGGGAAGGAGACAGAAGTTGTTAAGATCAGGCAAGGTGTGGACATCCTTCACTCGTTGAAGAAGAAGCTCTTGATCAAGCCATAAAAACAGTCCGAATCCAACCTTGTCAGAATTAGCCGAAACCTTCAACGTTCATCGGACAACAGTCAAAAGACGGCTGAAAGCGTAGTGTTTCACCTGAAAGTTGGATCTTTGGGTTCCACATCAGCTTACTGAAGATCAAAGGGATCGGCGAATAGCTACATGTGTTTCCTTGCTTTCCCGGTATAAAATTGAGCCATTCATGTCACGGGTTGTGACAGATGAAAAGTGGGTTATGTACCGTAACGTAAAGCTTCGATGGAGTGTGTGTCGGCCTTCTTAACGGCCTGCATCGACGTCGAAATCAGAACTTCATCCCAAGAAGGTTTTGGTGAGTGTGTGGTGGGATGTGCAGAGGACAATTCACTGGGAGGTCCTGCCACCTAACCAAACCATTAATGGCGCCATCTACTGTCTTCAGTTAGACAGACCGCGATCCGCATTGGTTACGAAGAGGCCCAGCGTCGAAATCGGCACGGTGTAAACCTCCATCACAATAACGCAAGACCTCATACTGCTGTCATCCCTCGTCAAAAAATAATGGGGTTTGGTTAGGAGGTTTTGCCCTACCCTCCCTATTCTCCTGACGGCTTCTTCTGTCCGTCACCTGTTTTGTGCGTTGACCAACTCTTTCAGACGAAAAATCATAGCTGATCTTATTGATGTGAAAACGGCCATCGAAGAATTTTTTCACTCCAAACCTCAGGTCTTATGACTTGTTGAAGGGGTGACTCCGAAGAGTGTCACCACCGCGACTAATGGTCTATTGTACTGAGACCTCTGCTGATCCACTAAAGACCGATTGGCGAAATAAATCTCATCAAGTACCTGATTGGAATCTTTGACAGTTACCAGGGTTCGATACAGTGGTATCCTAGATATCCAAATCATTGTGCAGAGTAATAGTCACATTCACACAGAACGTGTATACTAGAGCTCTCCTCTATCATCCGACAACCTCTACCTAATGCGTCATCTATAACACTCATAATGTTGAGGTGTCTATTCATGGTACAGTGGTCAGTTAAAATGCCAATAGCTATCCTGATTTCTTTCCTGTTCAATTTCAGCAGTTCCCTCGATCTATACCACGGAGATTGTTGATTGAGCTCTTTGGATGTCTTTGATCATTAGATTGAAGCCATGTATGGTAGGACTCGGCAAGAAGCAAACCCCTTATAGTTCCTCTAACCATATTGTGATGCATACCCAAAACAGGTTCTGGTCCAATAAATGGCGTTTCATATCCATGTTTTGCTAATTGGTCTGCCATTTCATTACCCTCAATGCCACAATGACCAGGGACCCAGACAAGAGACACTGTTTCTCTCAGTCAGATTATGCACAGTCTTGGGTTGTATACCTTTTGTGTTCTCTGCAATTTTTCATCGTCACAAAAAACGGGTATAACTTTTGCACTTACCTAATAAGTCAAAAATGAGTGATAGGTGGTCAAGTGGGAGCTACAAAGATGTTAATACGTATAAGAATATCAGAGATTTGAATTTGTCCACGATGCCCGACATGCTGACTACAAAAACAGGAACAAACGGTTGAATGCTTTAAAGAAATAGAAAATGTTTTGAAAGAAAATGGATTTCAGTACACCCACTGGAGATGTGATTTAAAAAAATTTAACGCGTTGACGAGCTAGTACCTTGTGGAAAAGTTGAAAATAAGTGCATTTTCCGTGATATTAAAGGTCTCACCTCTAGAGTCAAATAATTGGAAGTAGCCTTCACCCATCCTTAAATAGTTTATGTAACTTCTATAATCTTGTAGCCAACTCCGGAAGCAAGTTATGTACACCTTTCAACTCTCGCCGAGCAATCCATGGTCTAACTCACACCATCCTTCTTTTCCTTCCTATTCTTTAGAATCGAAGCTTTTACAATGAATGTAAATGATAGATTTTGTTACATCGATAAAAATACAAGCTTTATGAAAGATCTTTGTCGAAGAACTTTCATAGTGTAATGCCGGCCTAAGCAAACTTTAGTTACAAGAAACATAGATATATCATAAGTTGAAATTCCCATTTTTTTTTCTTCGTATTTCTGTTTCAGGATAAGTTTTGGCATCATGAGTGCTTCACGTGCGAAAAGTGTGGAGAGGTGCTCACAAGCTTCGAAAAACACGAAGACAAACTATTCTGCGTGAAATGCTACCAGGAGAATTATGCACCTAAATGCGTCGAATGTAAAAAGGTGTTTGAGGGGCATACTAAAGTTGTCAAGTATGAGGTGAGTTTCCTTTTGTGTGTAGCATTAAAATAAACAACGAACTTTTCCATCACAAAGTACCTCTAGAAAATATTTCATGATTTCTCTAGATTGAGTAAGTTGTGTCACTCAAGTTGTGTTATAAGTAAAATTCTCTCTCTTCGCCTTAAAAAAAATACAAAAATAAATATGAAGTATCCAAAGCGCTAGAGTTTTTTTCAGGAACACAAATAAAGTTCAGTTGATTATGTATTGATGGGAAACATGCGTAGATAAAAAGTTAAAATCTGATTACTCTTTAACATGAGCTTAATAAATCAATTTGAATAAAATGAACAGAAATTCGAGAAAACACTCCATACCATATATTCTTCTAGTCTTTTAAAATATCACAACCATATTATATCCTATGAAGAACAGGTCTGTCTTAATCTAATAGATATTGGCACATCCAGAAGTACAACTTGTTCCTGTCAAAATATATAAGGTAATCTAGGTAGCCAAAATAACGGACAGATCAAACAAATAATTAAATTTATATCAGCTAATGAATAACTCCATGAATGCATGTAGTTGTTCCCTATCCCAAGAATTTGCACAGATTGGTGCAAGGAAGTTAACTAAAGAATATCACATACCTTCTGGTAGGACTTTTTAGGACATGTCAGTCTTTTTGTTTTGCTTGAGAAAGGAGATAACCCCTAGGCAACCAATATGATCAAATCAGAAGTGAGGCCGTTGCAGAGCTTTTTGTATAGACATGGCACCAAGATTCAGTGTGTGTCTTCATTGTGGGCAGAAGCTACTTACAACTGGTGCTAAAAAAATGGTCGGATTTTGGTTCCAGGAGAACGTCTATCACGTCAACTGCTTCAAGTGTGCAGATTGCAAGGACACCATCGGGACGGGTACGTTTGTGCCGCACGGTGACCTGGTCTACTGCAAAGGGTGCCACTTACGGAACTTCGGCGTCCGGTGTTACAAATGCCACTACGCTATCACTGACGACCACGGAGTCATGTACAACAAACAACCCTACCACGCCGCGTGCTTCACGTGTTCCGAATGCTCCGTGCAACTGGCCAAGCAATCGTTTAAGCTTATCGGTGAGAGTCTGTACTGCTTGAACTGCTTCGGAGACAAGTACTGCAAGAACTGCCATTCCTGTGAGAAGCCAATTGTTTTAGGTATGTGTGTTATATTTTACTGTGTGTAAAGAAGTAATCGGTTGATTTGTTTCAGCTGTTTTAGAAAGCTTCTAGTAACAGACAATTAAATATAGGTTATTTTTTTAAATTTCCAATGAGAGGTTATAATCGAACAAATAGCCCAAAAGCTGGAACACTATCATGCGCCCCACCCCAAAAATGGAACGAGGGCCGCGGCAGCCCAATAGCTTGAAATGCGCAAACGGGTAATCGGGTAATTTATAATTAACGTCGTACTAGAGCAACACAACGGGCTATTGACGACGGTCCGGGATCAATCCCATAAGGGAAAGATCCGAGGACAACACCTCATAATTTTCAGATGACGAGGCAACACCTGAGCTGTCACCCCACTCTCCAAACTTCCACACCAACCCAACGTGAGGACTTTCGGCCTCGACAGATTTTAGGTACACCAGCCGCCTCTACACCATACGCTTACAAACATCCATCCACTGACCCGGATTCGAACCAGGGACTTTCCGATCTAGAGGCTAACACCTTAACCACCAGACCGGTTGGCCGGTGAACTATTTCTGAAAGTGTCATCACATAGCTTGATTTTCCAATACTATATTTCAGGGGGTCTCTAATAAAAATTCCAGAGAGATTGAATTCCGGTCGGAAGTGAATTTACGTCGTGCTGCAGTAACACAGCAGGTTATTAGCGACGGTCCGGGATCTATCCCAAAGGAATTGGTCCGAGGACTACACTTCGTAATTTTGAACCACGGTACATGTAACATGTAAAATCTGTCGTGGCAACGCATTTCCTCACGTTGGCATGGTATGGAAGTTTGGAGAGTGGGGTGCCAGCTCAAGGGCGACCTCATCATCTGACCGTGATTAAAAATTACGAGGTGTTGTCCTCGAATCTTTCCCTTCGGGATTGATCCCGAAACGTTGTCAATAATTAATTGTGTTTCTCCAGTGTGTCTCAACTACCTAGTTATGCACCAGCACTGCATACTTGTTTCGAAATTGAAATAACTGCATACAAAATTAAGACCCATTTTGGTCTTCGAACAGTAGTAGTACGTGGAAAATTGAGAACTTCACGACAGAAATTTGGTTTGTCGCTCATTTCTTACAAGGGGACACGTTAGTCCTTGACCTACGGCTCAAAGTGAATTTCGAACCATTTCAAACATCCATGCTCAGACCTGTATTCGAACCTAGACCTTGAGCCCTGATCAAGAGTGTTTAGTTTATCACACTACTGTGTAAAAATGTTCCGGTTGGGACAAAAAAATAGTGTACAATTACCTAAAGATGTTCCTGTATGAATCGAAAATTGTAACATAACCCTACTTTTAGACACGCTTCAAATTTAAGAGTTGGAAAATAATGTTTCATAATTTTACGGTGAGTGGTATTTTTTAAAAACAGTCCTTTTGTGCTTTGGCTTAAAACTCAATTTTGAAAATATGCGCTGAATTGTAATTTGTCTACGGCAATGTACCTCAAATTTTTTCACTTTTTTACGCCTTGACTACCTTTATCTATAATCTTTCCCTTTATCCTGGGATTCCATGATGTCACGACCTACGAAAAATGTTTGAACGAAGTCTCAGGACATCATGACTGTCCTTTAATGACATTCCGAAACACTGTAGTACGTGATAGTTATTAGCCATGCTGTTACCCTGACCATAAATTGTACCCCTATCATAGTAGTTGCATTTTAAAGTTTTTACGATGAATCTAAAGATGAAAGGGTTAACGGAAGGTTGCGGGAGATTTAAAAAAAATTATAATCAAATTGTATGCATCTTTTAATATTAAACGGCCAAAAGTTACTCTCGATATTTAGCACATTTAATTAAATAGTAAAAGGTCGCTTTGTGCAAGTTAGGAATAATTTCAAGATAAATCGTTCAATTTAACAAATAAATTCAAACTGAAATATGTACATACAAATTTTCGAATCAATATAAGAGTATATGCAAGCTTTTAGATAGAATATTTAGTTGAATGTAGGAAACAGGAACATCCACACACATTTAAATAGCAAGCACGTGAACTTGAATTTTCATACGTTCTTTACGTTTCCAAAGACATTGACATACTTGAATTTTAGATTATGAAATGTGTTGATACTGCTAATGCTATGTTTTCAACTGTTTTAAGATGACAGAGCAACAAACTATGTAGTATGCGTGTTCACAAAACAATGTGGTGCATCTTCTAAGTTATAGTAAGCAATTATACCTTCGATAACCGTAAAGAATATCTGTACATCTGTTCCAGATGTATTGAGAGTATTGATTAATAACATAATTCATAAAAAATTGGTTTTCTATCAAATCAAAATTAAATTCTGAAACAGGTTAGAAGAAATAAATCTTACACGCGATTCAAAAATATCTTTAGAATATTTAAAGGTTACAGCGAGAAAAAAAAAATGTGCTTAACGTTTGTTACTTTAAAACTGTTTTCTGCTTGCCTGTTTGCATTTTCACCGAAAATGGAGTTGGTAAAGAGCCAGCCAGAATAATAAACGAACTAATTATTCTGCGTTCTTAAACCAGAGGATTTACGATTATTATTAAATAATACGCCCAAAGCAAGGTTCGTTAACCTTTTGCAACTACAGGTGTTTTTAAAAAAACAATTTATTTAATAAATACATTGAAATATTTCTCTACTTACCTTTTCCAAATTATTAAGAATATTCACGAAATGATGCGCAAGAAATATTTTAGCATTCTTCTTCCTGTTTGCGCAAAATTTTAATTCTAAAATGGTTCAAAAGAAAATAAATCATGGCAATCATCTAATAAACTTTTAGAGTCTGAAAATTATCGTGAAAAGTAAAATTAAATAAAAATTGTTTCCGTTATTATTTTTATTATTTAGAAAGGCAGCTGTTTTTGATAATTTCTAATTTCATGTTTACTATTATAAAAGGAAGTGTTTGTCTGTTTGTTTTATGCCCTCAAAAAGTCCTGACGAATCTGTGGCTCTTACAGTGATGGGATTTGGCACACAGGTAGTCAAAATTTTTTTCAATTTTTGGGTCGCAGCGAATTTTAAAATTCAATCTAGAAGATTTTAAATGAATTTAATAGTTTTATTCTCTATCGGTCCTTCAACACGTTTCTTCCGGAGAGAGAAAAAACGCCATAATCTGGACTTTTTCTGCCCATGTGACCTTGACGGAACCATGCCAAATTTTTTTCCTTGGGGTACAAACGCGGACAAGATTCTAAATTTATTTTTTCCGTTTTCATTTTGCACGGAGGAATGATTTTCCAGCAGAGGATAAAAAAAAGTTTTAACTTTAGTTATGTAGTTCTTTTTTCTATCTCCTACACCGTAAAAGATAGAGTAAAAATTTCAACGGATTTGAAATCTGCCAAAAATTTCACTCACTCCACTTTTTTCATCTTCCATATCGAATGGTAGCGAACAGATTCGAATGACCTTCATTTGATTCGAGATTAATTGATTTTGATTTCCAGAGAAACGGATTCGAGTGAAGCAAAAGAAATTATTAAAGTTATCAATGTCGTTCATCAGTGCTTTTTACTATCTCAGCGATCGTTAAAGATAGAATAAAAATTTTAACGGATTTGAAATCTGCGGAAAATTTTACACCACATGAAAACTTATCCGTTTCATTTTCTCTTTTTAATAAATAATTTTTTAATTAAATATTAATATTTTTTGGTTTACGAAGCAAACCAACACCACGGTCAATGTGACCCCCACGAAAAGAACTGTCACTGTAACTCCGTTATGGCTGTTATCTAATAGGCTACGAATTCCCATTTGGTTTGCGAAACAAACCAATAACCTCACAAAAGTAACTGGCACGGGCAGCGCCGGGTTAGCCATGCAGTGGTTAGATGTTGATATTTCGATCGCTTGATGACAGATATTTTTATGAAGTTGTTGCGTTTTTATTACGCATCGTGAGTGAATGCCGCAGTTTGAAGAATATACGCTTCACCTTGAGCACGTTTTAGGAATTGAAATTATGATTCTTCAAATCAGTATGCAAATTTATGTGAAAGAATTTTATCTTCTAATCTATGGTAGTGATTAAGTAAATGGGATAACAAAATTCGGACAAATGCTGATTTCAGAAAGAGAAAAGTTGCTTTTAATATAATTTTAGTTTTTTAAATATTTTAACGATATTTTTTTATATAAGATTCATGTGATAGATGTCTTAGGTAATCTGAATAAGTTTTTGGCTTTCTATGGTATTTTTAAAAGAGGAATCTCTCTAACAGTTCAGTATTTCTAAACAGCAACAGGGCGTCTTTTCGTGACCCCTTTTTCAGGCATTACTCAATTTTTGCGAAAATATATTGGAAAGTCTTAGTACGTACCCTTAGGATTACGCGTATTATAGATTAGGAACGCTGGTCTATAGAAAATAAATTCGGTACACTTGTTTGCGACCTCCGAATTATATCTAATAAAATATTTGATTATTTTCTCAGAATTCCCCGAAACTCCAAGAATATCAAGTATGCAAAAACAATCAAATTTAAAATAAATCCTAGCCATTTTAGTTTTTGGATTGGTTGCCTGGATTTCAAATGATCACTATATGCGAAAGAAAAGGGGCAAATGCCCAAATTCGCTGATTTTAAGTTGTCCACAAATCACTTCAAGATACTGAAAGTGATAATAGAAAAAGTGTCAATGTCCTCTTGTCAATGTATTATAAAAGTATTTTTTGAAAACTGCATTAAAAATAAAAATTTGTAAAAGTAATAAGTGTTACCAAAAACTACATGAACAATTGACATCGGCCCCTTTTCTATGAGCGTAGATATAATTATTGATCTATTTAGGAAATAAATCATGTCTCCATTTAATATAAATTCTGTACATGTAATGGATATGAAGTATAACACTGGGACGTTAAAAAACTCAAGTTTTCTGCTTCCCTCAGGATTAATTGGGTTTCATGACGCAAGGTCAAATTTAGACAAGCTGCGCCAAACATAACATCAAGTAATGGAGAAAATTTACAGACACAGAAAAGAGAAATACATCCATGGAGGAATAGAATCTGCCACCTATAACACGCAAACTGCTAGCGCAGTGTGTAAACCGACTTAGCAGATCCTATCGGGTCTTACTGTTTCTAGAGTTCTGTTTCAGGGTTACAGCCCGGTCCCAAATCATGATGGAAATATTACAAGCGAACGGATAAATATTGGTTGCCAAATATATAGGGCAACTCCACTAGACTCAATAAGCTGTAAGGCTGCTATATCAGAAGACTAGGAAACCAACTACTAGAGCCCAACTCCACAAAAAAATTTATGGTTGGGCCCGAACCATGAGAAAACAATTTAGTTTTGTCTCTCTAAAAACTGTTTTGCTAGAGGACTGTACAATGCGGCTCCAACATGAAAGCAGTCGATTTTTGAATAGGTGTGAAAGGTCGTTAGGAGGGCAGCTATACGCAAAAGCATCAATGTCGATCGCCGTGGGTGATTCTCCACCACCACCGGTCAACGAGTTCTCACAGATATCCCTTCCGGTGTCGAACTGTTATTTTAAAACCAGAACCCAGCTTTGAGACCCCTGTTTACTACTTATCACCTTGTTCAAAGAATACTTGCCTAAAACCACGTGACTCGACTGTCTTTTCTGCGGGAGCAGGACTATGTATCCCGCAATTATAAGTACATATTATGTGAACAGTGAAGTGAAAAATAAAATGAATTGTTCGAAAACACGCACATAGAAATGAAACAATTGGGATCGTATTTGCACTCCACCCAATAAATTCTCACAAGTTGGTGTCAAGGTTTAATTGTATGGGATGACTGTCAGTTGTGTGATGCTAGATGTCTCATATGTACTTCGTAGTATGTTTGTCATTGCTACGAATGAATTGTTTAACAGCAAAAGTGAATTTGCTGTCGGAATTTGGAAATCAAATTACTTTTTTAGGAGAAAAGGATGTGCTGTTTTCATACGGAGATTACAGCTGGCATTCCGCATGTTTCGTTTGTCAAAGCTGCTCAAGTTCCCTTGCCAATCGTCCTTTCTTCATACGAGGTTCGAACTTGGTCTGCAAGGAGTGTACAAGCCAAGAAAATACAGTGTCTGCCGAGGTGAAACACACAAACGTGGAGGGTGAAGAGTCTTCGGTCACAAGGACTCGAACTCTTAACGACAAGGAATCTACGCAAACCGTGGAAGAATAGAATACGAAGTCTGAGATAGAAAATACGAAACAATCCATTTAAAATCAATCATACGTTTTTACATCAATTTTCAATTATAATGACTAAAAAACTTACATTTTTTTATGTTTGAACACAAGTTAATGAAAAAAAAAAAAGAGAGAGTAGTGAACCTTGGAAAATGAATGAATCTATCGTTTGTTGCAAACATTAGAATCTAAAAATTCGAAGCTATAGTTTTTGTAACAACTCAAAAAGCACAATAAAATATACTGAAATATGAATCGACATTATTATGAATCAGTAAATATTGATTACCCGAAACGAAAACACGTTTTGTTTTAACCACAAGAGCTAAAAGCTCAAAACCTTCCTGTATACAACTATAAAAAATGCTAACACTAAAGAAATAAAAAAAAAATACTACAATTCTACCCATGGCCTAAAAGAGGATATTCTGTGTGACCTTTTCAATTTCGAGTCCACATAGCTCCTTATTTCAAGTTAATAAAATGTATTTAAAATTTATAACTTCACAATATTAAAAAACCTGTATGTAGTAATGCCATTCTTCACTAAGTATTCTTAAAATATACATCAGCATTTATCATTTTCCTATCTTTAGGACTCACAGACCCAGTTTTAAAAACATTTTTATTTGACCTAAAAATATTATGCCACCTACTTTTTATGACACTTCACCTAGGGCAAGTATCATTAACCTTGAATTTTGAATGCAAGTAGAATAAAATATGCAGTTTTTTGTAAAAATTAAGGTATTTAAATTTTTAAAGGACTTTTAGAAGGAACCTTATGAAGGTCTTTGGGAATTTTCAATCTAACAGAGAATAAATAGTCTTCAGCTAGTGACAAAGTTCAAAATCTACAAGACAAAGATCTTAATTATGTTTAGTCATCAGTTTGAAATTGATGTTCTGATATTATTCATGCACATTAACTTTACACAATGTAAATATGCATTGTAATTTATTTTGTTTTACCCGATAGGTCATGAGCATTGTTAATGTATTCTGTCTTTAAACAGAATATGAAACCAAACTTGAATTATCTGGAAGGTTGGTTACTTACCATTTGCATAGCACAGATGTTAACAAAATGTATATCTGTAAAATATCCCCTAGGTGTCACTTTTATGTATTTCTTTAAAATTACAATTGTCCTATTTAGTTAATCACTAACAAGAATGAAAGAAGTAAATGTATAGAAATTATCAAAACTGGGGAGTCAGTAGTTAATTATGCTGAAAAAAAAGGCACACAAGTCAATTCAAGCTAGATAAAGCATATATATTTTATGTATAATATTTGAATGCTGCATAAAGAAGTTTTACTGAATATGTTTACTATAGCAAATAGTTAAAATAGTAATATGGACAACATATATTGAACTGCACATTGATACTTCAATAAATTTGCTTAGATCTAGTGAACAAGTAGGAACATAGGAATTAATAAATGTAAAAGTGTATGCTTGACAAACAAAACATAATATACAGAAAAATAAATATTTTTATTTTAGTTCAGCTATACAATGGAGAAACTCAGAACAAATGATCATCTTGAAAAGAACTCACCCTTTTATAGAAGTATTTTTGAAAAACTAAATAAACATTTGATACTTTGCAAATCTCTAATTTCATGTTGATTTTAAAATAATGACAAATAAAAATTATTACCAAATTATTCATTTGCTATACTAAAAAAATGATTACTTTATCAACTTTTTCATAGAATTCATGTCAGCTTCAAAAATAATGTAAAAGCAATTTTATTTAAGTTTTTACTGCAGAAGTTTATCTAAAGTTTTAAGTTGTCATTAAAGACATTTAAAAAAATTCCATATATTCAATCAGCTACACAAGAATTGGGATGAATAAGGATAATAAATCATTGTCATTTTTTAACGCCTAACAACATAAACACAAATAAAGACTAGAAAAATTTGTAGAATCAGCATCAGAGTTAATGCCGTTAATTTTTTTTCTCACTTAACCCATAAAATATGTATAGAATTTAGAAACACAAGTCCTGTGTGTGAAACAATAAACAATTGTTTGTACTTCCTTAGTTACAAAGCAAGAAAAAGAAAATACTGATGTCATAACTCAATATTACTTCAAAAACAAATATATGTATCTTTTTCTGAAATATAAATTCTTCTCGTGTACATTCTTTAAAAAAAGAGAAATTGAAATCATGTATGAAATAGACATTGGTCTCAAGTATCATGATTATTCAAATAATCAAAGGAGGCCTTCAATAAAAAAAAACAGAAAATAAAACATTCTACACAAAAAGATTATTTATCAACATTCAAGTGAATGTGATTGATATAACTTATAGACATATCCTTTCTAAAATAAAAATTACGCAAGCTTCACGATACATCTATCAATAGTGCACTTTTAAACATTCAATTACAGAGTTAGAATAGCTAAATATTTATTTCATAGTGAATATAAGAAAAATTAAAAAGCCTTAATTCTAATAAACTTTTTAAATATTTATCAATTAATCTGAAAAAAAAATTTGAAATAAGGATGCAATGAAAAGAAGTTGGATACTACTCAGAAATATTCTAAAACTTTTAATTAAGTTGATTTTTAGACATCTTTATTTAGGCACAGCTAGAAGCTGATTTTACTTTCCTGTTTTATACATTGTTTTCTCAAGTTCTAACAATGTAAAGATACTTTGTGCAATCTGGGTTTTATATTTTCGGTTTCCTACTTAAGAAAAGTGGTCCCAAGAAAAACAAATTTACTCTATAACACAGTGTAAGAAAACAATTTTAATCCATCTTTAGTAAATTAGTTGTCGTTTTCATAATCTATTATATTCAGTACCACAGTAATAACTAAATATGTAAAAAAATTTAAAATAGTAATGAAAATAATGGATGTAAAATTGATGGTTACATTAATATTCTATACTCTGGGTGCAAAGAAAAGCAATTAAGATTTTTGTTTTGTGTCAAAAATGTATTTTCTACCTTTTATATTTTTACCGTAATAACCGAAGCAAAATATCAGAATTTCCAAATAATTGAGTGAGTGTTTTTTTTAAGGAAAACACCTAATGCAGTATCAATACAAAGACCAACATCTATTCATGATTCTGTTAAACAATTCACTTCATTGTTTATTCTTATGACTATATTTTGATTTTAAAGAAAACCTAATATCTGATAAGTATTTAAACCAAGAAATACATTAATTACTAATATTTTGCTTTAGAAATATTACTTTTTTAGTTATGACAAATCTCTTATAGTATCAAATATAGGATATAAAACATCAAAGCAAATTTCAAGGAATATATTTTTTCTCATGTGACTTTTGATGGAACACAAATGTGACTCCAGTGTTCCAACAAGATTTAATAACATGATCAGGAACATTCTTTTTGTCTTTGCAATGGTGCCATTGTGTTAGATCATTGTTACAAGTGGCATTATTAGGAGGCGGTGTCACCTGGATACCTGTTACACACCTGTTGCATCTAATTTTGTCGTGAGTATCACTAGGTGTGTCCGATTCTAAGCGAAACAGAGCTTTAAGTTCTGAAAGACTAAAATGACGCTGGACCTCCTCTTCATCCACAACGCAACTACTGAGACCTTTTTTGTGAGTCTGACGAAGCAGAATTTTTTCATCAATTGAACCTGTGGATAACAGACGGTAAACAAAGCATTCCTTTTTCTGTCCATCACGCCAAACTCGGGCCATAGCCTGCGCATCATTGGCAGGATTCCAATCAGGGTCAAACATGATTAACCTATTGGCTCCAATCAAATTCAAGCCACAACCACCTGCTTTACTACTGAGCATGAAAATAAATAAACTGTTTGTGGGATCGTTAAAGTTTTCAACTATCTTCCCTCGCTTTTTAACAGTCATAGTTCCATCGAGACGAACAAAAGTGTAATTTCTCAACTGACACAGCTTCTCAAACAAGTCCAGAGTTTGAGTATAATTTGACACTAGGACAATCTTATCAGTTGATGTTGCCTTGACTACAGCTAAAATACCATCCAAAACTTTCATCTTCCCTGACAACTCTGGGACTAGGTTTTTGCTGTTATGCTTAGGTGGAAACAGTTTTAAACAACATCCCAAACCATCTTGGTTTGTTTTAGCAAGCTCAAGTATCAAGTCTGGATGATTACATATTTTCTTTAAGCTTGTCACAGCTGATAGAGCACTTATCTTGTTCTTTGAGTCCAGGGCTTTTGAAATAGCCTGAGAATTGACATAATGAGTGTACAGACTCTTCTGAAGATCCGTCATCTCACAGCACACAACAAGTTCAATTTTAACAGGAAGGTAATTTGACAGGAGCTGAGATGTTCTCCTAATCATGCATCTGTTTACAATGGCAATCAACTCATCCAACATCTCTTTACCTTTTTTCTGCTCATCAGCAGTAGCATCGATATCACGACATCGGAGAATAGGCCTTTCAAACCTCTTCTTGAATTCCTGAGCGGTTCCCAAGATGTCTTTGTTGACAAATTGTATAAGACTGAAATACTCGAGTAGGTCATTTTGAATCGGTGTGCCAGACAAAAGCACTCTTCTCTTAGCAACCAACTTATCTAGAGCTTGGTATGTTTGGTTATCAGAATTTTTCAACCGGTGACCTTCATCACATATTACAAGTCCAATTTCAGTCTTGTACAAGACCTCTGAATGAAGTCGGAAGGTTTCGTATGATATTATGAGGACTGGGATACGATTCCGTCCAATGCTAAATACGAAACCTTCCAACTTCTTATCAATTTCACTTTTACTTCCACCATCCATGGCTAAGACACTCACTCTGCCACCAAGCCACTTCCCAACTTCCCGTTCCCAGTTCTTCACAAGGCTGCTCGGACACACGATGATGGCTTTTTCTATGATACCTTTGGCGGATGGTCCTTGCTTCAAACCAGTCCATAATAAAGTAATACACTGCAGAGTTTTTCCCAGTCCCATTTCGTCGGCCATGATGCACCCATAGCCATTTTCTATTTGTTTACCAGTAATGCAATCCCACATGAATTTCACACCTTCTCTCTGGTGAGGGCGTAAAATTTTCGACAGTATAGGATCGACGACAACGTGCACGTCCACTTTCGTCGTAGATGTCTGTAACAGCTGTTCGTGGGCAGTCGATGGGCTCGGTTCGTACAAAACTAAAGCACCCTCTTCGTCAGGATCATGGAGCGCTGTCTTGACTCCCGAGCGCCTGAGTCCAAGCGATCGGTGCTGGTACGTGCCATTATAATTGGGTATAGGAACTTTAAAGGGTTTAGAGAGTATTTGCCTGATCAGTTCTTCGTGGCTAACATTTTCTTTACCAGAAACTTCGGTTGTAGTCTCAGAGACAATTGCTTTGTTGATGCCGTTGACAGATTTTAAACTTTGAGAACTGGGGATTCTGTTCCTTTTGGAAGGGAGAAGTGGAGTAGATGTTTTCCTTTTGGCCAGTTGACTTGGAGCAAAACTTCTCCGCATGTTTTGAGTTTACACTGCATCAAAACAAAAATCTCGTAATCCCCACATTTAAATACAACATATTCGTTTTACGCGGGAGACGAATATTTTATTTACTTAATATTGTTGCCATATTCAGTTCACTCAAAAATAACTTCCTTCCAGTGGCTGAACAGCAAACGTGTTACAGTGGTTTCTTTTTTATATCATGTATGAATTAAATTTTTTATGCTATTCATTTTTCACATCAAACCCATATTGCTCTTGGAATTCCCATTTCGATCATTCGTTACAATACATTTAAATTTTAATTTAAAATTTTATGTTGCAAGGACCACAGAGAAGTAAGATTGAGTAAATTACTTTTCTGTGGCAATGATGTTAGCGAACAATCAAAACGAAACTGAGTAGAGAAATTGCGCTGAAATTTAGAAAGGTAAATTCAACCTAAAACTGCTGGAAACTTCAATTTTCTTGTAAAGTACCAAAAGAAATCGTTACATTACTTTCAAAAACTTTAAAGGATAGCATTCTTCAGTTTGACTTGTTTTACGACAGAATTAATTTTTGTTTGACACAAGAAGTTTTATAATTGTGGTGACATATGGTGACAATCATGGACGTAGATGCTTATTGAGGACGAAATTAATCCTATGGAGAAATATGAAGCTTATACCATGATCATACAATCCTTGAATAACGAGAGCGAATGCGATTATAAGTTTGAAGAACCTAGAACATCTACAAAAAATCGAAACATCTTCAAAGAAGAATTTAAATTTGAAAATTTAGTAATAGCTTTCTAATTCAAAAATTATATGAAACTACAAGTCCTGAACTGTTTTGCAGTCCAATAAATGTAATACTGATTACTTGGGTTGACTTGATAGTATGTATAAAAATATGCTATTGCAGGAGATGACAAAAATAAAAACATTTAGGAGTCAGCCCAATTTTTTTGGAGCCAGGACCCTTGCAATACATATACTAATATTTTTTCGAACGCTGAGTATATCGCAGAACTTATTACACACACGTGCAGTAAATAATATGCTATTTATAGTGTAACTGAGGCAATAAAAAAAAATTAATATATACATTAGACATTTTGCTCTATTTTTAACCTTTTATGGGCCTAAAAAATCAAATTTATTTCATGAAAAATAAACGTTTTTTTACAGAAACTGAAAATCTAGACGCCAGACCAAATTTTTTAGGGGACCTATTGAGTGTTTTCCAAAGTAAAGGAATCTCTTATATTTCTTTTTTTCAAACAACTCAATATGCTCAAAATGGTATGAACATTTGTTTTTGTCTAGGGTTAAATGCTCTACATTTGTGTGAATTTAAAACAAAATTGATTTGCTGCAGTATAAAAACAACTGAATGTTTTCGATATGTTCTAGTTTCCAATCAGGAATTGATAATCCCAAATTGTTTAATAATGTAAATTAAAAAAATCGTATACGAGATTAACGTGTTTTATTCGAAACTGTACGGGGAACAAAATGGAGAAGGTTTTTACTGATGCAGCTATTAGTTTAGGGTGCATTATAAGTGCTAAAGTAAAAAAAAAGCGAAATTCCATGCGAGTGTTGGTTTGCTTCGCAAACCAAATAGGATTGCGTAGGAATCTCCGGGGGTTGGCGAGAAGAGGGCTCAGCTCTCGCTGTGACGTCATGGCTCGGAAAGTCTAACCAGAAATACACAAATTTAAGATAGTTTCGACGTAACTTCGATGTCGCAGGAGATTCAAGACTGAAAAAGGAGTGTGGGTAGGTGAGCCCCTAGTATTAATAAAAAGTTACAGCAGTCGCAGCCGAAGGATTGAAAACTCGGCTATTAAGACGTACCAATTTTCAGTCTTCAGCCATATTTTTTTTATAGTGAACCCTTAAAAGTCAATTTTTGCACCACACTGAGTTTTTTTAGAAATGTTAATTTGGTTCCTAATATTTTCGCTCCTTTTTTGCTAAAACAGTCATATCTATAGCTTAATACTATTAGTTTTTAAATTTGAAAACATCAGGGGAACCTTAGAATGCACTCTTCTTATGGTACAATAGGGCACGACAAATCCTGGTCGCCATGGCAACTAAAAAATTTGATATGGTGCCTGGATTTTGTTTCTGTAAAAAACGTTTTTCATGAAAAGAAAATTGATTTTTTGGGCTATAAATATAGGAAAATATTAAATGTTAATTAAAATGTTTTTTTTTTCATTGCTTCAGTTGCACTATAAGTACCATATTATTTACAGTGCATGTGTGTAATGAGTTCTGCGATATACTCAGCATTCAAAAAAATATTAGTATGTGTTGCAAAAGTCCCGGTTCCTAAATTTTTTTATTTTTGTCATCCCCTGTGGTACAATTATTTTTGAAATTTGCTAATAAATTCGATTAAATTAAAAGTTAATTATACAAATTTCGGAACTTTTTAGACCGTAATTTCCAATACAAAACTAAAAGTATCATGTCTATAGCTTAATACTATTAGTTTGAAAATACCACCTTAAAGCTTAGAATGCACTCTTACTTATGGTATAGTTATTTTTAAAATTGGTTCATAAATAAATTTGATGCGAGAGAAATATTCCATCCTTCTAGCTGGGCCCTGGGGAAAAACTCACTTGCAAAAGGAGTGTTGGTTTGTGTAGCAATCATTGGTGGCAGAGACCCCTTGTATCTAAAATATTTTGTGAATATATATCTATGTAGCAGCATTGTTCTGTTAAAATTGTGAACTATGCACTAAGCAATGCTAAATTTACTTCTCCTCAACAAAGCAATTTTTGAAGATTTTGCACCAAGGATGTAGTTGTTGAATGCCACTAAAATAATCCTCCTGGTTGTTGTCTCTAAGAGGTATCCCGTCATCAAACTAATCTGAAACTAATGACAACTTATGTCGCCATTAGCAAATTTAATTGGATCCTGATGAATGAGTTTTGTCAAAACTGCTTGTACTGGGAAGAGAGGATTAATTTTGCTATTCTTTTTTTTTATTATTTATGCTACTAAAGGTGGAAGTCCTGCAATCATTTTCAACATCTCATAGCTTGCCCCTCAAATCTTTAGATTTATTAATTAATCAAATCAAAAGACTTAAGTCTAATTAGAAAATTTTGTATAAGCCAACTACCCTGCCATGAAATTACATAAAGGTATTTTTGATTGTGTAGTAATAAAATAAAACGAATAGTAAGTTTTTATTAAAATTTATTGGGAAAATTAGTTTATATTTTAATGAATTCAGTCACCAGCCACAAAATCTGTCTCCAACATTCACACACACATACATGGATTTTCAACAATTACTACCAATTTAATGGTAAAAGAATTATTAAATAAACTTATAATGCTTTTTAGACTAGAAAACAATGATTATGAAATGATTTTTCAATACAAAACATCCTTTAACAAATGCACACATTGTATTAACAAAACTGAATGGCGCGTTAACAGAATAGCTTTTAAAACAACTTTTAAATCCTTAAATTGATTTTCAGTAAATCTAATAGATTATAAGTTCTATGACAATGAATTTCTAGATATTAAGTGCACATGTTAATTTGCAAAAAGTAAAAAATAAAAGTTAATATCCAGAGTTAACATGTAGGCAATATATGAAGCTATTGCTGGCATTTAAATTCAAACAAATATTGACAATTTGTAAACAATTCAGCAATAGATTTAACTAACAATTATGGCAGTGGCAAGTATGACATTCAAAGCATATGTACACAATTGGAGATTGGACAAACATTTTGTAAATTTAATTAGTGGATTTGTAAATATTAAACATCAAGCTAATATTGGACATAATATGAGAAATAGCATATTAGAAAAATAGAATTTTTAGAAGACACCATAAAATATAGAAAAAAGATGGAAGTTTGTGTTTTTTTGTTAATTATTTTTTAATTATTTTTTTTGTCTAGCCTTTAGTTCTGATTTAAAGTTCACACTCAACCAAAGAAAACAAGATGTAGGAATTTTTAATAAAATAATGTCACTTATTTTTTTTATTCTCGAAGATGGAGATAAAATGGAGTATTGTTATTTTACATGCTAAAAATACTTGTTTAAATTCAGTTTCATAAATATATAACGCTCCTGTAATCAATATTAATACACTTGTGTGCCATTCTGGCTGTTTTGCAGTCACGCAAGACATGTCATTCTTAGCATTGTGAAGTCCTAATGCTTCTCAGTACCAATATCTTGATCAGAAAACATACACAGGTATCTACCATTTAGAGATGTCTGCAATGGTCATATTTCTGGTGCCCATTGATTCTATTAATAATGATCCCCAAAGTATGTCAAATCATCTACAAGGAGTGAACAATCCCAAAGCCTCTATTCACAAGAAATTATCTAGCTTAACATTTACAAATACCACTTTTCCAAGGAGATTTTTCAGGAATATAGGCAAAAAAATTTCTTACCCAAGACGAGATTAAACTGAACCATCGCAAGCAAACTATCCATTTAATATATTGTCAGAGGGTTACGAGAGTATATACTGCACAGAGCATTCGCAAATCTTTAAATTGACAGCATATCATTAAAGCATCAAACATGCCAAGGAAGATAATAAATTATGTATGGATATTGAGAGAAATGTTAAAAATTAAACAGCACATTTTATTGATTCTTATTAGCTAATGACATCTCAAGATATTGCGGAATATTTTTATGATGACAAGATCTGGACAGTTTTCTAATGACGATATTGTCCATCCAGATCTGGTCAATTTTGACCTAATCCAATGAATGACAACTACCAGGAGGGTTAAAAGTTCAAGGTGAATTCTTAAAAAAACATTTTAAATTGAAGACAAGCAGGATGAATAACCAACACAAGGGCATTAAGGGTAAAATAATTTCTATAATTTGCAAGTTATTCAACAAGTGGAAAGAAGCTTTAACAGTGTTTAGTTCAGATTCATAAAATCATAATCCAAACTGTTTAATAACTTGCAGGCTTCAAAAGCAAAGTTGTCAATTTTGAAAACTAATGGCAGAGACTATAATGGAGACAAAAATATTAAAACATTTCAAAATAAATTTGGTTGTCTATTGGAAACATAATTTATAGCTGACTTGTGTAATTCAGAAACATATGTTTGCTCAACCTCCAAGATGTAAATAACTTGTCTACAACAATTAACATTAGTAAATGGATATTGCATAGTTTATCTGGTTAGGTTAAAACTAAACAAATCAAATTAAATATTTTCAAATATTAGAACTAAATACTTTGATCACACAACTTGATGCATATCAAGCAAAAAGAAATGTGAACAATTTTTAAGTTAATTTGATCAATAAAAATTTTTATACGGGTGTACAATTTTAGTAAACTACAGTAAATAGAATATATTTTTATAAATTTCATAACACAAAAACATTTTATATGTATTTTTTAACAGTTATCCTTTATGATGACAGTAGTATAACAAGTTTGTAGCATATACGGATGTACACCGACTACATTACATTGATATTTTTAGCAATAACCTCAGGGCACCGTCATGCATTTGAAGAACATTTCTTTACCTATGAGATTCTAGCTGAGCTACTTCAAATACATTTCACAGTATAAGACAAAGACAACATACATCAGCAACAGATATTATTTACACAGTTCCAAGTATAGTTATGTTGTCAAAAATGTTTCACATAAGTTCTTCCACACTACTATTCACTGGAGTTTGTAACATATAACTCTGATGCAAGGGACAGTAAGACAATTGAAATATCTTGCTCAACATTCAGAATATGGATGAAAACTAGAATTCTTCCTATACACAATGCATCTTTTTGAATGCAACAAAAATGTACAAACTTGAGACATTAAGTACAGAATATTTACAACAAAATGCTTGGAATTGAACAGTGATCATCTTCAATGAACATATACAGAAGAGGAATAGTATTCAAAATAATAGAACTTTTTTTTAAAAACCAATTTAAACTCCCTACAATCTGAATCTTTTGATGAACCTCAAATAAATGTATTGAAAATTAACTTGGCTTTGATCTAAATCAAGCGCATTCTACATACATTACCAAATTTAGACTTTAAAAAAGGAATGCATTTTCAAATTCAGTACAAATACAAATGCAGAAATTTAAATATGAGAAAGGCACTATATTCATAACAATGCATCAAAGTACAATGAGAAAAACTCTTGCATGGAACTTACTATTCTACTATATTTTTTAACACTATCTAGTTGAGTAGTATATGTAAATGCATGAATATTGATAAAATAATCTTATCATTATTAGTAATGAATCAGTAAATAAGGGAGTTAGCAGAAAAATCAAGTCTAACACAATCCATGAAACTTAACAGAACACCATAAGAAAAATTTTCCACTACCCTTTTTTTTATCACCCTGTGCTTCAATAGAAATCAATCTAATTTATTTTGAAAGTAGAAAATGAATTGTATTGTTACTTAGTGAGTGATTCGCCTTAACAGACTTTGAAACCAAAATAATTTAACACCAAAAAAGTTCGTTTTTGTTCTTTTTAGTGAAAAGAACAGAGAACTAAAGTATGCCATAAATATTAAAATTTTAATTGCTTTTATACGAGACTGAAAAATTATTTCAATGAAAAATTTTCAATAATTACAGTACGTATCTCAAAATATATTCTGTTCATTCTCTATCCAAACTGTGTTAAGACATTGTAAAAAGCGATTAATCAGTAAAATAAATCACTTTTTAATCATTTTCACTTTATAAGAAAAGCACCAAATACATAAATTTAAAGCTCTTAGTTGATTGTTAAACCCTTTGAATAATAGAAAGGAAGAAACTATTCAATCCAGAAACATATAGAACGTTTTCATTCAGAATGTACATTTCCCCCCACACATAACAATACAAACTATTTCGTATGAGATATTTAAAAAATAATTCACCTTAAAATCAAAATATACACACCACAAATGAAAAATATTTCAATTATGATTTGTTTACTGCCTTTGCATCAATCCCTAACTCCTATCATGTCAGTTACTTGACCCTACTTTACACATAGTTTGAGTTGTCAGCAGTGTTGGTTCTAAGTTAAAAAATGTACATAATTTGTTTGTATCTACTTTACTAGCTGTATACTTTTCTCTTCTTCACTTGACGTTGTCGAAGTCGGCAAAATTGTCAAAGTTAGCAAAACTGTCCGTTGTTGACGCAGGGTTCGAGAAGGGGTCGAAAGCTTCTTGGGTCTTGGCTGTCTTCGAAAACAGGTCCGGAAAGGCTGCATTGGTGCTTGGGTTTTCGAATTCTGCTTTGAAGGGGTCCACTGTGGGGGCTGGGGGCACTGGTGGTGCTGGTGCTGCCCTCGTTGGTCCTGGTTTTACGGGAGGAGGAGGACCTCCCACCTTAGGAGGTGCTGGTCTGGGTGGTGGAGCTTTGCACTTCTTGGGAGGCAGGGCAGGTGTGGGGCTTTCAGGCCTAGGAGGTGCTGCTGGACTACCGCCAAAAGGATCAGCACCAAAAGGGTCTGCATCAAAACTCTAAGGAAGAAACATCAAAATTCTCAGCTCAAGACTAAACGAATCAACCCTTCAGGGTTTGTCACTAATTCATATGCCTTCTAAATATGCAGGCAGTTCAGAATTCATGCAGTCAAAATAAATCAGTCCAATAACAAAACCATAGTTACTAAATAATTAACTTTAATTTCTACTATTATACAAATATATAGGAGTTAGAATTACATGAAACTGAATACTTAAGCAGGAGACATTTTGAGACTAGCGGAACAAGAAACGTCAGAGAGTCTTCATCATGTGGGTAGGTAGTGGAATTAATATCGCAATAGAGCAGCACAACAGGCTACTAGCCATGGTCAGGAATCAACCACCGGAGTAAAAGATCCAATGATGACACCTCATAATTTTGAATCATGGTCAGATGATGAGGACAACACCTGATTTGGCATCCTGCTCTACAAACTTCTCCACCAATCCAATTTGAGGCCATGACAAATTTAGGATACATAACACAGCATGGATTGAGATTCAAACTTGCAACCTGTTGCTAATCCACTGCTCTTCCAACTGGGCTACCATGGGCCTTCGTGAGGGTGGGAGAGCGATAAAGTATGGCTTTAAATGTAGCTTCAAGCACTGCAGTGGGTTTTCAGTGGCCGATACAAACGTAGCCACAAGTGCTGTGAGGGGTTTAATAGTGGGAGCTCCCAATGTACATTTCAGTGCAAGGAGAGGTTGCAGTCGATCAAGAAGGTACTATGAAATCTATTAAACACATAATCTCTAATGTTATAAAAGAAAGTGTTTGTCTGTTTTTTTCGTGGCCGTAAAATCCTGACGATTCTATCGCACTTACAGCAATGAGGATTTGGCAAACAGATAGTCCCAATTTTTTGCAATTTTTGGTTTGCGGCAAATTTTAAAATTCAATCTAGAAGATTTTTAAATGAATTTAATAGTTTTATTCTCCATCGGTCTTTCTAGAGAAGAAACACTCCAATCTGGACTTTTTCTACCCAAGTGACCTTGCCGGAACCATGCCAAGTTTTTTAAATTGCGGTACAAACGTGGATAATATTCTAAATTTTTTTTTTCTGTTTCCACTTTCATTATGCGCGGAGGAATGATTTTCCAGCAGAGGATAAAAAAAAGTTAACTTTAGTTATGTAGTTCTTTTTTCTATCTCCTAGACCGTAAAAGATAAGAGTAAAAAGTTCAACGGATTTGAAATCTGCGGAAAATTTCACTTTAGATCAATATCTAAAAATATGATTTTCTTTAAAATAATTTTTAAATTGAATATATCTTTTATATTTTTGCAAGAGATTGTGACGTTCTTCGTGAAACAAATTGCATCTTCTGCCCTTTGCGTTAAAAAAAAAAACAGATTACATTTCCTGTCCTATTTCATTTCAGGAAATGAGAGCAAAAAATAAAAACATTTTGACTGGGATTGTTAATTCTTTTTCGTAAAATCGGAACTGCTAAGGATAGATTAAAAATTTCAATGGATTTAAAATCTGAGAAAAATTTTACACCAGATTAATAACTTACATCACGGGCTAGTACCTAATATGTATAGGGTTCCCAATCTTTTTTTTGCATAAAACAAATTCTAGGACATTTCTAAAGACATTCAAGGGATTGAATAAAATTGAAATACAAAAACAAGAAAACTAGAATTAAATGCAAAAACATTTTAAAGTAAGTATGAAAGTACAATTGGCAGTATTAAAGATGCAGAGATAGCAAAAAATGTACACATTTAGACAAGCTTTAGGTTTCAAGAAAAATTTGTCTAAAATAAAGTTCAGTAACTTTCACTGATTAGACTAAATTTTAGTATTTTTCAAGGACTTTTCTAGGGTCTGAGGTTTTACAAATACTTTTAATTAATTGTAGGAGACCTAATATAATAGTGACAGTTTATAAATTAATTTACAAGAAATCAACTGTGCTATAAAATCATCATTTGGGATTCATGAAAAAGTAACACAGTTCCTTTCTATTTCTATCAATTTGTCAGCATCGTTATTGAAAAGAATGAAAATGTGTCCTAACTGCATTGTATTTAACTCGTGAACTGTGATTAGAAAAGTCAAATACACTATACATAAAGAGTAACGCTGCCTTATGTTTCTCATTTCCTACATACTTTTTCATGGGAACATCAATTTTAGCTAGTTACCAGAGTTAGATTTAATAGTAAAACATGTTTTTGCATAAAATTGGACTTTTAAGATTTTATTGTCTTTAAAATGGCAACTCCTTAAATTTTTCCGTTGCATTGCCTCATTATATTCCAAATACTTCATACACACTGAAAACAAAAAAGGGAACTGCATACATTATGAAAACAATAATCTGCTTCAAAAAAGGTTAATAAAAGTATCAAAATGAAAACTGCAGAAACAAACATGTAACAAAAGTTAAAATTTTCTTGAAATCAAAACACGCTTTTGAAATTTTATGCCTTGTTCAGAAGGCTTTATATATACTTAAAAAATTCTTTAATAAAGCAGTTGATAGAGGGAATTTTAGCATAAATAATTTTATTTTTACATAACTATTGACAATAAAATAAAATATCCATTAAAAAAAAAAAAATTCTCCATTGATGGGAATTTTATAGGCATCTCAATTTTTTCAATTATTAACAAGTGAAAATGGTATGTAAATTATAAATTATGTAAGAAATACATACCGAAACAGGAGATTGCACCGAATTTGATTTTGATAAACCAAAGGGATCAAATGGATCTTTTTCTGTGAACAAAGAAACAACATATATTATGATGCAATACATTGTAAGTAAATCACTTATACTCACATAAAATTAAAACAAACTTATAATGTAAATATAGTCATTCCACAAAGTGTAACTCTTAACAAATACAAGAAATTAAGTCTTTTTTTTTCTTCAAAAAGTTTTACAACAGAGTTAGCAAGATTACCTTATACCTTGAAGTTTCATCCAAATTGAAATAAAATAATTCAAACAGCCTCATTGATTTTTAGACACACACATTTAAACTAAATCATTAATAATTCTAATTCATTAACTCAGTAGAAATATGTTACCAGGATTTGCTGCTGGAGCACTAAATCCACCAAATGGATCATTTCCAAGAAAAGGGTCATCCTGAAAAGAATAGCAAAATTATCAACACAAGGAAGCTAAATCAATTTGTATCAAATAAATATTACATCCTAATTTTTTTTTAAACGGTGTCCTTAAGATGTATTTTCAAATGTACAACTGACAGTTCAGCACTGTTGAATCATAACCAACTTGTCCTGGCTAACCATCAACTATAGCCTTCCTGTAAGACCTCCAGCACACTGGCAACTTTTTTATTAAATAGTTCCAATACTAAAAAGTGTCTTTTACTCCTCGTAAGAGTGCATTAGGTGACAAAAATAGTAGCCACAGCTCAGTCTAAAATGGATTTCAAAGAAACTGCATGTTTGTGCACTTCTTTTACGATGGATAGAGTAAACTAAGAATAAAACGATTTTGGATACATCTAATATTGAGTGAGACTTATTAGTGGTCAGTTTAACAAATTGTTTGAGATCTTGCTTAGAGTTAGGACTATAACCACTATTTTCACTTTTGACAGCGATTGGGACTGAGGGACAATCAGTAAACGATACATTCATAACAGTTAGTTTATTGATAACATATTTACAAATACATCAAGTCTCTATAGTCAAGACGTCTCGTCTATCCTCTATAATCTATATCTACAATAGCGTATATAATACAGTTGAAAGTTTACACAAAATTAACATAATATCACGACAAGTTTCATGGTTCACATCCACCATCGATTGGCTGTACCAGCAGAAGTAATAATTTTAATAACATGAAAAATACTTTTTTCCAAATAAAGATTTAAATTTGTTTCTTTACAAATGAATTTCAGAAAAGTATTGCTCAAGATTTCAAGAAAAAATAGGTAATAATATTTGGTTAAACTATGTAATGCATAAAATTAAAGTGATATATAAAAAAATATGTTTGTATATAAATATTTCTTTTTTTTTTCCTCCTGTTCAGCAGCCTCAAAATTACTCATTTTCTACAACCTTCTCACAAACTTTCGACCACAATTTCTTTCAAAATGTTTATCGTATCCATCGACATGATGCTTATAAAAAAGGGAGGAAGGAAATCGATACAGTGTTTACTCATGGAAGGTAAGTAATCTACTAAATAATCACCTGTGTGCAAGAGCAGGCCTGAACATGTTGTTCTATTCCCACAGATGCGAATCTAAAACGATTTCGACACCCTCGAAATGGATCAGTCACCCATGCACTGGAAGCTTTAGACAAATGCAGATTTCCTCTGAAAGCTTTGCTTGAATAAAACAGTTATTACGAATTAATTGAAAAAAACAGCTCACCTTGCCCGTCTCAGCAGCTGTGACATTGAAGACACTTTCAAAAGGGTCTCCCCCAAAGGGATCGTTGGAAGAAGTAACGCTACCCTCCTTAAAGGGATCTGCTGTAAGAAAGATGCAAAACATTAGTTTTAAATAATTTATCTGCTAGAACGCAAGATAAAGGTGAAATAGTTGCAGCTTCCAAGATGTATAAATATCATGGCCATCAGTCTGAGCAATTGCAAAAATAGTAGCATAAATATTTTTAAATAGATGCAAAAATGTCTACTCTTAAACACCATTTCAGTAGCGATTTTGGTTACTCAAATACAAAATGAATGGCTAAACACTTAATGTTCTCATTTAGTCATTAAGAAATTGGCATTGAAGATCTCCCTCAAGAAATTTAAAAACTGAATACTTTCTTCACAAGGCTTTTCTGACAATCTAGCAATCAGATTCCGCTGTTTTTCACTTATGGTTGCTAGGACTTTGCTAAAACTTAGTTGATTTTGATCAAAGGGATACCTCTAATCACCAAGGTTGAAAAATAGTAGCAAACGTTTTCTGTGGTAGCCCTGAGAGAAATAAACACCACCAAAGATTCACAAAAATATTTTCTAATGCCTGGCTTAGTGAACATTAGTTATAGCACTAGAAGGGTGGATGTCTGAACCACTTTGCATTAGCATGAGATGATAATCACGAGAATGAGATGAAGGTCGAAGTACAAAATTTGTCTAGAGTTCCAAGGTTGATCTCATTTTTAGAAACTGGCATTGCTGATGTATCAAAAATCTTTTTCTCCTTGAAAGTAACATCCCAGTTTGCATTTGCACACTGATTTGCATGATAAAGTATAAAATACAATACTAAGTTGCCTTCTAAATATACAAATTTCATGAAAATATCTTTTGCCATATTCTCGTGATAAGCACACAAACATGGAGCGGATGATTAGAAACCTATTTATGCAAAATGTACATTTTATGAGAATACACTCAACTCTTGGTGTGATATTTGCAGATGTAGAATCACACACACAATGCAAAATTCAAAAAATGACATAAATGCAAATCAGACCTCTTTCTTAATACAAAGAATTCACAGGGTGGCAACAAAATTCTCGAAGAAAAGTTCTCTGATATTTCCATGATTTTCCTGATAGTCTCACAAAAATTTCCCTGATTTCACAATTCCTTTAAGAAATGCTGTGATCCCTAATTGGTATTGTTACACGGTATCCACACAACAATATGTTTAAATATTTAGGGTCAGGTGGGGTAATAGGAACATTTTCCACAAATATTTAGTATTTTTTCTCTTTAGATATTTTAACTGTTACTGTAAAGGTTGGAACCCTTAATGGAACTCTTACAATAGCATTTGAAGAAACTGGAGAAAATTACAAAATACTTTGAGTATGAACTTTTTACAACTGACCCTTCATTATCCTTCTGTACATCAAAATCAAATATAAATTTTCACAAAACATTAGTACAGCTTCAGTCTACGTTTATAACTGTGTCAAGGGTCTTAACGTTTTTTTCTTTTGGCGCATTTCTAGTAGCGAATTATGGCAGGTTAAGGCAACCCATCTATTATGGTTATTGTGGTTTTCATGGCAACCTCGGCAAACGTAAATTTTCATTTTGTTTATTCCAGAAAGTTCTTTTAAAATCCATTAAACTTCCGTTTGATTTCATTGGTTCATTTGAAATAATTATTTTCTTTGCAACTTTAGAAGTGCGCCAAAAAAGCGTCAAGGCCGTTACCACTGCTATAAACGTAGACTGAAACGTATCAAGAAAATAATGCAAAAATGCAATTGTAAGCAAAAAATATTAATTTAATGCACAAACAACAATAGTTTCACAAAATTCAAATTTTATACCTAAAGTTGTATTGCCGGCCTGACGTCGATGAGACGTTGTGGGCGCAGAAAAAACGGTGTTTGAAAATTACGACGCAAGTGTACTTTATTCAAATTACAATTTCGGCAAATACGATTGATTCGATTCACAAAAGTACTTGTAATCCCGCATCTCAAAAAAGGACAAACGATAATAGTTGCAATTACAGTGTCAAAATTTCAAAAATTCCCTGATTTTTGTGAAATTTGAAAACTTTTACTGATTTTTCCAGAATTAAAAATTTTCTGAGAATTCCTTGATTTTCCGGTTCTGTTACCACTATGATTCAATTTTATTTTCATCAATTATGTAATCCTATTGTCAAATCACATGCACTATATGCCCCAAGTCTCAAAGAAATTCAAGCCAAGAACAACATTATTTTAGCAAAGCTATGAAATCAAAGAAAAGTATTGAGAACTAACCTGCTTTGAAAGGATCTTCTCCAGCAAAGGGATCACTGCTGAAACCATTGGTTTTACCTTCAAATGGATCTTTATCAGCAAATGGATCTGCCTGTAAGTGTAGACTCAATTAGAATTACTTGAATTTTGATTATCAAAGAAAAGGGAATATACGAATAAGCTATGTTTGTGACCTGAAAATCACTAACTGGAACAGCTTGTTCGATATTATTTTCCACAGATGTCTTTGAAAGCTATTTGAAAAAAAGTTACATAAGTTTTCAATCTAAAATTAATAGCTTCAAGAATATTTTAAAATTACAAACGATCTACAAAAGGTTTTAATGTCGAAAGAGAAACATTCAAATCATAAATGAGAACAAATACTTTCATTAAGGCAAAATGAAATTTTGGTGGAGTAATCTGTACATCACATGACAGTTTTAAAACAATGTTCTGGAATAGTGTTGCCACAAGTCACTTTTTTCCAAAGCCTGTCCAGGCTGTGTATAATGGCGAGGAGGCACTAGTATCATTCATTATTAATTCTTTAATTTATTGGGACAGATAGTGACAATTTTAACAAGAAACTTATGAATAGAAAGCTTTCAGAGAAAGGGAATTTGAAATGAAAGCTTACCGTAGGTGAAACAACAGTGAAATCATCTTCTTTGTAAGGAGCAAAGCCATTCAATGTAAATTCAGAAACATTTCTGAAATCTCCAAAAGATATAGCATTGTCCATGTCTTTTATAGCTTCACTCATTAATCTATGTTGTTCTTGCAATTGATCTATTTTTATTTTCATCTAAAAGTAGAAAAAATATGTTCACAAATATCAAAAAGTGAGAGGTGAGAGGAAATAAAATCTAATTCTCATAAACCAGTTAGGGTTAGGTCTTGAAATTGGAATGTAAACAATCTTGCATGAACATTTGCTTACTTGACTGATTTGAAGAATAGTGCTTTGTAACGAACTAGTTAAGGCATCAAGTTGAGTTTTACCAGAGGTTATTTTACTTTCCAACTGCATCTCTTCTTTTCTCAATTCACTTAATTCTTTACGCTTCTCATTCAGTTCTTTTTCTTGTACCTGTCCAGGCATAAAACGATAAATATCACAGAATATAAAAAATTTACAACTACTAAAACAAAGAAATTGATACCAACCTCTAATTCTACTTCTTGTTCTTCTTTTTGTTTTTTCATAGCATCAATCTGAAAAATTAAATATAACATTGAACTCACCATATAAATTTAAATAAAAATGAATGCTACCAAACTGATAGTAATCTGACAACTTATTTTTACCTAAGTACCAATCCACAGCTATGAGCCAATTCATTTTAATATTTAATTTCATAAAAAGTACTCTTTGTGATTACATAATTTTAACACATTGATTGCATAATTTTGATTAACATTTGATTTTGAACTTACATCCATGCATCTTAAATATAGTTTAATAACGTGGAATGAATCTACCTCAGAACACAACATTAAGTTTAGTTAAAGTAGTTATGTCTTGTAATCTTCAAAAGAATAAAGATCAATATTTTTTTTAAATTTAAAACTGCAAAGTGTAGACATCACCTCAAAATTTGAAATATATATTTATATAAAACTTATACTCCTTGGATTGAAAAAAACCTAAAACTTAATGCGGCAATAATTATTTCCTCTTGTATATGTTTGTAACACAGGCTGCCACAGCCAAAGTATTTGTGAAATAGCATTAGTAGCATATATTTTTTTAAATGATATAGCACAAGTGGTAACAATTTTAGATGCACCAGATACAAAATAAATCAGCTAAAACACAAAATGTGCTAATTAAGTATGCAACATTTTGGTAAAAAATTAGAATTTTTAAATATTAATATTTTTTTAAATAAGTTTTTTAAGACAACCTAACAACTACAGATTCTGATGCTTTTCCATGGTTGCCATTTCTAGGTACCAAAACTTGGAATCAATGGGAAATTGACTCCCATTGAAAAAGTTTCTCTCAAAGAAAAAGAAAAAGAAATGTTTTTCAGTCTGTTATAAATTTTAAAAAGGGGGCTACATTTTCATTGACCATAAGTCAATTTTCAGTTGCTCAAACTAAAAATAGCAGCAAGGGAATTTTAGTCATCTTTTTCAGCCTCCTGGAATATCCATGCACCTTAAAAAATATTTTAAAGCTAATGTGAAATTAATCCACCACAAAACATAACATTATACTTCTAAGCTAATGTAGTTGACTGGAAATCTTTGAGAAAATTAAAAATCAAGGATTTCCTAAAATTAAAACTATATTGAAATAAACGCTCAATTTTGAAATCCACGAAACTTAGATTTATAAAATAGTGAAAAAACAAACAAATCATATAATGCTGAGATTTTTATTACCTGTTACTTAAGTTCATAACATTAAAATCATCTTAAATAGGCATTAAAATAAAAAAAATAATAATAACTAATTTTATCGACCAACAAAATATAATGAAATACACTATTTACAAATTTTAGAAAGGAATATAGGCTAATTCCATGCCAAAGTACACCATAACACAGAATTTTAAAGTTAGATTTTCATTCATTTAAAAAAAAAAATTTGTACTTAATAGGTCAATCTTCTGTATTCAAAAGTGGACACGAAGTTTATGTTTTAGAATTTTGCAATACCCGGAATCAAAAGTGGAGTTTATATCCATATGGAAGAAAGTGCATTCATATATCAATCACACTCACAATTCAATTTTTGCGCTTTCATAAAGACACTTTAAAATTTTCTTGGCCTAAGACAGAGGATATATCTGAAATTGATTTTAATGATCATTCAGTAAATAGACTCCTCGAACCAGCATTAGATAAACAAATGCCCTATACATTTTTAAATGTTAAGTTCAATGACTTAAACATGGGATAATATGTTTTCTATATTTTACTATGCAAGATTAAGAAAAATGTTTCTAATGTATATTCTTCTTTGTTTCAATTGTCAATAAAAATGTTTTTCTGAAGAGTAGTGTGGGTCACATTTGCCATGTAGTGTGAGTCACAAACAAAATGACATGTTATAAATTAATTATATATTTAATTAATCTATTAATAATCTGCTATTAAAGTACAATTATTGTAAGTAACAATAATTTTAAAACAAAATTTTTTGATAATTAACAGAAGAAGAAACAAGAGTTTTTGTGCTTAATCAAAGTAACACTTCCCTTTCATGTAGTGTGGGTCACAGCTCAGTTTTCCCCATGTACAGAGAATACCCAGTAAGATAAATGAAATTTATAGTAGCTAATATGTATAAATTAAACCTTTACTAAAGTAAAACAAGTTGCAAATCTCATTTTATTGTAATAATAATTTTTTTATGGTAGCTTTAAGATTCAAGTTTAGCTCACTTGTAGTGTGAGTCACGCATGGAACTAGCCTATAGTACATTTTTAGCTAAGCAAAATTGATCAAGAATGTTTCTCAGTAAAACATACACAACCAATTAAAAGATGAATTTTAAAACATTAATTCGATTTTTACTATGATTACTTTTTCTAAAACTTTACATACAATTAGTAAAAGATGAAAAAGGAAAAGTTAAAAAACAAGAAGTATAGAGCTGGAGAAGAAAGTTTCACACATTTATAACAATGAAATTAATTAAAAGCCAAGAATGAAAAAGAGGAAGATGAAAATCTTAACTCAGTCCAACTGAAATAAAAATCATACATACAAGCAAGAGCACCCCAAAGAGTGAAAGTTAACAGAATAAATAGGTACAATCAGATAAAGGGATTACTTGGGGGTATCTTAATACAGAGGAGCATTGTTTCAACCAAGGAAGAACAGGGATAAAGCCTTTTGTTTAAAAATAAAAGGCAATGATAGCAAGAGGAAGTGAAGTTGAAATCCACTGAACATTAAGAATCAACTTTTTCACAATAACAACAGTAACAAGTAAAGTAAAAACTACGATCTAGCTCTACCTGGTTAACATCATCCTCGGTTTGTGCCAGCAAATCGCAAAGGGAAAGGTCAAGGGAGTTTTTCTAATTCATGCAAAACATAACAAACGTTTTAATATATATGTTATTTCTTCTACAGGAAATTCATGCTTACTATAAACTAAATATGATTGCACAACTACACTTAGGGAAATAAAAGACAATGCATGACAGTAAAACCTTTCACTTGTATACTTACCTTAAGTGGTGAAAAATACATATCAAAACAGACAAAAAAATTGCCAATATTTACTTCAAAAATCATAGAGTAATATAGGGATAGAGTGAACAAGAATGCAAAACATTTATTCAGGTTCCATACATGTCACAAAAGAATGAGATTACAGTTTTATCCCTCCGAGTGTTTCAATGAGATCTCATACAAGATCTTGTCAAATTTGCTAAAAACGAGAAACCTTATAGGCAAAATTATCAAGGGAAATGAAAACCCAAGTAGGAGAAACAAATTGTCCCTTTCCAAACCTGGTGACAGTTTGGAACAGGTTTTTGCACCAGAGGCTGGACACTGAAGGGCAGTTCTTGACACGAACATAAACCACCAAGAGGGTTAGGTTAACCCTCCTAGTAGCTGTCTCGTCAAGATACGAGGCGCATTCAGAAATTGCTCCGCTTCGTACTTCCGCCCCTGCAGCACTACTGACAGTGCTCCGCTCATGCGCAAGTCTTCCTTGTCCATTACCTTTTCACTGACACCATTACGGTCAATGTATGTTATGTTTTAACTTTGTTGTGGTTACTAGAAATGTTTAAGACCGTTGAAGAACCTGCCAATTGTGATATTCAGTCTGTAATTCATTTCTCGAATGCAAGGAACGTGAAGCCTGCTGAAATTCACTATCAAATTACTGAGATTTATGGTGAAAGTGCAATGAGTGATATTATGGTGAGAAAGTGAGCTGAAAAAACAATTAGGTGCGCAATTTAAAACAAAAGGACAGGAATGTTTGGTAAACGGTTCACAAAATTGATTGGCCCCATGCTGCTGGTGTCACTCAAAGGCAAATTGAAGAGTTTGGTTGGCAGCAATTTGATCATCCCCCTACAGCCCAGACCTGGAACTGCCTGACTATCATTTGTTTCTGTACATGAAACGTGACCTAGGAAGTCATAGCTTTGAAAATGACGATGACACAAAAAATTCTGTTAAGATATGGCTATCATCACATTACTGGTGGAAACTTTCTTTGAGGAAGGTATAGGTAAGTTGGTCACCCGCTATGACAAATGTCTCAATATTGGTGAAGAAACAGTAGAAAATTAGTTCAAGAAATGACCTTTCATGTAAACATAAAATTGGCTTTAAAACTAGTTATTTTGTCTTTCATTTTACAAAACGGAACTTACTTTCCGGATGAGCCTCATTATTAAAAAAATAGTGTCCATATATGGATGGATGATATATCTCACTATTAGAAGAAAACTGACCGGTAAATGATCCAATAATAATAAATCAGCATTATCTTGGTGACGAGACCTTGTTATTAGCACAATTGATCAGATTGTGATGAACAAGGTACCAAAATCACCGGGAGGATTAAACAGGTAAAAGGTTTTTGGGATACAACAAAAATGTTTAGTTTATAGGTGCGGTCAATATATTATTTTACTGGGTTCCAATGCTAATTTTTGAATTGAACAAAACTCATTAATAGTTTCAAAAAAAAAATAGTGGCCAAATTACAGTTTCAAGTGAAACTCCTTTTCTGTGTAGCAATTTATAGCAGCAAATAAGAACCAAAGAAGACACTGCCCAACATTAATTGCCAAGGAAATTGTTTCACAAAAATTTTTATCATTCAATGTACTAAATTAATTACAACAAAAAATAGAATGTGTGATTATCAAAAACAAAGAAAATTGATTCAGATAAAAACATGCATCTGCAGTAGAAAAAAATATGGACGGATTATAAGCATTTAATGAAAACTGAATCCCAGAAATCATTACAAAAGTTTGTTAGGGGAGTTATAAATGCAAAACATAAAACATAGTTAAATGGTGTAATTAACTAGGCTGAGTGTAGCAAATGAGGATATTTGTTGAAATATTATCAGTTTTAACCAATTATATATAAACCAACAAACTCAAACTGTCCAGAAAATTTTATAAAAATCTAATTATACAAAGGAAATTACATGAATAAAATACAAATCCTTTTTTTTTTTTTTTTGAAAACATAAAAGTCAGCCAAATTATTTATACTTTAAAATAGTTCAATTCTGTGAGATTCCAGCAAACAAAATTCAACATATGTTAAGAGAAAATAAGAATCTCGATTCTCAATTAGATTTGCAAGATTTTGCAAATATGTATCATAAATTAATTTTCTTAATATAAAATTTAAAATGGAATGTACTCATTTTCACTGCAGCAAATACCTGTTTGTCTAAGTCATTTAATCTCTTACGGGCTTCCCCTTTTTGAATTTCTAATTGTTTCAACATATTTTCGAGAGCATCTTGTTCATTCTGTAAATTTTTCAGCTCTCCATTTTTTATTTTGACATCTGCTTCTTTCTGTGCAAGATCCTTTTCTAGTGTCATCTTCTCCCTGTTCAAACAAGTAATAAGAGTCAATTGACTACATTTATTACTCCCATAAACTTTAATACTCGTAAAAGTAGCACAGTTACTTACATTTGAAGTTCTTTAATTTCACTACTTATGGAATCTAGCTCTTTACTACCTGAAGACTCGAGTTCTGGAGCTATTGGTAAAGGAAGATCCTAAAATTAAAAGCAATTGAGAAACAGGAAATGATTAGAAATCACAAGAAAGTAATATGCAAATTTGGTACAGCTTTATATTGGCAACACTTTTGGTGCGTTATCGGAGTGCTTTTTGCAGCAGGCAAGGCTACACTGCTTATTGGGATGGCTTACATGGCTAAAATTAAAATTTCCATTTTCAGCCTTTTTTTCCTTCTGGAATATTTTGGAATGTCCCTTTCATTTCAATTTAATTGTCTTTTGATATCACTGGTACTTGGGGATATTTTCCAATTCTTTTCCATTTCCTGTAGACTCGATGAATTAAAAATTTCAGTTTTAATTTTAAATATGGCACAGTGTAGTCACATCTGGTTGTAGCTTTTATTGCTTTTGTGAGAATCTCTTATTAGTCTTGTAAATCATTATCTTTTTTATTTTAACAAGCCTTACGTACTTAGTGTTGCGCATAAATTTCAGTGTTCCGTGGTAAAACTTGAAGTTAAATTTTTTTGGTGGTAAGCTAAAACTTTAGAAAATGGGTAGATGCTAATTGCTTATTTTGTAAAGATTAATGTCAGAATAAACAGCTTTTTATGGATTTCCTCTTCAGGACACAAGATAAATTAAATTAGAATTTTTGTGAGAAATTCTAAACTTAGATTGAGAGGAGAAATTGTCCAAAAACTTTAAAATGGATTCAGTTGTGTGGATTTTTTCCATTTAAAAAATTACATTTGCTAAATTTTAATTATATTCTGTTAAGCCTAAAACAGTGCTTTTTCTAATAAACTTCCAAAACCACAAAATGCTATTATATCAGAACTGTCCCGTCAATTTGAATGAGATTAATTCCAAAAATTTCGTGGCCAGCATGGTGTTGCCTGCGACAGTTCTTTTTGTGAGATCAGGTGTTACCACAGCTCACTAACCCCTGTTGATTGCTACTGATTCCTATTTGGTTTCCTTTGTAAATTCATAGCTTATTGCATAACAACATTGCACGTGGTGTTGGTTTGCTTCGCAAACCACATGGGAATGCGTAGTTTATTGGATAACAGCCATCACCGCCTTGCCAAATGCGGCCAAATTCGAATTGAGAAGAGATCCAATCGGAGTGAGTGACAATCTCTTGGGAAATATAAATATTTAATTGAAAAATTATTATAACAAGAAAATCAAATGTACAAGGAATCTATCAGTAAAATTTTCTAGATTTGAAATTCATTGAAATTTTTAATCTATCTTTAACGATCCAGATTTTACAACAAAGAACTAAACAATGCCAGTCAAAACGTTTTTTATGCTTTGCTTCCCTTCGCTGTGAAATCGTGTGAGCACAGGAAATGGAATCTGTGATTTCTTGAATCAAACAAAGGTTATTTATTGCAGCAGCGTCTGTATTGCAAAAAATAAAAAATAATCAATTAAAAAAATATTTACTAAAAGAAAATCATATTTTTAGGTATTGATATGTAAAATTTTCTGCAGATTTCAAATTCGTTGAAATTTGTACTTCATCTCTAACGGTCTAAGGCAGTGATTCTCAACCTTTTTTTTGTTGCGGCACACTTTTAACGATTTCAAAATTTGGCGGCCCACAAAGAAAAAGTTAAGTTTAAAAGTTGTTTGTAAAACTTATAGTTATTACTATAAGTTCTAACAAAACATCAATGAAAATTACCAAATTAGCAACAATTGTGCAAAACTTAGCTTAATGAAAACTGTTCACAGAAGAGTAATCCTACTTTCTACTTAATATCATAAACTCGTCAACAGTTGAAACTTGGTGTAAACCATATTTTAACATAAAATAGTGCCAGATATGAAAAAAATGAGCAATTAAACTTCTTTATCTGTTTTAAAGATATGGTTGTAAGATTTTCCTTGAAAATTTGAGTCAAAAAAAGTATTCATGATAATCTAGCAACCACTGATTTTAATGTTTTCTTTTCGTGGTTGACTTGGCTTAGAGTGACTCTGCTAAAGGAGTGTTCGTTCGTTTGCAAAGCAAACCAAATGGGATTGCGTAGCAATCCCCAGGGATTGGAGAGCAGGGGGCAGAGCCCCCTAGTTCAATTAAACAAACCAATACAATTACCTGTGTAAGAGAAACACAATTACCTGTGGAATATCAGAAGATGGCTTAGGCCTCAAAGTAGGAGGAATCATTTCGGAATACAAAGCTGTAGGAACTTCAATGCCTTGTATTTTTTGCTGCACTAGATACATTGCTAGGGCAAACTGTTCCGAATTCAACTTCCCATTTTGTTTGATATCACACAGATTCCTAGAAATATAGGAGTAACACAACACATTCACATGCCATACACTAAAAAAATAGCAACATTTGTATCATAATTTAGGATTAATGACGAATAATTAGGATAGTTTACAGAAGCTTTTTTCCAAGAAATTGAGAAGTCACGCCACTTTAAATAAACTTTAACTAAAACTTTAATGTTAAATAAAAAATATTACATTTGTTTTTATAAAATTATCATTTTGGTTGAAATTAGTAAGTTTAAAATAATCACTTTTACCTCAACTTTTTGGGGCTTTCAAATCAATTGATTTTTGTACTTGAAGTGGCAAAATCAATGTCTCAGAAAAAACATAAGTGAAAAAGTTGGTGTATTGTATTACAACAAAAGAAAAATATTATAAGAAATTGTAAAAATGTGTAATGTTCAAATGGTAAAAAAAAGTTTAAAATTGCAGGAAATATAAACTATTAATGTTTTATACGACAAACATAAAGATTGCTCAGTTTAGTTTGAAATGAGTGAACAGTGGTTTGTGTGAAAACCTATGCCCTTACAATAAAAATTCTACACAAAATAGCCATAAACATCCAAGAAAATTTTAATTTCTCTTTGAAAATACATTACCAGATATGAGCTAACACAGGCTGAAGCAGACCAGATTTTAAAAATGTATCTTTGATGTCTAGGCCAGTCACAAATCCATCTTTGTCTGTATCTAATGTATGAAATAACTCATCATATTTAGCTTTATCTACAGCATTTATTATCCAAGATCCCCTTCCAATAATCTAGAATAGGAAGGAAATATTAATTTAAACACCTGTCCTCTAATATACCTTAAATAGTTACAATAAAGAGAAGTGAATGGTATTTTACATCAGATGAAGGTGTACTAGATCTCCGAGTTCGGCCAGTAACTGCATTATCAATTCCCTGAGGTAAAACGTCTGGTAAAACTTGGACCATTCCTGTTATACTGTGTTTTCTTTTTAGTATTGTAATGAGTTCAGGTGGTAGTACAGAGGGAACAGGTATATTTTCTAGAGCTTTGTAAACTAAATGCATAGCCTGAAAAACAAAAGTTAATTTAGAAATTCATAACAATGAAATTTAGTAACAGTAACAAAAGTCACGCAGCAAATAACTTACTAATATAAATTCTTCTTTACTTAAGAATCCATCTTGATCTGTATCACTGAGATCCCATATCTATATAAGATTAAGGAATGATTAGTATACATGCCAATATTGGAAAAAGATATATAGGAGTGTAGTTATTTGAATATTTTGGCAGTAATTGCAGTTAGCAATTTTTAAACCAAGGAAAATAACTGAAAATCCAGAAATCGAGATTTAAAATGTGGCATTAAACATTAAAAAATGAAAGGATAGGGCAAACCATCAACTTTGCAGGGTAATGTGATCAGAAAAATTTTGATTGATTACTAAAACTTATGAAATTAAGTCGATTGGCAACAGCAAACACTAATATTTTTCAAAGTGAAAGCATTTCCATAAGCACAATGCATTGGCAACTTACAGTAACTTGACTCGACAATTGAATTGCCACCAATGATGCTATGTAAGAGTGAGAATAACTGAAAAACTAACACGAATCTATAATAAAGCAAAGATTGAATTAAAGAAGCTAAAATTTAGTGTAAATATGGGAAATTGTTTTCACATAGGCCAGCATCCTATATGTGTGTGACCTATAAACCAAAAAAAAAAACTATGATGTAATCACATTTTAGTTAAGTAGTTCAAGATTTTTCCTATTAAAAAAAAAATCCTTTTGATGGATTTACATTAGTAAATTTGTTCGAAACAAATTTGGAAGTACTGCAGAATTTTATCAAACACTATTCCCATGAATGAAAGCTGATAGTGGTCTAATGAAATATTAAAAAGGTGCAACAAAATTTTTATTCAAAATAATATTTAAGTGATATTAAATGCTGTTAATATATGACTTACAGTTTACTATTCAAACTATTTAGTCACTGAAGTTTGGCTTAAATTATATTTTAATGAGTAAAATAACATTTGTTAGAATATCAACAAAGAAAAAACTTTTTTGTATAATTACCACATTAAAAAACAACTTACTTTTCCTAAAACATCAAATGGAAGTTTGGAGTTTAACATAACCTGGAGGGAAAACACATAGTCTTTTTATTCAGAATTATAAAAATATTCAAGATAAAAGTTTATTCATTCCTCATTGTGCAGTTAATTCTGAAAACAAAAAATGTATTTCATAAGCTTTACAGAACTAAACATACTGGTTTCACTTTGTCACCCGGTAATTTCCCACCGACTGGGCTCATTGAATAGAACATTTCTTCATATTTCTTCTTTTCTGATCCCTGCAACCAAAAAAAATTTTAACTACAACTTCCAGTAACAAAAAATTTAATCGATCAGTATTAAAACAATAACTTATATACTGCATAACCATACCTTAATGTTCCAGTCAACAGCAGGTGAATTTCGACCACTTAATGTTTGCTACAAAAAAAAGAAAAAACATTATTTTTTTACTTTAAAATCAGTGCAGTTGGAATAAAATGTTCCAACAATGTATTAACCCTCCAAATTCTTTTGACAAGTTATCTCGTCATCAAGATATTGTGATTTTTTTATGATGACCAGATCAAGGTCTAGTCAGTTTTCTTTTAATAACAAGTTATCTTGTCCAACTAGATTTAATCAATATTTTCTAATTATGAGAAACCTTGTCCAGAATGCTCAAATACTTTCATTGAAAAACGTAAAAAAAAAAATTCACATGAAGTTATTACCATATGTGGAGGTGGTACATCAAGGTTCATATTTGCTAAGGTAAGATCCTTTCCATTCTGATGCAGAGCAATTAACTTTAAAGCCACATAAAATCCTTGTTTGTCCAAGAAGCCCTTTCCTTGTGGATCTGACATATCCCATATCTGAAGATAAACATTTATAATTACATTCAGCAATATTGTTTATAAGAATCAGTAAGTTATGTTTTAAATACTAAATAGTGAGATTTAAGAATTGAAAGCATGATTTTCTTGTAATTCTTTAACCACTCTCAAGCTAAATTAAATGAACAATGCATAAAAAATTGGAAAATCACTAAAAGAAACTAAGAATATTATAAAATTAACTATAATCAAATATGAAAACATTAATACGTACGGTTTTAAAACTTTGATTTTTGGGAAATGTTAAAAAATTATTAGCTTTATGCTAAAATTAAACTAATGGTTCCTTTCAATTTGAAAATAGTTAAGAATTCATTTAAAGAAAAGTGGATACTGATTTTGCTATTACACTATGCTATTAAGCATAGCATAATGTACTGCAAAACCCGAAAATAAATAGTTTCACCAATGTTCTTATCAGAAATAGACTAAAACAATTTTTGAATGAAAACATTCATTAATTGGTACCATATGCTAGCAGTGTACAATACCTTGCTTAATATAGTATCTGGAAGCCCGGAACGTTTAAGAAATGCTGCTGCCTCCACAGCAGAAACACAATCAGTTTCGGCAGGATCAACCTGTAAAAATTAAAAACACATAACATAAATAAGCAGTTCATAACAGAAATATTAAAATAACTTGAATATAACTTAACTTGAATATACAGAAACATATACAAATGTGTAACCGTAAAACACTAAAGAATCTGTTTGAGTAATTTGATATTGAAGATTTATTTTACTTGAAAATGTTAGATGGCTAGGTTTTTTTTATTTCATGGAGCATGGGACATATTTGGTCAAGATGCACCAAACACAAGGCAGGCAACATCAAGTTAATGGACATGGACAAACAATGAAAGTTTTACTAGCTCAGAGGAAATGCACGCAGGGAGGAATCGAAACTGCACTGCTTACAACTCCCAAAGGTTGAAATTCTTATTCTAGCTATAAACCCTTTCTTACTCTTGCCATAATGAAATTCTTATTACCCCTGGTTGAAATATTTATTTGGTCAAACCACTCTCAGGTTCCCAGCACAGTGGGCAAACCCACTAAGCCACTGTGTCCTAATAAAAATGGTTGAATTTCAGTTGATGCTTCATTTGAAAATAAGAACATAAAGAAGGTCTTTCGAAAATTCATCTAGAATCCGGCATTAGTAAATTCAATGAAGAATAAACAAAATATAAAATAAATAGAACTTCTACTAATGTGCAGATGCAAATATGACCCTTGCACCAAAAGTTAGCAGCTGACCAATTAGTCTAGTTGTCAAAGTCTGGATTGAAAAATTTTTGGTTCAAACCCAGTTTGATTGGGTAGGTATAAGTGAAAAGCTAGTCAGTATGTGCCTAGACTTTGCATATTAAACCAGTTTATCGATTTACATTTATTTTGGAAATATAAATGCAATATTTTTTTAACCAAAATTCTCTTCAAGAGCATCTTAAATTTTTGTTCTAATATGATCAAAAGTACATGTTTCCTTTAACAATCAATTTTATTATACTCGGAAATAACAAAACACTAAATTCATGCCTCATATTGAGAAGAAATATGTTCAAATTTAAATTATTTAAGAAAACTTTTTAGGTAAAGATCACATGATTTAAGTTATTGATGAAACAGATAAAGCTAGTTTATTTGTAAAATAGGGTACCCTATTTGTTGATTACAGTAACTATGTCATTAGACCAAATACATGAAACAATTTGTAATTAAACTTTTAGAACACAATTATTTATCATAGAAATTTTCAATGCTATAATCCTAAATTTTTTAATAGAAGGTAAATGATTAAAATACTAAAGAATTTTTTTTTAATTTACTTACTTGCCGGTAGAATGCCTCATAGAGTGCTGTGTGAGACCTTGCAACCTAAATATAAGTTAAACAAATTTAAACCATCATACAAAAAATTATAAGGAAATATATTCAATGCTAGGATAACTGCATTTAGAGAATTTTGTGTCGTACAAACTACTCAATAATTTCTAGATGAGCAAAAGAGTAAAACTTAAAAAAATGGCAAGATACTTCGTCATTCGTAAAACCAACATTTGAATTTCAATATTAACTTACTACAATATTTCATATACACCGGACACCAATGAAAGTCAATCCATTTTTGCAAAGATAGTAAAGAGAAATTTTTTAACACTAACTTAAATAACTTTGCATTTGCTAAAAATATATACTATAAAACTAAAATAAATAATAAGAACAGTAAATCTCGATATCTTCGAGATGCTCAAGGTATATTCCATATCAATTCAGGTAAGAGAAGGGGGAGGGTTACCTTTAGTCTCAAATGTTTTTTTTAATTTAACATATGTTAAAATTCATGAGAAAGTAAAAAACATTTTTTTTTAATTCAAAAACTTTCCTGGCCTGAGATGCAGGCCGCCAAAGATAGGGCCTTAGACACCATTTCTCACTTACAATTTTCAGTAAAATTTTAAAACGCTTTATATCAGAAACAGTTTAAGATATTTAGTTGTGTTTTTCGTTTACTTGAAAGATAATATTTCTCTGATTAAAATAATATCCTCCATTTGGAAATATGTGTACAAGTTCTCTTGCTGTAGCCTTCTAAATGCTTTTTTTTAAACCCAAAATAACTTTTTTTTCCACAAATGCAAATTTTTATTTTTTGTTGTTGATCAGCACAATAGTACTACATTCCCTGAAAAAGAAGAACTTCCACTTTTGAGTTTAACAGGTTTTATAAACAATGTTAAGATTTTAGCTTCCGTGGCTAATTTCTGTATGCATTTATTTTAAATTAATTTATCTCAAAAGCAGCAATCTCAAAATTCCTGGGAATTTTACAGGAATTGTATATCTAAGAGTACTGCATATCCTAAAAAGGAGAACACGCCACTTTGGTTCTGGAATTTTTCATGGGTTTTTTCAAGAATTCCTTATTTGGACCAATGTGATAGAATAAAAATTATAAATTAAACAAAGTTGGATCCAATTCTGATATGCAGCTAATGTGTTTTCTAACTGCATCTGATTCATTTTTAACACCAGAACAATCAAACCTGTTAAATTTCAGATTTCGAGTTTTAAATAACAGAAGTTATGAAAGTGCTTTTGTTGGAACTTATGCTGCCAATTTGTTGAGTTAAAAGAATCATATCTGTACCTTGGTATAAAAGAGACCAATGTCCAAATTCTTTTAGGGCCTACCTACCCCATATACGTAGCGACTGCAGCATATCAGGACCAAGGGGCTGCACTACCAATTAAGAATATCCCAATTTGCTGATTTTGACATATCCATAAATCACTTCAATGTAAATAAAGTTGTAACGAAAAACAATGCTAGTAACCTCTTGTCAATACAATACAAAATAGTCAAGTCATTGAAAAGTAATTTTTGCACGCTGTATTAAAATTTAAATAAAATATAAATTACTAAATCAGTCATAACTGAAAACTTGAGACTTTGGCCTTTTTCCAACCAAGGTACTGACAAACCCCATTTACTTTTCATTAATCACACTGATTTTGACACTCTGTATATAGGACACCTAAATACACCAAAAAGACAGGCTTAATTATCTAATAGTTTACCACAATGTGACATGGAATTTCGAAAGCTGGTCAGAAAATCATAATTTTTACTGTCAGCCTGTACTACCTACCTAAAGATCATGCCCCAAGTACCTGTTGTGTTAGTGAAAGAATATGCAGATGAAAGATAAAGATTGCATAGCCCACTGAATGTGCGCAAACACTTCAAATCAAATTTCCAATAAACACAAATCCCATCAAATTTATTCCAAAATAGAACTAATAGTACTAGGTCAATGGGAAAAAAATTTGTGGAAAATGACATGTTATTGGTTTGTAAGAGATGTTCAGAACAGTTTCATCTTTAGGATAAAGAAATAAGAGTGAATAAAAATCTTCCACTGAAAGTAATTTTTTGTAAATTAATTATTTCAATGTTAAAGAAATTAAAAATAACATAAAACAATTTTTTAAATAGTCGAATTGGTGGATGTGATAAAATTAAGTATGAATCAACCGGGGATTATTCTAGTGTTATGAAGAGGATCAACTTTTTAGACTTATTTTATTTTCAACATGTGCAAAACGTCACTGTGTTTATATCACTATAGTTCAATGATTCACATCAACAAAATATCAAAGCTGGTGAATACTGGTTAGAAAGCATAATAAAATTCAACTACAGTTTTTAAGCATGCTTTTTATGAAATATTTAGACACAATAAAATGGCCATTCATTAGAAATTTCATGAATTCAAGGTAGGCAGTTGAATTAACATTGCACTGGAGCAACACAATGGGCTATTGCCGACAAAGAAGGCTTATTCCTGAAGGGAAAGATCCAAAGACATCTCCTAATTGGGAACCATGGAAAATGTGTGTGTTTATCAACAGTATGATTTACTTCAGCCGCAAAAAAAGTTTAGAGAAATAGAAAAGTATATTCAAATGTAAAATATTCAAAATATTAGAGTTTTTTTATAAAACTATCGAATTAACAGGACTAAAATTAGATTTCCATCTTACGGGGCGAGATTGTTTTTATTTACTTATTTAATACACTTTCAGAAGAAATTATGAAAATTGAAAATTAATACATAGTTTACAAGACATAAATGCTCAAGGTTTATAACTATATTTTAATCCCTTAAAATTTTCAAACTAAACTTAATTTTATGAAATTAGTAATTTTCTATTCTCAATTGATACCGCTAATTTTGTCTGATATCCAGTGTTGCTAACTTGGGGAAATTATAGGGAGTGAGCTCAACTGTTCCCAAAAAAATTAATTTTGTATAACCCAGTCTATTTGTATCACGTTTGGAGAGGTACTAGGTATTGGTGAACCAGATCTAATTCCTGCGCCCATATACTAGAGGTTGGTATGGTTTTATAGAATAGGGTTCATACATAGCCAAGCTGCACCAAACATCAAGGGACATACACACAAGAAAAGAACAGAACTAACACAGAAGGGTAGGTAGGCAGGTAGGTATTTAAATAACATCACACTGGAGCAACATAACGGGCTATTCTGATACAGAAGGGAGAAATGCACCCAGGGAGAAGTCAAACATGCACCATAGGTCACTAGCACAGTCTGCAAACCCACTGAGGAACAGCAGCCCCACACATTGAAGGTGATCTACTTTGGCTTCATTGCAAGGAACCTCCATCAGTAATATGTTATCAAGATTCCTACTACGCTTGCTTTATATTTGCACTATAAATACTCTTTTGCTTTCCGGTCCTTTATGTAACTCATCTCCACAACTGATAAATATTAACAGTGACTGTGAAGCTTTAACTTTTTCACATAGAATAAAGATGTTATACATACTAAATCATGGATCTGTCAATATTTTTTCAGGGTTTATATGTTATGGAACAGTGAAAGCCTCGTAAAAGTATTGGAGGAACATTAGCATAAGCCAATCTCACTTTTCAAATACTATATGATAGCTTCAATTTGAAGTATGCAGCACAAATATTTGTTAACCCAAGATAAACATTTAGTAAATTTGAAGTATTTAAACCAAATTTCTGTCCACAAATTACTTTTTTCTCTACAATTACATAAATAGCATTGTGTTTGGAGGACAATATTGGAATAAAAATTTAAATCATCACAATTTAAGCTCAAGTGGCAAGTTGGGTTTAGTTTTATTGTGCAAGAGCCATATATTGGGCTAAGCTGGAAGGAAATGCTCCAGGAAAGTTTTAGACAGAGAAGAGATATACACCCAGGTATAGGAATTGAACTTGATAGGAATAGAACATCTGTGATCTACCAGTTCAAACTGATGAAGATCTAATAAGGGTCAAAAGTATTAAATAAAAAATTTAAGTGTCGGATAAATTCACATAAACGTACACAAAATAAAGATTTTTCACATGGGCCATTTAGTTTTGGCAATAAAAAAAAAACTCATGTAAGTGCTCGCTGCAGACTTCTGAAGGAAATGGCTCAAAATGTTCATCTTTCGTTAAAATAAAAATAAAAACTTGAACGCTATTTCAAATTTTATAGAAAATCGGCTATTGAAATACTAAATTTGCATTTTTATTTTCGCACAGAAGCAGTGAGAAAAGTTTTACCATGAATTATAAACTTTTTTGTTGAATCGAGTTAAAAACTGAAACAAGAACTTTGTGAACATCAAATTTTGACAGCGCCGTGTTTTAGTGTACTCCCCTTTCATACAAGTTTCATGAAATAAATTGCTTGGACGAAGATAGGTTATATTCGTCAATTTCCAAATCCAATGAAGCATGTAATCTAAGCTATTATAGATATACAATCTACTTCGATTAGCCGATCTAACAAATATTTTATCATAAAATTGGAATTACAGCTTAGCTGATTTCTGCGAGCATATTAGATCACGAAGTACCTGAGAAGGTGAAGGAAGCATTCCCATCATAAATATTTGTATTTCATCAATTTTATAAAATTATAGATTATATTAAAATAATTGAGACCAATTCAATCTATTTTCTAGTATCGTCCGCCCGAAAATCCTGAAACAACATTGCCATTACAAAACACCTAATGAAGATGCAATTAAAAACAAGTGGCTATGCAGTCACTTGTTTAATATAAAATTTTAAATATATAATAAAACATATGGATGTTATAAAATTCTGAATCATCAATAAAATATAATGCTCCGTGTTTACAACTGATTCAACGCACTGATCAAAGTGACGAATTGTAAATATATCCCAGTGATTCTGATTTTCACTTACCGTTGTCTTAGACAACTAATTTTTTAAAAATATTTTTAATTTTAGCTTTTATTAGGAGCTTTTCTTCAACTTGTTTTCTTATTAATTTTCCAAGAAGTTTGAACTTTGAAAAGCAACATGCTTAGGTTTATCACCCAAATAATATATTTATCGAAGTGGGTTGGCAACGGTAATTTCTGCAATGACGTTTATTTGTTTATATATATTTCATCCTTGTTTATTTTCTTGTTCCATCAAGATACTTATTGCGCAATTCAAAAATTGAAAAATTCAAGACAACCAGAAAAAAGGGAAAAGTTACCCATTTTGCGAAAAAACACAGCATTTCTTCAGAATAATTTAATTTTTCTACTTTTTTTATTCTTGTTGCATTTTAATTTTACAAAATCACGTTTTATATTCTCAGTTCCCTGAAAACGTTTCTCATTCATAAAGGTATTTTAAATTCTTACGTCCCTTGCAAAGAATTAAAACTGTTTTCAACTGAAGTCATCGTACCACATAATTTATAGCGAAATAGAACAAAATGTTCAGAATCAGCTGACTAGTTTCCCAAAACGAGCATTTCAAAAATTAACCCATAACCGGAATTGTAGAAGTGTAAAATCGAAGAAGAGAAGGAGGAGGATCATTTGAGGTACAATTTGGTTTGCAATACATTGAATTAAATCAAATAATTTCAATCAGTACATCCAAAATGACTCAATATTGACAAACTTTAATAATGAAATTAAGTATTTTTGGAATTTGATGTCCTGAAACATGTGTTGCTAATTGGAGAATTGGGTTTGTTTGCTTACATTTCCTTAGTTTTTGCTCATTCATTTCACTTAAGTATACATTTATAGTGATAAAGTTAAGCAAAAATGTTTCTAAAAAAACTATAAAACAAGATTAATAGAACTGACAAAAGAAAGTACTAAATCTAACCATCAATTTCTTTGAATTAAAACTTCCTAGTTAGAAATGTAAGATTCTGGATGTAAAATACCAAACGAAATTACTTTAATTTAACAAATTATACAGATATTTTCAAATATGACACATACTCTCTCTAAAGTTCTAAAATTTTTATTTCAAGGATGTTTTTAATTTATAAGGCAAATTAAGTATAAAAGGTTTTCTAAAATTGTTAAGTAATTTCTGCAATAAACACTACTCTTTGTAAAAGAGTTTGCACAACTCAAATAGGTAATGACTTTTTGCAGCTGAAATTGTACTTCCTAAAAACATAAGTTTTTTGTCAGAACAGACCAGTTTTTTTTTTCCAGCTCAGAATCCTTTTCTTGAATGTAAAGTTGCAGGGTATTCTAATTGTTCTTTAAAACATGAACTAAACAATTTCACCACCATTCCTAAAAATATCTGTATTGTTTCTTCCCAGAATTTATTCCTCCAACAGGAAACATGCCTCCTGAAAAACTGAGGTTTTTATTTCAAAATCCTAGAAAGTTTCTTTAAAGATGAAAGCTTTATTTTATGAAATTCATATACTAGAATAAAAAATATGATATTTTCTGGTTACATAAAGGGTATTTTAAACCTTGAAATAAAAACATAATTATATAAATATGTCGGAATGTGAGCATATAAAAAATGTACATTTTGATTTAGAATAAATTATTGATGTCGAACAAATCAAGCCTAATAAAGCTTTATGCTAGCAAGTCATTTTGCATTTCATGTTGAGATTTGTGATAAATATACCTCCAAAATCATCCTTCACAATTATTTATATGAGATTTTTATGTCAATTGACTGGTAAACTTTAAATTGAAAACCACTTCTGTTCTCCAGAAAATAAAAAGATTTTCTTGAATCTTGAAAACCGTGAATTTAAAACGTATCCAATTTCATCACCTTTGGTTATTTAAAATGCAAGAAAATTATCAATTCAAATTTCCAAATTGATTTTGAATCATGTTTGGGCACTAAAGGAAATAAAGCAAGACAACTAGTTCAGATGGCTAAAATGTTTTTATCACAAGACTTGATGAGATGTCATATCTGCTCATCCATTCTGTAAAGTTCCTATTCAATGATTTACTCAGAAACATGGGGTTTTTCCATGCTGTCATTACAGTGGACAGATATATCAAATGAGATTTTCAGAAGTTAAATTTTGTCAGTAAAATAGAAATAATGAATGAGCAGTTTTGCACTGTGCTATGCTTAACATCAAATATAGTTCCAATTGTGTTGCAATATCTCCTGGAAAACTTGAAAATACTTGTGGAATTATTATTTTTTTAAGTATTAATAAACTTGTGTTTTATATTTTTAATGTTTCATTATAATGCAGATTTTTTTTATCTTGAATTAATTGTACCATAGATACCTCCTGAATATGAAAAGGCTTATCCCGGTCACACTCTTGACAAAACATGACAGGTTTTTCTGTGCAGAAAACATGTTGGTATGTATGAGTTATGCAGACAAACTAGTGTCTCAGGACTGATGTTGGACCAATGTGTGACTTGCCTTAGTGCATCTCAGGAGAGATGGTTCTAAACGTGTTACTAATTATTAAATTAATAACAAATTATCCTCTTATTTATTTCATCTACCTTTTTCTTAGCTGAATGACTGAACCATCTGCTGATAATGATTTGGAACAAATCTTTCCCAAAGGATTCCTCCTGTTATTTTCTGATGCCAAGATTTCAAATCCTTATGAAGGCTTGGTGATTCTCTTGCACACTCTTATGTTAGAAGTTGAATACATTCCAAAGGTATATTTGCTAGTGACCTATTCAAATATCTATCTATATCTTTCCACATCTATCAAGGGAGCTGCATTAGCCCAGTTAAAAAGTAACGAATTAGCAACTGGAGGGTTGCAAGTTCAAAACTCGATCCAGATAAAGACCTTTCTGTACGTGTTGGTGCTTGTTAAATCTGCTGTGGCCTCATGTTAGAAGGGTATGGAAGTTTGGGGTGCTGCTCAGATGTTGACCTCATCATCTGACAATAGCTCAAAATGACAAGGTATGGTCCTTGATCTTTCCTTGTGTGATTGATCCTTGACTCGCCAATAGCCCCTTGTTTTGCTTCAGTGCGATGCTATTTTAAGTACTCACACATACATCAAGGAGCATTCATAAGACCCTCTGATTTCCAGTTTAACTGAATTCTGGAATTTATTAATGCAAGTGTGAAATTAATACAAATTTTGTATATTTTAGGAACTGTGCAGAAAATTGTCAACCAAGAACTATTCATTTTCAGAATAAAGAGCATCATTGTGGATACATCAATTCTGTCCTTTATGGCATCAATAATTAGTTATCCCTCGATATTTTGTGCTTCTTGGGAACAAGTATGGAGCGTGATGTAGTGAGAATCGAGAAAAACAATTTAAAGATTAAAGAGGCATAAATCATTTATTAGTGATTTGTTTTAGCTAAATACGGCAGAACTATGAGGGGATAAGGAATGTGTTACAGCCATTTAAAATGAAAATTTAGCAGTTGAATTTGTGATGAAAAGCTACTTTACAGAACATATGTAGTATTAAGTATTTTTCAAAGTGTTAATAATGATTTTATAGTTAATAATATAAACAACAATCCTTGGGTTCAGCTGAGGGTCTGAAATTTTCTGTGATTCTTGAAACTGATGTCCTGAATATAACATAGTGATATTGCCAAATACACACAACATATCAAGGCACCTTTAAATGGGAATTATCTTTTTTTTCAGGGGGAGGGAGGTTACATATTTATCTACTACGTATACTATAAAATAGTTTACCTATTTAAGTTGGAATTTTTCAATTCAAGTTTTGAAAAAGCTTTTTTTTAAGCCAAAATAATCTTTTGCCAATTTATTAATTTTCTCTATATTAAAGAAAAAGTTGTCGCAGCCGCAGGATTGGAAACTTGCTTTCGGTTTCCTGAGAAAGTAGGCATCAGAAAATTATGAAATTAACATGTTTGTTCAAAATTGTACAAAAAGATGGGAAAAGTTTATTTCCGATGCGTCTATCAGTTCAGATTGCATTAAGTATTGAAAAAAAAAGTGCAATTTCTTTTGCGAGTGAGCAAAACACATACAAATTTTCAATCTTCAGCTGTGAGTTTTTTTAGAGTACCTCTAAACGTAAATTTTTGCAGCTCGCCGAGTTTAAAAAAAAAAAATTTGGTTTATAGTAGTAGTATTTTTTTTTTTAATTTAAAAAATAATCAGGAAATGTTTTTTTTTTTTTTTTTTTTTACTGTTATAACTGTTTACTGTGTCTAATTTCAAAACATCATGTAAAACCTTAAAATGTACTCAGTCTTATCATACAAATATTTTTTTAATTGGTTAATAAATAAATTTGATACAATTAAAAGTTGGTCCCACAAATTTCGAAGTATTGAAAAAATTTCGTTATTTTTTGTTAAAACTATCCTAGCTATAGCTTAATACTATTAGTTTTTAAATTTGAAAACATCACTGAAAACCAAAGAATGCACTCTATCTTATGGTATAATTATTTTTTTAATTGGTTATTAAATAAATTTGATGCAATTAAAAGTTGGTCAGACAAATTTTGTATTTTTTAGATTGTAATTTCCAATACAAAACTAAAATTGTCATATCATTAGCTCGATACTATTAATTTTAAAATTTGAAAATACCATGTGAAAGCTTAGAATGCACTCTTTCTTATGTTATAATTATTTTTAAAATTGGTTCATAAATAAATTTGATGCGATGCAAAGTATAATTTTGGGATAGTGTACAAATTGTTCATCGCAGAGTTGAAACACGAAACAGCCTTGGTGAAACTGTCTGTGACATCATGACCCAGAAAGTCCAATGAGGAATATATGAATTAATAAGATAGTTTTGCTGTCACAGAGGATTGAAAACTCTGCGAAAGGAGTGTTTGTTTGTGAAGCAAACCAGATGGGATTGGGTAACAATCACCAGCGGTTGGCAAGCAGGGGGCGGAGCCACCTAGTGTAAAATATATTTTCTAAACTACAAGAGCAAGGACAGAAATAAATCTATATAAATAAGAATGGAGTGTTTGTTTGTACATTCAATATTTTCGACCCATTTCAAGTTTTCTATCCGTTTTGGACCCTTCTGATACCGAATCCGCCTTTTTCTCGTTTGGTGTCTGTCTGTCTGTCTGTATGTTGTGCCCTATACACGTCCACGCGGTTTAAGATATTTTCATGAAAATTTGCATACAGTGAGTACTTATCTTGATTTAGTGAGTGGCATTGGTTGCTAAAGTCTGTCTGTCCGTCTTTCTGTTCTATGCTCGATTTTGTGTTGGTGTGTTTGTGTAGACATCACGTGAATTGCATTCCAGATATTTCATTGCATTGTATTTTATTTTATACATTATCTATTAGTTTAGTGAATGCAATATTAAACATTTCTTTATTGTTATATTTAGTTGAGTTTCATGCTAAAACACATGAGTAAGTATACTTAAATCAACCATAATTTGGTAGTTTTGGAAAAATTGGAATGTCTATTGAATATTACGATTACTTCGATTGTTTTACCAATACTGCTGAAAAAGTAATTATTCTTCAGAAAATTATTATTTTTTTTATGGAATTTCATCTCTGATACTTCATTTATTTCGAGTCTTATTTTTATTATTTGCGCAATGAAAACGATTTCCGAATATTTGGGACAGACGATATTTTTCAATGAAACGAGAATGAACAAGATCGCGCGAGCAATGATATTTTTTCTGGTTCTTTCGCTCTGAATTAATTTCACAATTCTAAATTTTGTACACTTTTAGTTGTAAGTTGTGGCAACTGAGCGAGATCAAGAGATAAAATTGAATCTCAAATTAATATCTTTAGAACAATTTTTTGCGACATCTTTTATTTTGTTTTACTTCGCTGTTTCCTGTTTTAAATATTTATTATTTTAATAAATGTGTTTTCCTTCTCATCACACGCAACAGCACCACAAAGTATTAGACTTAAAAATGTTAGGTAAGTCAGTATAAATTTTCAGTAAATTTTAAGTGTAGTTATGCCATTATTGAAAGAATAATGCCGTTATATAAAGAATAATGCCGTTATTTAAAGAATAATGCCGTTATTTAGAGAATAATGCCGTTATTTAAAGAATAATGCCGTTATTTAAAGAATAATGCCGTTATTGAAAGAATAATAATGTTTATTAATCCAAACTGGAACTTTTTCCAACATTAAAAAATTCGTTGTAATAATGACAGGAGAAGATTGCAAAATTTCACAATGTCGCATACCGGAGGCAAGAGTGCCACAAGTAAAAAAAAATATTGTTTTGTTGACTATGAGTGCGAGAGCACTCGCCGTAAATCGTAATTTCAATGAATTGAGTTGAACATGAAAAGAACTTAAGAAAGGGAATTCCAAATCTTCCTATAAATCGTCTTTTATAGTAATTTTTATCGTCTTTAGTAGTAACCTTAGTATCACCTTTCGTCATTTTGTAGCTTTGTCATACAGCAATTGTGCGATGTATGTGAAATGTATTACATGAATGGATATGCATGTGTAGGATTTGTGTCCAAAGTAAGTTGTAGAAAATATAAAGATGGTGAAAGATGTTCAAATAAATTTTTATTCTACAAAAAACTTAAGTCATTATATATTTTGATTATCTCTTCAATCAAGAGTAAACCAATTCAAACCGAGTAAGGTCGGGTATTTTGCTAGTATGAACATAAAACTTGGCCACACTAGATGGAGAAAAAGTCTATTAACGCATTTGTCTACTTCCCAGTCCATCATTCTCAGCTGTTGCAAGAATAGCGGGACAGTGGAGAAAGTGGGCCCTGACAGTTATAAAAAGGGTTGAAGCTCCTCTAAAATCATAAAAAAAGCATCCTTATTTAATTCAGTGATTACTCTTCAGAAATTGTATAATGGTGTTTTGATCATTTTCTAGCAGTCATCTGATATTTATTTATTGTTTTAAGCCCGTTTATAAAAGGGTTCCATTTCTCATTTACTGGGCTTGTATAAAATAATTTAAAATTTTAGCGTTGCATTGCAAAGTTGGCATTTTTCCTTTTAACACAGCTTTTATAAGTCTTGGAATAGTCACTTTAAAACTGGTGTCTAGATAACAAACCAAATGTAGTGTCTAGGTCATATACTCTGAAACTAGTTTAGATGATACATTCTAAAACTAGTGTATATTTCTGAGAAATTTTAAATTAACATCCTAAATAAAGAGCTTGCAATTAAAAGGTAGCCGCCACATTTATATACCTTAACATCTTCATTTCCTTCATGAGGCCACAAAGCTTGCAGATGGGCAGTGACTGTAAAAAAATTAAGTGTTTCAAAACCTGCATGGATATTGTGAAGTGAACTGTGGTGGCTGTATTTTGAAGTGAACTGTGAAATGCAGCCTAATTAATTTTAACATGTATTAGCTTTGATTTATAATTAGAACCAAAATTTGTTTTTAGGATGTGGATGAAGCGGATGTTTATAAATCCATGCCTGAAAACTGGAAAGTTGAAGGTGCTTTCAATTTATTGTATCACCACAAAAGTATATCAGAAGTCTTCTGCCGTGTGACCTGTGTTCCTTTGTACTCCAATTTGGCCATTCATGCACTGCTGGAGGGTAACGAAAATGCAGATTGCAAGGTGTCCCTCATAGTGAAAGTGAATTCAAAAGAATGTTCTTTTGGTAAGTATTTCAAAAAATGTTATAGCTTTGATACAAAGACATTTTGGTGCATTTTTGGCATGCTTTTTATGTTGCCTAGTAAGATGTTCTTTGAAAAACATCACTTAGACATAGAAGAAAATAATTAAAATATCTCTCTATGTTAAAAAAAGTTATTGGCACTCAGGATTGAAAACTCGCTTTTTTCACTTATACTCAAATAGTTTCTTGGGAAAGTAGGCATCAGAAAATTACAAAATTAACATGGTTAGTTAAAAAATTTCCATGGACAAAGAAGGAGAAGGTTCATTTCCGATGCATCTGTTAGTTCAAGAGGCATTAAGTAAGAGGAAACAAAAGCGAAATTTCTTTTGTAAGTGAGCAAAACACATACAAATTTTCAGTCTTCAGCTGTGAGTTTTTTTTTTTTTTTTTTTTTTGAGTACCTCAAAACGTGAATTTTTGCAGCTCACCAAGTTTTAAAAATATTCAATTTGGTTTCGGGTAAAATTTTTTGAAGTTTGGAAAAAAAATCAGGTAATTTAATTACTTTTTGTTAAAACTGTCATCTATAGTTTATTACAATTAGTTTTTAAATTTGAAAACGTCACTGTAAACCTTAGAATGTACTCTTTCTTGTGGTAAAATTATTTTTAAAATTAGTTAATAAATAAATTCGACAACTAAATGCAACTAAAAGTTGGTCATACAAATTTCAGAATTTTTCGATCGTAATTCTGATACAAAACTAAAACTGTCGTATCTAAGTAATCGTAATTCTCAATATACATTCCATTTTTTTCCCAAAACTACCAAATTATGGTTGATTTTTAAGTATACTTACTCTGGTGTTTTAGAATAAACTTTTCTAAGTATGAAAAGTAAAGAAAAGTTTAATATTGCATTCACTAAACTAATGTATGATGTATAAAATGAAGCACTTTGTTAATCCAATATCTGAAATAAAATTCATGTGATTCATGTACAAACACAAAATCCAACAGAAAGACAGACTTTTGCAAACAAATTCAGTCACTAAATGAAGAAAAGTACAAACAGTATGCAAAGTCTTATGAAAATGTATTAAACCGTGTGGACGTGTATAGGGCACACTCAATACAGCCAGACAGGTGGACAAGTTAATTGATGATAAGATTATCTTATTTGGTGATAAGATAACTTTGATTGATACTTGAGGCTGCAATTCATTTCGCAAACTGAAACCAATATTATAGCAGACGGTGCGTGCCGTAGCATCACATTACAAACGCCTCAAAATAAATATAAAAAAGGTTTGATTTTGGCGGAAACACAGCCGTCATTCATAGGGGGGTAATTGCCCCCCACCCTTCTGAATGACGTTCAAATTGCATACCTGCCATGGAGGAAACTAGTCTGGACAAGTTGCAATGCAAGACGAAATTACGCAGTATGTACTAGGCAATTAATTTCAGCACAGTACATAATTTCAGCACTGTAGAAGCCGTAATTTTCAAAGACTCAAGGGCCCAAGGAAAAAAATTTAAGGACTTTTCAAATACTGTGGCAATTTTACAATGTACTGCCTCAGGTCATCCTCATTGGGGGCAAATGAAAATACCAAAAGAAATTGCCAACAAATTTTTTAAATCTTTTTTTTTTTTTTGCCTTTTTTCACGAAAAAAAAATACATGAGCACAAAAAAATTCAAATTTTTTTAACTGTGCACTAAAAATTGTTCTTGTCGAGGCAGAATTTAAGTACTTAAACACCTGAAAAAGAGACAAGAGAACAAAAAAGTGATGTGTTACAAGCCCTGCAGCTTTTAATTAATAAATGTTTTTTTTTTTAAATCTTTGATGATTTATTTTTAACTCCATATATCACTGGACACTTTGCTTCCCCAGTGGGTGATAGTTTTGATTTACGTTTGTCGGAATCAGTGATGCTTATATTTTATTTTGTATCATTTCTGCAATTTTATTGTTTCTTGCTTTTTTTATTAGCTTTAAGACTTTTTTAATTATTTGTTAGCATCTATGCAATTTTTCGCAACATTTTTATTTGATCAAAATGCCTCCACATCGAAAGAAGCCATCAATAAGTAGAAAAAATGCGAAAGATCAGTCCCAGAAAAAACAGATAGATCAGGAAAGCTGTACAAAAAAATGCATAGCAAACAGAACCGAAAATATGTCACAGTAATGGTGAGGCGACATGCCTGTGTCATGTTGGGTGGTGGTGAGACTGATTTCTTTAATACTTTTTTTTTTCTCCTTTTAAGCTACGGTTTCCTAAAGAGGTGGTGCTGTTAACTAGCGGCCGTATATAAAAGCGGTGGATGACATGACTAAAAAGTTGTCTGTAATAAACCAGATGGGGCATTGGTTTTCTAAAGAGCATTGAGTGTGAGCGGAACCTCAAATAATTTAGCCATCATTTTCATGACAGCTTCTATATTCGGTCATAGTGGTGACAAACAGTTGGGGTACATTTTTTCTCGTGTAGGAGTGAACATTTTTGAATAAAATTAGTTCAAACGTAATTTGGACCAGTGAAAATAACGAAATTTTGATTGATTTTTGTAAGAAATTATGAAATTTTATATACCAGGGGTTCCCAAACTTATCCAAGCCATCCACCCTTAGGGAATTAAAATTTTCTCACAGCTCTCGTAGCCGATCAACCTGTCTGGTGGTTAAGATATTACCCTCTAGATCGGAAGGTTCCTGGTACGAATCTGGGTCATTGCATGGATGTTTGTAAGCATATGGTGTAAAGGCATCTGGTGCACCTTAAATCTGTCATGGCCAAAAGTTCTCTTGTTTGGTTGGTGTGGAAGTTTGGAGAGTGCAGTGCCAGCTCAGGTGTTGCCTCGTCATCTGACCGTGGCTCAAAATGACGTGGTGTTGTCCTCAGGTCTTTCCCTTAGGGGGATGGATCCAGGACCGTTGTCAATAGCCCGTTGTGTTGCTCCAGTGCGACATTAATTTAAAATTACCATAGCACCCTCTTCATATAATATCTATGGGTGGTATATTATTTGCTTAGCAAAATGTATATTAAGTCTTTTGCTTCAAAAAAATTTCGATTAGAGATCATGAGTGCTTCGTGACACCCCTCATCTCTCCACGTGGTACCCCAGGGTGCTGCAGCACACACTTTGGGAACTCCTGTTATATACTGTGAAGAGCAGACTCTAAAAAGGTTTAATAAATATACAGGGTGGGGGTGTAAAGTCCATGACATATTTCAAAATTGAATATAAAATTAACCAATTGCCATGCAAGAGTGCAGTTTTCACAGACTTGCTTTACATAAAAGCATCAAATCTTTTATTTTGACATAAAAAATTAAAAACATAATTTAAGGCACAGATGGCACTGTACTTAAAAACAATATAAAAATTGTTCATAAATAATTACAATGCATATTGGAATTTATTAGAGCATTTTAACCTCTACAAACAACCATATTTCAATGTGGGCACCTTTCATGGCTCGAGCCAGAACTAACAGATACTCAATTTCAATCCATGTATTTGCAAACATGAACTGCGGAATAGTGTTAATTACTTGCATGGATTTGGTATCTTCAATTCTTCAAACAATTTAACTATATTTTTTGGCAAAAAAAAACCCAAAAAAACGATGCAATATAAAGGTATTTAGTGAAAACCGTACACTAATGTGACCATTGGTTGATTTATATTAAATTTTGAAATGTGTCGTGGACTTTTCGCCCACCCAGAATTACTATAAAACATTACATTGTTTGTGACTGTACTTACCTCACAAGTATACTTAACTCTTATCCTGGGCATATTGTTTTTTCGGGTCTATTATTTGGTTTTGAAGTTAAGTCATCTCTTATGTGATTCAGTACGTAATCAACCAATGCTGGAGTTAAGTGAAAGTAATGACTGAATTTTTGATCATTGCAGTGCAGATGGCAATTCACTAAAATTTGAAATGCACCTCTAGCACCTCTTTAAACATATCACTCTCCTCCAAACGATAACTTCCGTGTTCCAATGACTTCTCATCTTCCAGATATACCAATAATGCTATGCCTGCATCGCCCATTCTCCACCTTAGTCTGCCCGTCTGAGTTGACACCTCTGGTCACTGTTAAAACAGCTGCCTTGTTACGTCTGCTGCATCATGATTGCTAGATAACAGCACTGCTTTCTTAGGAAACTAGTTTAAGGGATAGAATGAGACAAGCGCATGTACTGTTGGGACCGATTCCTTACACTCTGAACTTGTGCAGCAAGCAAACCTGTATTTCATGTGTTGGTTTGCGAAGCTAAAATACATTTACACCTGACCCTCACCAAGATGCTTGCGAAAGGAGTGTTGGTTTGTGAAGCAAACCAAACCAAATGGGATTGCGAAGCAATCACCGGGGATTGGCGGGCGTCAGCCAGCTGGGGACAAAGCCTCCTAGTTAAGGAAAATAATTTTTTTAAATGGTAAAAAAAAATATTTTCCTTAACTAGGAGGCTCTGCCTCCAGCTCGCTGACGCCCGCCAATCCCCGGTGATTGACGCACTTGTCAGCAATAGATAATTCGTCTCGCTCACCAATTCCCATACATTCTAAGTCCCAAAGCACTTGAACATCTGGTACGATGCTTAAATTAGCAGACATCACACCCTCGCAGGATTTATGACCTTCCCCCTGAATCCTTGCAATGTAAGGCCAAAGATGGTTCGCATGCAACTGAATTTGTTTATTTCTTGGATCTCTGCATCAACGATTACATCCCAAAAAATATTTGCCCCAATTAAAAAATGGATACTTTGATCCTCACTCTTACAAATGTCAGATAAAATTATTCCTTGCCTTTTCAGATAATTCTGAACGATCGAGTTTGGAATTGCAATAGGTGCTACTGTAATAGTTTCTGAAAAAACGCCTCTATTTCTATACATTGTATAGAATTATTTCTGTTGGATAACTTTAATTTTGTAACATTATATACTTTCCCCACTGGTTTTACCAAGCCAAAGGAATAGACCGATAATCTCTTTTCAAATTATTGACAATTTTAAATTATCCTCTAAATTTTCGTCGTCTAAGAACGTTCCGAACCATTGTCCAATAAAATTCTTGTAAGTTTTGAACCTTTTTCTGAGCTAGCCATTACGTGAGATGTCGCTAATAAAATATTTGAACCGGTAACAGCCGAATTACATTGTGCAATAACTGAATTGGGTAATTCCTCCTCTATCGTTCATTTTCTCATTGGTATTGTTTTTATGTAGGCAATAGCTATGAGATGTACTCTTGCAAATGCTACACTGAATTTTAGCCTTGCAGGAACGTGCGAAACGGAACTTAGAGAAACAGCGTCTGTCCATTTTAAGTTATTTTTTCTTTCCTATAAAGTTTTATTTAAAAAAAAACTCATGCTCAGAACTATTAACACATAATTTCTCTTTGCACTAGCCGTATAATTAACAGTTGATGGAGACGTATATTGATTGTTATTAAATGTTCTATAAGTATCCGTTTTTCTATAATTACTTATATATTCGCTGCTTGAATTTTGATAATTTTCCGATTCAAACCGATATGAATACCTTCGTTTTCTGGATTGAATTTCCTTATCAAGAAAATCAAACATTGAATTCTAACACAAGATCTTTTGGTATTTGATCGAACAGTATAGGGCTTAACCATTTACCGAAAGTTTGTGTGTTTACCCCAACACTTCTAAATATCTTTCTTGTGTTTCGGCTTTATTGAATAATTTTCTTAAACCAGCTATGTCACTTTTCTTTTAACTGGATGAATTCTTAGTAACTCATTTAGATGAGCCTGAATTAGTGTATTTTTACTACCGAAAGAACTCTTTAATAATCCTAAAGCTGCATCATAATTTTCAGAAGTTAAATCAAATCTGCTTATGCAATTAGCTGCCATGCCCCCTAAATAAGACTTCAAATAATTAAATTTATCAACTTTTGTCAGATTCGTATTTGCATCAATGGCATTTTCAAATGGATTAAAGAATTCGAGCCAATAAGTTGGATCCCCATAATATGTTCTAATACTTAATTTTGGTAATTTAACCGTTTTTGTCTCTCATATTATGGTTACTAAACATTTGAGCTGTTGTTCCAGATGATTCAGGTACAACATCGGCTATATTAGTCTCAACTTTCGTCCTTCTATCAATTTGATTATTTATTCTCTGCTTCCATAGAATAATTTTTTCTGAATATTCTTCGGAAGATGTAACCTCCGACTTAATTGCATCAATTTTAGCTTTTATTTCTAAATTTAAACTTTTGAATGCATTTTCCTTCTCTACTTATTGTTCGCAAAATTCCTTTAATGCATTAATTGCATTCTCTTTATCATCTAAACTAGCTAATTCCTGAATCTTAGTGTCCATCTTATTTACTAATTTTGATGTTCCAGTACGAATCACTGTACGTTTCATTTTTAGTTTGTCAAGATCTGCCATACTTATTCTAAACAAATCTACACAAAGAATATACAAACAACTAAACATAGCTTCAGTAGTTAACTCAAACTTGACTATGCAATTACCAACACACTTCCAAAAACTCACAATGCTAATTTAACTAAAATCCTATGCAACATAACCTAACAGCACAATACATCCAATACAACATCTCCTATATACCATACAGCATAACTTCAAATACCAATACCTTCAATACCATACAAATACCAATTCTTCCCAGCAACAATAAATCTCAAACTATCAAATCTTCAACACATTCCAAAGAGAAAGAAATTACACCCACCTCACAACTAGACTTTTTCAACTCCCTACTTCAAACATCTGGAAACCCAAGTGAATAACTCAACATTAAACTCATGCAACATTGTCGGCAGTCTTCTTAGACATGCTAAAAACCTTTAATTATCACAGAACTAAATTGGTGAGAAATATTTAAGAATAAATATTTTTGGTCACAGGTTTACAGATCTCTGCAAAAAAACTAAACACTTAAGTTTTTGAAAATGTTCTATTTAATTTATTTGAAATTTTTGATGACCCAGTGGTCAGTGTACTAGCTTCTGAACTGAAATGTTCCTGGTTCAAATCCTGAAAAAGAAATGCCAAAGAAAATTTTTCAAACTGTTTTTAATAATGAATTTGTATAAATGTACAAAGAAAAATTTACATCCTTTTACAAGTTAATCATTGAGTACTTGGAAATATATATTTTAATTTTATGATAATACTTCATTAAATGCCTTAGCACATAAACATGACATCTTCCAAATATAAAATAAAAGATCAAATGGTAAATTTTTTAATTTATTTCCTTTTCAGATCCATCGAGTCTCTTACCCTATCTTAAGGAACTCTCAATTCTTTTTAAAGACAAGTTTTGTTTTCCTTTATTAGTTCTGCTACAAGAGAGTAAGTATTGTTTTACATGAACTTTTCTCAAAATTTTGAGGAATGCAATATTTATATTTTCTATTAAACCAGTAAATATTTTGAGAAAAATTCTTTATCTTCAAACAAATACTGTATTTATAAGCTAGAACTAAATGGAATTCTAATATTTTTGTAGGAATCTACATATCTCCCATCTATATGGTATTTAGGTATAAAGGTATCCCAAAATTCAGATTTTATGAATATCAAAAAAAATTTAAGTTTTCTTACTTTCAATTAAATAACTGACTAATCTTAATAACCTAACATTATACCTTTCTTTTTTCTTGTCATTGGTTATATTTTTAATTTAAAGCATTTTTCCCCTCTGTTCTAGCATGCAATAAATCTATTTATATAGAAATGTTGTTAATAAAGATAAACACAATTATAGCCAGGGTCCTGTGTGTTGAGGTGCTTGGTTTGAAACGAGTCTTCTTTTGAACAAGATGATAGATTGGAACATACACAAAACACTTCCACAGCTAACATCCATAGCATGGATTCTGGTTCCAAGTATATTGTTTGGTGCCAAAAGCAATATCCGTGATAACAAGTTCGATGGGGGACCATCCATGACGATTGACTTTCCTACTTGTGCATATGGCAGCCTTCTAACAAATTTTCATGCCTTTTCAAAAACAAATGGCATTTTATCATAACTATACTATTTATTTTATACTAAATATTTCCTTTTTGTTTTTGTCACTGGAAATATTGCATTTCTCAGAGATAAAACAAAAATTAAAAGAGAATACAGAAGTTTCTAAAAAAAAAAGCACAGCACCACCATCTGCACAATTTCAGAATTATTTGTTAAATTTTACCAATACTGTCTTTACTTGAGCAGGTTTCACACTCTTCCATCTCATGGCCCACATAAACTTATTTAAAAATTCTGTGACATCAAAAAATAATATTTTTACCAATTTGACTAAAAAAGTAGGCGTTTTTAATTTATTTACAAAAACTAGTATAATTACCTATCTCTTTTGCCCCTAAGTGGCTTTTAAAAAAATGTTATAAAAACTATATATTTTGCCATAAATATAATACTCAAATTACTTATATGGGTATTACTTGAAATTAGTGTGAAAATAACTTGCCACAAGTTTAAAACTAAGCCCTTGAAATAAATATTAGCACAATTCAAGCTATTTCACAGGCACAATAGTGCTATTCTAGCGATGTAGTTTAAAAATCACTGCTTTATTCTAATTATTAAATTTATCAATCTTCAGAAATTGTTAACAAATTATGTATAAATGTTTTCAGAGTACTCTTGATGCTTGTAAAAATTGTTATAAAATTATATTTATATTTCTAGGTGTAAATTACAAACCATCCTTTGGACTCAGTGGGTTGATTAACGATGTAAAGGTATTTTTGTTTTTAAACTTGTTTCTAGAATTTGAATACTTGCCATTTCTCTTCCATAGTTTCTTTTATTTTATAAAGTTTCTCGTATATTTTCAGACATGTCCAAATGAAGTTTATCTCTTTGAAAAACTTTCAATATTAAAATGAGCACTAGTTTAGAGAAAAACATTAGGAAATTAATGCAGCCAGTCTTTGTGACTGTTTCCTCTAGGCTTTTTGTTTAATATGTGTGGATAGGTGAAAACCCATATGCTATCCAGCGGAAAATTATGGCGAGTATTTTGCAGGTGCTGCTCCAAATCCCTTATACTCCAGGGAATGGGGGTGCAATTGATGGCCAAGCAAAGCCCAGACTTGCTCAATGGGAAATAGATCTGGGGATCTGTCTGACCATGAAGGGTTTTAACACCAAGGAGGCACTCCTGGGTGAGACAAGCCATGAGTGGATAGGCTTTATTGTTCTGGTAAATAGCCCATGGACATGGAAGAGGTTGTAAGATCCGATGGATGTATCCCTGTGATGTCAAACTACCTTGTGACACTACTAGAGGGGCTATCATAAGTGATGGCTCTTAAAACCTTTACACTTGGAGTTACAGAAGTGTCCTGCTCAACAGTAAACTGTTTTGCTTGACTCCATGCTACACTGTATAATAGCGAGTATCACTCACTGCCAGAGGGGCTTTACAACTTGATAATTCAGATCTTTATATAAATAATTCTACAATGAGTCCTTTAGATTAGATCTCTATTGTAAAAGGAAATGTTTGTGTGGTGTCAGCACTTAGACATGAAATTTGGCACACAGGTAGTCCTAAAGTTGACTGAATGCACCTCAAAGCCCTTATTTTAAAATTTGATCTAGAACATTTAAAAATTTTATTAGCTTATTTCTCCCACAAGTTTTTTTCCCAGCACCACTCTGCCGCGATGCACGATAGTTGTACAATAATATGTCACTGATCCAATAATTATTTCTTGCTTTTTTTTTCTTTCTCCATTTCAACATGCATTCTGTATTTAGTGTTGTTGATAAGTTTCAGGGTATTTTTAAATACTCACAATGATTCACAGCTTAGTTTCTCTGCTGGTAGGCAAACTTTTGGAAGTGAGGGACTGACTAATTTATTTTCGTTTATGTCAGTATTAGCAACTTCCAGTTGGATTTCCTAAAGGAATCAGGGTTGCTTAAATCAGAATTATTGTGTGAAAAGTGCACTACTTTGATGAACTTCTATTTAGTGGTTCCAGGCTCAACCCATTACGATAAAACTAATTACTTTCCGTTGAAAAAAAATTCTGTTAAAGCTTATTACATTTTGATTTCACGGACATTGTCATTCATTTATTTTGTTCGTCAGAATCAGTGATGTTTAGCGTTAACACTTTTTAAAAGCATAACTTACTTTTGAATTTGTATCATTTCTGCAATTTTGTGGATCAGTGAGATGCAAGGAATAAGGTGACATGCCTGTGTCATGTCGGGTGTGGGACTCATTCTTAAAGTTGTTTTTTCTGTTTAATGTTTTCAGTATCAGTAAGGACATTACAAGAATGCTGTGACGGCATTGGACAACTATCGCACATCGCAGCAGAGTGGTGCGAGTATTTTATGTACATCACACATTCTAAGTTTCATTCCTGTCAAACACTGGCTTCAGGGTGATTAAATTTTTTTTAACCAATAAAACTGCTTAATTATAGCCTTTGGTTATACCTCGTGTCTATAACACTCTGCACTCTTTTTAGTTTATTATACTAAAATTCCTACCTGTGGAAAGTGTTGTTTCTATGTCAGCTGTGAACAAAGATTTCCATGACCAAGCAAATTCTTCACATTTATGGAAATACTTGTTTTCTAGAGACTATGGCACAGGTTAGTGAAGTATTTGATATTGTTCCTCTGCAAACATTTTAAACTTTTTTCAAAAGCATTGTTGTAAATGGAACTATATAAACCTTTGGTCTTTCCCTCCTATATTTTCATGGAAAAATTACGAATGAAAATTTAAGTTAATTAAAGAATTCAGTAAACCACAATCCAATTCAAAATGTTTAAATGATAATCTTAAGCCTGTGATGTCAAATTGACCAACACAGGATAGATTTTATTAACAATTGATATTGAAGAAGAATTTTCCAGGGAGAAATTACATTTCATTCATTTCCAGAAATAGCCAAAAGCATGTGGATTATCATTAATCATAGTTACAGGGCTCCTAACAGGTTTTAAGGTCTAAAAAAGTGACTAATCAAGCAGAAAAAAGTGACAAACAATACTGCTAGTAGAAAAGAAAAAGATCCTCACCAGCCACCCCTATCTCTTCATTTTCTTTTTTTGGAAGGATATTTTTATTTTCTTCATTTAAAAAGTACATCATTTTAAAATATTAACATAAAAATAAAAAAATCGTAATTATGATTTTTAAATTAGTTTATTTTTGACACAGCTTGAAGAACTTTTTCCTTTTCTTTTTAAAAGATTCTCATTTTTTTTTTTTAAGTCAGAAATTAATTTTTTTTTCTTAGTAGAAGAATGTGCATTTTTTAAAGTGTCTTTGCTGACCAGCATCATCTGAGACTTTTGCCGCACCTTCGATCATTGCCTGAGCACAAGTGCTGCTTCCTTAAGATCTTTATTTTTTATCACCTTCTTGAGCCTATCATTGGCTTTTTTTAATAATTTTGAAGCACTGTCCAACGTCTCATCCCCTTACTTAACACATTTTAAGTTTTCGTTCTTCTTCTATCACCTTTTTTTCTTTGCCAGCTGCTTTAAATTTTTTTTCTCTGCTTCCGGTCTATCTCTTTCTTTCCTGTCCTCCTCTAATTTTTCTTGTGCCTTACGTTTTATATCTTCTACGTAGGCTTTATATACAACCCTTCCCATATCCATTAGCTTTGATGTGATCGGCACCAAATAAGGTTGATTGTCAAAATTTGCCAAGATACTTTTAACCATCATGAATGCATTGAGTGTGCGTTCTGACATTGATGCTCTGTCTCCAGTCAAAGGCTGTCCTGAGGCTGAGAAACCACGTTCAATGTTAGCACTACCATGAGAAAGTGACAGAGCAGCCTTCACTAGCTTTGACACAACTGGGTACTTAGAATCCACACCACTAATGTCTCACAGTCTGAAGAACTGGTTCCAGTAAACATCAAGAGGCTTCATTCTAGATCCTTCTTCCTCAAATTCTCTTTGGAGTAATTTCCACTCATCCAGTTGTATGTCTGTCAGGACATCCCATGGCATTTGCTATTGCAACTTCTAATACTTTTTGAACACTCAATGAACTGAAGGAGGACTTCTTCAAAAGATATTTAACACTGGCAATGCTTCTGAGCCCTTAGAAAAAATTCCTTTCCTTCTCATTCTGTAGCGCTCTAGAAATTTGATCTCCAATCACAATATCAGCCAGAGGCAACAGTTTCTGAGGACATATATCTTCCAATTCATCCATTTTCAAATCTCGAATACATTCCTTTTTGTAGATCTTAACCAAAATTGTTCTTATCAAAAATTCAAGTTGAGAATGAGCCGTGTTCCACTGCCTTTTTGGAAATTACGAAGGAAGGAAACTATTCTGCTGTGCCGTATTTAGAGTGTTGCTATTGGTTATTTAATGACAAGATTATCTTATTTGTTGTTAATTGAGGCTCCAATTCATTTCGCGAACCGAAACTAATATTACAGCAGCTGGCGCCAACCATAGCATATTACGAACGCCTAAAAAATGTATAAAAAAAGTTTGATTTTGACGGAAACACAGGCGTCATTCAGAAGGGGAAGAGTAAACGCCCCCTCCCCTTCGGAATGACGCTGGAATAGTGTACCTGCCATGGAGGAAACAAGTCTGGACAAGTTCCAAGGCAAGACGAAATTACAGAATATGTACTAGGTTGACATTTGACTCTTTTTAGAAGAAATATGAATTGTTTTAACTGCGCACCAAAAATTTTTCTTCTCCAAATAGAATTTAAGAACTCAAAACCCCTGAAAAGGTGACAAAATATAAAAAAAAGTGACAAGAGAACAAAAGGTGACATGTTAGGAGCCCTGTAATTATGGTTTTCAAGGTATTAGTTATAACTGAATACTTCATTGAAATATTGAATACACCTTAAATTGTATATAGCTTGAATTGCTGTAATTACATCCGGCAAATTTTTTGAATATTAAAATACCAAAATTTGGACAAAATGAATAAACCCATATAATTTTCAACATTTGATTTTTTACATAAATTTCATTTATAAAAAATAGGACTTTTGTTATTGTTAATGATATGAACTCATGTTACAAATACATATTAATAGATAAAAATATGTATTTTGTGGTTGATAGAGTGCATGACAAATGGATGGCTTGGCAACCTTGTTTCAGATAATAATTTGTTTTTAATGATGTTAAAAGAATAATTCATAAATAATAACTTGTGAATGATCACATTTATTTCTGCATTTTCACTGTAAGCTATAATCAGTGTACTTATTAGATTCATTTTGCAGATCATTTGGATAGTGGCAGTTCGTCTAGTGAAGAGGATTGGAAAGAAGTAGGTCAAAGATTTAGATTTTAAATTCAAGTATTGGTAATTTAAAATTAAATTTGAAACAGCTGTTGGATATTTTTAGTATTTACCAGTGATAAAGTGTTTGAGTAGTGTACTGCATAAAAAGTAACATATAATAACAGAATGAATTGCTCACATCCATATATTTTGCTGTCATCAGTTCTAAGTTAACCTCCCTCAGGGGTACATCTTTAGGTGTGTGATTGGGCTTCACAAACCCAAGGTACCCTAGTAATGTTTTTGTTTCCCATGGGTTTACTTTCTGGTAAAATAGGGTTCGTGACCCAAATGTTTACCAGATAAGCCCAAGCAATCTTTCTCCTTTCTTTTCACATTGGCAGAATGTCTTGTTTGGCACAACTTGGCCAAATATGGCCTTTGCACTGTGACGTCTTAGGGATGAAAGCGTCATCTATTACATAAGAATGTTCGCAATAGTCTTGATTAATATACGTTTATTTATAATATACTTAAGGATAACCTTATATAATACTTAAGGAAAAACCTTGACGGAATTTGGTAGGTGGCGTTTTACAGACTGTTGAGTCTACCGAAATGGTAAATTGTCCTTTTCGCAGAAACTCCGATTTGGATTATCTAACTCGGTTGAGTAAATGTTTTCTAGCTCGGGTGAGCTTCGACAAAAGTTCTCGCACGCGTGTACGAAGTCAGCAAACAGCAGCTCAGGGTCGAGCTTTTCTCCCGTCTAATAGACAAAATCCCAGTTTGGGCAATCAGTTCGATAGGTAGTGCAATGCAGCACAGTAGCAGCTCAGGCTTGAGCTTTTTTCGCGTCTGATATCCGGAATCCCAGTTTGGGCAATCCGTTCCGAGTCCAAGAACAGCTGTCGCAACTCGGCACGTCTCCAGAGACGGGGTATCGGCCAAAAAAAACCGAGAACGGTTTAACTTCAGCCGGATCAGTTTGATCCCTCGGTCTTCTCCTCTCTTCTTCCAAAAAAACCCTTCTCTCGACTCTGAAAGTTCCAGGGGGTTGTTGGCCCCCCTCTCTTTCATTCGACACACACTTGTCTCGCGATTGGCTGTTCAAAATCGGTTGATTTTTCTCTTTCGCCGGTAGCTTCATTAGCGGACCGAACAAAAAGCATCCGCGGGTTCTTGTGATGATGTGGAAGCGGCGGAAATGAACTACTGCCCCCTGTGTCTCGTCGGCATCGCGACAAAGAGCCTTCGTTCCATTTCGGCCGAAATTCAATCCCTCGAACCAACGCCAGCTCGTTAACTCTCGCGGTCTGAGTTCATACACGGCGTGACCTCTCAGCGTCTGGCTTGACCTCTTGCCAGTTTCTCCGCCGAATGCTTGTTTTTTTCTTCCCTCGCCACAGACTTCGTCACAGCACCATAAAATCCAAAGCCAATTAACTGTCTAAATTAACATTGTCGATTAAACTGCTTGGTGTGGCTATCCCAAAACAAACTCATTTAGAGAACTTTAACACGATATTGTATAAGCTCTACGATTCTATGAAACTGTCTTGGGTCATCAAATATGTTTGCAGTATTCTCCGATTTTGTTTTTTCTAAAGTTTCGTATGTTGATGTCTGAATTTTATCGCGTGAGTGTTCATGAGTATAAGGAACTATTTCATCAGTTTTGTCATTTGTCGACCATCATAAAGTGAAAATTTGAAAGCGTTTTTGTTTCAACAATTCTTAATTAGCTATGTCATTAGTATTAACTCCTAGCATTGGATTCTTATCTTTCTCTTCAAGATTGATCTTGGATTGCCACAGTAGCCCTATTGGGAGAGTAACGGAATAGCAATCAGAACGTTGCAAATTAGAAACTCAATCCTACCAAAGACTTGTGTATGCAAGGGCTGGTGCATGTTCAATGTTATGACTTCATGTTGGCATGATGTGGAAGTATGGAGAGTGGGGGTTGTCCTTGAATGTTTTCTTTGGGGATTGATCCCAGACTGTTGCCAATAGCCCATTGTGTAGCTCCAGTGCAACATTGATTAAATTTATACCTATCTAGAATCATTTCAACCAGTAGGATGGCTATTTTGTCTTTAAATGTGGTGTAGAATAAAAGCAATAGTACTCTTGGAATCTCATAATTCTCAGAGGATTAACAAAACAATTTTTTTATCGATTACCCTACATTTTGTATTTGAAATAAATTTGTATTTTGTGTGTTTAGAAGTACAAAACAGAATATTTGAAGAGGCAAAGGAGGTTCAGAGCTGCCCATCCTAGATTTATGCCATATTATATACCTGAAGTTTACCCTATACGATCTGATTTTGATACTAATGTCGATCTCAGGATAGGTAAGTTAGAATACATTTTCAAGGTTATGCACATAAGTTTGTAACGAATTAGTTGATTTGTTAATTTTTTATGCTGCCATAAATCTCAGATTTCCTTATTAGCTGGCCTAAATACTGCTGAAATTGCATCCCCATTGCCTGCAGAAGTAAACAAAGCTTTTTTGATTGCAAAAGAAAACTTACTGCAATTAATATTTCTGCATCTTTGTTGTCCTGACCTAATTATGTGTGTTTGTAAATCGGCACAAAAACCGAGCAATATGTCAAAGCCCACCAACTGCTTTAGATTCATAAACCTTAAAATTTAAGACTAATTTTGCTGCAATTTTTAAGAATTTATGCTATTTTTCAAGTGCTTTGTGGTAATCTGAAGCTTAGTGAATTTATACTTCGTACAACCTATGAAGATTTTACTCTATTTTTCAGTGTTTGTTTACTATTGCAGATATGGATCCAGCCCTCCAGCAAGCTTTTCCTTTGATGCGTAATCGCTTTCGTCCATTTTATTGGCTTTTCCCAGGTGGTGGCAATTCTTTCAACCCATGGTTTTACTAATTTTAGTTGGTTTGCAAAAAACTTGGAATGTCAAGGCATCTAAGAACTTTCAAAACAATATTTTTCATCTGCTTTTCAAGTTGGGTGTAGAACTTTATATATATTCACCACTAAAGTATTGTTCACTGCATATAATCATTTTAAGTTATTAAATGTTGTTTTTCAAACAAATACAGTTCCTTTTCTTGGAAAAGAAATGTTTTATTAAGTGAATTTAATATAAATTTCTGTTTAATATTAGAACATTTTTAATAAATTGTGGATTGCTCTCATTTAAATATTCTAAATTATAGAAAATTAAATTCCAAACTAAAATTTTTATAAACATGCAATATGTTTATATTATTGCTTTATATATAATTCCACAACTATTATGTCAAGAGCTCTGCAGATGATAGCAGCTCAATATTGTCTTTTAATGCATCAGGAGCAAACACTCCAACCTCTGTGATAATACCACCAGTGATTAAATTTGCTGGGGTAACATCAAATGCAGGATTCCAGCACTTTATTCCTAAAAAAATGCAAAATAAAGTATAAATTTCAAGATTTTTTAAAAACAAAAATTACATTTTTTAACCCTCCTGATGGAACTAGGTATATTGTAAGGAAAACTGACCAAATATCTCAATAGAAAACTGAGCAAATCTTGATCAGGAAAACATAAAAAACAGCAATGTCTTGATGACGAGATATCTCATTATTAGCAAAATTGGTCAGATCTTGATGGACAAGATATCACATAGAAACCACTAGTAGGGTTAAAAATTATACAGAATAAATACAGTGGACTCACATTTTTACAACTACTACGTTGATAACGAAAAGTATCCAATAGGAAATAATGATCATTTCCCCTCCGATTTACGAACCAAAATTTACACATTCTCAGTATCCTCACCTTTTCCTTTAGAAAGGAAAGGGTGAAATTTCTTCAGACTGGTTAGTGAACTTAATTTGTTTCTTGAACGATTTATATTTAAAGACAGTTAAAAACTTGAGAATATCAAAATTTTAATGAAACAAAGTCCCTCCATCTGGTTTCTAAAAATAGAAACGGGTAAAGGAACCAACAAACACTGGGGTGTTAGGGATAGGGTCATGAATGTATACAAGGTCAGGCTCATTGTTTATTCACTTTCTTATGATTACAAAGTTAACCTGTGTTGCAAATTTTTCCACTGTGTTTTAATCCGAAATTTGAAATCTTCAAGGGCTAGAAATTTTCAGATTTCAGACTACTATACATATTGGAATAAAAATTGATATGTTGTGAAAAATAAATAAAATTGAATTCTTCAGTAGAACCTGATTCACTTCCGTAGAAACTATTGAGAATGCATAGTAGTTGGCATCTCTGTATATGTAGGAAGGTCCAAGAATTTTAAAGAGATAATAGAACTAGGCAATATTTTTTTATTTTTCAATATGATTACCCTTTATTTCAGTACGTTTTCAGGATGCTTAGTTAACTTTTCTAACTATTAAAAGAATAATCAGGATATTTGTCTTTAAGTGGTCAGGTCTCTAAGACCACAGAAATGTTTTCATCACTTGTTTTAAATTTGAAAATTTAACAACTGCAATACTGAAGTTTGAACTTTTTTAAATATTGGACAAAAGCACTCTGCTGCACTAGCTTGAGCTTTGAAATTTAAACTGTAGTGCGACAAAATGGATGGTACGGCTGTACATTCCTGTTCTAACATGTTCAGGGTGGAACTGTTTGGACCTTACTACATATTTTGTTGTCATTACAAAAGCTCTAAAAGACCAATGGTAAAAACCAAGAATATCTATTCAACAAAGAAATCAATTTACAAACATTTTAACACAAGTGCATACTTGCCAACCTCCAAGACAAAGATTTGAGATTTTTGCGACACAAAAACCAATATCAGGGTGGCAACAAAATCCTCAAATAAAAGTACCCTAATTTATTTTGTTACATGCAACTGGCAAAAATTATTAAAATTTAAAATAATTAAAGGAGCCACATTAGCGACAATTTCAATAAATTGGGCTTTAAGAAGCAATTCAGAAAAAATATAGTAACCCTACTCTGTTACATGCATGGTAGCAGTTTGAACTCTGAAAAACCCAATTTAGCAATATTTGACACATAATGGCATCTAATATAAGCAATTAAAACTTTTATTGAGTACCTTAGAGATATATCTCTACATATTAACAAAAAGTTACTGCCACCGCAGGATTGAAAATTCGGTTTTTTTCGGTCACTCATTAGACGGTTTCCCGAGAAAGTACAGATCCAAAAATTACGAAATTAAAATGGTTTGTTCAAAATTGTACAGGGAACATGATGGAGAAGATGTTTTTTTCGATGCGGCTATTAGTTTAGGGTGCATTAAGTGTCAAAGTCGAAAACAAAATTTCTAACGCGAGTGAGCAATGCACTTACAAATTTTCAGCCATGAGTTTTATAGAGCACCTCTAACGTAAATTTCTGCACCTCGTCGAGTTTTTTTTAGAAATTCTAGAAATTTTTCTTATTTGTTAAAATTGTCATATCTATAGCTTATTACTATTAGTTTTTAAATTTGTAAACATCACAGTAAACCTTAGAATGTACTCTTTCTTATGGTACAATTAGTTTTGAATTTGGTATGAATACGATGAGATTAAAAGTTGACCATACAAAATTTCGGAATTTTTCATTATTTTTTGTTAAAACTGTCACATTTATAACTTAATAATTTTTTTTAATTTGAAAACATCACTGGAATCTTAGAATGTACTCTTATGGTATAATTATTTTTGAAATAGGTTAATAAATAAAGACGATGCAGTTAAAAGTTGACCACACAAATTTTGGAACTTTTAGATCGTAATTTCCGATACAAAACTAAAACTGTCCTATCTATAGCTTAAAACTATTCGTTTTAAAATTTGAAAATACCAAGTGAAAGCTAAGAATACACTCTTTCTTATGGTATAATTATTTTTCAAATTGGTTCATAAATAAATTTTGAAATATCTAATGCAATGAAAAGTATAATTTTGCAATAGCGTACAATTTTTCATTGCGGAGATGAAACGTTAGATCCTTCTAACTGGCCTTGGGGTGAAACTTGCTGTGACATCATGGCTTGGAAAGACGCTTGCAAAAGGAGCGTTGGTTTGCGAAGCAAACCAAATAGGATTGTGTAGTAATCACTGGGGGTAGGTGAGCAGGGGCAAAGCCCCCTAGTATTTTAAGTTTTTCTTAAAAAGTTCTAAAGAAAGCTTGGCTTTAAACTTTTAAATTTCGCATTACTTGAAGATTTTCTCCCAAAAGACACTTGTACTATTAATATCCGGAAGACTTCTAGAAAGGTCGGCAGGTATGCGACATCGTTACACCTCATGGGTTGCCATAACTTGGCATAAAATGAAAAATTTGGCACACTTTAAAAATTTCTCATAATGGAAAAAATAATCATTTTCTAGAAGACTGAAAGAGTGATTTTTTGCAAGAATTGGCAGATATACAAGAGTATTGTCTATATTTATAAAAAAAATAAATCCAAATAAGGTACCTTCAGCTGCAATTCTCACGGAATTTATCATTAGCATCTCTTCCTGTGGTCTCTCTTCGATCGGAATAGAATCTCCACCAGCTAGATTAAAATCAAAGGTGTTCCTTGGACAGGCCACATAAAATGGGATATTGTGATGCTTGGCACACACAGCTATTTGGTAAGTGCCAATCTTGTTTGCTGTGTCGCCGTTCCGCACAACTCGATCTGCACCAACAATCACTGCAGACACTTTTCCAGATCGCATGAGGGATGCCACCATGCTGTCGCATATCAGAGCAGCTGGAATGCGGTCGTGCACCAGTTCGTATGCAGTGAGTCGAGCGCCCTGATTGTATGGACGGGTTTCAGTGCAATAGGCCTGATGGAGGTGATCGTTTTCATGTAGCCAACGAATAACACCTATTGGAATACATTACGAAAAGCAATTTACTAAACTGACTGTATGCCCTCAAACTGCTGTATTACAATTTGAATAGATTTGGTATTGAAAACAATACATTTAAGTAAATGAACATTTTGTCAGCATTTGAGATAACTATCTAAGTATGCATGTGCCCAACAAAATACGCTGTTTTACTTTGATAAATATAGAAGTAAAACAATAGTTATACACACAAAAAAAATGTACAGTTGTACATTTTAACACAAAAATTAACATTGTACTGTAATTACTATACACTTTGATAGAGAACTGTCATATTTGTACATAAGCCCATTTATTTTCTTTGGTTGGAGTTAAGATGAATCAAATCTAATCTTCAAACTTGACTGAAAATGAATCTTCATGAAAATGAATTTAGATCTAAGTTGCTTAACTTATAGAAACAAATTATCTAATCAATAATTTTTTTTTTTTTTGAATTGGTATGATTCTAATGTACTTTGAACTCCTTTTGTAATTATGAAAAACAAATGACCAGTTATTGAATAAAACAAAGTTGTTCTTACCTAAAGCAGTCCCATATCCTGCTGTTGCTAAACTACCAGTATTGCAATGTGTAAGGATAACAATGGGTTTTTTCCCGCAGTGGTCTAAAATGTGTTGACCTCCAAAAGCACCAATACTTTTATTGTTTCGAATATCACTACCAAGGAGTTTTTCTGTTTCTTCTATCAATCTATAAAATTTAAGAAGTATTCATATTAATTTTTTAACAAACATAAAAGTTGGCTATAAGCATTTTTGAGTTTCCACAAAACATTTAAACAAATTTAAGCCACTCACAATCACAAACCATAAAAGAAAAATGATATGATAAATTAGCAATAAAGATTCCATTTAAACTGACAATCATTTAGTCATATAATCACAAAAAATAAAAACAAGATATGAAATATAAATTTTCATAACTTTTTTAAATATATGGAGTAATACAATTTTTAAGTTAAATGTCAAACTTTCCTGGAAGGTGGGTAAGTGATAAGGGTTTTATGGTGCAAGGTGCAAAACCAAACAAGTTGCACTAAGTCAAACTTTCCTGACTGATGCAAAATGCATACACGGTAAAGAAATTTCATAAAATTAAGGAATTTAAAGAATAACATTTTGTGAAAAGAAGTTCATTAGTTAAAATTGGACATTTAAATCCAAGATAAATGTCTTAATTTCATTAAAATTTAATGTTTTTATTCACTTGCATCACACAAAATTGATATTGAATCTATTAAAAATGCAACAATTATTAGAATTCAAATATCTGCTGAATGAGAATTATTTATAGAACAAGGGTGTCAACTCATGACACCATAAAAAGTTATTGATTCGACTTCAGGATTTGGGCCTGGATAAAATGAATTGTAATACATTCAATTGACATTTTTCATTAACTTATTATCAGTGACTTGAAAATTTGCTAAGTATTTTGATTAACCAATTACTAATTTTCCAGATTTTTTTATAGTTCTTATCCTAACCTCTTAAAAATATCTCAAACAGGCAAATAGATAATTTCAGGACAGACAATAGGCATACATTTTACCTGTCTTTCATAACATTAACTGAATAATCTTCGCTCTGTAAATATTGATTCGATAATTCCGTTATCAGTTTGACAATTTGGCAAAGATTGATTGCAGTAGGACGAGAAGTGGCCAAGTATTCTAAACTTTCAGATACGTATTTGTGTAGATCTTCTTTTGAAGAAAAACTTTTCTGTGTTAGTTCCACAGCCAAGCTCAAAGCTGCCACTATTGAAATAGCTGGAGCACCTCTAACCTGTACAAGAGGGAACAAGAAATTAGAGAAAAATCTTACTCTGTACTTTACTAGAATGTGTAACTATGCAGTGATTTCAAGAAATCAGTGATTAAGGGAACAGAAAAGTTTTACTTGTACATTGTAAATGGTTTATATAAAATACTCCCTCTATCCCAATTCATATTTAATGCTTCAATTATCATGTCACATATTTTAATACTTCAATTTTTTCAGGGAATTCAATCCTACCTCAAAAGTTTTATTTTTCTTACATAACATGAAGATAGTGTTTTGTTTCCAATATAGCTCCACGATTACAATTTATTTTTGAAGGCGATTTTCACATCTTGGTTTTCTAGCCATACTGATCTTGACAGGTGAACTGTTACTTTTTCATTGTTATGCAATGGGAAAAAAAATAGATTAAAATGTATTGATAAATTTGAGTACATTTTTTAGTTTTTTACTTTCTAGTCTCCTAAAATAAGCTTCTTTTTTTCCAAACTAGCACTTTTTAGTTTATTTTTTAATTTTTACTAGCTTTTGTTTTGAATAAGGGACATTTTTAGATTACCATGCTCTGTTACCAAATGTTGTACAGTTCACTTCAAAATGGAAGAAAACCTATTAATTTTTTCTTTAAAAAATGTGCAAATGTGACACTTATCATGGGACAGAGGAAGTATTTATTGTTTATACTATCCATAGAGTACTATAAAAACATACTCCTTAACAATTATATTGATTTCATTATTTTGTAAAACACTTTCTTTAAATGTGATCAAATAGGGTAGATTGACAATTAGGATTAAATTACCTATCATTCTCAAGACGAAAAAATTATCCAGTCTCAAGACAAAGTTTAGTTTTTGTTTTCTTAATTTGGGAAGACTATAAGACTTGTATTAAGCACATTCCATATTAGTAGTGCACACAATGAAAACAAATTTAATGTGTAATATTTTAATACATTTTTAGACAAGGTTTTGGCAGAACTTGCAAGGATATGAGCAATACAACTTTTATAGTAAAATTTTTTGATTAAACAAATTTATTTGAAACATGATCTACTAAAATTATTAGAACTATATTTATAGCATACTTCTAAAAAGTGAATGAACATGTAGAAAATGTTCTACAGTAAGTGAAAATCTTAGTATTTGTCAAGGTAATTCTGTCAAAAGAAATTAAGCAACTGACATACATTAATATTTACTGCCTTTTGTCTTCATGAATAAATAATAATAGTGCATAGGTACTGTGCAAAAATTAGCATGTGACAAAATATGTGTTTATTGGGCAAATTATGAATGTCTCAGGATCTTAAAAAAACATGTTCCATGTGACAATAAAGAACTAATCTTGGAAATAAAACAGCTTGCTCTTAGTACTGCTATTTTAGAAGGATTTTTTAAACTACAACTGAGGTAAAAGAACATGAATACAAAGTAATTAAAGAATCAGTATTTTTGTTTTGATAATGGTGTTACTCAACGATATTCTTGTATGAAACCAATTTTTAAAGAATAATGTGCAAACTATACAGATGAATAAAATTACAATTAAATAAATTCTTTATCCACAAGAATTTGATGAATCATTGTGAGGGCCCAGATTTTGACCTAAAAATACCAATGAAACAAAAACCTAAAAATTTTAGACTTTCCTTCAATTAGCAAAAAACTTTCTTTTTTGGATAAAAGGTCTGAAAATAAAATGTTTTCTCGTGCATAGGCATTAAAAGTAGTATTTTATAAGACATTAAAAATAGCATTTCTTACAAGGGTATTAAAAATCATATTTCTTACCAGGGCATTAAAAATGCCTACGTTGAATTCCCATATTTGGATAGGTACTCTTTACACATAACCCAACCAAAAATTTGAAACCCTCAGTTCAAAAGAAAATTAACTCTAATTTTCCAGAAATAACCCAAAACCATAAAAATCTCAAAAATTATCTATTAAAACAAAATATCTAGTACTGAGATTTCAAATGGAATTTGTTTGTGGACAAAGTCAATCGAGTGCTAACAAAAAAATTACATCAAAATCCTTATCCTGTCATCACATTACTTTTGATATAACCTACTTTCATAGATTTTATTGTCTCCCATCCTTCTTTGACAGTTGTTACACTCTCATAGCATGTTTTATGAGGTAAAAGTAGCTGATCTAGAACTTCCAATGATCCTCGTTTGTAAACAATAGCCTCCAACATAGTGAACAGTAATCTTCAATGTCTGAAAATCAATTGTCGAATACATAGTATGAAATACTACAATCAAAAGTGAAAACACAAATATTCAGAACAGTTTAAATGCAAGTTTTTTCAAATTAATTTAAATATTATACTTATAAAATAATAAATTTAAAAGTATATTTTTTTCTTTCATGCTTAAAATTGTGAATTAGTAGGACTAAAATCAGAAAAATCATTCTGCAGCTCTGGTAGACTAGTAAAGACAAAATCAAAGAGGAATACATTTCTAGAAAAACGGTACGATTGCAGTGATTATGTATTGTAATCTGCTATCATTTGGAACCAGAATTTGCACTTGAGATGTTAGTCCTGGATTGTTCACATTTTAATATGCCTTCAATTAAACAAAAACTAATACAATCCTTGTGCCTCTAACGCCAACACGTCAAAGCAGGACTTTTATGAAACTATCGACAATACTAGATGGTACTTACTTATATTATACAATACTTATATTTAATATAATTTTTAATTAATTTCTCCCTTTTACACTTCTTGCAATCAGTTTGATCTAATTTTAATCAAATGTGTCAATAAACATAGTGTTTGCCAGAGTTTTACCGACTTCACTGTCAATACCTGAAGGATCAATAGACTTGAAAGTATTTGTTATGTAGAGAAAGCGAGTTCTATGTTAAATCTAATGGTTGGTTAGGGTTTTATGGCACAAGACAAATCTGATGGTCCTGATTAACTAGCTTAAAGTAATGGTTGAAAGAATGAATTTCCTAAACAGTATTAACCTAAACTAGGTGCTGTTTGTCAACCATGACACCTGCTCTTACCAGTTGATATAGGTTGATAGAAAAGGGCTAATTTATATTGATTAAGGTTAGGTGTCTCAATTTTATTTTGCTTCTGGCAAAACTCAGTTGCGGGAACAGGTGACTTGCAGAAGATATCGGTAACCAAGTAAAATTCTAAACAAATATGCTTCTTATTCATCATTAAGTGTGCCAACATGACAAACTTTAAAGTAATTCTTTGATCCCCTATAGAAAAAAGGGCAAGACAAGCAGACTTGGTGATGGTAGTTCTTGTGGACAGACACTCGCTGGCTCAAAATTGCAAGTAATTCTTTATTTGTAAGGGAACACATACTATAGAAAAAAGTGTAAAATTGGAACAAAATTGCAACAAAGGAAATAAAATCCAACTATTCATTGAGAATACAACTGAGGGCAACACAAAACATGTAAAATTGTGTATTGTTTAGGAACCATGATTGCATTTAGACTAGCTAAAAAATCTGGGCTGTTGCAAATGCAAATATTGCATCAATTCTAGAAACATGGGAAAGTTCAAGGAAAGTACCTCAATATTTTTTGAGATTTGACGATATTTATAATTATGATTACATTGCAAAGTTGAATGCAAACTCTTCAAACATTAAATTTCGGTTTATGGTATAATGGAAGTACTCTCTGACCTTATATTTAATCCCATTTATATTTAAAAAATACATTAATAAATATAAGGTTTGTAACACAAACGCTTTGGACAGAATTTGAAATTTATTCAGTAGCGATTGGTAAATTATGAGTGATACAAAAATCGTTTGCGGTGTATTCCCACTTCTTAATTCCCTTCCAAAACTTGCAGTTGTTACAAACCTGTTCAACGCCTTCAGGCAATTAAACATACTTTGCTGACGGACTTTCAATGAAAAAAATTAATTTTCGAGATAAAAAAAAAAGTAAAACTTAAGGGAAGGAAACAGAAACCATCTTAAAAATATGGAATTCACGCGGGAAAGGTATATAAGCATATGACGTCAATCATGGTTCACAACTGGCGACGCTATCGCCAATTTAACGACAATTAAGTTTGAGCAAAGCTCTAAAAGCCATTAATTCAAACTTTGAAATTTTTTAATGCAGCAAATTGAAAGCGAAGAATCGATTGGTAACCTGGAAAACAAAAGTACAAAACCAAGAAAGCATAAAAATTTGGCCTATTAAGTCTAAACACGTAATTACTGTTTTGTTGTTGTTTACCATACCAATACACACAAATACTCACATTATACTAGAATTTACGAAGACATTAAATTGATCCGCGTTATAATATTCTGGACAGAGAGTGAGATCTTAAGGATCTAGTATTTCTCTTCAAGAAGTAATCCGCCAGGAAAGATTTTATTTACACAGCCGAATATCCAGATATCTTTCCAAGGTTCATTGATAGGAATTGAACCTATACCTCCAACAGTGCGCGGACCGTACCAACACCTCCTATAGATAAGGAGATCTCTATAGGTGTTGCTGGGGTCGGTATGGGATAATTAAACCATCAAAAGTTTATAACACGTTTATGATTTCAAGAAATAAAAGGAAAAGGTAATTTTAATTTACATCGTACTAGAGCAAGACAACGGGCTATTGACGACGGTCCGGGATCAATACGTTAAGAGAAAAATCCGATCGCAAAACGCAAAATAGAAGACAAAGGCGTCACTTACCAACCAAATGAGTGTTTTCTTTGAGTAAAAGGCAAGAATTTAGATCGCAAACAGAAAAATTATTGTATAATTTATCAGCGTTTAAGGGATTAAATACGCGCATGAGATTTGTTGACTTGTGATAATGTTCGTGGTAAAGCTATAAATCCATTAATCTCTTGAAGTTATATTTATATCGCACTGAAAAAAGGAAATGGGCGATTGGCGACGGTCCCGGCATAAATGAAGGAAAATATCCGAGTGTACCTCGTAATTTTGAACCAAGGTCATATGAGCCATAAATTTCTGGATTAAATTATGTTTGTTTTGTATCAGATTCAAAAAGAACTGTGCTTAGATAAGAATTCCTGAAAAGCGTGTACCTTTTTCTTTTCGGATAGACTTGTGTCTTTTAAACAAAGAAACTGACAGATCAGAACATCCAAGCAAATAAAAGGGAATGGTGTCAGTGCAGTGCACCGAGTAAAACTTTATGCTCACAATGCAACACCCTTTATTTTTGAACCACAATCAAATGACAACCAAATTTTACGGAAATTAAAGAAAAGAAAATTTAACTGCATTTGAGTTGTTCGGACAAAGTTGATCGATTCAATTTTGAATGAGAAATAATTACTAGGAAGATTTTTGCTGTACTTTCCAGAAATTGGTAGGTGGTTGAATTAATGTTCCGTTGGAACACAACAGACTTTTGACAACAGTCCTGAATCAATCTCGAAGGGACAGATCCGACACCTCGTAATTTGAACCAATGTCAGACAAGAACAATACCTCAGCTGGCACCCCATTCTCCCAACTTCTACTCCATGCAAATGAGAGGATATTAGAGGCAGTGGAAGATTTAACATGCACCAGCTTGCAAGAATAGGACAGTCTTTGGTTTCACATATTTTCAAACTCACAACCCTCCGCCTGTTAATCTACTGCCCTTCTAACTAGGCAACAGTGGCCCACTTTCACTAATAATTTATCAAGGTCAAAGTAAAATACACCGAAAGTACAATGTGGGGTAATTATTCATAAGTTTTCAATAAATCTGAAAATTCCAAAAACTTAAATAATAAGACCTTTAATATGAACATAATCCATATTTATTTTGATTGAAATCTTTATTTATGAAAATTATGAACTGTTTTATGCCCTATAAGGCAATTTCCATACATCTCATAATTTTATTTTGATATACATGAACATTAAAAATGTAATTTTTTTTTTAAATTTAAATTCTTGAAAAATATGAAAAAATGTATTAACCTTCCTGGTGGTTGTCTTGACGAGGTATCTTGTCATGCAAATCTGGATGGATGAGATATGTCATTATCAAAACATTGGCAATGCTTTGATGACGATATACCTCATCATTTGCAATGTTCAGATCTTGATGGACGAAATATCTCATCGAAACTACTTGGAGGATTAAAGAAAAACATAAAATTACATTACTAAATTAAATAAAGACCTAAGGGCTTAAATTAAAATTACCATATACTTTAATTATGCAAATATATTTGTCAAGATTTGTAACAGTTCCGATTTTGGTTCCTCGAAAATACAATTGACTGATTGATTAGACCCATTTAAAGTTTGATCCAAATTACATCCGACAGCAATTAGATCTATTTTTGAAAATAGCATGTATAAAACGAGTGCTCGTATATAAAACAAAACACAGAACTAAATTAAGCATGTTAAGATCTTTTAAACAAGAGAAATAAGAATGCTTTATTAAAGCATTATGAAGATACAAAAGAATTTAAAAGTATTTGCAGAAATTGCATTATTGTTGGTGATTGGAATAAGGAAATTCTAGTAAAATTTACAAGACAATAAGGATTTTGGCACCAACTCATAGTAATGTTTTATTTAAAGTAATGTGAACTGCATTTTATTTACTATTACACAAAAATGTATTTTACTCAAGTTCATCAAAATAATTCGAATGTTTAAATAAACAATGTCACTGAATGTTTATATTTTCCCCCTTTTCAAGCTATTTTCATTTACAGAAATGTTTTTTTTTTTATCGTTCCTAGGGAACAGATATTAAGTTCATGTCCATAAAAGAAACAAGTCATAAGAGTGAAATGCAATTGTTTTAATTCCATGATCAGAACACTTAGTCGACATAAATAATGATTGATGAGACTGATTTTACACAAATTATGTTTTAAATACGAGACAGCTGATGTAAAAGACTTGATGGCAGCATTGCTTCCACTTTTTCCAACATGTAGCCCAGGGGCAAGGATAACCAACTAATAGCCTGAAAAGGAAAAAAACTTTAGTCTCATGACATATTTTTAGAAAATTATTATATTTTCAGCTCATAAAAGAAACACACTGTCAACATTTAGGATAAATTCGTTTTTTAGTTTTTTGAGACCAGACTGATGATTTTTAGACTGGCAAAGTCCAAGTAATTTTTTCTTCACATAAAGGTTAGATTTCGTCTTGAGAAACACTTAATGAGTTTAGCATAGTGAATAGATTTTCCCCATGCACGTTTCCTCAGAACTATTCTTATTGACTTGTAAACCGACTTGTACACGACGACCGTAGTGTAACTTTTAGTAAGTGTTTCAAAGACTTCAAAAAGGGTTGAATGTAGAATGTCAAAAAAGAAAATGGATTGATATTCTTATGTCGATTTGTAGAAGCAAATTAATGCTTCAAATTACAGATTAAAAAATTTAATAAAAAGTTATACAAGTTTAAAGTAAGACTTTTGCAATGGTTACATATTTAGATTAAACATTTTGGGCTAAACACAATGACTGTAATTTATTACATGTCATGTATCGATTTTATGTTTGAACACAAAGAATGAGTCAAAAAATTGTAATATTGGTTTCAAATATAATGCTATCGTGCATTATTTTCAATACAGCTCCACCAATAATATTCAACAAAGTTTTTTGAATTTTATTTTGAAATTTATTTATTGAAAGTTTTTTGAAGCATTAGTATCAAATGTATTCAAAACAATAAAAGTTTATTATATAAATATGTTATAGACCCATTTATGTAATAAACTTTAAAAATCAAAGCATACCCAATAAAAATTGAGCTCCTTAGACACTGCATTTTAAAATGCTTTAAGTCCCTCGGGCTTACAGCACATAGAAAAATCGCTAAACATCTAAAAAATGGAAATATATAATGCACTTACTGTTAAAAATATGTGAATACTTATCAATGTGTTAGTCAGAAGTAACAAATACTGATGAAGTATCCACATAATTTCGTTGAAAATAAATTTTATCAGTTAAATTGAGAGAAGAGATTGCTGGTTGAGAAAGAGCAAGTCTCAAACTGAAATTTTTGTAGGTCAAAAATAAATACTTAAAATATGCTACAAGTTTTGCACAAATTAAAAAAAAAAATCTATTACTAGGTATCTCAAATAGAAACTCTTTCATATTTGTAGTCGTATTCTTTTCGTTCAATGTTAAAGATAAAAGTTTCAGACATAAGTAATATATTTTCACTAGATCTTACACTTATTTGATCAAATGCAAGTAATTAAAAAAAATTAAAATGACAAATTAAAAAATTAAGCAACAAAGCATTTTACATCAATTTGAAAGTAGATGTTTTAGCAACATTTGATTCAAAGGTAAGAGCAATTACTTTCAAACTAATCTCACCTGATTATGCTATTTCATTAACACAAATTATTAGGAAAATTTCTAGGTATTTAGAATGTTTGCTGACATAAATGAAAAATTATGAAACCCATCAATTGTTGTCATATTCGTGGCAATGATTTATTTCATAAAATAGTTCCAAGCTGTAGTTCTTATTCAATTCTGTGTGTAATGCTGTATGAACTACACACTCCACAATTTTGTTTAGGATTAATCCCTTAATGCATTTGCCAGTGTCTGGCATGGGCAGACATTACCGGTAAATTTGTACATGCCTGTGTGATCTCGAGTTATTTTATTTCTAATGCCCGTCTGAGATCCGTTCTAGTAAAAATAGATAGGCTAGATTATAATTAAACTTATTTACCATAGATGGCACCACTATGCAGCACTTTTCTTGTGTGAACCATGAGGTGCATTTTGATTTTTAGCTCGTAAGTTTGTTAGGAATTCTTTGTTATAAAGCAGTTAACCACAAATTAACTTTCTTGTTTAGAAAAAGTTATATGATAATGAGCGACTGACGATTTTGAATATGCCAATTGATCAGAAAGATTCAGCGATGGTTTATCATACGAAAATGAATTTTTAGCCATTCTTATGCTTGTAAGTATGACAATTTTATTTAATTTTATTTTAATTCTTAATGAACATTCTGGAGTCAAAAATCTAGTATACAAGCAGGGATGGGAAGGACATAGAGGGTTGACAGTACACAGTAATTGCTTAGGAAAACTAACAGGGTCTAAATTGCAGGAGACAAACAATACAAAGGGAAAGTGCAATGTAAGGGAGAAAAACAATACCAAGACAAATAATACAAGGGGAAAGTGCAATATAAGGGTAAAAAATATGCTAAAAGTATTTTATTGTAATGCTCGCAGTGTGAGAAATAAAATGGATGAGCTCAAGGGAATTGCACAAGCAGAGGATATAGATATCATTGGGATTACTGAAAGTTGGGCAAGCAGTGAAGATGCACAAATTTTAGAATTAAGTGGATTCACAATGTTTAGGGAGGACAGGGTGAATAGGAAAGGGGGTGGGGTTTTGATTTATGTGAGAGAATTCTTAAACTGTACAGAAATAAAGTTAAATAGTAAAACTGAGGGGATAGAATCAGTCTGGGTGAAACTGAATACAGACAAAGGCAAAGGACTAATTCTGGGCAATATATATAGACATCCTGTTTGTAGTGAAGAGCAGGAAAAGGGCATGTGCAATCTGATAAACGAAGCATGTCAAAAAGGAGAATTAATTTTAATGGGGGACTATAACTATCCAAATATTGACTGGACAAACAATCTAGCTACAAATGGGAAACGGGCAGAATTTTTGGAAGTGATACAGGATTGTTTTTTGTACCAGATGGTGTATGAGGATACTAGGGACAATGCCATATTGGATTTGATTTTCAGCAATGATGAGGATAGGGTGCAGGATTTGGTTATAGGTGAGCCACTGGGAGAAAGTGATCATAGAAGTATCAGATTAAGTATAAATTTTCAGTCAGCATACACAATCAATAGTAGGATAATTCCAAATTTCAGAAAGGTAAATTTTCATAAGATAAGGGAAGAGTTAAAGGAAACATTCAGAGGGGATTATTAGCACCGCATCATTCTGAACAATGGGAGGAATTCAAGAATAAGTTAGACAGGGTGTTAAAAAAACACGTAACGTTCAGGAAAAAAGGAAAATCTAGAAAATTGCTCCCTATGTGGTTTTCAGGGGAAACACACAAAGTTTTAAAATTAAAACAAAGAACATACAGGGTATATAAAAGCACTGGTAACGACAGGGACAAGGAGGCATATCAGAAAGCCAGAAAGGAGTTTAAAACTATTAGTCGGAAGCAAAAGGTGTCCTTGGAGGAAAAATTAGCAAGGGAAATAAATATAAACCCAAAAGAATTTTTTGCATATGCAAGTGGTAAAAATAAATTTAGTACTACACTGGGCCCGTTGGAGGGGAAGGGAGGTGAATTAATTCAAGACGAGGTGGGAATGGCAAACGTGTTAAATGACTTTTTTTTGGGGGTTTTCAATGGTAACTATAATTTAAAAAAGGATCCCAAGGATGGAGCCTTTGCAGGGGGTATAATTAAAGAATGCAAATTCACCAGGGAAGAAATAGTACATCAGTTGAAAAGAATTAAGCCATCTAAAGTACCAGGGCCAGACAATATTTATCTGAGAGTACTAGTGGAATGCGCGGAAGAACTGGGGGAAGTAATTCACATCATATTTAATTCAACATATAGCACAGGTTGGGTACCAATGGATTGGAAGTTGGCCAACATAACTCCAATTTTCAAAAAGGGAATACAAAGTGATCCGGGCAACTATAGACCAGTAAGTCTAACATCAGTAATTTGCAAAATATTTGAATCTCTGTTAAAAAAGCATATAATGTTATACTTGGAGGAGGGGGGACTGTTATCAGAGAATCAGTATGGGTTTAGGAAGTGCAGATCCTGCTCTACAAACCTTTTGAAGTTCTACGAAAAAATTACTGAGGAGCTGGATAATAAGAGCAGTGTGGATATCATGTACATAGATTTTCAAAAGGCTTTTGATAAAGTACCTCATGAGGCATTACTGCTTAAATTGGAAAGGCTGGGGATTCAGGGAAAAACATTAATATGGATAAAGAATTGGTTATTGGGTAGAAAGCAGAGAGTGCAAGTAAAAGGAAATTATTCACAGTGGACAGAAGTTATAAGTGGGGTGCCTCAGGGATCAGTTTTGGGACCAATTTTATTTATAATTTTCATAGATGATATAGGTCAGGGGATCAAGAATAGAATCAGTATATTTGCAGATGACTTAAAAATATGGGGGACAGTGGATACCAAGTTACAGATAGAAAATTTACAAGGGGATTTTGATAAGATATCCGAATGGGCTGTAAAATGGGGTATGTCATTTAATGTAGGGAAATGCCAAGTTCTGCATATGGGTTACAGGAACAGTGGAGCCGAGTACAGGCTGCAGGGAGTAAAGGTAAAGGAGGGAGAAACAGACAAGGATCTCGGGGTGATAATTCACAGGGATTTTAAAATGGGTCATCAATGTTCAGCTGCGGGTAAAAAGGCTAATAGGTTACTGGGGTATATTAAAAAGACTGTAACTTCAAGGGATAAGAATATAATCTTGCCGTTATATAAGGGTTTAGTAAGACCACATCTAGAATATGCTGTACAATTCTGGGCTCCATATATGAGAAAGGACATAGAATCAATTGAAAGGGTTCAGCACAGAGCTACAAAAATAATAAAGGGGCTAGCAAATTTCGACTATAATGAACGTTTAAGTAAGCTAAACATGTATACACTGGAAAGAAGAAGGAGGAGGGATTTGATTCAGCTTTTCAAGTTTGTAAAACAAGGGGACACAGAGGGCTTAAATTTCAATAGGGATAACAGAACAAGGGGTCATGGGTATAAATTGAATAAGACACATTTTAATCGGGATTTAAGGAAAAACTACTACTTTAATAGGGTAATAGACAGTTGGAACACGTTGCCAGAAAATATAGTTAATTCAAAGGGAGTGTACGAATTTAAGACACAATTGGATAGTCAGTGGGAATAGGAGAATTCATAAACAAAGGACCAGCCTTGTTGGGCTTGAGCCTGTAGCTGGTCGTCAATATTTGTATTTGTATTTGTATAACTCATCACTGGAAAGGTCTTAAGGGGGGTTTGTCCCTGATAGCAAACAAAATTAAGTCGAAAACGAGGGCTCTGAACCCGAATCTTTATTAAATTCGCAAATGAAAGTGGATGTACTATTCCTGAAATAAATGACTACATATATATTGATAACAATGTTGCGGTATGTTCTTAATCAGCCATAAAAGAATTAATTATGAAATTTTAAGAAAAATGTGAGCGATGGATGTGAAAACGAGGAACGTCTTTCAACACCTTATAAAATCAGCCTTAGAACCAATAAAAACTACCTTACGTCAGTCAAAACTACTGAATTTACAAGGTACATAAGATTATGAACACCATAAGTTTAGAATTTACAACATCTTTACAGTAATGCATATTGGGTACATTGTGTGGTTATTCCATTAGAGTTGTCGAGAAAGTCCCTTGAGTGACGACTTACTGAGGTTTTACTGCAGTCGTTTTGTGAACAGTTGTATTAGTTTATTTAGTTCCCCTTAACAGGTACTTACTAGTCCATAAGAGTCAAGGGGCTTTGGTTTTTTAGTTTTATGGAGCAAGGTCTAAAATACAAGTAGCACCATATGCAAGACTAAATAAATCAATAAAAATGTATTAAGATAAAAGGGAGGAAAAAAGATGAAAGTATATGAAAAGACAAGAATAAAACGAAATAACAGATCACTACGGTACATCAAGGGTCTTCGGGATTCACCTCTTTCAAGCTATACAAATCTTTCCAGTCATACCTGGTGAGAGGTTGTATTAAATTAAAAATCCTTTATAAAGCCATACATACATTTTTTGCAAATGTTCCCATTGGTTCTGGATACTGATGAGTGAGCAGCGCCAGCAAGGCAGTAAACGAGCACAGCCCCGCAGTGAAGAGGATAAAAAAAGGCAGCTCCTTCTTGGGATACACGGAAACTTCATGAAAAGCTGAAAGATTTGAATTGAGATTCTTGCCACGCTCGACTACCGAGTCATAATCTTCATCCATTTCAGTAAATTAAGTATAAAACGGAAGCATTACTTACAAGGTAAAAGCTCCCTGTCAGTGGTTTCTGTGCATGTTGGGTAGGGATAAAAGAGATGACCTTTTTCTAGTGGATAGGGAATCATTCGAAATGCTGAAAATAAAAGCAAAGTTTAAAAACACAATAGAAAAAGTTACATCTTACTTGCAGCATGTTATCCTGAGACCAGCTTTGTTTTAAGTTGTAATTTGATAATGTATTGAATGTAACTGAAGCCTGAAAAGTTATTTTATATATCCAAAATCGAAACTACGAGTAATTAAAACATATATCAAAAATATCACTTTCCTTATATCAAAAATCCACACGAATTTTATTTTTATTTTACTTTTCCAGCCAGAAAATCTAAATTATTTTCTTAAAGGCTTGTTAAGAATAGGAAAATTAAGTAATTCTAGGGACTTTTTACAGTGTATACCAAATTCAATGCATTGTACAGTAGTCATTTTTTAACAAAATTAATGATACATACATGAACACATAAAAGTTGTTCCTAGAACAATATGCCCAACATAAACGTGATAAAAAGTAAACATTAAAAATATTAAAACTCAACTTTTGAAGTTCATAAACTTTTTATTTCTTTTTCATGTGCAAACCGTTTTTGAAAAATGAGTCAAATGATTTAAAAGTTGTCCAATATATTATTACAGAATGGTATATATTCAAATAGAAATCTTGAATGCAGCATTAATTGGGGTGTTCTGTCTAATGTGGCGCTGCTATTACAACTTATATGTCATAGAAGTGTAATTTCTGGAACAATAGAAGGAAAGCCTGCACTTCTCCTGTCGCATAAACTTCACATGGATATATGAAATAAAATGAAGTAAAAATATCAAGTATTCACACACACACAGGATTTCAATTTTATTGGAGGTGTTCTACTTTACTAAATAAGACATAGGATCGAAAAGTAAAATGACATAAAAAGAAATGGAGATGCAAATACAGGGGACTGCCAGATAAAACACTCATAAAATAGTAGCATTAGCAGCAAAAAGTCTTAGTAGTAAAACAGGTCTCATCTTAAACCCTATTTTAGTAATTTTAATTGCTCGGATACAAAATAAATCAGCTAAAACACAAACTGTACAAAATATGTATGAAACAGACATTGGAAAATCTTACCAGATAATTTAAACTTTAAAATGAAAAAAAAATTTAAACAGTTTTTATGAGAATCAAGCAACAAGATTCCTGTTTTTTTTTTCTCATGGATGACATGGTTTAACAAAAATTTCAAAATAAGCATCCTTAAGAAAAGATGTTTCCCTCCAAATATTTTCAAAATTCGCCACAACTTAGAGAAATAGCAAAAAGTTGACTTTAGAGTCGCCAGTGGCAGCACTGATATACGAAAACCTACTTCCTTCCCATGTGCAGTGCAGCAGATTCAGAGCTCCTTCAACCCTCTTCCAATGGGGCAGATGAAAGAAAGCATAAGCTATTGCTTCACTGTCGCCCCTCTTCAAAATGTGTTCAGGTGGGAGGATGAGACTCTTCATTTCTAAAAGATACTAATCGTTGGATTCCTTAGTTAAAGAGGTCTACGGGAATTAAAAGATTTATGCAAATAGTATAGTAGTGTTTTTACATCTGCAGGTAATACATTTTAAGATATGGTTCGTTTTTAGGGTGCAAGTTTCAATGGCAAACAAGCTGCAACAAACACAAGATAAATAATACAGTACAAAGTCCCAAATCCAGAATCCTCAACGTTGGCAAAACTAAAATATCAGATATATAGATAGGAATAATTTTTAAGAAAGGAAAAAATAACTTTTAATACAATTCAACAAATATTTTTATAAATCTTCTAATTTTTGTGTGCGGTATTTTCTCCGAACATGTCCGTTTTTTGAGCTATTTCATCAATTTTGTCTAGGTTTAATGCCTTGTTCTTAAAAGAGGCAAAAAGATAAGTAAAAAAGTAAAAGAAAAAAGAAAAAAAAAAAACGCTGCAAAACATTTGGATTTAGGACTTTGTACTGTATTAAATATAAATTGAATCAATTGTGAAAGAAATTTGAAAATATGCACACACAAAGCAAGAAAAATTAACAAACAATACGAAAAAAGATAAATATATATTAAATTCGATCAACAGTAAAAATTCAAACAAGTTGACAGGAACATGAAATATGATATAAAAATATGAGAATGATATAAATATGAATATATACAAGTAATGAAATAACAAACTTTTAAAAGTTTGTTTATAAAATAGTAATAAAATACGATGCAATACATATGCTATTAAAACCCAGAATGATGTAAAATTGGAAAGTGATGAATGTGGTGGGTGATCCCACAAATCAGATGAAACAGGTGATGTAGTGTTAAAATAAGTTGGTAAACTGTCCAAGACGAGTACATGATGTTAAAATATTATTAATGGATAGAGGTCGTTTAAAATGTTGGCACGATGGTGCGGTTTCACCGACCAATAAAATTCTATTTGTGACTCTAGCACGGCTGATGTGAAGATGAGATAGAAGGACATCGAACCATCAAGGTGGGAGTGAGATGTTCGGGTGTATGTTAAAGCATTGTTACATGAAACCAGACTTGTATAATTTGAAATTTGTGTAACACATAAATATGGTTAAGTGTAATTGAAAAATTAGAGTTAGAGATTGTGAAAACTAAAAGCATATATTGAAAGAAACTACATTGAACATTTACAACACATCTATAAGGGTGTAAAATAGTTTTGAGTAGATTGCCATTTCATAATGGAGAATACCAGCATTGCATGTATAAGGGTTTTTAATTTGTATTAAAAAATAAACTGCAGCAAAAGGGTTTTAAATATTGGTATAAAGTATAAAAAGCTATTCTAAGTTTAAAAAATTAAATTCATATTTCAAACCAGCACTCACAAGGAGCTAAATAAACACCTTCTAAATGTTTCTAAGGTTCCTTAAAATCAAAAAGTATTCCATAGTATTATAGTGTAACATCTCTAGTATATTAAATTCATATTCCAAAGAAATAAAGAGCAAGCCTACTTTTGGCACATGAGGATTAAATTCAACTGCTCGATGAATGGCTTCCACAGCATTCATTTCAGCTGTACTTAAACCTCTTTTTGAAGCAACATCAGGTGAGAATCTGAAAAAGTAAGCATATGAATCTATAATTCTCTCTCTAATCCTTTCAGATGAATCATTTAATCTTGTCAAACAACAAAGCTACCTTACTTGTCACTCACTCCTCTGGCTTTTAAGAGAGCAGCTGTGTAACATATTGTGGCAGATTTTGGTAAATTAATATCTGAAAAAAAAAATTACATTTTCAGTTTCTATCCACATTTTAAAAGAATTTCTGATTTTAAAATAACAATGTAAAACAAATTTCAGCCCAAATAACCAACGTATACACAAAATAATGCTCAAAGCATAAGAATTTTAAAATTTAAGCTCTAAATTACAAGAACTCATATCTACAATAGATTGATGGTTTAGCCTTGTGTTTGATATATGTCATGTATGAACATTTTCCTACAAAATGGAAAATGAATTTGGTTTTCCTCTCAAATACTAACTCTATTACTCTAGTATATTTGACCAAAAAATTTTTAAATACCTTAATTTCTTTTCAGTTAGCAAATTTTTTTTTACTGTTAGTAAACAATTTTTAAGTTATGCAAGAATCACAAGAAAACTCTATAGAGCAGAAAACATTTTAAGTGAAATGATGAAACACGTTTGTTTTCAAACTCTTTATTCTAAAGCCTTAAATAATAAAAGTAATGCATTTTCTTATGATTCCCAATACTACCTCACATGTTTTATTCTACAATGGCAGACAATACTCACCATCATATTTAGCAAGTACTGCCTGAACGTCTGCATATGCTTGCATTTCTAAAAGAGCTTCTATTAAGTTTTCATGAATGTTGAACACATTCATCATTGGGAATTCCTTAATGAGCTGGAATAAGAAAAATTATTTAACTTTATCTTTACATTAAAAACGTATCAAATTTGTTTAAAGAACAAAGATCAAAACCCATTCATATATTTTTAGTAAAAATATTTTAGGTCACAACTTTGTAAAACTGTATATTTATAAGGTTATCAATTTCAATATTACATTTCAAACTGAATGCATCCTAAGTTTTATGGAGATAAAGAGAGCTCAGATGAACCTGTTTTTCCACAGGTATGAATGTAAATAGTTACAGAATGCAATATAATGCATTTCAGATTTAAAGACCACAGTAATACTTTTGCCACTCAGAATGTGCAGTAGTGCTTTGTAAGAACTAAGACATTGGGTAGTTCAACAAAATGACAAACTATGTTTGGGTAGAAATTGACAAACTTAAAATTTATTTTCTAAATGCAAAGCATATACACAATCTAAGTACTAGAAGCATTTTAACTGTTGATAATTTATAAAATTAGTCTTTTATTCCCAAAATGAAAAACAAGATTAGGATTGTATAAAATAACGAATTACTTAAAGTTACCTACTTTCATGTTTGTAGGTTAGAATTTGTGGGCTATGAAAATAGCTTCAGAAAAATTGTCATTTTTTCTGCAATTCTACACAGTAAATATGATAGTTAATGTCAGCTATGAGGTTTTCTTCATTATATGTGTAAAGCATACAGTGTTACAATATTTGCTCCAGAATTCATTAAAGTTCCAAGCTATGAATTAATATCCTAATAAAAACATCCCTTATGAAAAAAATAGTACAAACACTGTGAGAAATCTATTCACATGGGTTGATACGGTAAGATGGACACATTTTTGAGTGGTAATAGAAAACTAGCACAAGCCTTAATTTCAGTCAGCATCCACTTACAGTACAAGTTTAACTTCAACCACTATTTTGTGGAACAGTCAACTTTTGACACTATGTTTGTTACAAATACAGCTATGGCCCTGTTGTATTTTAAATGAAAGAATAACTATCCACTATTTAACGAATATCATGCAAGTGAAAGTGAGTGCAAAAACCAAAGACATAGTGAAGAGATGAACATCAAGCACAGTAAAAATTAAACTAGACAAATACATTCTCAAACATGCACTAAAAAGCAAAATCTAGATTTATTTCTTTTGATCTAAATTACATCGAGGTATTTTAAAATTGCACGATACCTTTAAACTTTTAACTTTAAGCAGTATAACTTTTTATTTCACTGTGTGAACATCAATATATATAGTGAGAAAATTGTTGAAATTCACAAGGGAAGTATTAATCAAAACTAATTCAAGAAGTCATTAAGTGAATTTGAAACTCTAGAGGCATAACTTCATTCATTTTTAAGTATGATTACACTTGCTTGCAGGGGACTGCCAGTTAAAGCACTCGGAAAATAGCATAAATGTTAAAAAATAACAGCAAAAAAAAAGTCTCCTCTTAAACTTAATTTTAGCAGCAATTTAAGTTGTGCAAACACAAAATGAATCAGTTACAATGCAAAATGTGGCAATTAAGTATAAAAAACAGACCCTGTAAAATCTCAAGATATTTAAATTTTAAAACTAAAAATTAAATATCTTCTTAAAAAAGTTTTCACGACAATCTAGCAACTAGATTTTGATGTTTTTCTTTCAGTTGATGGCTTGGTGCCAAAACTACTTAAGTGGCATCCCTTGGAAAATGTTTTCCCTATAAAGTAAAATGGAAAAAAAAAAGCTTTTCCTTCTGCTAACAGTTTAAAAAAAAAAAGAAAGAACTAAATTCTTGTAAAACTTTGCCAAATTTTCAATTGTCAAAATTTTTTTTAAATCGCATAAATTTTAAAAACAGAAACTTCTTAGACAATTTTGCTTATAAAGGTATTTTCTAGTTGCCAAGGTTGAAAAATAGTAGCAAAAAAGTTGCTTTTCAGCCGTTTATGGCAGCCCTGTGCTTATCATAACAGAGTTGTTTTTCAGAGAAAAATCAGATTGTACAGCACTTCAACAATCATAACTGTCTTTCAATCTTAAAAGCTAAGCATTCAAAATAAAAATTGAAAGAAAGGAATTTCTAAAAATTATATTCAAAGAATTGAAACATTGAACTAGTGCAGCAAATTTCAAACACTTAAGACTCAGAGAGACTGTATTTCCACACCATTTTAGATATTTGGATTTTAGTTAGCCAAATGTTTAATGGCAAATCAACTTCCAGTTGATAAACCATGTTTTCAAAATAATTCATTTGAACCTAATTCATTTGATTAACCTAAGCAATTTTTAAAGTTAATTTTTTCTTTGCTTTAAAAAGTGCTGCACAGTTTTTCGATAAACAGTTTTATGGGATTTAAAGTTACTAACAGAATATTTACCTCAAATAAAAACTACAATAATAATCTGGGAAGTGTCATAAAGCAAATTTGAATTAGATTAAAAATCTTGATCGGCCAGATTAACGAAGCAACATCGAGCTCTTTCAGCCTAGAAACATAAAACAAGGATCATGCATAGAAGTTTAAATAAAGAGCCTGCAAGATGTCAAGAGAACTCTATACTAATAAATAAAAACAAAAGAAAATTAATAGCAGTGAATTTATGACTAGTTTTGCTGTGCACAGTGGACTGCTCAAAAAATTGTGGTGCAGTGCATATCCCCCCAATAAAAATTCCGAACTAACAACCAATTAACTAATCTGTACTTGAACAATACTGACTACTTTATGATCAAACACTTCATGCTTTTACAAAAGACCTAAAAATTATGAATTTTCATGAGACAAAAATTATAGTATTTAAGTAAATATCAAGAAATAAAGGCACATTTATTAAATTTAAGAATCCACAATAAATGTTTTCAAAACACTATCGAAATCTTGTTTCTTGAATGTAAAACAATCACTCTTTATGTTGAAGATAATTCAAAGGTTTTGTAACATGTAATGAGAACATAAGATTAAAAATGCACAAAAGCTTTGCCATAATAAAATGAAATATTTTTCTTTGTCAATTACAAGAACCTCTAAAATTATATCCATCATTCATGGTTTTCTCAAGAAAGCCTTTTGACAGACAAAATTAAGAAATAATCTGCACACAAAATGGAGCAAAATTAAGGACTTTTAACAGACCCAGTAAAATAAAAAGCCCCGTAATCTTCATACAGTAAAGTCCCAAATCGGAAATTATCCCAAATGAGGACATTTTGCTAATGGGCGTATTTTTGTTTTTCTCACATTTTAACATCTTTCCGACAATTTTTAAAGAACAAGGAGTTATTCTGGACCTAATTGATGAAACAATGCAAAATAACAGACATGTAGAGTAAATACCACACAGAAAAATTAGAAGATTTGCAAGTAAAATTTGTTGTATTGTTGTAAAAAGGTTTTAATTATTTAAAAAAAATTAATCCTATTTATATATCTGCTATTTTACTATTGCAAACGCAAAAATTGTGCAAAGATATATTAAGGGTTTTTTGGACAAAAAATGCAAATAATCCAAAATGGCCTAGGTCTGGAGGATTCCGGATTTTGTACTGTACTTGACAAAGTTAGTACTTGGCCACGTTTAAGTGACTAAGTTAATAAAATTTGATAAGACAAGACTAGTTGGTCACTAGAAATGTTTTAAATCCGATACAAAATTTAATGCTTGTATAAAAAAAAGCACAAGAATTATTTCACTTCTATTAACAGGAATGCAACAGCCAAAGCACTAGTGAAATAGTATCGTAAGTGTTCAAAAATAGCAGCACAAAAGTCTCCTTTAAAACCTATTTTAGTAATTCAGTAGCTCCGATCCAAAAGAATAGGTAAAAACACAAAATGTTATAAATACAAATCAAGCAGAATGAATAATCTCGCCATGAAATTTGGAAATGAAAAACTATTTTATAATTTCTTCATTAGGTTTTGTGACAATTTAGTGACTACAGGTTCCAATGTTGTTTTTCTTGACATAGTTGAATTACTTAACACCAAAATTTAAAAATCGGCATCCTTGGGAAAATTTTCTATCTAAGAAAAATATGAAGAACATTTTCCATCCGCTATTAGATAAAAAAGGGAAAAGGGACTAAGTTTCAATGCCTTTTAGTGAATAAGTAAAAAAAAGTGGGGAGCTTTTGAGATTAATTCACTAATTTTGAAAAATAGTAACCAAAAGTCCCCTGTATTAAGTTACAGGGCTTTCACAGGAGTCTTTTTGATCAACACCAAAATTTATCTTTCCACTCATGCCAGAAACCAATTCTCATTCTGTTAAAAAAAAAACAATCACAATGCTGATGAAACACTGACTTGATTAATCTGGATAGAAACTGATCGTATCTGGATGATTTGTTCTGTATAGATACAAATTCTGTACCTTTTTGTCTTTCTGGCTTACAATATTTGGACTTGAGGGATGAAGACACTGGAAAAAAGTCTAAACATTCCAACTGATCAATTTATTAATTATTTTAACTATCTATTAACGCTTTCTCCAAATAACCACATTTACCTGGGAAAGGGATCTTGTCGTATGCAACCTTAAATCAGACCAAAATGTAAATATTTTACACTATAATAGCTACATCACACTTTTACAAGTTTTATACTATTTTGAAATCAATACAAAAGAAATTTTCAAACACTAAATAATCTTCATAAAAATTAAATGCATTCCAAGTATTAAGCTTAAAACAATTGCTCTAAACTGCGTTTTAATTTAAAATATATTGCGGTAAAACCAAATTGTGGACATTTATGGTTTTACAATATAAAAAATGAATGGGTTCTGATCATAAAAACTAATCAATTTTTATAAATTAAAATAATTTCTAAATCCGTACCAAAAGAATTAAGATAATAGCAAATGCTTTTATCAAAATTAAAAAGTAAGTTTCAAATGAGGATAATGCATTATATTCAAGAGTATTTCTTTAAAATATTTAAGCACAAAGTTTTAGAAAATAATTCTGCAAAAGAAATTACATATGCATAAAACTAATTAGAATAAACCAACCAATATAAGTTTGAGAAACCTTGGGGTAAGACAAAAAATTAAGTACCGAGACATTAAACTTTTAGATATACATACATCTCGCATAATTTTCACAGATTCTCTCAACTTCCCCAGCTTTCGAGCACACATAGCGAGCCTTCGTCTTATGTACACAAGAACATTTGTGTCTCGTCCTGAAAAATCAAAGTTCAGTTTCATCGCCTGTTTAAACCAGACTAATTTATTGAGAAAAGTAATCTTAAATTTAATAGAGAATTATTGCCATAGTTTTTGAGCATGGCAATGTGCAAATAAAGTTCAACTACACTGGGTGCTTTCGAAATATCTGGCCAAACTGTAAAGGGTGGTAGAGGGCCCATAAATAAACATTGTTTGTCCAAGAATGTGTCTGGAAATACAGCGTTTAGGTGTTGAAAGGTGCTGTTTAGGTCATTTAATAACATTGTTTCTGTGGCGTAAGGCAATGTTTCCTGCTCAGATTTTCAATGACATACATCACTGCAAAAATTTGGAGCTAGCCGTAAAAGAGCAAGAAAGTAAGTGTCTGATCTTGTTCAATGCAACAGCAAGGTAACAAAGAAGACAAAAGAATTTTTTTACATCCATAATATAAACATAAAGATAAAAGAAAACATACTGTGTAAAGTTTCTTGTGATGGACCTTGATGCTGTAACTGTTGACTCCTTCTGTAATTAACTTCTGCCACTTTCAGTGCTTGACGAAAAAGTTTCTCTGACTAAAAAATAAACCAAAATGGTACAGCAAACAATGCAATATACTCCAATGCATTGTTTAAGTAACAAATTTAAGAGTTTTTACAATACTTAAAACTTTCAGTCATCATATGGACACTGAAACCATCTATTTCTATAATCGGGCAACTTATAGCCAATACTATTTATATATATAAGGTATTTTTCAAATGGGATAAACTGTCATTAGTAATTGCTTTAAAAGCCAAACATTACTGTAATCTCTCCGAAGAAAGCGAGATTCTACAAGCAATTAGTTGATTATTTGACCTTACAAAGTGAACAAGTGCTTCATATTAATTAATGTTCAGTAATTCAATGTTTTTATCCTGGAATGCTCATTTTCAATTTAATGCAAACTTTTTGTTATTATCAAAGCAAATGCACACAGAGAAATGCATTTATTAGCCTCCATGTGTGACACGTGAAGTTAGAGCATAGGTAGGTAGTCGAATTAATGCCGCACTGGAGCATCACACCGAGCTATTGGCAAAGGCCACATATTTTGAACTGTGGTCAGATGACGAGATACACTCGAGCTGGCACCCCACTCTTCAAACTACCAACATTACACTAACCTGAGGCCATTTGATGCCACGACCAGTCCCCACATTGATGATGGTCTTTGGTTGGATCGAGTTTTGAACTCTCAACATTCCTTTTGCTTCTCCATTACTCTTACAACTGGGCTGCCACCCAAGGTTAGAGCATGGAAACAAAAAAGAAGGTAGCAAACAGAATTTCAAGTGCTTTAAAAGTTCTCCAACTTTCCAATAGCATGCATGCCTTCCACTGATTATGTCAAACAAAAGTCCATGTCACAATTTTAGGTTACCATAGATGCCAAAATGCTGCAAACACTTGGCCAGGCAACCATGCCCTGTCAATAATATAAAAGCCAGCATTGCTAGATTGCAAGGGCCAGCAAGGTTGGTTGTTTTGAGGTTTTATGGCACAAGGGCCATATTTGGCCAAGCTGCATCAAACATAAGACAATGTCAAGGGGATTGAAAGCAGAAAAAGAATCTTTGGGTATCCAGGGAGACGGACACAAATGGACTCTTCCCACTTTTTACTTTTAAAGGAAAGACTGATTAGAATTAGATTTGGATTCCTTTTCTGTGTACCTTAATGAAGATTTCCCTTGGATTCACGAGATTAGCATTTTTTGGATGCAAATATCTAAAATAATGTGACATTTCTTGTTAATACAATTATGAATGATGTCATCAAATTTATAACCTTACAGATTCAACTTTCAACCTATTGTGTTAGAACTGAAACAAAAGCATTTAATAATGTAGTGAATGGTAATCTTATGCAAATGAAGAATAGAATGAAAACTAATAAGTTTGAAAAGAATATATAGAAAGCTTACACTTGAAACACACTTAATCACCATTATTAAGATAAGAGTATTTTTAAACTTTTCTAGATCCGAATGTGAGGAGTTGATAATTTTTTTTTTGCATAATGGTTAGATTTTTTCCTGAGAAACACTTTGTAGGTCCAGCTTAGTGATTAGAATTTTTTATTTGCCTTTATTTTCACATAATTAGTCTGTTTAACTTGTAAGTTTATGGCATTTTAAGAAAAATTTTATAACATGTTGGTTTGCTCCACAAACCAAATGGGAATTTGTAGCCTATTGGAAAACAGCCATCACAGAGTTGCCCGTATTCTCAAATGTGTCCAAATTCGAATTGGGAAGAGATCCAATTGCCATGACGTCACAATCTCTTGTGAAAATATAAATATTTAACTGAAAAATTAGTTATTAAAAGAAAATTAAATGTGTAAGGTATCTATCTATCTGGAGTAAAATTTCAAATCCATTGAAATTTTAAAATCTATCTTTAACGATCCTGATTTATAAAAAAAAGAACTGAACAATGCCATTCAAAATTCTTTTTACTTCCTTCGCTGAAATTGTATGAGGGCAGGAAATAACTTTCTCAAATGCCACGTGATATCACATCTATTGCGAAAATATATTAAAGAAAATAATCATTATACTCTGTTTCACCTTAACTTGTCAGTATTGGGAAAGGCAGAAATGATGTTCATCCGCATGAAAAATAATTCCAACTTGATTTGGAATTTAAAATAAAGAAAATGCATATAAACGTGTAAAAATTGTCCTACAATGAAGGAGTGATTTTTGAACCTTTATAATCGGTTATTTATTTGTAAAAAGCATTTTTTTTTGACCGAAGCGAATGAATATATCCGAAACGGAATTCTAAACCGGTTTCCATGGTAACATTTCTGGCGAGCTAAATACGCTTTCCGGCCAAGTCTGCGCCATTTCGCTCTGCGTCTTTGCTAGCGTGTGTATTTACGTTCATATCTCTCTTGTGCTATTTTATTGGAGTGTGTTTGATACTCTGAACATGGCTGAAAAAGGAACGTCACCATCCAAGCTGTATACGCCATCAAAGCAAGGAAAATCAATTGGTAGTGGAGCTCGCAGGAACATATTGAATGTTTATTCTAGACTTCGAGAAGAAAACCATAGTGATTCCATTAACCAAATCGTCGGAAAGGTGTCTCAACTAACTGGTGTTTCCAAAAGAACTGTTTTTCGTTTGAAAAAAGAAAAGAAGACGACAAGTCCTTTGAGTACTCCAGGAAAAAAACGACCTTATGCCGTTGGAAAAAGAACAAGAATGATGAAATATGACAACTTTACTTTATCGTGCATCCGACGAAAAATTCATGATTGTTTTCGTCGAAATGAAATTCCTACATTGGACAAAGTTCTAAATGAAATTAACAATGATAAGGATATTTTTTCGACAAACATTAGCCGAAGTACACTGTACAGGATACTGAAAGATTTGGGATTTTCCTTTGAAAAGCGAAAAAGGCAGGCTATGCTTTTAGAAAGACACGACATAATTTTATGGCGAAGAAATTATTTACGAAAAATTAGAGAACTGAAGAATGAAAATGCTTCAATCTATTATTTAGATGAAACATGGGTGAATGAAGGACACTCACAAAGTCGAGTATGGCAAGACAAAAACATCAAAAGCACCAATGAAGCTTCCTCTTCAAGTTTGACAACAGGCTTGGCTGCACCAAAAGGAAAAGGAAGAAGACTCATCATTACCCATATCGGAAGTGATGAAGGATTTGTACCTGATGCGGCTGACATTTTTGTAGGAAAAAAATCCGGTGACTACCACGAAGAAATGGATGGTAACCATTTTGAGAAGTGGTTTGAAGATATCATGCCTAAATTGAAACGAAACAGCTTTGTAGTGATGGACAATGCCCCCTATCACTCGGTGAAGAAAGAAAAAATTCCGACGACATCTTGGAAAAAAAGTGCAATTCAAGAATGGCTATCGTTGAAAAACATTACGTGGAACCAGGACATGATCAAGATTGAACTGTTGAAAAAAGTTAGCGAAATCAAACATATGTTTGATAAATACAGAGTTGAAGAAATTGCCGAAAAATTTGGACATAAGGTTTTGAGACTTCCCCCGTATCACTGTGAGCTTAATCCCATTGAAATGATATGGAGTCAAGTAAAAGGACACGTTGCCAGGGAAAACAAGACTTTTAAACTGAACGATGTGAAGGATTTAGTCATCCAAGGGATTGAAAAGGTCTCTGTACAAAATTGGAAAAACTGCATAAACCATGTTACTGAAAAAGAGAAATACATGTGGGAAGTAGATGGACTTGTGGATGATATTTGGGAAAGTAAGAACTTGGTAATTTCTTTTAATAGTGAGTCTGATAGCGATTCGGAAATGTTAAGTGATGATGATGTGTAAATTCATGTGATGAATAAGTATATTATAATGTAAATAGATTTGTTATGATGTTTGCTATGTTTTACATATATTGATGATGTATAAATGCATGTGATGAATAAGTAAAACGTAAATATAGTTTTCTCATTGTAACTACTATTCATGAAAGAGATTGGTTTCTTCTGTACACTTTCTTGTAAACTATTTTAAATTATTCATAAAATTAATAATTTACTACTAATCAACCCGACACCGTTCCGCGAGTTTCAGAATATGTTTCACACATATAAGGTTTATTTTTTTTAACTCTAATTTTTAAAATGGTTTCATTTTTTTTATTATTGTATGTGTATTCACTATATTTGTATTTTTTATATTCTATTTATTTATTGTGAATGTATTTTATATCCTCTATGTTATATGTATTTTTATTTGTTATTTACTTTCTTTAATATCAGAATAAATTTGATTTAATTTGGAGACTATATTTTGCTGTTAAGAAAAACACATATTTTAGCAGACGACGCACTCTCCCCTACCTTGTCCAACCAAATGTAAGACCAAAGGAGTAATTAAATTGGATTAATTTCCTTTAATAAAATTATTAAAATTGAAAAAAGAAGTATTAATCAAGGTGTTTAGCTTTCAGGTAAGTAAATTCAAAAAATGAATTTTATGGTTCATCACATCTTTAAATAGACTGTTTTTTTAAACAACATTTATTGTAAAAAAATTTTAAATATATATATTTTTAAATAACTAAAAATAATACTCATTTAGAAAAATCAAAACGCATTTATATTAACATAGAGTAGCTTTTTGTTTAATTAACAAATGTAATGCAAGAGCCATTAGAAATTAAAGATCTGTGAAACGTATAGAATTTCCACGTGCATTTTATCTCTCCTTGCCAAAAAGGGCGAATTTCCTCGCTTATAGCTGACTTCTTCTGACATTGTAACCCTAGTTTCTACGACAACGGCTGTGATGCGGTCAACGTAGCCTTTACTCTACTGACAAGTTAAGGTGAAACAGAGTATAGGTATCTATCTAATGTAAAATTTTCCACAGATTTCAAATCCGTTGAAATTTTTACTATATCTTTAACGGTCTAGTAGATAGGAAAAATAACTAAAAAACTCCAGTTAAAAGCTGCTGTTACATCTGCTGGAAAATCTTTCCTTCACGCAAAATTAAAATGGAAAAAATAAATTTAGAATCTGTGATCTTTCATGCTGTTGCCAATCCAAAGAAAACAATAATAAATAAATTTCATTAAATTCATTTTAAAATTTTCTAGATTGAATTTTAAAATTCACCGTGACTCAAAAATTACAAAAAATTTGGACTACCTGTATGCCAAATCCCATTACTGTAAGTGCCATAGATTCGGCAATACATTGATAACTGAAAACAGACAAATACTTCCAAGTAGATTAAGAATATACCTCTAATATTGATGATGATTCTTCTTCAGCCAATAAGATATAGGCAGGAGCACATCTAAAAGTAGAGAAATTGTAGCATTAGGAATAGTATGATTTTCATTTATAAAAATCCTTGAGTTATTTTAAAAGCTGGTTTTAGTTTTATGGCGCAAGTTCCGAAAAGGAATGGGATAAAAATGTTTCCTAAATATAAATTTGCATACATTCAGAGAAAACGGTTCAAACTGTCACACATCTGGCAAAATACTGTTATTAGAAATTAATCGAAAAACAATCCTAATCACGGAATGCCAATTTAAACCAACCTAATTTTGATCAAGATTTAAATCAAGTTATTTTTATTTAAAACAATCTTTGATTTAAATTTTAAAGACCTTCGTTACTAAGTTTAATAGTAATGAAACTGAAAAGGTATGAACAAGATAAATGTCATTTTATCCAAATAAGTTAGGAACTTTGACTGTAACTATGTTCAAACCAAAAAATATACTAAAAATCATCCTCCCTTTGAAAACACTAAATAACAGTATTCATTGATTGGGATTATAATTACCAGACAAGTATATATTTCACTCGGGCTATTGACCAACAGGTGTCAATCCAAAGCCTGTTCATCAGCATAGATAGATTCAGTTAGAAACAGTCCTTGTGATTATAAATTGCATGTGGACAATTTTGAAGCATCTTTCTCCGTGTGACAGGGTGAAGACGCTCAAACTATATTCACTAAGTTGTTAAAATTCTGGCAACTTGCATTCTTTAATAAAATGTTCTAGTTATTTATTTAGTATTGTAGAGTATCATGAAACACCTAGTCACAGCAAAAAGGTTTTTAGCAGTATCACAAAACCAATTCAATTTTGCATATTAATCTTTGCAATTGGCAATTTAATAGATTGTAAATTGATGTGGTAAGTTATTTCAATGATCATGATCATTGCAACAATTACTTTTTTATTGACAGCTTGAAATTCCAGTTTATTTTCTTGGAATGTACCTATGAAATGCTATGCTCAGATACAATAGTCGATGTTCAGAGTAAATTTGAAAGAGGCATTTTTTTAAATTTCAATTCGTGTATTTTCATGACTATCTCATTTATTTTACTGTTTAATAACAAATTTTTTTCACAAGTAATTTTTGCTAAACATTAAAAGCTACTGTACTATTAGTAGACAAATACAAGTCTTTAACTAATTATTTAAAATGAAAATACCTAAACACATTCTATACATTTGAAATAGATAATAAATATAAAGTAATGTAAAAAGAAATTCTGAAATTTGTATGATTTTTGAATAATTTTATACACAACCTTATTTATGTCCAAATTCACTTCATAGAAAATGGGTTAAGATCAAAGGAATCTAAACTGATCAAGAATCAGATAAAAAAAACATTGATTTCACAAAGCATTTATGGTACTTTTTTATTTACTCTATCATATGATTAACTTTGCCAATTCTTATGTGGCATTTTAATCTTTCACAAATTTACCCTATATTTCCTACATCATCACACATATTAATGTTTGACATAATAAAATTATCTAGAAGCTACACTGTGATTTGCATGTTATATAAACTTGTACAGGCAACAAGTTAATTAAAAATAATAATAACCTAATATAAACAAAATAATCTTTTTTTTTTAATCAAGATTTTTTATACTCTGATCCCAAGGAATGTAAATAGTATTATATTGATAACACCATATACAAATACCAATTTACAATAAATGTTTAAAAATAAGTACTCTGGGTTTTTCTCTAAAGCTTGATGAGCTGCTTTGACTCTCGCTTCTGGGTCTCGTTCCCTCCAAGCAGTCTGCATAACTGCGAGAAATAAGAGTAATTGAGTCTCTGTACATCAAAATACAACAGTACATGCAATATTTAGCATTTAAATTACACAATCAATTTCGTAACATTAGCATGACTACAAGGAAACAGAGTAAGTGAAATAAACATGGGCAAAGGAAATTTAGGAAAAAAAATGTTTCCTTTAGCATTTTCATTACAGGTCTTAAAGATTGCATAACTGTGATTTACTTTAAAGTTTTGATTCCAAAAGGTATTTAACATTTCTTTAGGTAATTTATCAAATTCTACTGAATTTGGAATGTTGGTAGTCGAATTTACATCGCAGGGAGCAACACAGTGGGCTATTGCCAATGGTCTGTTATCAATACCAAAGCGAAAGATCTGATTACACCTTGTAATTTTTAAACACAGTTATATGACATGGTCAACATATGAGCTTGCACCTTATTTTCCAAACTTCCACACATTCCCAACATGAGGACATTTGATGTCACTTATATGACAGTCTTTGTATGAATCGAGTTTTGAACTCGTGACTCTACTAACAGGGCTACCATTTCCCCTCAACTGAAATGGGAGCAACCATATTTATATTTATTAATTGAAAAAAATAATAATTTAAAAGCAATCCAACATCTAACCATTCTTGATAATATTTTTGCAGTACTCAATGAACATTTTACCAAACTTGAACATTGGATTTTAAAACAAAGTATTAAATAATCATTTTACCTTTCATTTGAGAGAAATGCATGCACTAATCGAAAAAAAAAAAAGTTTTAAACCTACTCTCATATTCAGGCTTATTTCCATCTGCTTCACACGTAAAGAAAGTCTGATGATCTTGAGCAGATAAGTTCATGTCATAGTAGGTGAGTGGCTCTTTGTTGGTTGTCCAAAGAAAACGGTTGTATTCTGAACCTCGAAACAAACTTAAAGGATTTCTCCATACCTTGCATTCTAAAAATAGTATTTAATTTCTCATAGCTGTATAATTCTCTGCAGATATAAAAGCACCATATAATATACACTAAAATATATAAGCAATCTTAATACATAAAAGACAAACTTGTGATGACATGCATGGATCATTTTTTATACTCACTTTATCATTGATTAAAGTTATATTTGGTATAGCTTTGATATAGATTTTCTTGTAGGAATGCTTTTTGAAGAAAGTTTGGCAGGCAAAGGCAAACTCACGTTATAAGGACCTCCCAAACTTAGAAAAAAAATTTCCTGCTTTTTTGTTCTTGAATATCTTGTAATGTTCAGTTAATTTCCAGTTTATTGTCCTTTGATTTCATTGGTCCTTTTGAATTTTTTCCCAATTCTTTTCTATTTACGGTAAATTTGAAGAATTAAAACTTTTGGTACTTTGAAATCGGCAGACTCTTTCAAAAAATTTTTAGAAGTTGGAGATTTTGATTTGGAGGAGTTTAAAATAGTTGAACATTTTTTTAATGTCTATTAGTCATGTTTATCTTTTCTATTTTTAAAATTCTTAGATCATTTAATTATTTTCAACAGACTAATACAGTATTTTTCCACTTGGCAACATAAAAAGCATGCCAAAAGTGTTGCCAAAAAATGTTTATTCTAAAATGACTAATGGAAGCAATAATATGAGGGCCGGCTGATAAGTAACGCAGTTGCATGTAGCTCGCAAATGAAGAGGTAATCAAATTAAATAAATATGGCAAAGTACACTCACTGCCAAAGTTAAGAATGGAGTGGAAAATATTAATTTCCAGAAGCCAATCTGAATTTCAGAGACTGCAATTTGCTGCAGAGGTAGATAAAAGTGTGCAAATATGTTATATAACAGCCAATCGCGGTTTCCTGTCGAGAAATATGCAAAAAAAGGTGATCATATAAGAAGTCAGTAATGTGAAGGGTTAGAGGAGTTGCATGCAAGTGCTGATATAAAGTGTTTAGAACTTTCGTATGATTAGTTTTCAAGACCGACATGTTTCTATGGCTTCCAGAACACGAATGGCAGACAGTGAGCACTGCCGTTCTGTGGGACGCCTGGAAGCAGGGCAATCAATCACTGATGTTGCTCTTTTATTCGGCGTCCATCATTCCGTTATTTCAGGATTATGGAAACAATTTCAAACAAGGCAAACAGTTGTCCAAAGACCTGTGGCTGGCCGAACAAGGGTTACGACACCGCGAAAGATCGATATATTGCTCTTGTAGCGAAGCTGAATCAAAGAGCAACCTCCACATATTTTACATCTATGGTTACAGCATTCATAGGTGAAACGATATCTGTCACTACAGTGCTCCAAAGACCACAAATGAATGAATGGTATGCCCGGGTACCACAAGTTTGTGTTCCTCTATCCGTCCAATCCAGAGGGGCACGATTAAAGTGGTGTCAGCATCATGTGAATAGGACTGTGTCTAATTGGGCAACCGTTATGTTCACAGATGAGTCACGATTTGCCCTGGAGCCAGATCACAAATGTGTAAGGGTTTGGAGAGAACAAGGCACACCCAATTGGCTCCAGAACATCATAGAGCATCACGCATTCTGAGGTGGAAGCATCATGGTGTGGGCCGGGATTTCATTGGGATATCGCACCAACATGCACATCTATAGACGGGGTTCTGAGACGGTTGTTCGGTATCGGGATGAAGTCCTACAACCCACTGTGAGATTGTACACTGCAGCAGTTGGTCCTTCTTTTGTTTTAATGGATGATAATACGTGTCCCCATAGAGCTGGTATAATCGACGACTACCTGGAGAATGAGGGGATTGAGCGAATGGTTTGGCTTCATCACACATGACCTTAATTCCATTGTAAATCTTTGGGATGCCTTCGGCCGTGCTGTGTCTATACGTTTCCCATCAGCAGCTACTCTCACAGAGTTGCAAACTGCTCTAAAGGAGGAATGGCGATTGACTCTGGAGTGGTAGATCACCTCATGGAAAGCATTGTGCATGGTCACATGCTGTAAACTTTGTATGAGGATGAGTGTTGGTCACATACCCTATTAATATCGGTTTTATTTATTTGTTTTGAATTCAAACATCACTTTGTTAACCCACTGGCTGATTATCCCGCGATTTCCACGGGCAACTCAAATGTAGCAAAATTTGCTCATCCCACGATTTTCGCGGGCAGGTGTTTTTCTATCTTTATTGAGGAGCGCAACCCGCTTTTTTACCGTTTAACCAATGAAATAAATTACATACAGTGTTAGACGTTAAATTTAGATTTTGGTAAACAGATGTCGCGCTAGTCATCCACTAAATTGCGGTATTTGAAGGTACTTTGTATTTACCGCTCTAACTTCGTGCCTTTGTTTGGTGCCTTTTTCTAATCAGAAATGGCTGCTAGAAAACGTTCAGCGATTGACAGAGTATATATTCCTGATGATTTATCAGATTCTGAAAGTGATTTTAGTTTTGATAGTGATAGTGATATAGATTTTTCGAACTGCTCCTCAGATAGCAATGAATCTGATCATGATTCAATAAACTTGCAAAGCGTTAGGCAGTGTTGCAAAATATTATTCCTCCTCCTCCTCCAGTTCCTTTTCGTGGAATTTGTAAAAAGAATTCCCGTTGGAAAAAATGGAGAGAAACGAATGTTGAACCCTGCTTTGAACTCTATCATACTAAATTACATTTCTAAAATATTTTTTTTCTCAGTGCATTATATATATTTTTAAATTTTTTTTTTCATTTTACTTTTTTATATTATGTAATAAATAGAAATTAACTGTAATTCAATTGAAATTATTATTTTTTCGATAACATCTGAAATTAGGTTTTCTGACAGTTTAGTTTCTCATGATAAAAATCTATATAAAAAGTCTTTTCTAGAAAGAAAAAAATGTATATTTCAATTCTCCAATACATATAGATTTTTAATATGCAAAAAAAAAATACACGATTTTTGTAGCGATTTTGGTCTACAAATTGAGTAGTCAGAAGGTTAATGACTCCATCTTATAATTAATGAAAATTCAATATTATTCATCATCTTTGTATTTAATTCTTTGTTTTGTTTCATGCCTATTTGCTACTTTCCTGCTGCATTTCGTGTCAATCAAAGCTGTACTTGTCGGTTTTTTTTTCGCATTTTACCTTTTGGGCTTAACTTTTGGCAGTGAGTGTACATTTTACATACTACAAAATCTTGCATTTATTTTCCATCATAGTCACTACTTACAGCTACACATTTCTCCCAACGATTGTCCAGTTGTATCATCCCGTCAATGAAGAATGCCAATTAACAGCTTCTGAAACATTATCGTCACGAAGGATATGACTTTCTCTTCAATATGGTGACGGGAGATTAAACTAGATTGCATCATTACGACCCAAAAGAAAAACAGCAGAACATGGAATACAGGCTCTATGATTTGCCACAATCAAAAATATTCTAAACAAACCCTCTGCAAAGAAAATTACTTTAATAGTGTTCTGAGATGCTAAACATGACTGACTGCCTGAAAGCTGGGTTGGCAGTGCAATCTGTATGTTACATAGATGTTAAAACACCTTAGGAAGCGTGTATGTCGTGTTCAACAATTCACGTAGCCGATAATTCTGCAACATGATTATGCTTGGCCACACACATCTCGGGAACTTGATATTTAAACCCATTCCACACCCTCAAAACTCCTTAGATTTGACGCCCTATGATTTTCCTTTTTTCTGCATTTAAAGAGGGATCTTAAGGTATTCATTTCAACTCAAAGACGCAATGAAGTCGTGGATCAAGGAAAGACCACAGGTAATTCATTGGTGAGATGAGACGACAGGATAACCATAGGGGAAATGTATAGCTGTAAATGGTGAGTATGTGGGAAAACAAATGCAAGATTTTGTAGCTCCTTTTTATTAGCAAGCTATGTGCGACTTTGCATTACTTATCAGTCTGCCCTCATATTTTTGATGAAATAGTAGAGCAGGGTAATACCTATTTAGAAACTTAGTGAAACAAATGCACGATAGAATAATTAAATTATTAATATTTAATTTTCTATATCTGGCAATGCCTTTTTAAAGCCCTATTTAGAATTATTAACTGAGATGTAGTTTTGAGCTGTGAGTTTGAATCTTAGTTTTTGTGAGATTGTTACTGAGACAGTTCTTCGAATTGTGAGATTTATTCATTGATTTACATTCTGAGTATTTTGAATTTTACCATGATTTGTAATGTCTATGAATGAACAATGAAGAATATCAAGGAATTCTCAATGCTCACTCATTATTTATGATAACTCCACAAAAGATAACATCAATTTGAATAGCAACTAGTAATTTCTAGATCCCATTGTATTCTTATTTCAATGGGTCTTCTCTAAACCTAACAGTGAGTGGGTCCAGGGCGGGTCTACAAGCATAAAAGGTTACTTTCCGAAGTTAATGGTAATCACTGTTAATAAAAATAACCTGGTAAATAGTGCAATGTGCAAAGCATTTGCTGAACAATGAAAAATATTTTGTAGTAAATTTGATATGGATTTTTTTTACTTCTAAATATTATCTATCAATTTAAAAAAAAAAAAATTCACATTGTTGCAAAAATTTAATATATTTAACTAATAATACAGTACAAAATCCGGAATCCTCCGGAAATCAGGAATTCCAAATTTCGGATTATTTGCATTTTTTGTCAAAAAACCTTAATCTGACCCCCGTGCAAATTTTGCATTTGCAATAGTATAGCAGATATATAAATAATATATATACATATTTTTTTTAAGAAAAAAAAATTGTAACACATAGCAACAAATTTTACTTGCAAATCTTCTATTTTTTTGTGGTATTTACTCTGAATATGTCCATTATTTTGCATTGTTTCATCAATTAGGTCCAGGTTTAATTCTTTGCCCTTTAAAAATTGTCAGAAAGATGGGAAAAAAGTGAGAAAAACAAAAAAAAAACGACAGTCAACAAAACGGCCAGATTTTGGAAAATTTCGGATGTCTGGATTTGGGACTTAGTACTGCATAACTCAAATTTTCTATAAATAAAGTCTTAATACTCCTTTTTTTTTTAAATCTAAGTTAAAAACTAGTTTAGTTAGATGAAGATAAGTTTTAACAAAATTTACTTATTTTCAAAGCAGTTGTTGCAATCTTTGCTTTAAAAACAAAAATGTATTGTATAATTTCTGTTTATAGCATTCATATCAAGAAATTAAAAAAGAGTTTCCTGAAATCACAAGGAAAAATTATGTTTGGAAAATATTTGCTTTGTCTTTAAACTTTAATAGATGATCATTGCACTGTTCTTTAGAATTAAAAGGGGACATTTAAATCAAGTACTTAAATATAAAATTTTGATTTTAATTGAATCAAAAGGTTTTAAAATTCTATAGAAATATTTTTTTATATCTATAGCGATAAGCACAATATAGTAATTTCAATACGAATACTCCGAAAATGAAATATAATTCAGATACGATGCTCAATGTACTCGGTATACGAATCACAAGAACGAGAAGCACGAGGTTTTCAAAAGTTATAGTTTCCACTACATATGCTTACAAGTGCATTGCCATTCTGACAAACGTACACAAGATAAAGAGATTCCAATAAAGGACCGTAAATTGAGCGCACAATGTGACGTCATTTAGCTGTTACGTGTGTCCGCCCAATTAGATACACCTCTTTTTACTGTGAGCAGAGTCTGAGCAAAAGGGAGAAATGAAGATCCTTTCTTTCCTCCGATCCAAACAAGAGAGAGGTCATAAGAGTTTGCCTCTGTATACTGCAATGAGCAGAATGATTGAAATAAAATATGGAGAGGAAAAATAACTACATCTACTATGAAATATTGGGCAATTACTGAAACATAGGGCAATTACTGAAATATAGAATGTTTTTAAAGAATAAATAGGAAATATAGGATGACTTTGATCCCTGCTGTTGCTAGATTTATTTAGCAACCCTTTTGACTGAAAATGCATGACAATCAGTAGCTTGAACTCATCAACATGCAAAACGATAAAAACTTGCGAAAAATATAAAGACAATTTATTAAACTTCTATAATAAATAAAATTGTAAAACATAACAAATAAATAATAAAAAAATCAATAAAAATTTTTTTTTTTTAATAATAGCAATTGTGGATTGTTGCCAGATAACACACTAAAATATGGAATCCTCTTTGTATCAACATATATCTGTGAACCTTTTCAGTCATGAATATCAACAAATCAAAAACCGGAACTGCTCGACAAATGAAAATTTAGAATTAATTTTGAAAGGTTACAACAAAAATCAAATAAATAGTATAAAATTGTTAAATCATACAATGTCATGCAAATTAAAATTTGTATTCATATCTTATTTTTCTTAGCAACAATATATATGATAAATATATAAATAGGTAGGTAGATAAGTTTTATGTTTTATGGCTGCCCTCCCATAAGTCAGAGTGAATCTATGGTCTTGGTCTTAACAAGTCTACATCCCTGGATTAGACATTCAACGTATTCAAAAATAAGGAAAATGTTTTGCCAAAAATTTGTCTTGAGTGACAAGACATTTTTTACTCTATCATTGAATTGGCCATTTCACTACTTTTGCAAATAAACTTTCTACATTTATACTCATTCTGTGGACCTTTTTTTCCCCTATCTTTGGATGGCATTTCTAACCATTTGCTGCTTTTAAAATTTCATTAAAACTCATTGTCGTAACATGCCAATTAAACCTATATTTTATCAGACCTACTATCAATATACACCCTATGAGCTTACCACAAAAGTAACTCCATTCAGAAAAGAACCTCAATGATTCACACATATCTATAAATGGCAAAACAAGAGCAATCTTACCAGGACCAGCTTGCTGATTGTTGTTTGGATTTGCACAGTTCCCATTTGTATTAGTTTCATTGGTAGAGGAACCATTGGAAGCAGTGTCTCCATTGGCATCTCCGCCACCAAGCCAGGGTGAGATGTGATTGAGTGACACTTGCTCAATAAAGGATGTGCCATACTTTCGAAAATACCACCATTCAAAAATCTGTAATATTATTTTAATTCAATTGTGAATACTAATCAAAGAGCACTTGATAACAAATATGGTGTAAAAACAGAGCTGCTGGTAAGAGTGAATTGTATTACTAATTAAGTTCTGAATTCGACTGATGGTTCCACTTTTCCCATGAATGCCAGAATTTAATCCACCATGTTTGTTATTTGTAATTATTTGATGTCACAGTCAAAAGCATATGCATATCTATAAAATTTATGAATATTACTTTGTCACATTTTTAATAATTTGAAATTTTATGAACATTTAGTTGATCTGTTCTTTAATTTATTCTATTGTTAATATTTTTCTTTTTATATTTATATGCAGATTTTTAAGGTTCCATACTACAATTCTCATCAATTTTTGCATGAGTGTTAAAGCATTTTACAACCATGTTACGTTACAAGCCATAAAAATCACAAAGATAACGTTACATCTTCCTATATTTTTAGAAATTTACCATTTATCAATACTTACCAGTATAAGACCAGATATTAAAGATGATGTCCCCGTCAAAGCAACATAAAACTTTGGTGTGAGTGTGTTTAAGAACATCGAAGCTGTGAACAAAATATTAATGTTAAAAGATAATCAAGATATTTAAAGTTTGAAATAAAAGGAGCACAACAGAATCTTCAACTTTCAAAACTTAGTAACATACTTGTTTCAGACATTATAAATCTGTCTTAGCAAATATTTTATTACATCCTGCTTATATTAACATAGTCACACTATTATTATCAAAAACAATGTACTCTGCATAAATTTTGGAATCAGATAAATTATTGTACAAAGTTCAAACTGTTCCTTTTATAACAGACAAGTTTACCAAAATGGAAAGTGTTCCGCCTGAATCCCATGCGATCTTAAGAGATCACCCGATAAATCGCATGTAATGGATATATGTTATGTACAAACTAAACTTAAATTTAAGCCCTAAACTATAGACATTTTTTGTCACAATTGCAGAAATCGAAAACTAAGCGATGTATATAAGGTAGGTAGTTGAATTTAAGCATAGCACTAGAGGTTATTAGCGACGATCAGGGATCAATCCCGATGTAAATAAAGGAGTGAGGTGCATTTGACAGATGTGATGAACACCATTATGTGTAGCTAATTTTAAAAAAGAGCAGTCATTGGTTTGTCACGAAAAAATAAAGCGACAAAAACAATCTGTCTCTATTTATAGCTTAATAAACATGAACTAAACTGAAAATCAAGAATCAAAAACCGAAACTAAACGAAGATCAACACCATACCCATATTTAGATTTTCGTTAATCTTTAAAGGACCGCGCAAAACGTATAAAAGGAACACAACAAGCATAAGCCAGAGTAACCACAAGTATGTCCAAGACCACGTAATCCAACGTTTCGCTATTGATGATAAATAACTAAAACAACGCGCCATAATGTAACTCCATGTTGATTTGGGAACGTTTGGGACAACGTTGCCATATCTCTACAATCGGTCTCCGGCCTGCTATACATAGATACACGTATTTATAAAACAAATTTACAAGTTGACGGATCTATGATCTTGCCTAGTTCAAACAAGCGCCACTTACTGACGGGGCGTTTCTTAATGTTTATTATGAGTTTTCCTTAATAACATAAGCAAACTATCGGTAAAGAAAAAATTCTGTCAATAGAATTATTTTGATTTATCACTATTTCTGCTGTTTTACATTCATTTTTAATAGAAGCGCATTGCTTAACTTGTATTCAAGTAACATGGAACGTTACGGCACTAGTTACAGTGGTTTCTTTAACTTTATTTAGCAGCCCGTTGTGTTACTCCAGTATAACGTCAATAATAACGTAACCAAATAGTACCTTAACATTAGTTCACGCGGTAGCCTAGATGACAGCAATTAGAACAATTGGTGGGTTGCAAATCGAAACTCAATCTTTTCAGACTGGTGTTGCTCCAGTGAATGTAAATTTCAACTGTCTACCCTCCTGGGATTAATTCTGAATGAAAAGATCCGAGGTCATAATTTTGAACCACGATCAGATGAGGAGGGGATCCATAGTAAAATAGTTTGTAATATCGCCAAGGCAGTCCCGTGTGATTCATAAACTAATTTACATCGCGTTGGAGCACCACAACGTGCTATTAGAAACATAAGAAGAGTGTATTTCACCAATCCACATTCGTCACACCGATAACGTTCTTAAGTAAAGAAAAACAGCACTGGAATAAAAACAATATTACTTCTGCTTTTCATTCATGTCACGTTATTATTTCCTCCAATATGTTGTAAACTGTTTCTTTACGGCGAAAAGTAACTGGCAAGAACACGACACCAATTTGTCGCCGAATTGGTGAAAAAATATTATCTCCAAACGCTCGCTATTTGAATATGCCACGATGGGATTTTTCCAATTAGTGAGGGTAATTGGTAATTTTAGTTAACGTCGTACTAGAGCAACACAACGGGCTATTGACGACGGTCCGGGATCAGTCCCTTCCAATTAGTGAGGGAAAGTTATCGCCAATTGACGATGGTACCGGAAACGTGAGTCTGTTTTGAAGATGCTCGAATTTCCTGAAAATTTAAATTTCGGTTCTAAGATCCATTGATTCATGTTCTCAATGAATGGCAAATTTGAAAAATCAATCTACCCTATGCAAAACCCAATTTAACTCAATCGAGATTTCAAGAATTGACGCGTTTTTTCTATTATCGTGTAATATCAGTTATCACAATTTTTATATGAAAGATAATCTTGTTCAGTCAAAAAATTCAAACGGTCAAAAATTTTAACCAACATCAGCCTTATTTATAAAATAAGACCCTAATGTTTACGACTCACAGCAAGCCAAAAAAATATGTTTAAATTAATACAAATGCATTTTGCTTCTTGTTAAAGTTTAATAAAAAAAATTGTGTAAACGGTATTGACATTTCTAAAACATTGTTGCACACATAAGTCTCCAGTAATGAAAAAGGAACAGGCCTCATTTACATTCTCTCAATTTCTAAAATGTTGGAGACATAATTTTTTAAATACGACTTCCATAAGTTTAAGGAATCCCTTTTTCTGAATTATAATCAATTGTGTCCTCACATTAGAATACACTAAATTGATCAGCCATATTAAGACCACATCAAAATTTTCAAAATGTGATGGCGAATATGACCAAAGTAATTGATGTGAATGAAAGGAAAATAGAAATTAAGACTAAGAAAAAAAGACAGACAGTTTATAATTATCACCAATAATTTATTTCAATTAATGCACCTTAAGTAAACATATCGAATACAATGCTGTGATTAACAACATATTTTTAGATAAGGCACATTACCTTTCATACAGCTCTAGCGGCATTGAGAGGGAACAGTTTAGAAAAAATAACCTTTGCAATCATTGTGAAGCTAAAATCATAATTTGAAATCACAAACTAGATTAGACCAAAACTCAGGCATTCACTGGAACATAGATATAATAAAAATCAAACATTAGCCACTTAAAGAAATGCATCCTTATGTGTAGCATAACGAGCAATATGGCTTTACAAAAATACTACTTAAAATGCATTTACAAATTTACATGCCCTGATTAAATAAATTTTACCTTCGTTCACAGGGAGAAAAAATGTTTCAAAAATCATTCTCGGCACAGTTTTGATTTAATACTACTATAAGCCAACAGACATAAAACCGGACAATCTTATTGCACAATAAATAAGATCACACAAATTAAATACTTTTTCTAATACTCTGTTACCTGATAAACACCAAGATTTAAAGAAACAAAAATGTAACGAAAGTATCCATGTTATTCATGCAGTTTTTGTTTGATCGATTCACAGCCAGATGAATCGATCAGTCCTTTGTCATAGATTTGATCTTGCAATTAATAAGTCAATCGCCCTTAAGTTCATAGCTCTTAAAGCATTCAAAGCACCAATGGCATTTTAGGATAATTTCGTTTGGCAAATGTAGATATAGGTGAATTTAAGGACCCTGTGAATCAAACAATAAAATTCCGTTTCTTGAGGTAAAGTACAAAACAGTCCCTTAAAAAGAAAAAAAAAACCTCTTCAAATGCAGCTTCCTCATGCAGACAGAAGACTCATAAAAAGTGGATGTATGGCACACAGTTAATGGTTCTGGATGCTAAGAAACTGAATGGCACATTTTAGAATACACTAGACGCATGCACATTTATCTAAGACAGATTTTAACTTCATGTGATTGACAATTTTAAATGTTACACTTCATGTAATGTTTAAATGGAACCACTTTTTCCGTTACCTTGAGAACAAATCACACAGCATGCAAGTTTTCAACAGAAAAGGAAAAATATAACCTCTATTATGCAATTCAGTATTAAAATCAATTTGATGGATGAAAATACTTTATTGATCTACGCCATAAAAAGTTGACGAAATGAAATGCTTCGCTGCAAGAAACGATTTAAAATCGAGGAATCTTCCAGAAATGTCAAATTGTAACAATGGTCGAGAGTGGATCTGAATTGAAGTATCTACCCGAATTCCCTTTCCCCGTGATTAAAATTAAATTATCTTCAGCTTTTCGTAAAAAAATAACAAAAAATAAACTTTCTACTTTCAAAAATAGCTATACTACATCTGTTCTAGTTGTCTCACTACCTAACGACTGGAGAACCTATCAGTCGCTTCAGATGAGTCAAGTCTAGGGTAATGAATCGATTTTCAAAAAATTGAAATGAAAATTTCAAAAAAGCCTGGATCATGATCATTGGTTCAGTAGCTATGAAGCTATAATGAAGAAAATAAAAACCCATTGGCTTCCAGCAGTTTTGAAATGTATAATATTGCCATGCTATCAGGCCCACTTGCTAAAAAATTTTAGATGTTCAAAATCAAGAAATATATAAAACCAATAGAAAAATCTATCAAAATTTTAAATAACAATACTATATTCACAAGAGACACAGCTAATTTAGCTAAGCTGGTTTCTAACAGATGCTCACATCAAAACTTAACAAAGAGAACAAAATCTAAAATAATCAAGAAATTAAATTTTTTATTTAAACGAGTTTCACAGTAATAATTCTTTTGGATACAATGGTACACATAAAATCATATAAGCAGAGGTTGAAGAGTTTTGCCAAAAACAATTCAGGAATTACAAATAAATTACTATTGGATTTTATATACAAGTGATTTCTAAGCTAAAAAAATATATAAATAAACAAGAGAACCAATAAGTTTTATTTGTTCATTGGCAACCTAAGTGTTCTCATTAAACAGAATACATAAAATACATGCAAGAAGAAAGGATTCACAACGTAATGCCCCTTTCAAGATATTTTAAAATTTAATTATTAATGATTATTTTACAAAGCACAAACAATAGTTATCCTCCATTAACGTTTTCCAAGGAAGTTTTCTTTTGTGTGGAAACACTTCAACCCCTGCCTACACAATCACAATTTGCAGATTTGAACATTCTATTGGGCTCAATTCTTTTTTTTTTTTTTACAATCAGATTATATACATGTATTAGACACACACATAAATCATAACATAGAACCTCTACATTGCACCAACAAAAGAATAAAGAGCTTTTGAATCATAACACACATAAAGAAGCAAACTACACCACAATGCATAACTCATATTCTGACAGCAACTCATTAAAAAAAATCCATTCATTAAACATTTGAGCAAGGGGTAAAGGAGTATATAGAAGCTGCACTCTAACATTCAACAGTGAAAAGGAAATTTGTACAAATAATCATATATACCATTGCATAGCTTGTACATTGATGCACGAGATAGTAGCAAAATATTAAGAAAGGAGACAGTCAAATATTGGAAAATATCCTATACTAATTTTTTAAATCATTACATAATATATACACATTTTAAATAAAATAATATGAAATCCAATTTTACACCAGAAGTATTGAGCAGGCACACATTTTGGAATTGAATTGCACCCTTATTTACAGAAATCAGTCGACACCTCCAAATGTTTCCGATCCCTCGATGGCTTTTACTAGCCTGTCCCTCAGCTCTTGGTAACTGTCGTAAGGCGGCAAGTCCATTCGATTGAAGCTGGAAATTGGAAGGAATGACAAATTATTTACATTTATTAACACCACACTAAAAAATTATCCTTTTCCGTAGCATCATTTTTACTATACTTTTCATATAAAAGTCAATGAATTACTCTCACCAAGTGTGTGATCTTGGCAGATTATCAGTAGTTCCCCATTTCTCAATGGTGAAGAGTTGTGGACCATTGCTACCATACAGTTCTTTGAAGCCATTCATTGGCACCCGAGAAGTTCCAGTAACAAATTGAAGAAGCCTGGCTCTCATTTCATTGGAAAAGGACATTACCATCTGAAAAGTAGCACAGTGAGACAAAGCGAAAAATAAAAGAAATTTAAAACACTGGCGCTAACAAACAGGAACCTTTCGATCCAGAAGCTAGCACCCTGACCGCTAGATCAATTGTTTGACACTCCTTTTCTGATGTCCATGATGGAATATATATATAGTACCAAGCCCAAAATCCGGAATCCTCCTGACCTCGGCTATTCCGGAATTCGAATTATTTGCATTTTTTTTGTCAAAAAAAAACACTTTAATATAACCTTTCTCACGCGAATTTTGCGTTTGCAATAGTAAAATAGCAAATATATAAATATGAATAATTTTTTTAAAAAAGGAAAAAACCTTTTTAATACAATGCAACAAATTTTACTAGCAAATCTAATATTTCTATGTGGTACATTACTGGTTCTCTGAGGTATATTACTGTGTGGTACATTACTGGTTACTGGTGGTTACTCTGAACATGTCTGTTATTTTGCGTTTTTTCATCAATTAGGTCCAGGTAAAACTCTTTGTTCCTTGAAATTTGTCAGAAAGATAGAAAAAAAGTGAGAAAAACAACAACAAAAAACTCTGGTTAGCAAAATATTTGGATTTGGGACAATTTTGGACTTTGTACTGTATATTATGACTGAAGTGTGCTTAATTTACTTCAGTTATACAGCACAGGACAGCTGAAACTTCAGTTTTATTGTTTAAATTTTAATCAACTATTTGTCATTAAATTGTTCCAACCATGAAAAATGGTGAAGTATTCCGAATTTCATACCATCACCTCAAATTGGGTTGTCGGACCTGGCTGAACAATAAGTAAAATTCAGTTCTGCTACCTGTTTGATTAAATAAAACACAAAGTGTGAAAAAAGAAAGTCAACAGACCAGTTGTAACTTTTCTCCTGACATGAAATAATACTTTAATTACATTTTAATTTGATACACAATATTTCTTCAAAGGATACGAGTAGAGCTGCCAAAACAGTTGTGAAATAGTAACATAAATTTTTAACAATAGTAGTAAAAAGTCTCCTTTTAAACTCTATTCAAGTTGCTCAGATACAAAATGAATCAGCTAATAAGCTCACAGAATGAGCTAATTAAGTATGACACAAAAGTTGATCTACAAGAAATTTAAATGTTAAAATTAAAAAACAAGTGTTTTTCTTAATAGGCTTTTCATGACAATTAATCTAGCAACCAGATTCTGATGGTTTTTTTTTTTTATGGTTGTCGTGGCTTGGCACAAAACTTCAAAATTGGTGTTCTTTGGAAAATTTTCTTCATAAAGAAATCTTAGCAATATTTTCCCCATCTGCTATTAGTCTAAAAACGGACTAAATTTTTTATCTTCGGTGGCCAAAATTTTGAAATTAATTAACTTTTGAGGCAATTTTGTTTAGATATGACTAGTTGTCAAAGTTGAAAATTATTAGCATGTCTTCTGTGGCAGCCCAACTAGTATACCTTAGATGTCTGGTTGAATATAAATGTAGCAAATTCAAAATAAAATACCCTCTACATAAACCCCCTACATAATTTAAGTTTCCAACATGTCTAATCTAAGATTAAGTTCTATGGATATATGTAGTGATGTAAAGGTAACATAATGAATTTACTTACTCTCCAAAACCACTGGATGACAAGGTGGTTAGCATGATAACTTCCTTTATAAACTGTGTTCAGCTTCCAATCTTTCACGTCAATTTTCCCTATACCACACATTAAAAGTTCCAATTCATTCTCATCAAACAGCTTTATTAGGTGCATAGGAACTACTTCGCCGAATCCATCCAGAAATGAGTTCATTTGAGGCTCGATTCTTGACACAAATCGCCATTGAATAACTAAACTGCAGGAAGAAACAAAAAATATCATTAAAAATTATTCTAAGTGCATCAATGACATGAGTGTTGAATGCATAAAGACATGATCGAATTGGAAGTGCAAAGCAACATCAGCAGACCTATCAGAAGTTCCAGCAAGAGCGGTGAAAATGCTGATTGGTCTGCGCGTGTCGCGTTGTTCCTCCTATTTGACCACGGATTTACGCAGAAGCTGACACAATGACTTAGAAAAGTCTAGAAATGCTGTTTATAAGTAAAACCTATAACACCACAAAATATTATATTCCGAGAAAAGTTCTTACTTGATGTACTCAATTTTGTTTTCCTGCGTAACAGGAATCTCACTACCATTTGGCTTTAGGTCCCGCTGTTGCATTTGACCAAACAAATCTTCGTCAATGGAAAACCTTAAGTCCAAGTCAGCAGGATCATTTTCCATAATCCATAACAGTGAATTATAATACTCAGAATCCTGCAAAAAAGGAGAAAAACAATATCATCACATTGCTCAGACGAAACATAGCAATTTTGTATAGTTCAAAATTCATATTACATAAATATTCTAGACCAGGGGACTAGGCAAACCAAAGTATACTTTCTGTGGCCACCAAGTCACATATAAAAATCCACAAGTAGAAACAAGAAAACAAAGAAAAATGTAGTAAGAACTTTTGTATTACATCCCCTACTAAGACAAATTTTCAAGACGCAAAATCCGAAACATATAAATCAAAACTAAGCAACATTTTAAAACTTATTCATGTTTTTACATATACAGGTGGTTATCGAAATAATGGAAACACCTTTGAATAAAAGCAACATTTAAGAATGCGCTTCGTAAGCATTAATATATAATCCTAGCTACCAGTTTTTTTAATATAAAAAGTATTATACATCATGGTAGTATGAGGTAGCTTTAGTAAAGTTCTGTACGTAGTGGATTTTTATCAAAAGCGTAAAATGTCAGACCTCACAGACTTTCAAAGAGGCCAAATTGTAAGAGCCCGACTAGTTGGAGTAACTGTGACCGAAACATCCCAGCTCTTAGGAGTTTCTAGAGGTACGGTGTCTAAAGTCATGACAGCATACACACAGCGCAGAAAGACAAGCTCGGCAAAGCAAAATAGTGGACGGAAGGAGAAGCTGAGTGAAAGAGACCGACGGATATTGAAGCGGATTGTAATATCTAAAAAGAAAACAACTGCAGCCAAAGTGACCACAGAGCTCAATCAGCATCTGGATTCTCCGGTGTCAATAATTACAGTTAGGAGGCACCTTCATAAACTGCCATTTTAGTAAAGGATTCTTTATAAATCCAGTGTGTTTTTATTATTTTGATAACACCCTGTACAAACATAGCAAAGGAAGAACATATATTAATCAGAAGAATAGTCATATTTGGAAGCAGTGGCTTTTTAATAACTTTGATGGAAAAGTGAATTACTGTAAATGTCATTTTGGAAACAAACAAGAGATTTGTGAGAGACATGTCTTTTTTCTGCTATAAAATGTACTTTAATTGCTTTAAAGACTTGGGGTGTTTTGCTTATCAAAATGAATTTAGCCCAAAGGAATGATTTGTATTGTCCAGTCTCGTTCTAGACAGCACATTATCACCTAACCATATCAATTCATAATGCAAATTATAAAATAAAAAATCTTATGCCTTTGGCTATACTGGCTTCAGGTGTAAACAAAAATGTTCTGATTTTTTTTGGACATATTCACAAGTCCAAGTTAAACGGCGGATTGACAATAATACACTGATTATTGAAGAAACCATATTCACAAATTGAAATCAATTCTGCTAACAAATTACGTATTTGACTAGTATGAATGCAGATTTTGGCATTGTAAGTAATGTAAACAATATCATGTGGACCAGATAGGAGATAGTAGTAGCCAATAACAGCAAGCTTATCGTTTCAATCCTTGGATCACTCAATCCATGTGGTTTGTGAATACGGTTCTGGAATAATCTTTAGTTTAACTCTGACATGCGGGTTAACTGATACTCAGATACACTCGAGACTTGTGAATATGGCCATTGGTGATGCACTTTAAAATAAACATTTTGGAGAAGGTGTCATGAATTATTTCTTTTAAGCAGATTAAAAAAGGATGCAATCTTGTATACAAAATTATTACACATGTAATGAATTCAACCCATTCTATAAAGAAGCACAGAAATAATACTTTGAAAAGAATGGGGGAGATACCCAGATAGTTGAAATTTATAACAAATCAAATATAAACAAAGATGAATTTTAAAATCTTGTCTGCTAAATATTACTACACATTTTATAACTGCACTTACCACTGATTCCATGTCTTTAAGGCTAATAGGTTTTCCAAGCATCATTTTATAAAATGGACGAATAAAGAAAGCTAAAAGATTGAAAAAGGGTTATTTTAAATGTACTAGACCACTTTCATACAAGCTGCTCAAAATATTTCAAACATATAACTACACACATTTAATGACAAATACAAGATTTTCAATACCTCCAACTTTGATGTGCCTTAAACCTTAAACATACAGTGTGATCGTAAAATAACTTCCCCCTAAAAATGCACATCTAGCAACTAGGGATTCGACATCGATGTTTTCAAAACAACGATGTTTTACAAAAAACATCAATGTATTGGAGCCAGTGTTTTTTTTAACATTGATGTTTATACTTGTCGATGTTTTATTTTTAAATAAAAAAAAGTATCATTTTAAAAATTAAACAAAAAAATTTAGCATAATTTTCATAATCATTAAATTGAACAAAATTTTTGGACCAAAGTAGCCAAGGGTTAAGGATCTGGAAAGTAGGAATGAGACATCGATGTTTTATAAAATCATTCTTGTATTAACCATTGATTTATTGGTGCTGATGTTTGTTTATCAATGTTTTAACATTGTCAATGTTTTATTTTTGAATGAAAAAAGCACCATAGTAAAAATTAAGAAAACTAACCGTGCAACTAAGTATTTATCAGTGATGGCGACATCTGACCCATCAGAAAGTTTTTTTCCCTAACTGGTGAAAAAAGAAGTCTGCTGAGGATAGAGAAAGTTGACAAATTTCATTTTTTACAAACTGTAAATAACAAATATTGGGACATATAATTATTATAGGCCCAATATTTTTTATTTACAGTAAAGAAAAAATAAGTTTGTTGTGTTTCCCCCTATAAGTTGATAAAGAATTAATAATAACTAACAATAATTATTGTTATTTACCTACCTAATTATACTTATAGTTATTGGTGTCTATGTCAAATTGTTGTAAATATTATTTTCTTTTATATTACTCAATATGAAAATAAAAGTTTTGTTATTTGTTCTTATTAATTTTTTTGACTTTGTATTGACAGTTAAAAAAAGTCTTACTTATAAATTAATAACCACAGCAAATGACAAATTAAATCCCCCCCCCCCAAGCAAAAATTAATTTTTGAGGTTGCTAAACCAGTTTTAAGAAATGGGGGGAAAAGTTTAAAAACATTGATGGCTTTTGGGCGATGTATTAGCAACATCAATGTTTTGCTGTTGATGTCACATCCCCACAAGCAACTGCAATTTTCAACGAATATGAATGAATCTTGGGATTTAGATTTCAAGGCATGCACTTCAGTTATGAAAATAACAATTCAGCTCGAATGGTTCAGTTTAACAAATTTTAATGTTAACAAATTTCAAAAAGCAGCACCTACTTCTTTATCACAATGTGGTGAACAGAGAAAAAAAAAACATTGAAAATTTACCTTCAGCTCTAAACACGATTGTGCAAGAGCATTGTCAAAGATGAGTGTATATGACAACAGAGAACAATAAACCACAGCATTTTGCCTTTATTACAAATGCTATTGCCAATTATCATGTTGCTGGTTGCCTTTATTTCCTCTTTTGTCATACATTCATATTGTTTTACCCAAGCATGCTTCAAAACTGGTCAAAACATCAGATAAATATGTATCAGCAATACAAAAAAACTTACAGTCCAACAATTTCCCATGATATACAGCCATGCCAGCTACTCTACCAATGAACTTAAAGTAAGACAAGTGGTCTTCATTGCAAACACCGGATGCAGGATTTATTTGAAGAGTGTAGTTGTCTCTATTAAAATAAACAGATAATTGGGTCATTGTGTATATTGGTGAGACATAAATAATTTAAATGCAAATATAAGTAAGCTAAGTGTACAAGCATAATTTATGCATTGCTTTCTTTTCCAATCATACTAGCTTCTACACAACACTTGGAAAAACTTCCAAGGCAAACATTTAATGTGTTCATTAATGCAGTGTTACATGCTCATAGAAATTCAATTTAATTGCACACAAGTAGAATAAATCTGGAATAAAAAACAAATTTTGTATTTTGATAATTTTTTTTAAATTTTATTTACACCTTAAAATATTTATTTTGGGAAATAAAAAAAATCTTAGTACAATTTTGATATGAAGATTTTTTTTTTAGACAATGCTTTTGGTGTGTTCTCTTTGTAGCCAGATGACAGGCAAAGGCAACCATGCTTTATTAAGATTATGCCAACCTCGTGATTTGAACTTGAACCACATCAATTTTTTAAATCATCTTTCATTGATTTTACCTAAAAAACTTGTTTGTTAGAATTAATGTGATCATTTAAAACATTCATATTATATAGCCTGGTTCCATTATACTTAAAACTAATGAATTATTTTTGGACAAACTTGTATAACAATATTTTGGAAAAAGTAAGGATTTTTCTTAAAAATACACACTTTGTATTATAAGAATTATCAGTTCTGTGGATTTTTCTTTATTTAATAAATTAGTTATTTTAACAATTTCCCACTAAGCCTTTTCTAAGAACATTTGAAGGAACATCATTTGGCAACATGAAAAGCATGCCAAACAATGAGCCAAAAACATTACCACAAAAAAAGTCTATTAATCAAAGCTGTAAAAAATGTCTTGCTCTATAAAACAGTTGCCCTTGGACAACAAAAATCAAACTGATGCCATCTTCTCAAAGCAATATTGTCTATAAAAACAAAATATTGCCATTTGAGACCTACTAGAACTTGAAAAATTAGTACTAAAAGCAAATTAGTTTGTACAAATGTTGTGGCATTAGAGTAGTAATCTTGCATTGGAACAAACCAGCACTGGTATGTTTCAAAATACAAAGAGAAATGCTAACAAAGAAAACAGAAAAACTTACACAGCAGAATACTCAAACAAGCCATAATAAGGATTGAACATTTCTTTAGACAAAAGGAAAAACAGTTCTCTTGATGCTCCACCATAATCCAAGACTTCTTCACCATCAAATTCTACCCACAGCTTTGTTCGGAGAATATCAACCCGCGTGACAGCACTGATGATACGGTAACAATCTTCTAAGATATTAGCTCGACTGACTTTCAGTTCAAATTTTCCAGTCACATTGGCCTAGGAAAAATAACATTATTATCTAATTATGTAACAAGGAAGTTAATTGATAACAAATTGTAAAATAATAATTTAAACATGAATGTTTTACATTAAAAGATATTCGATAAATAAGATTTTGTATTTTAAACTGGAATAAAATTTTATTCTTAAAAGGAACTTAGTCTCGGTATTTGATGTGCAATACACACTAATGTTCAAAATTAAAACAATTTGCACATTAGGTCAAATTTCTGAAAAACCAATGGACAGATTTTAATGAAATTTGGTATGAATATACAGTTATAGCTAAGAAAAATGTACCACACAAAAGTCATGGTATGCACGCATGATTATCAGTAAAGCTCTTCAGTGCAGGAATGTCCAAAATCCATGTTGCATGATCCAACCCAAAATGAGTCTAATATGGGATAGGGTCCCCTCTCAGTCAGATCAATCGCACAGCGCGACAGCCTACTGGATACAAGGCAGTTGAGGGGTCCTGTGGCAGTCGGTCTCACTCCTGTAGCAATGCAGTTTTCAGCTCCAGAATGGTTCTCAGAGGGGGATGGCGAGATGCAATTGTCCTCCCAAGAGCATCCCAGTCATGTTCTATAGGGTTTAGGTCAGGGGATCTGGCTGGCCAATCCATATGCCGAATATTCTCACTTTCCAGATAAATGTCGACCAGGTGAGTCCGATGTGGATGAGCGTTGTCGTCCATGAATAGGAACCGAGGGCCAACTACATCCCTGAAAAGTCGAACATAGGGCTCCAAGATCTCCTATCTATACCTCATAGCAGTCAGTGACCCTCCGTCAAACACATGGAAGGGTGGGCAGCAGTTCAATATGATGCCTGCCCAGACCATGACACCTCCACCACCATAGTGGTCCATTTCCCTGATGTGGGAGGGATGATATTGGGTCCCAGGCTCTCTCCAGATGAGGGTACGTCGAGAATCAGTGTCCAGGCTGAATCTCGACTCATCTGTGAAGAGCACAGTTCTCCACTGAAGTCTGGTCCAAGGCCGATGTTGTTTGCACCATGCTAAACATGCTCTTTTGTGTACTGCAGTAAGCAGGGACGCAAACAGCGGGTCTTCTGGTATAAAGCCCTCTCTCACGAAGCCTTCGGACAACAGTAATCTGTGAAAACTGGGTTCCAGTGGCAGCATGCAGCTCACATGAGAGCTGTGAAGTTGTAGCAGTTCTGTGGCGCCCTGTTGAAACTGCCAAATATCGATCCCCATTAGTCGTCGTGGCTCTTCAACGACCTTGTTCCGGCCTTCTCGATATGGATCAAGTGTCTTGAAACTGTTTCCACAGATTGCAGATTGCCCTGCCTCCAATCTACCGACACCTCTCCATCTCATTCCATCATCCATACGTTTGTGGATACTCATTTTACCCGATAGCTTATAAAATGTACTCAACTCTTGTGAGAAACGCAGCGAATGTTGACGAGGAGTACAAGCACACAAATCGCAGAAAATGCTTTGTGCGCTTATCATCCCCACTACCGACATGTATGCTTACATATTGGACACACTGAATATCTGCAGTCTTCTTTGGCGGCATAATTAGTACCTTTGGTTCAGTACATTTTTGAAAATAAACACAATGTACAAATTCTCTTAATTTTGAATATGAGTGTATATCAACACTGCAACTTAAACACTCTTTTGACTCTTCATCTAGTTATAGCTGAATGCTTAGTTTTATGACCCAAGATCTGATAGTGGACAAACAGCAACCATTTCTAGTTTAGATTAGACAAGAATGATAAAAAAAATGATGCAGGACATTGGTTGGACTGAGTTTCAAACTCACAACCCCTCCGGTTCACGACCCCATTGCAGTCATAAAGGAGGTCAAAACAGTTGTACTTACCGGTTTCGGTAGTTTTGCTTTGAGGTATTCATATTTTCGTTTATAATCTCTAGAATAAGGTACAGCCTGTAAAATATTTAAAAATAAATTAAAAGCAAAAAATTTATAATAGCCATTTTTTGACAATTTATTAAATACTAAAAATATTGAATTCAAGACTAAACAAAAAGCACATGGAAAGATTTATAAGTATGTAGCTTACAAGGTCAAAAATACTAAAACAAATTTTACAGAAATTATTTCTCAAATTACTCTTTAAAATTATTAAAAATTTTAAAAGTAAAGCTACTCTTCAATAGTAAACCATCTCAAATGCATATTTTATGAGAATATAATGTATGCAAAAAAAAAACTCACTGGTCCAGCAATGTTTGGATTGTTTAGTCTGGGATCTTCCCATTGGGTAAGGCGAGAATCTGCAAAAAAAAAAAAATAATAACAGTAAAGTAAGTTATTAAAATTGTATAATACATATTGCAGTACAGAAGTACAAACAGTATACACAGAAACTAAACGAATTTAATTAAATTCCAAAATTTTAAAATATAGGAGTTACTTACAAGTTATACATAATTTATTGTATGTGTACATGAAAGTTTTTTATCATTGTGAAACTACCATGTACATGAAGCAATATTATATCATAAAAAGCAATATTATATATAAAAAAGTGACTTACTATGATCAATAAAGAATATTCTACCATCTGTATGAAATCGCTCCTCCCAGCCTTCCTACAAACAAAGAAAATTATGGCAAGAAATTTTAAAAGGAAAAAAGCTTATAAATAATTTAGAGGTTCCAATACTTAAAAACAATAGGTCAGAATTTGCCCACATTTTAAAATAAGAAAATTAAGAATCTGTGGCATTCTTTTTAAGGATTCAACAAAACATAATAACTTTTATGTGCTTATGTTTACCTTTCTACAAGGCAAAAATAATTTTTTAAAGATATTTGAAATATTTGCAATGTCTTAAAGTAGAAATTTATAGTGGGGCCAACTTTTTAAGTATATATATTTTCGTCACAAATACAAGCAATTTTTTGTGATGAAAAGTTCTTTTCATAAGCACTTTTGGTAAAGTAGATGACTTCACAAATTAGTAACTTCAGAAATTATTTACATGGAATGAAGAATTTCTGTAAAACCCCAGAACAATTCTAATACCAAACCATTTCCATTAAGCTTTACACAAGATTTAAAAGTTAATCATGTTATGCTAACTTAAAACGTTAAACAATTGTTTAAAAATTTATGTTTTACATTAAAATTAGCTAAAAATGTATACGTTAATTTGATCACTAAGCATCATTTGTAGGAGGATTGAATTTTAACTGTATATCTTAAGTTGTCTGTTTCATGCATAAAATTTCAATTTCAGAACAAGAGCCCGAATTCTGTACAAGGAACATGGTTTTTCAGTGTGCCATCAATTCTCTTAGTATAACATCATTTTAATTGGGTCCTCTAGAAATAATGTTGCAACTATGAACAGAAAGTTGAAAGGCAAGCAAATTTCAGACTTTAAATGCACATAAACCATAGAAACAGAACCAATTTATTAACTTATTAGAGTAGCTCGTGTATAAAAGATCTTACGGGTAAGGGGCCAAGATCATCTACGCTACTAAAGCGAGGCCTGTTTGGCACATTGCTTTGGTTAGGGAGAATACTAGGCTTGCCCGTCCTTGGATCCACCTGTGAAGGAATAAAACATCTGCATTTGCAAAGAAATTTCAAATATAAATCCAAGAAAAAACTCATACATGAAAATAGCGTGATAAATGTATGGAGGTTGTTGAATTAATGTCGCACTGGAGCACACAACCATCTATTAGAAATGGTCCGGGATCAATACCGAAGGAAAGAACTGAGGATAACACCTTATAATTTTGGACATTCTTTCTTTAAATGCACTTTAAATGCAATTTAAGACACATTTATTACATTAGGCTTTAAAGGCACTTTATTACATTTTCTTTCCCTTAGATGAGAATTAGATTTTATTGATAAACTAAACATTAACAAAACTAAACTTAATCATCATATAAATTAGAAAATGCAGACTAAACGAAACGATACCTTGAGTACATTTTCTGGGGAGATGTTTAGGTATTAGTCAACCTTAACTCACTTATTAAATTTTAGCCAATACTTCCTATCCCAATACCGTAAACATTGCATAAATACTGTAGATTAGATATGTAATGAAGAATATGAATGTTTTACCCAGAATAATTACATCTTTATTTTTATAATTGAAAACTTCCGGGCGAGGGAAAAGGCACGATTTTTTCGCTCTATTCTAAGACGGTTTACCGAGAAAGTAAAGAACAGAAAATTACTAGATTAACACGGTTTATTTCAAATTGTACAGGGAACAAGATGGAGAAGGTTCTTACTGATGTGGCTATTAGTTTAGAGTGAATTAAGTGTTAAAGTAAAAAAAGAGAAATAACTTGCGAAAGGTGGAATTCACGAAATCACCATATGGGATTGTATAGCAATCACCGGCTGTTGGCGAGAAGGGGCGAAGCCCTCGCAGGGACATCAAGGACCGGAAAGTCAAATCAGGATTATATGAATTATTAAGATAGTTTCGCAGTCGTAGGAGATTGACTTTGCAAAAAGAATCTTGGTTTGCGAAGCAAACCAAATTGGATCTGTGAAAGGAGTGTTGGTTTGTGAAGCAAACCAAATGGGATTGCATAACAATTCCCAGGGGTTGGCGAGCTGGGGCAGAGCACCTTGGTAGTTTAAAAAGAGGAACTACATAGTTGGGAAACTTTAGTGAATTTTCGACTTTAGTCACCAAAATTGTGAAAAAGTGATCTTTTAATCTGATTAATTAAGAAGGTCTGATTAAGAAGTTTTCCCTTTGTGGTTGCCATGGCTTTGTGGCAAAACTTCAAAATTGGCATCCCTTAAAAACAGGTCCTAAAAGAAAAATTCAAAAATATTCTTTTGTGTTATGTTTTAAAGAAAAACATTTTTGTAACACTATTAAATTTTCAAAACAGTTGCCAAAATTTTGAAAGTATGATCTTTCTAGTACGATTTTTCTTAAATAGACACTAAGTCACCAAGGTTAAAATATAGTAGCAAATGTCACATTCCAGCAGCCTTTGGCAGCTATGTATCTTTCATAACTTACCCATGTGGTAGTTTTGGAATTATGATCAATATAAAACACTCTTCCATTAGGAGCTACTTGCATAGACCAACCAGCTGGTAATCCTTCAGAGGTTGACTGAGTTGAAGATTGCCGGGTTAAACTAGTGGTGGGCTGAAGAGCAGGGGAAAGAAATTTGACATCAGGACACAAAACGTAAAACATTTCTATTATAACAAGACAAATAACCAAAACAAATAAGTTTGTCAAAATTCGAACAAAATTCATTCTAAATTAGATCAGGAATAACCACTGCTATTATCTGCAAAGAATATTAGATGACAAAAATACACAGGGTGTTCCACTTAGGACTATATAATAAAAGAAAGTGTGCAATCTTTTTTACTTATATCAAGATTCTTTTCCTAAATTGCTTACATTGTGACGTCTGGAAAAAAGACGATTTCAACCCCTGAATCAATGTGGGCCTTAACAAGAGGAGAGCAGACGACCACCCAAAAACAAAGAACACATGTGTTACAGTCGGTGCCGACCTCTTGCACCTGGTTGTCACATACATCATTTTCTAACATTTCCAAGATCCAAAGAAGCTGCATAGCTGTGAGTTCCACCCCCTTTAAGGTTGCAGGTGTGTTTTAGAAAATAAGAATCAACATTCCAAGAGGGATATGGACTCCCCCGAAAAAGGAAGATGAGGGACAGAAGCCACAGGAGAAAGTGGTGGACGATAAAGCTCTTGAGACAGCTATACGATGAGGTTAAACACCGGTAAAAAAATTAACCGTGAAGAGAAACTTTTGTTTCCATGAACATTCAGTGAAAATAATTTTGTAGATAGTTCCATTTGTAAATTAAAACCTTTCAAGTATAATAAACTTATAAAGGTATCCAGCTTAGTCCAACTCCATTGTATTGCAGTGGTGCGAAAATGCCAAAACATACATAGACTAGAATATTTTTTTGCAAGTCAAGTACACTTCAACATAACATCTCGTAATTTGAACCATTTATATCAATGCTACAAGTATTTCGCTTTAGTCCCAAGCAGAACACCCTGTATAATAAATTTCACTCAAAAGAAAATTCAAATTTCAATCAATCATACCCTTAGGATTCAAAAATATATCGTGTCAAAGTATTAAACTTTTTTTATCAGTACTCTTCTCACACCTTCATATTTGGAGAAGCAACATCTTTAACATTTGCTTCAATAAATTCAATCTAATAACATTGTGACTAATAGAGAGCAGTGGCATTTTAAAATAAATTTACATATTGATGAACTTGGAAAATTTTCTGGGCAAGTAACTATTGATTTAATCACTACTAGACACAGCTTTGCCAAAGGTATAACTTCAAAGCATATTTTTACTTTCAAATCTAACAATCAATGTCTAATGTCACAACAGCCAATTTTATCACTTTGTTCTCACAAAACTCATGAATATAATGAAACTGCAAAGAGAGATTGAATTGATGAAAAAGCAAAGTGAAATCAAAACATTTAAGTTTAACCATGTAGGTGGCACACCCGAACACAGCGAAGAAAATTCAGTTTGAATAGGACTCAGAAAACAGTGAGTGGCTGACCCGAAATATTCAGATATCTGTCTCCTCGAAATATTACCAAGTCTTCTGCCTGCTCCACAGAAAACCTTCCTAATTGGTCTTACGTGTGTACCAAACTTGATCTTGTTTGGCACAGATTGGTCAGGTATTCATAATGCAACTCCATACACTATGTGAACAATTTCAGGCCCTTGTACCATAAAATCAAATCAATTCTTTACTACACAAGGGAAAGATTTGGCCATGCTGCGCCAAACAACGAACTGAAATTAGACATGCTGCTTAGAGTAAAAAGAAATAAGTTTGAATTAAACAGTGACTTTACCAAGAAGTACCCACATAGGTCATTCAGTACTTGGCTGCAACAAATAACGACCTTTAAGACTTTGCAATAGAAGTGTAAATACGACAATCTTTTTTTTCCCTTATTGATTCGGAGTTGATCAAAGAATGCACCTCAGGTCACTTTATTATGGGATGGTTGATTTGGATTTCATGGCACAAGGCCCAAAACTGGACACCAGGGTGTAAAAAAATCATGATTTTTTTTTTAAAATCAATTAATCGGATTTATTTGATTTAAATCGGATTTATTTGATTTAAATCAGATTTTTTTTTAATTTAAATTTTTGTAGGGCATATAAATTTGTTAAATAAAAAATTGAGTTTCTGACATGAAATGTAAACCAATATTTATTTAAGTGAACAATCGGAATTTGTGATATGGTAAATTAATATTTATTTTACTAAAAATCATAATGTGTTACATGGTAATACATTTTCAAAACAAGAGCAAAAGATAAAACATTTGTTTAACTTTAAAACACAAGTTGACATCCAGCATAGTTTTTCTTGAGTAAATTAACATCATCATGTTTACAAATGTATCAGTAAGTGTGAGACCTAAATTAGTCTGATTAAATAAATATTTGTTATGGGTCACTACCCTTAAAGTGAAAGGTGACTGTTTCAGGGTGCATTTTGCAAAATAAAATATGTTCATAGTGTTTAAACTTTCATTCTTTCAAATAGAAAGCTCAGTTGAATTTTTTATTTAATAAATTATCAATCACATTAATTGTGTTATTTTGTATTTATGTCTCAAAAAAGTAGTTGAAAATTAAAAAAAAAGTAGTTGAAAAATCACTTTAGCTAAGCCATTGGTCAATCAATTAATGGGGTAACAAGTAGTATAGGCCTACTTTCTGGGGATTTTCTTTGGCTGTCCTGACATTTACGTAGATGTAGGCCTACTGCTTTATTGTTTGTAACATAAAATTATGCATGAACATTGTCAAAACTTTCAAATAGATGTCAACTTATTTTTTACTTTACTGTTTGGCAGAATCCCTTACTCAACAAATAACTTAGTCCATAGACACCTCAGATTATTTGCAAGTGTCCAGTGCCAAACATTTTTTTAAAAGCTCATCAGTACGAGGTGTAGCCATTAGTGCTGAAATCACCATGAGTGCAGAAAGTTCAAAGCATTTGATAAATTCTGTGATTTCTCTAGGGTGTATTTACTTAGTTATAAAAATGTAAGATTAGTTGTGATTTAAATCAATGATTTTTTTTAAAAAATCATTTGATTAAAATCATGATTTTAATCGTTGATTTAAATTAAGTGATTTAAATCTTGACACCCTGCTGGACACACTAAAAAACGTAACAGTAATTTGTTAAATGGTCAACCACTGGATCTCTCTACACCTACAGGAGTTAAGTAGAAGCTATTTGTGAAGGAGCGCTCAATGGATAATCCACTGTTGCTTCTAACAAGGATAATCACCAACATCCATGCACACTTACAAATCAACTTGAAAGCAACTGGTTGAAGACAAATGCTATGAACACTAAACCAGATAAGCAGTGTGTAAGACTAAATAAAATTATAAAAGACAGTTTAAAAATCAAAATAATCACCCAGACAAATATCAAAAGGAATATTAAAAGTTGCAATCTCCCGTTTAATCTGAGAATTATTGGACTCAATAAGTATTCATTGATGTAGTGATGGAGTGGTTAGGACATGAAATTACACAACACGGAGAGCGTTACGTAACCATAATTCACATACAGAATGTTTGACCCAGGTTGGTTGGTTTTTTATGGCGCAAAGGCCACACATGGCCAAGCTGCGCCAGACACAAGACAAAAAAGTCTAGACGAAATAAAGATGTTTGACCCAGGAAAAGCAAAAAAAAATTTTTCTTCGATAACATTTTATCTATTATGTTGTGCTTGTATGCTAGGACTGTAGAAGTAAATTGTAATTGCTCATTAATGCATTTAAGCTAAACACACATGGCACCATACTAACTGCTATTTTTATGTTTATTTTATTACCCATTTCCTGAATCTGCTAGGTTTTCCTAATTGAGCTTTATTTTTATATGCTGAGCACAAGCATTTCCTGAAAATCTCAAGTTTCTAGTCTGTGAAACCTTGAAACAAGAATCACGTCAGCATAAAATATAAATGACGTGTCCTGGCAAACCGTCAAACAAGAGCAAATGAATAAAACAATTAAAAGAAAGGAGAAAAATCAAAATTATATGGAATAAACATTGCAAAAGAGGTTAAAATAACTGATGCAGCTCAAGAGAGAATTATTTTCGTGTAAGTTGTTGCTTTTTGCACCGTAAACACCTATGCGACAAAATTTAATCGACATACCCGGATGTAACAAAGCGTAGATACTTTCTACTCTAAAAGACTTACCATGGAATGACGTCTGATATTGGGGTCGAGTCTTTGCGTTTCGAGCATCTAAACGAAATACAAATTTCTTCTTTAATACAAAACAAGGAATGATATTTCAATATTCTGTACTTCTAAAGACAGTTTCTTCAAAAAATCACAAATTTCTTATCTTTCTGTTGAAGGCAGAACAGAATGGTTTGAGAATTCTACACAACTAAGGAAGGAACCATGCCATAAATTACATACACGAAATTCAACTTTATTTGCAAATTGAAAATCTTTAAACATTATTTAAAGAATTATAGGTTTAACAGGTATTTTTTGCGACCTCATTTGTCTCAAACAAATATCAATTTATAGAAAATAGTGTTAATTAAGTTAAGTGGATCTCAAAAAGCATTGCTTAGTCTATTATGAAAGCCCTTTGTAGAAAGCTACTTAAGAGATTTCAGGGTTCTAATTTTGGCATGTGTAAAATATTCTACGACTACAGGAACAGCCAACTTAGCACTATTGAGTGAAAGCAACAACTACTATCTATCTATGTGTTTTGGAAGAGCTGCACTATCTCGAAACATAAGCAATATGGACATATGATCTGCCATTATTACGTGCGATAAAAATTAAAAATAAGGCACCCAGCAAACTAAACTTAAAAAAAGCAGAATGGAAATAAAAATCAAACACTGCAAATACATACACCTTATGATAATAATTGCAAACAAAATGTGGAAATCATTTACCACTACTGGCTATAATAGGAGTTACACTTTAATGAGAAATAAAACAAAAAACATGAAATAGGATCCTAAGATAATAAAATAAAAACTCAGAATGAACTGGCTACGACATTTTTTTGCACCAGTGCAAACCATCCCCCATTTCAAGTACAATCAACTTCTCAAATTTTTTATGCAGACAATATAAGTATCTTGATAAATTATACTTGGAGCTGAGTCTTGGAAAAGTAAACCTCAAGCTTTCTCAGTAAATGATCAAATATAATTTTTCTTTTCTCAAAACTTCAACAAGAGAATTATCTTTCCCTTATTGATGAAGTTGTAACTTACAATCAATCAGATGTTAATTTGAACTCAACAGTTTCATTAAATCAAAAGTAGATCTCACCGTTCTCAAAATTTCTACATTGTCTCTTGGCTGATGATCCGGGAGTGAATCATCGGTATTGTCGACACTTATGTGAACACGCCTTCGGAACTCTTGTGCTGATTCAAGGCTGCGTTGCTGAGCCTCTTCAACGCCTTGCGTTGCTCTACAAAAAAGAAAATGGATACAAAATTAGAAAAACCTTAACTTTAGTAATTAACAAAATCAAGGAAATGAAACATTTTGAATAAGAAACTGATTCCATCTCCTTTGTGGGTTGGTTGTCCGATTTGGATTTTATGGCACCAGGTTGAAAAACAGACAAGAGCCAAATGCAAGACATAATATAAACCAATACAAATTGATACATTTAAACAGTCTAACCAATAATAAAAAGTACATTTTAAGGAAGATTAATTATATTGATGATATGGCTGTTGTAGTTTAAGTGAAAAACGATTGCAGGATAAAATAAGAAATGTATAAAATATAAGTCACCCTTAGAAAACAAATTATGGGGGATAAAAACAACAAGAACTCGAGAATAAGATAGGGTATCCCCATCGTTGTGATATGGCAATCACATTAACTATATTTTTACCCTAAAAGCAGGGATGCACAACCTGTAAACTACTAATTTTTTAAGCTATTTCCAGTCCCACTAAGGATTTTGAAGTTTGGGAAAAACAACCCTAGTTCATCACCCCTCGATTCCGAGAATTTCGGACGGAACACCCTTCACCCAATGGGGTTGAGGTCTGAGGTGGTGCAATTTGACAGCCAATAGAAGGGTTGGCACACTGACAAGGTCAGAGCACCACCCCAGATTGGAACCAGGAACCTTCCTATCCAGAGGCCAACACTTAACCACTAGACTGGTTGGTCGACACTTTAATTGTCATCGTGGAAAAAAGTAAGTGCATATTTTCATACGATGCCAGTTGTAGTTGATTATTAAAATTGAAAATCAGATGTAATTAAACGATGTTGATGTAAGTTAAGTGTGGTAAAATCTCCCGAGTGATGCAAAAAGGCAATGACAAATGCAGAAGGTAACCCAACAAGTCTGATAAAATTGGGGATGATGGTTGGTTGTTTTTTGGAGCTTTGTGGTGCAAGGGCCATGTTGCCCTAGACACAATTGCAAGTAATTTATACAAGACATACAATATTAAGTAATTGACACAAACATATTGAAAGTTTTACTGACAGAAGAAAGAAATACATAAAGGGAGAAATGCACCTGGCAGGAACCAAACCTGTGCTGCCAACAACTCAAAGGTTGCTAGCACAATAAGCATACCCACTGAGTCACAATGGCGAAAATTATGGATGAAGTATTAAAATAAAATTGATAAAAATGTTTAAAATTTGTAAAAGTTAATATAAGATTGATGGAGAGAGCTTCCTGGAAATGCAAGCCTGATAGCGGTTTCCCCAATTTTTTTTGCAGGAATGGATTTATTATCTCTGAAAATTAAGTTCTCAGTAAATTTGAATTAAATCTAGAAATAGTCAATGTATAAGAAACTATAAAAGATGCATTTCTAACAGCCAGTTTATTTTGCCTTTATAGTAGTGATTCTAATGAATTGCAGAAGTAATCCAAGTTGTTCAAACTGTTCCATTAAGAACTAGCCCCTGTACACGTTGTGGTCATCTGAAAGACATTTAACAGTAATTTATGTGTTTAAAAATGCCAACATGCTAGTATCAGAGGGGTTAGTTGAATTGAAGTCATACTGGAGCAACACTAGGCTATTGGTGACGGTCCGGTATCAATCCTGAAGGGAAAGATCCAAGGACGTCATTTTGAATCAGATGACGAGACACCTGAACTGGCACACCAATCTCCTAACTTCTGCAGCAAACCAACATGGGGATATGAGACAACAGCAGATTCAATGTGCATCAGCCACATGTACACAACGGTCTTTGGTTAGATCATGTTTGGAATTCGAGTTTCTGCTACTCTACCAAGCAGGCTACCAAAGCCCTGGTAGAATTGAATGCCCAAATATTTTGTCAGAAGAAACTAATAAGCCCCATGGAGATGTATAGAAAATTCCACACTTCAACTTCAATTAAAGTTCTAGTCTTAACAAGACACTGTAATTACCCTGTTGGCCTTTCCCACTGGGTGGTCCTCGCAGCATGATTGACATAGTACGTTCTTCCATTGGCATCTTGCCGCTCCTCCCACCCTGGTGGAAGAGAGGAATGATTGGACGGAGGACTAGGCACAAGTGCCGGAGAAGCAGGAGTCTCCACCAAGCCAGAAGTGCTTTCTTCGGAATTCACCATTTCCCAGCCTGCCTATAAAGCAAAAAGGTACAAATAATGTTTGAATAAAAAAAGAATTCACTGACTAAGAATTCATGGGTCACTTTATTTTGTAATTTTGAACAACGGAAAATAAGTCATGCCAGTTTAACAAAGGTATTGTTGGAACATTAATTAGAGAAAGAGCGTCAATTTATTTTAGATAGGTAGGTGATATCACACTGGAACAGGCTGTCGGCCACAGTCTGCAATCAATCCACAAGGGAAAGATCCAAGGACAATACCATATAATTTTGAACCAGACAACATGAACATCTGAGCCGGCACTCCACTCTCCAAACTTTCCCACCAGGTCAATGCGAGGACATTTGATGGCATGACGGATTTAACTTGCACCAGATCTCCATGTACACAACGATCTTTGCTTAGAGTGAATTTCAAACTAGCAACCCTCCTGTTGCTAATCTATTACACTTCCAACTGGGCAAGCCAGGAGAGAGTTGATTTTAGATGCAATGCCATTAGAAAACCACCATGTTAATTGAAAAATATTATAAATACAAATTATAACTTGAAACTTTATTTGATTCTAAGTTTGTGATCATTGATCATCTGAAAAGGTACAGTTTGACTGCCACACTGTCAATTTTGTTCCTTATTTATGATCTTTTAAATATAACATGAGGGTGCCACTCTTATTAATCATGTAGTCTGCAAGATCTCGAGAAATCAGGATGATCATAATACAAATACATGTTTAAGCAATGGCTTGATGACTCCTTGATACCAAACTCATGCTACATAATGTTGGTTCAAAAAAAATTTTAACTGGTAATTTGATTAAATGTATCCATTTCCATTTGATTTTGAAACACTGAGAAGGAATTACTCATTAGATAAATTTTTGAAATTTCTCCTTAGAGAAGGTGGTCATTCATTGATTTCACACAATTTTAAATATAAAACGCACTACTTGGGCGAAGTAGACAATATCCATTTTCCAAAGGTTACAAATCATATAAATTCACAATTTCCCATTAAAAACTGGTTGATTGGGTTTTTATGGAACAAGGGTCATATTTGTCGTATTAACATACGACAGACATCAAGTAAATGGATGCACACACAAGGAAAGTTTTACTAACACATGAGTGAGAAATGCATCCAGTGAGGAATAGAACCTGCACTGCCTACAACTCGTATGCTGCTAGTGCAGTGGGCAAACCCCACTGAGCCACAGTAGAACTGCATTAAAATCAGGACATAAAACTTTGTCATGATGCATAGTAATAGCAGATAAAAATTTATGAATATATTTAGTAGCATTAAGCCCAACTGCATTAGCTAAATACTAGACAGTTTAAAAGGTATACTTCTGTTTCTTGTTGAATTGCGTCGTCATCTTCAGATGATCCAGATGAGGTATAAGCATGGTATATTTCCAAATGTCCTTTCACTCTAGATTTGGTGCTATAAGAAATACAAACACAAAGCACAATTTTGAGATGCTCATGTACTTACAAATTTTTAAATGCTAGTAATTCATAAGTATTTCTTGTTTAAACTCCCTCTGCAATATTTTATTTAATTATAAAGTTAACAAATTTACAAAAAAGATTATAATTGAATGATAAACTATTGTATCTCAAACTTCATTTTCTTTAAAAAATAAAAAACAATAGTAGAAAGAGATAGCAATTTATGTAAATGCTCCAGCCAAATACTGCAATAGATTAGAAAGTGTGTGAAACAATCAATGAAAAGTAGTGCTTTAAGATTCACAATGTAAATTTGGTTTTTTTTTTTAATTTATTCATTCATTAAACTTTAATAATATATAATAAATATTACTTACTTATCACTGCGAGAAAACAAAACAGAATTATTAAAAACTATCAATATTGCCAACTAAACTTTAAAAGCATCTTAACTTTTTGAGATACGTTTAAGTTTTATAAATATATATTACAATGTACAACTTTAATATTTTATCTATCCAAATTTTTGTGCAGAGTGAGTTTGAGATTTTCAAAAGCATTTTTAAACTTCTCATTCTAACAATTTATACACATACAAACATTTACATGTGCTCAGTATATATAAAGGGTGCACAGATGCAAATTTAGGTGACCAAACACTACAGATGCTTACCTTCTTGGTCGGAGAATGTAATACTTAGCATTGATGTTACGACCTGGCCTTTCAGATGGAATGTTTCGAAGAGGCAACTCGACTAACCCAAGAAAATCATCTCGAGTCTAAATATTAAATAATAAACTAAGCTTAATAGAAAAAAGATGCAAGATTTATTTTTAAAATTCATTTAATTTGGTAAAGCATAACTTGAATCCATAACACACATATTCAACATGAATCTATATCAGACAAAGAATCAAGCTCTATTAGTAAAAAAAGGGCAAGATACGTCAACATTTTAAATAAGTCCATTTTCAATAATAAAACTTCCATGGAAAAAAACATTAAAAAAAATTAAATACATAGGAGAAAATGTATTTTCTTTTTAAGTAAATCACTGCCATAACATTATTTCCTCAGTAACTCAGCTCCACAACATAGCATGCAGTAAATTGAAAGACTTTCCACCACCACCAATATTTCAAAACTGTAAAAATTGTGAAATAGGCAATGCACTATAGGTATTCCATTAATCACTTGAAACACCACCAGAGAAGACTACCTGTACATCAATATACTGAGAGTTCCACAGCTCAAAAAGTGTATTTTTTCAGAATCATTTTGCAAGTTTGAGGTCAAATTAAAACACAGCTAGGTACAACACTATTACTTGACGGATTTGTGACTTTCACGAATTGAATTACATTAATCGTTCATTAGACAAACTCAAAGGGCGTTTCCAAGTTTACCCCAAAACTAAAAATCACTTTTTTTTTTAGTTATGGGGCATTCAATATGCATAACAGTTAAACACAGAGTGAGTCAAAAAGATTTTACCACTCATATGAGCAAGACAATATCACATAAATTTCATTCTGCATGTGACTAAATATACAGACATGACATAGTGTAGAAGAAAGGAAGATTGGATCTTAGATGGAAGTGGAGAAGAATAAATCATCAGTGGAGAAGAATAAATTTCTGGAATGGTGTAACAAAACAAGGATCCTCCAAGTCATTTAACACTTGTTGAATTTGAGAAACTAGTGTGCACAGAATCTGTTGCAAATGACTAGTTTTGTTGAATAAAAAAGTGGAAGGGATTTATTGAATAAATAATAAAGCATTAATACTGTATAAGTCTTAACATCTTTCTGATATCATGCATAAACCTTTCAAGTTTTGATTTATTCATACAGGAAATATAGAAACGATAGGAAATTGATAGGAACAAGTAAATAATTTCATAGTAATAGGCTAATATGAACTTACTAGTCGGTTTTCATCAAAGACTTCAATTTTCAATATTTGGGAGGGATCAACCTGTAAATAAGCACATTAGAAAACAAAATATAAACTGCAAATTGTAAATGCAAAATTTTAATTTACTAAAAATTTATGAAATATATTATTTATAAAGCAGAGTATACATTAGTACCCTGTTACGTTTTTAATCCAATATTTTCCTACCATGTAAAAATATACTGAGAACAAAAAACACAAATGTAATGAAAGAACATAGAAGCATTTGCTAACTTCAAAAATACTATCTTTGTATGTCCAGCTGATTTGAACAGTTAATTTTTTCTTACATCCTACGTTTTAGTAATTTCTTGGGAGTTTTTAGTAGAAAATGATAATTAATACATTTTGAAGTCAATACAAAATAATATCACTACATATAAAAATACACTTTAAAAATTTTCTAAAACACACTAATTCTTTTCTAAAAGTTTTTAATGAATACCTTTTAAATGTATGTAACCAACCAGTGTGTAAATATAAGGAGTATTAAATTGCAATACTTATTCAAAATTTTAAAATAAAGCAAAAATCTCACCTCAAAAAGAAATTCCTCATCCCATATTGGATTCAAAGTCTGGAAAAAGAAAACAAAATAACCATTGCAATACTAAAATATAAACTGCTACTGTTGAAATCTATCAAAATTCTGCTATAAAGTTAATAATGGTTGGCTTCTGTAATCATAAAATATACTCACTAGAATAACCCTCTAAAGTTTTAAACTTAATTGTTTAAAAATTAATTTGTATTCAATAAATCTTCTCTACTATTATAAAAGGAAGTATTTGTTTGTCTGTTTGTTTCGCGGCTGCAAAATCCTGACAATCTATGGCACTTACAGCAATGAGATTTGGCACACAGGTAGTCAGAATATTTTGTAATTTTTAGGTCACAGCGAATTTTAAAATTCAATCTAGAAGATTTTAAAATGAATTTAATAGTTTTTTTCCTCCATCGTTTTTTTAACGCGTTACTACCAGAGAGAGAAGAAACGCCGGAAATGACCTTGCTACATCAGCTGTTTCCGATAGAACGTGGAGGAGATTATTTTTTGGGTTTCATCTTTGATTTGCCAGAGGAATGATTTACAGTCACAATTCTTTTTCTATATCCTAGACCGTTAAAGATAGAGTAAAAATGTCAACGGATTTGAAATCTGCAGAAAATTATACACCAGATTAATACTTTACATCACGACGTTGCCTGTGGTGTTGGTTTGCTACCAACACCATGGGCTAGTGGTGCTGGTGGCCGGGCTAGCCACGCAGTGGCAAGTTTAAACTAAAAAAGTTATTAATTTTTTTCTAATTTCAGTCATACTAATTAGAAAATACTCTATACATACCATTTTACTGTTTCTAAAATAAGCTTCTTATAATCATTACAACTCTATTAAAATGGTAATTAAATTTAACTGTTACTAAATATAATCAAAAATTATTTCCATTAATTTCTTAATAAAATTTTAAGGAAAACGATTTGTCTGACAATATAAATTTATCTAACACAAAATGAAAGAGAAGTCTGCACATACATAATCTAATAAAATAGATACAACTACATATATACATTTTACACATTACAACATTAACTGTTCAATGAAAATAGCTATTCACGATTTAGCATGCAGTTACAACTTTTTTACATGCTAGCTTTCAAATGAATCAATATTTTATTTGAATTATGAAAAAGAAATTCAATTGGGCCTTTCTTCAGATATCCTAACATGCTAATTTGGATCACTATATAAAACTTACAAAGGACCACAAGACAATGAATAATGCTAAACCAATAACTGATTAAAAAGATAAAATTAATGACACATACCCTTTTTCTTGTTCTAGTGCAATAAGTATCAATCACAGTATTTTTATCACTAGATAGCAGGTCAACTCGTACATAGGGATCACTGTCAAAGAAAGTATAAATAATAAATGGAAGATGTAGAGATGCAAAATTTTCAATACAACTAAATAGATTAAGTTATATTTTATACATAATGATCACACGCTAAGAAAAATGTTTACACAAAAGTATGATTTTACCTTGCACCAAATATATCTTTCTTTGCTAGATTGTGGCCTGCATTGATTTTCAACCGAAGCAATCTTTTGGGTAACTCTTCCTAAAACAATCATAAAAATAACTAGATCAAGCAATCTTAACACATAAACCAGAAGATAAAAAATTATGTGCAGTGAAAAGATGTGCAGCTGGTTTTTACTTATCTGATTAAATTCATACATTAAAATATTTATATATAGCTAAGATAAAATGAAATTGCATGTCAAATCTTCTTTGCTTTGTTAGACTATTATGACAATACAGTACATAAAAATTAAAACAATGGAAAGCTGAAAGCCAGAAACCTATTTTTTATATGGTGTTACTAGTAATTTTTAAACATCACTGAATCAAATTAAACAAATACATGGTGCACTGAGTTACAATGGAATATTGGTTTATTTTTAATTTGAAATATGAACAAGAATCTAAATTCAGCTGTGGTTTAAAATTATAATTAACACCAGTTAAATTTTGAAATATGCCACAAAAATTGAAATTGCTAAAGAATTGTGTAAATAATATTGTGAATATTTTATCAGTGGGCTCACAAAAATGTTTTATTTTTAGTTTTAGTTTTAGCATACACAAAATTCAAAGAAACATTTTTATTTAACAATCCTATTCTTGCATACATGAGTATTTCTTAGAAAAAAATACAACACATATAATCAAATAAGTTTAGCTTTAAAATTGCAGCATTTCCACATCCTAAATCTCTCCAAACATTTCTTACAAAAGCACTTTTTGAACAAAAACTTTTTTTTCCCTGTAATACTTAAATATAGCATTTGAGAGGCACAGATGTCAAAATCTGGGATTAACATAAAAAATATTCAATACCTACTGTATTCAAAACTATCGCTTTCAGTCAAAATCAAATTAATGTATCTTTTTAAAATCAACTGTACAGCTTCACAGAAGATTTTTAATAATACAATTCATGCAATTACAGTGACTAAATTTTGTCACATACACTAGTAGATAATCTACTCAATGCCAGTTAGTCAGCCATAGCAAAGACAGACGGGATATCCACTGCAGTAAACAGTCCTCAAGAACCATCTGACAGATAAGACTCAATGGGATAACTTACAAAAACAGATGGCACTTGTATGGTTGCCTTAACCTTTTCAAACATGCACTTACACATACATCCTTTATGCATGAAAGGATGGTGAAAGAAAAATACTCAATGAACTACAAAGGAAGATTATTTTTCCTATTAATCACATGTATTTTAGGTGTTTTACAGATAAAAAAAGAAACACATACTTCAAATAATGTGATGTATTTGGGTTAAAAATAATTTCTTGCAAAAAAAAAAAACCACAATGTGTAATAAGCAATTAATCCTAATTTCACACTTTTTCAGAAATTCAACAACCTTGAACATACTAAAGTAATTCTGCAAAAGCATACAACTAAGAATTAAAAATTGTTTGAAGACTCAAGATTGTTGTGTGCTTTGGGGTATATGGCTACAGCAGTTGTCGACCTTTGCCTCTATTGTTCAGGTTTTTTATTTTGTTTATTGGTTGCCAGAAGCATGGAGTTGTTGCGACTTAGAATTTTGTTGGTAGAGATTAAAAAACAGATTAGTCTGTTTGTTGTGGAATTGGTTTCAAATGTTCTGACCATCAGATTGCAGAAGTTATCAGTATTTGCTTTTTGAAAGTTTTAAAGATTCAAAAAGTTTTTTCGTTCTTTGTTGTATTTTGTGCAAACAAATATAACATGGTCTAATGAGTCTTACATTTTACATGAGGAACATTCAGCTGATTCTTCGAGATTGAAACGGAATAATAGGGAGGGTGTGATCAACATTTTAATCCTGCATCTGATTAATATCACCTCTTCCCATCTGTTCAGAAGATTATAATTAACCCTAAATTACCATAACAAAGAAATTCTTCAGGATGAACAATTACCTAACAAATATAATTTCAGAAAAAGCAATCATGAATAGTGTTGTTAAATTGGGAGAAATTAATGGGAGGCAAATAACTTTCAATTGTCACATACGCACTGTATGAGATTATCACCCCTAACTGTAAACAAAGGAATACAGGGGAAAAGTATGGAAGACTTCCAGTTAGAGATCAAGGCAGGGTGGATGTGCTATTCCCTATTCTGTCATGTTATGTTTGGTTTTTTTCATCAACTGCAAATATAGAATTGATCTGTTGCATTTATCGTAAAAAATGCATTTATCCTTGAAATTTCTCTTTTCAATCCGACACCTTGCATCATAACACTGAACCAGAATCCTACAAGTGTTATCAAAACTGTTCATGTTCACTCACACATTTGACTAATTTTTTGTATAGTTGTAACACTTATCCTCATGTTTGGTTTGAGTTTTAAGGTTCAAAATCCAGAAACGGATAAGCTGCACCAAAATAAAGATAACTTAAAACTGAATAAATACAGATTTCCATATATATTTAACACCAGACCAATATAAATAGCATGATGGATGAATAAATACATTGTGCAAAAACACATTTCAGTGAGATGTCTGTTTAAAAGATGGAGGTTGTCCAGCAACATGATGTATTACATAAAATACACAAGTGATGAAGTGAATATTTACACAATGCAAGTTATGAAAAGGAAAAACTATATGTAGTTTAAAAAGATAATGGAATGTAAAAGTTTTAAATGTTTGATTGGGGTTTTTCCCACAATAAAATATCCCACAATGTTAAATAAGTATAAAAAGGTTTCTGACACAAGAGTCTTATTTGGCCCTGCTATACCAAATACAAGACAATGTCAATTGTAAAAAGAAAGGATAGAGATGAGAAAGATCACTTGGTCATCCTGGGAACGCAACCCCCCCCCCCCCTCCCCCATGTTTACTGAAGACAGTAAACCCCATGGGGAAAGATCACAAGGGTACCTTGGGTACTTTAAGTCCATACACACCTTCCAACAATCCATACACATCTAGCTAGAGATGTACCCCGAGGGATGATTAAAAACCGGACAATATTAAAATATGATGGATGGTAAAAGGAATTGCATGAACCACACAGGGGTACTTTTTCCTACTCGTGTTTGGGAGTCCAACCCACCAAAAAATATTAAAGGGATTCGTTCAGCTCTTGGGAAGTTAGCAGGTTTTTTGCCTCAGGAAGTCATTCTGTTAAACATCAATTAAAACATTCTTTCAAAGCCTTTATCGTTTATTAATGAGTGTATGAAGGAGTGCAACTCCTGGGAGCCTGAGCTCTCCTCCTTCAATATTTAAACAGTCAGCACCCCAATAATCATACAATGCTTTGAATATACTTGGAACATTAAAAAAAAATTTTAATCAATATTTTATAGAAATCAGAACAAGGTTCAATATAAACAATTCTAAAAGGTAAATGCTGAAAGTTGCATGAAATTACGACAAGAGGCACAAAAGTCCAATATTAAATATAGAGTTGTTCATACCACCTCAGCCTGATACCAACAGCACATCTTGCAAGGAAATAGCAAAAAGCTCATTCGTAAATATTTATACTTAAACAGCTAATCAGAATTTCATGAGAACAAAGAAAGCAAGAGAAGTTTTTCCCAGCGCTTCATAACCTCTACAAAGTACTGACTGCGGAATTCTAGATATTTTCAAAACTGCAACATTTGGGTTTATCAGAGCTCAAATCTGCTACTCATCATGATTCAGTAAGAAAAAAATCAAACCCAATGTAATGGATGAAAATCCTCCATGAAATATACAGGCAAGATTTTTTTCAAACCCTTTGCCAAACAAAATTCATTGTGAAACATTTTTAGAAAGTTTTGATAAAAAAATTTAATTTTTAAGAAATTGAATTTTTTAATTTAATAACTTTACCAACCTGGTAATTAAGCATTTATCAGTAAAACATTTAGCACACCAAGAGAAAAATAAATACCTCATATTTAAATTTTTAAATTAAAAGAAAATGTCTTGATGGTCATAATTAAAAGGTTTAAAATCAAATTAAACAATAGTAAAACCCAATTTGAAAATCTGGTGAGAGTTACTTTTAGTGAAGAATTATTACCTGTTTTCTTAATATAGTATTTCTATTTTAGCTTCATTTTTAAGTTTATTACTTCAGTGATCATTCATGATTATTTTCAACAAATTCAATTCCATTTCAATACATTTTCACAGTTAATTTTAACTTGTTTTGGTTATTTTTCCGAAAATTTTGTAAAGATCATTTTGATATTCTGATTGAAGGGAATATCTTTAATCCAATTTTACTTATTTATGTGAATGAAAAATTAAAAGAAATAACTGCATATTTTTATCTCAAAATGAATAACTTGAGTCGCCTTTTTCTCTTAGAGAGTTCTGTATGATATGCGATTAGAATCAGTTATAAGAATTTGAATTGTACTAGGCTATTTTGTTTATTAAATATTAAGATACATAATAAGTTTTTCAGAAACTGTAGGTAGTTGCAGTACCAGTATTGAAACCTACACATTCATAATAGTTCTTTAAATTTGAAAACAAATTTTGAAAAATGTTAACAAAACCTGTTATAGATTTACTAACAATATTCAAAGGTATTACATATTTTATAAAGAAGAGACAAAAGAAAGCAAATGAACTTGGTCCAATGAATATTTAATGTGAAGGAACATTGGATTAAAAAGGCAAGAAAAACAAACTTTAGTGCTCCAAAATTTGCAGATGAAGTTTTTATATTCTTAGGAAATAGAAACTATTCTGAAAACAATCGGAATTATTATCAGAACATAATGGGTTGAACGGAAGAATCATTCGATGCAAACCCAACATCAGCACTGCCTAAAAGACTAAAATTTTAACTTGTTTGTATCAGACAGAAAAGTTGCAATCTAGAGAAAACAGATCTGAGCTAGATTTTCAGAACTTTAAATTCACTGTGGTTCCAAAATGGTTTGGGTATAACCATATCTATAAAGCATAGGCAAAAATGACTTATGTCAAAACATACTTTAAAGCACTTAAATTATCAAAAATGAAACTTGTTTTCTTTGTACTCTTGTGTACCTCAGGGCTCGAAATACCCGGGTGCACATGAAAATAAAACTGTGCACCTAATTTTTCCCCGCTAGGTACACGAAGGGAAGGGGTGGGGAATGTGTTTTATGTTATTTTGATGTTTGAACAAAATATTAGTATCGACCTCTCTCGCTCTAAAGGAACGTAATTAAAATTCCTATTTACACACTATGCGAAAACAAAATAACTGGGCCGTAACGGATTTAAACAGGAGGAAGGTTTACTTGTGTCACTGCCAACAGAACTTTCCGATGATCGAAAAATTTTCCAGATGGCTCTGTTGAAGTGACTGTCGCGACAGCATTACGCTGGATAATTTTGATTTTTAAATATTTTTATTTACTATCTACTACGAACCTATATAAACATACCCAACAAATAAAGTAGTTTACATTACATTAACTCTTATATTCGTTTTTTTTTTAGTGTGTACCTAAAATATAATCTGTGCACTTAATTTAAAAACTTAGGTGCACCTGTATTAAAAAATCTATTTCGAGGCCTGGTGTACCTACTCTGAAATTTCGTCTGATTTTCATTTTAAGATAAAAATAGGCTGTTTTATCATTTGTCATAAATATAAATTGCTGAAAAATTATGAACACTAGCATTTAAAAAGCAATGTATGGCTGTTCCCTCAAAATATAAATTTTTTTAATACTGTTCTGCTCAATTTCCCTCGAGTGTCTGGTTTCCTTTTTAGTTCACCGTTTTTCAATTCATCTCTTATTTATGTCAAAGATCAAAATGTCATTTCAGATTCAAGCACTGAATATCAAAGCAAGTGAAAAGACTGAATTAAATCACTTTAAAATGTGAAAGCTCATGCTTTGTATTTGCTCATGCTTTTGCTCATACATATAGAAACATTTGCAAATACAAACAAGTAATGGGCAATGACAATTTTAATGGCCATTATAGACAAAAGGTAAACTACAACTAGATGAAGAAAACGAAACTAAAGATGATGAAACAGAATATACAACCATTGCTAAAATGCAATATTAGGTAAAAATGCAATATACAATCACAACATACTGGACAAAAAGGATAGAACAGGTTTCATATAAAATAATATCCCATAGTTATTTATGCATTCACTCTACGACTAATTATCCTTCACTCAGTTTCAAAAGTAAATTCATCCTAGAAGAATTTCATAGAAAAGCTACCTGAAAAATATAACCGCTGAAAAAAAGAATAAAACTAATTTATCTCTTTCCATCCTTTTTTTTTTTCACCCAAAAGTGTTGATAAACATAATTGAAAATAATGCTAAAACGTATATTTTAATAGCATGTTTTAAAAGTAGTAAACACAGCAAAAAGTATGAAAAATTAAAATTACTGGTACATTTAAACATTTAAAAAAATTATTTACATTGCACCATCAATGCAAAGGGCTTGCGACACTTGTGGTTAGGATTTTATAGCATAAGTAATGTGACCATGCGTCTTGTTTTTAGGTAGGCTGTCCCGTTGTCCCCAAACACAGCTTCGAGACGCCGAAATGTCCAGTTTTCAAAAAGTACCTACCCACAGTAACAATTTCAAAAAGAGGCACGAAAATTTTTTTTAATCTGATGAAGCTCATCTTTTTGCAAGTACTTATAGAGATAATTCCGGAAAAACTTAAGCACAAAAAATTATTGACATAGTTTTCGCGGTTAACGATTTTTTATGACGGTGTAAGATAGGGAAGACATCTTTTCTGTTGTTTTGACAGAAGAAAACATGATATTGGATTGAATGTTTCAATTTAGTAATCAATCATTGTAATCCTAGTCACTTTAGACATCTAGAATTTTAGAATTCACATTGAAAAATAACAGATTACTATTTTCCCCCATCCCTAGTCAGAAGTCTGCTAGCTCTGGCTCATCGATTCAGAGTAAGTGTAGACAGCTTGTGCATCTTTCTTGACGATTTATTATTTTTTTATATTTGTGTTTAATTATAGTCAATTTTAATTTCTTGTACTTAAATCCTTCATTTCAACAATGCCTAAACGTAAGTGTACTTTTAATGTTAACTTACGAAACACAAAAGTAAATTTAGAAATCCTGCCAAGAATTTCATTCTTATTTAAAATCAACACCAAATATACTTAAGCAAATTTGTTCTTCAGAAAATAAAGCACCACATAAACAATTTCTTTTCACGTGTTCATTCCTGTTATTTTCATTAATAAGTAAAAACTGTAAAAAATGTGTTTTCTTGAATATACTCAAATTATTACCTAAAAATTAATGATGTCCTGTTTTGAGGAAAAAATAATGGTCATGTTCGGCATAAGGGCCATATTTAGCCAAGCTGTGCCAAACACAAGACACACTCACACATATAGTATATCAAGTAATAAAAACACACATAATGAAAGTTTAACTGACACAGAAGAGGGAAATACACCCAGGGAGACACTCGTAACATTGGAAATGCCATGTATTTTAAAAGGCAACTAGTTTTATTTAAAAAAATCTCCAGATATTTTTAGGTTTAACTAAATGAAATAATAAAAACAAACCTTACTCATAGACAAATGATTAAAGCTGACACCTTTAAATTCAACTACATTTGCATTTAGAGTAAAAATTAAAATTTTTTACAAGACTTTTTGGGTTGCTGTTTATGTCACTATAAGGAGCATTGTAGTAGAAAAACGTTTAAAGCTCAGTGGAAATTTTTTTTTAAGTAACAAAAAGAATTTTAGAAGCAAACAACAATCTACACGACTGATTATTCAAACTACTGCAAGTAAATTATTTTCTGTTATGAAAAAAGAAAAAAAATTATTAATTTTGAAACTAATGGAACCAGGCTATATAAAATGAATATTATAAAAAAAAAACATTAATTCTAGCAAATCTGGGTTTTTTTTGGCACAATAAAATAATAAAGATAACGGAATTACAAATTTTAATAAAAGATTTAAATAATTGCAAGGTTACCGTAATCCAAAAGAGCGGTATTGCCTTTGCTTGGCACAACTAGCTACGCATAGCGTATCAAGCGTATTTTTATAGCGTATTTTTATATCAAGGCTGTATCCTATTGGTATTGCATTTCAATGTTACGCAGTGAAAATAACAAATGCATAATTTCCATTTGATAATACATTGTTTACAGTTATATGTTTATTTGTATGTCCTAAAATATAATAAATATTTTAAAAAAGAGACTAGTAAATGCATGTGCGATTGAAAAGAAAACGTTGAGCATCTTACAGATGAACATTTGTTAAATAAGACCAAAGACTAACAAATGATTTAAAAAACATGAATGGTGCCAAACATAAATTAAATCTAATAATAAAATTGCAAGATGTTAAAGCTCCTTGAAAATACTGCCCAGCACAATAAATATTGAAGAATTAAATTGTAGCTAAGATCAAATGAAAATAAACATTTAAAGTTATTGAAAACATTTTCATCAATAGTAATTACTATTCTGTGTGCAAATTACTAATTCAAAAACACAATACATTTAATTTTGAGATAAGCATAGATCCAAATAGAATATTAACTACCCATGCTATTTTTTGAAGTTATGTGACTGAATACAAAGAAATAAAATTCATTTATTTTTTCCTTAGCTCGGTTTAGACATGTAAATACAACTTTTCATGTAAATTTTATTAGTAAGAATTTCAATAAGTCTCTTAGAAAAAAGATTGATACATAATGGAAACAAGAATTGCATATCGAGATTAACATCTTATTTAACTTAAAATAATATTGATGTTAGTACACTTTAAAATTTACTAGTCATGGTAAAATTTGTTTTATTTTATGTCTGATCAGTGGAAGCAACAACCTCTAAATATCAATCATAACAAAATATATCTTATTAGTTACATTGAATTTTTATGTATTTTTGGTAACAAGAGTCACAACCTTGTGTTACCAAACTTTCAAATCAACTCTTAACATACAAAAACACATTTGAAAAGAAAAAACAAATACATAGAAGTAGGTACCTATAAATGCTTTGAAAAATAAGTATATGAGCTGCATAAACTTGTTAAATCAGTCACTCGTACATTTTAAACTTACAATGTAAAAATCGGTAAAAAAATTTTGAAAATTATTTTTTTTTTTTAATGGTTCAAAACTCTAAACAAGACTGAGGATGTTGATAGAGCTATACTAAACCACACATTCAATTTTTAATTTTCAGTGAATTAAAACAGGTGGAAAAACAAACAATAAAGCATGAAAAGATTACGTTAGTAAGAGCATTCCAAAACACAATTTTAAATAATTTTCCAGGACTAAATTTACAATCTCACCATAGAAAATGAATTATTTCAGACGAAAACATTTGGTCAAGGCTGTTTGGTCTTGGTTCTATTGATTTACGTACGGCCTTGGCCTATAATGCTCGTTCCCGAAAAATCAAATCCGAAACTAAATTCTTCAGATTAAAAGAAAAAATTCACACAACATATATGAATTTGGATTCATGGATGAGTTTTTATCACTGTATGTTGCAAGGACGAAACAAGACGTATGCAATGTTTCTTATGAGGTCGTGACTGATTACAATGAACAGCAAAAACAAAAAGTGCTTTTTGCAACATTAAAATATTTAAGCACTAATAAACTTTTAAACTAGATTTTTCGCGTACCTGAGGAACCACTTCATCAATTGAAACTTCATTCCCATTTGGAGGGGATTCTGCAGCTTCCGCCATACAACAAATTCTGGTTAACTAACCTGCCGCCAAAGTCTTTGAACAATCAAAAACCACATGAGGACTAGAATGCTTTGTGTCAAGTAGTTCTTTTCTTTAGCTTGCTGGTCAGAGGTACACCATATCTAAGATTAATTACTGTATATCAGTTAAGATTCACACCCTCTTCCGTACTGTAGAAAGTGAAGCGACCTTAAAATGAGAAATATTCTTGTGCTCGGGTATTGATCGAAGTTTCTAGCCATGAAATAAATTACCAATCTTTTTCCCCTAATTTGGCTAATAAAATATGAATAGACCTTATAAAAACTCTGTTTATTACAGAGGATTTCTCATTACGCAAAGAAAAAAAACAAAAATGACGTCATGAGAGTGTGATTGTTTATCGTGCAAAACTTCTAGACCAGGTGAATAAAGACTGAATTTTTATTTGTATTAAATATTTCTAAAAACTCTTTTTCAAAATTCATCATGCATTAAAAAAAATTGAAAATTTTCCAAATGTTGAACTACGTGATTTTATGTTATATTTAAATAGGTCGTCATCCTATAAACGTTTCTAAGATATGCTACCTACGAAGCCTCAGTCCAAAAGTGAAACAAAAACTTATTTCTGGAACTTCATTTCCCGTTTCATTGAAGTATCTTTATGGTATTCTATATACTTTTTTTGAACTATATATATATATATATATATATATATATATATATATATATATATATATATTTTTTAGTTTTATACCTTGAAATTAAGAATAAAATAAACTTTCAGGTCCACAAGCGAAGGACTTCATCAAACGTATTTGAAGTAAATTCAAGAATTTTACATTATTAGATAGATTTTAAGTCAATAAAAATGACAAATTGAGTTAAGAGAGGATCTTGAAATATATATATATATATATATATATATATATATATATATATATATAATTCATGTAAAATCACAAACATAGATGAAACAGATATTCAGAAAGTGAACATAAAGAATACTCATTTAAGCAGCAAATATGTAGAACCTTAAATTTTTTTACATAAAAAAAAAATAATAAGATCTTACAGATATATTCTTTTGTTTCTGGCTATTTCCATCAGAATAAGATTTATTAAAAGTGGCCTACATAATGTCTCTCCAAACGAACTGTGACGAAATTCAGATGAAGGCTTAAACCGCGTTTGCACCGGAGTAGCAAACATTTTTCACCCCTTTTTGCGTCGAAGACATTTTACGAACCCGTTTGGTGACCCTTTTCGACCCACTCTAATGTAAACGCTTGTGGACAGCACAAAGGGATGAGCACTCTTCTCCCAGATAATATCACAGAGAGCGAACGAAAGACGACGTGATCTACGGGTGCCGGAGGGCAGAGAGGAACGCTAGATTGTCAGTAACACTGAAAGGGGACGAATTAGGATACATTTTCACCCCAAAATTAAGTCATGGAGAAAAGCCCTCCTCCCCACAAAAAAAAAGCTGTTGCAGTCCTTTGATTTCTACCGACTTCTGGGGAAAAACAAAATTGGTGTTACAAACACGTCAAATCGCCACCATGACACGAGATCTTTACGATAAATCAGTGCTGTTTCTCGGACTGTTTTCGATGTTTGGAGGGAGACGTGTTTGCAACACCAATGACAGACGTGTTTGTAACACCAACTCCGGTTTATGGAGTTACAAAATGATAAATTCGAAAAATAATAAAAATTAAACTATTTTAACAGCAACTTAAAATTTACACAGTATGCTGATGAATTATGCTTCTAAAATTTTACGCGAGTCAAAGATTTTTCAGATATTAGGCAAACTGTGCCTATTTTCCTTACGTCCAACACAAATTTGTGTACTTAAAAATGTAAAAAAATTAATCTTTTAATAATAGCGTTACAATTTGTAGAGAACAGACAGTGTTATCAAAGATTGAGATCTGGTCACACTTAAACTGTGAAACAACTGACAGTGAAAACGATTTATCCTGACTGTCACATCTGCAGGGCCTATGTGCAGAATTATATTCAGTGTTCTGCAAAACAACTCCAAGCAATTGCAATTGTTCTGCAGACACTTTGTCCGAATTTTGAAAACTGCAGTAAAATCAAAAACAGATGTAAAACCCAATTATCGGCTAAATATGTATTACATATTTGTAATAAAACATCAAAATTAATTTACTTACTTTATTTAAAACCAAGGCATACTTTCAGAATTTGCAGTTGTGTCGATAACTTTTGAAGTTAAATATTTTGTCAATGGCGTAGAATATGTTATTTATAAAGTGTTTATGGTAATTTGGGCAGTGTAAGGAGGTTGTTCCGTGGCTAGAAAAGAAAAAAAGCGTGGCAAGAAGCGCGTTTTGTTCTGTAGAACATCGTAACTTATGATTTAAAAAAAATCGGCCAAAATTTTGATAAAATTAAGCAAAAATTGTTCTGCAAAGACTTTGTTCTGCTTCCGGGTGTCAGGGTTCCAGCATAGCCTTAACTACACTCATGTCCATAAATTAAGGAAAATGCCAGCTCCGGCGAATAAAGGTTCAGAAGCAAAACAAACGTGACTTATTCATAAAGCCTATTTATTAAACAAAAGATAAGAACAAAAAAAAAGGTGTATGTATGATACCATTCATAAAAACTACGATTTTTAGTCACTGGAGCAATTACAAAAAATATCGACCTTACAAAAAGTTAATATGACATGGTTGGTATGATGGTTAATACATTGTATGTCTCCCAGACGATGAAATACAGTCCGTACAACGCCTAGGCATGCTGAGGATCAAATTATCGAGCTGATCTTGGGGAAGATCACTCCACTCAGCAAGCAATGCTCTCCGAAGTTCCGGTACACATGTAGGAGGTACTGCAACTCTCCGGCCAAGCATGTCCCACACATGCTCTATCCTATTCCAGTCAGGTAAGAATGCTGGCCATTCCATACGGGTGATATCCTCAGATTCAAGGCATTAGTTTATAATGTTTGCACGGTGAGGATGACCGTTGTCATCCATATCAATTGTATCCGCTTTCAAGTTCTTGGACCTCGTAAACCTTTTTCGGACGTTGGGGACATTCAATGACAAAGTGATTATTTTGTTTGCACATTGTGCACACTTTTCCAAAGGCTGGACATTCACGTGGCTTGTGTCGTCTCCCACACTTTTTGCAGTCATATTCAGACTCTTTTGATGAATGTCTCGTATTTACAAATTTATTTACATGATGCACTGGCACATCACATCTACTGGCACCGGCTTTATCTTCCTTCATGGAAACGAAGGTATAGTTTGCTGGTCTAGGCCGCTAGAACAATCTGTGTCGCTCTTTCGACATCCAATGTAGGTTCACGAAGAAGACGTTCTTTAAATCCGCTGAGTCGCGTATGCCGAAAACAATGCTGTTGCGAATCAGCCCTCCTTCCTGCTCGCCAAATTCACATGTTGAAGATACGGTTTTCAACTGTGTGAAATAATTGTCTATGGTTTGTCCTTCCTGTTGGCATCACTTAAAGAACTTGTGACGATCAAACACGATATTTTGTCTCGGTAGACAATAGTCCTCAAATTTCTTGACAACTACATTAAAGTTATCCTTATCATCCCCTTCTAAACGGAACGTGTTGAACAGTTCTAGATCTTCACTTCCTAGCAGGTTGAGAATGATAGAGATTTTTACTTTATCCGGGCGAGTATCCTTTTCGGTCGCAAGAAGATAATTGTCCAGCTGCTGCTTCCACTTTTTCCAATTATTTTTTAGGTTTCTTGACGAGAACTTTAGTTCTCCCGGAGGTCTGAAGGCTTCCATCTGAGAGTGTTAGGCTTAGTCTCGTTCAACACTTAGGCATCTGAACAGACTTCTGATACCATGTTAAGTTGTTAATGTAACATAGAACTTAAAGTCAATCAATAGATATTGATTAATAATAAGTTTATTATATACTAATAAACATCTTGAATAATAGGACTGCACAGCAAGCACATGGTAATACAAGTTACCACATTTAGTCAGGTCTACTTCAAATTTCCTATTGTTGCCCTTTGATGATGATGATGATGCTCTTTCTTTGGAGAAAAAGAAGGTTTTTGAGGCTTGGCTGCTTTGCCTTGTGCCTCTAGAAGAAAAAATGATACTTCAAGAATGAAAAAGATTTAGAAACGAGGATTAGAGTTTAAAAATAAGCATATGGCATTACAAATAATCAGAGAGAAATTTGAAAAGATATCATTTAAGGAGTGTGGGATTTTCAAAGCGGAGAGAGTTTGAATTAGGTTATTTCGACCTTTATGGAAAGTTGGACAGTGGAAAAGAATGTGTTCCAAATCTTCGTAGGTGTGACATCTGAGGCAATTAGGAGTGTCTGTAAGGTTGATTTTTTTTAATGGAATTTGTCATCAGGGTATTTGTTCGAAAGTTCTGAATGAGGGTTTCATCATTTCTGTTTAGAGATATGTTTTCGTACCACAGTTTTGTAGGATTGATATGTGGATAGTTATAGTTTCTTTGGTAGCTTTTCCATAGGTTATATATTTTATTAAGGTTGTCTGATTTATAATGTTTTATGATGTCTTCATGTGAAACACCTTCTGCAATGTTAAAAAGTTCAGCCTTCTTTGCTGCCTGATCAGCTTTTTCATTGATTAGAATACCCTTATGTCCAGGGGTCCACACTAGTATGATGTTGTTGTATTGCCTTTTTTTGCTTAAAATTTTATGAAGTTGTAGTATAATGCAGTTTGAGTTTTTGTTAATGTTTTTAAGGCTAGATAGAACGCTGTAACTGTCACTTATTACTAGGATATTTTGGTTTTTTTCAACCCAGTCTTGTATTGCTTTGAAAATTGCCATAGCTTCTATTGTGAAAATTGAGTTTAGGTTATTTACGGTGTAGCTTCTTTCTACAAATAATTTAGGTATGACAATTCCAAGTGAGCTATTAGAGTTTGTTTTTGACCCGTCTGTCCCTATTATAATGTGGTTTGGAAAAGTTTGTGAAAGAGTTTTGAAGTATATAATCGGGAAGATTTTTATTTTGGAAGAGGAAGTTTTGAAGATAAATTTTGTAATTAAAGTTAGAAGTGGGTGGGCACCAAGGAATAATGTCGCTTTTTGAAATGCAGAGATCTTCAAAGCAATTAATCATACTTGCAGATATTGGTTTTTTTTTTATTGGTCCAAGAAGCGTAAAAAATGGAGGGTGGGTTGTAAAAAAGAACGTGAATTGGAGACCATTCTCTCAGGCTGACATGTTTTATGTAGAAGGTAGTTTTTAGTAAGTTGTGTCTTTGTTGGAGAGATGAAGCTTGAGTTTCGGAGTGTAGGATTTCGATTGGAGTGTATTTCGGTAAACCAGTTGCGATTCTGAGCATGGAGTTGAAAATGGGGTTGATTTTTTTGTAATGTGAGGTAGAAGCAGTACTGAGAATGGGAGCTCCAAAATCTAATTGGCTGCGGATAGTAGTATTGCCTATTTGTAAGAGATGTTTGGTGCAAGCACCCCATCTCTTAGACGCAATGAATTTGAAAGCATTTAAGGTACGAGAAGATTTGGATTGTAGGTAGTGAAAGTGGTTGTTCCAGGTCAGGTTCTTGTCGAAGATTAGGCCCAAAATTTTTAGTTTGTTTACTTCTGGAATGATAGTGTTATTTATTTTTATGTTGCATTTCTGGGAACTTTTATTCTGGGGAAAAATTGATAATGTTGCATTTGTTTAGGCAAATGGTTAGTTTCCAGTGGTTACACCAATTATTAATGATTTTTATAGTTGTTTGGATTGCTTCTGTAGATTCAGTTAGAGATTTATTTTTGGTGTATATAAAAATATCGTCAGCATATATTAGGCATTTAACTTGTGTAGGGATGAGTGTAAATAAATCATCAAGGAAAATAAGGAAGAGAAAAGGGCTGAGAATGCAACCTTGAGGTAGGCCTCGAGAGGTTTGTCTAGTATTTGAAATGGTGTTACGCCACCTTACCTGGCAAGTTCTACGATTAAGAAAATTGAAAATCCAAAGAGCCATTTTTCCTGTGATACCTTTTGATTGTAGTTTGGACATGTCCATCTATCCACACTGAATCACATGCTCCCTTTAAGTCGATGGAGGCGAAAACTATATGATTTTTTTGTTTTTTGGCAATTAAGATGTCAGTGTGGATTTGGGTCAATAAAGTAATGCAACTTCTATGTTGAAGAAAGCCATGATTGTTTTTATTTATGTATTTTTTATTGTAGTAAATGTCTTCTACGAGTCTATTGAGGATCATTCTTTCTAGAATTTTTGCAAAGGTGGAAGTTAGAGATATAGGCCTGTAAGAGGTTAAGTTTAGTGGATTTTTGTGTGGTTTAAGGATAGGAATGATAAGGGAGTGGGTCCAAGATATGGGGATAGAGCCAGTGTTAAAACTGGTGTTAAGAATTTTTTAAATATTTTTCTGGATATTATCAGAAGATATTTTGATTATTGTAATGGTGACTTTGTCCATTCCAGGGGTTGATTTTCTTATTTGGGTGATGGCTTTAGCGAATTAGTTCCAAGTAAATATGTTGTTGATTGAATTATTGTGGTAGTCAACAAAACTAAGGGGAAGGGGATCTAAGTATTCATCAGCAGTGTAAAGTTTATTAAAAAGGTTAGCTTGTTCTTGTGGGCAATGTATTTTCGTATTGTTTATTTGAATAATATTAAAAGAATTTTTTTGTTGGTTGGAAGGATCTTTTAATCTTTGTAAGATTTTGTAAATATTTTTGTCTTGGGCAACTGTTTTGCATGTAGTAAACCAAAATTTTTTTTTAAGTTTCTGAATTAAATCTTTTAATTTGTTTTTATATTTTTTATATTGGTCCCAGTCAGATGTGCTTAAATTCGTTTTAGTTTTGGTAAGGTGTCGTCTGGCTTTGGCTCTTAGATGGCTGCATCTAGAGTTCCACCAAGGGGCTCTAGGTGGGGGAAGTTTTTTTGAGATTGAGAATTCTCAATGGCTTTCTGGAAAAGGTCATTGAGAAAATATGGATCATTTATATTTCTTTGGTTATTGTTTAGAGTTTTAATGAAGTAGTTCCAATCAAAATGGATCGAAAGATTTGGTCTATTGTTGTTTGGTTTGTGAAAAAAAAAATATATGGGGAAATGGTCGCTCCCAAAATTATCTTGGTGAGCTTGCCAAGATGTTATTGGGGGACAGTTATTGGAAGTTAAAGTAAGGTCGATAGCAGATATGGCACCACTGTTGCTGATATGAGTTGCAGTTTGGTGGTTGAGGATCATGAGATTTTGGTTATTAATCCATTTCATCAGATTTCTGCCACTGCTATTATCCTTGAAACCCCAATTATGGTGTGTTGAATTAAAGTCACCTGCAATGATATAAAGGTTGTTGGGATCCAATCTAAGGTTGTCAAGCATCCCTACATTTTTTATTCCTTTGGGACAATAGATGTTTATGATGTGGAAAGTAATATTGTTGAGGTGGACTTTCACTTCCTGGGATTCAAAATCCCGATTTTGTTCTTCCTTTATGAGTTGTGCACTTATATTTTGATCGATGGCTATTAGTAGTCCTCCTCCTCTAAAAGGACCAGGTCTATCGAAACGAAAAATGTTTTTTTTTGAAGAGGGTGAATCGGATGTCCGGTTTTTAAAAGGTTTCTTGTAGGATATTAAAATGTTAGCTTGGCTGAAATATTTATTATGATTGAGGTCAAATCGGCGCGCTCTGGCACCCTGGCAGTTCCATTGAATACAGTTGAGATCAAACATGGTTGTAAGAAAAATAAAGAAATGAAGTTCAAGAAAAAAAGGTTGTGGGGAGATCTATTCGTATTCCATTTTTCCGTTTGTGATTGATAGGTCGAGTTGCGATTGTGAATGTGTAGTTTTAGTTTGTATTTTGTTTTGGGACTGCATAGTTTTTATGTCCTCTCTGAAACGTTTTATAGTAGCGGTAATTTTGTTTGAGTCATTATTTATTGTGTTTGGGAGTAGGTTTTTCCTTTCCCATTCTAGTTTTTGGTCTTCTTTAGTTTGTTTTTGATCTGGAGTAGTTTGCATGTGTGTTACTGTTTTCTAGAGTTGTAGTTTCCTTATTATCAGTTGCATTTTCTTTGGTTTCGTAGATGATATTTTCTATTGGTATCATATTGTTTGCAACCATTTGTGACAATATGTACATTTGGTTTATTTGAATTTGTTCGATAATGGTTAGGATCGGCTTCAAAGTTTCGAGTATTATCTCTTTTATGTCGCTATTTTTTAATGTTTCTTTTTGTTCCATAAATTGATCATTTATTGGTTGGCTCACTGTCTTTGCGTATGAGGTCTTTAGTTTATTTTTTTCTTCTATGTAGGATACCAAGTTTTCATTTTTATATTTCAATATTTCGGTCTGTTCTTTTCTGGTTCTACAGTTTTCGTCATCTGCAGTTTTTGCAGGATATTTTATTTTTATTAGTACATATAGCTTCAGGATGGTCTTCTGAGCAAATTCTACATTTTTGGTTGGATCTACAACCTTTGATTCCGTGACCGAATACCCAGCAGTTTTTGCACTGTCTAGGTTTTTCTAAGTAGAGATTTAATTGATGGATCATCATACCTGTATGCAATTTGTTTCGGATTTTTATTCGAGGGGTAGGGGTGCCAAATTTTATAGTTTTTAGCGGGAATTTAGTTTGGTTAACAGTTTTTTCAAATCGGGTAATACTTGCTATCTTTGTCTTGCTCTTCCAGGTCTTCAATGATGTCTTCTAAAGCTATTTCTGTATCTATTCCATTAATTATATATTGGGTAATTAGGTTGTCTTTCGTTAGTGTTGTGTGTACTGGTACATCTAAGATGTTTTTTATTTTAGAAGTTTCGTGGGCAGCTAGTTTACCATCTACTGTTATTATAAAAAGGTTATTACGCGTTCGTCTGCATTCTAGGATGTTTTGGTGAGATGAAAAATGCTTATAGATATCTTTTTTAATTGTATAAGGTTTTTTTTGTAGGATTGGTTGAGTAGGGCTAATAATGAAGGTGAAAGTATTTTTACCTTCATCACTACAATAGTTAATAAGGTCTGTATCCAATATAAGTTCAAATGTACCCGTTGGGTATGACGTATGGTCGTCACCCATTTGTAGAATTCTTTTCGTTTCAGAGGTTAGATAAGATAAAATACTACTTACCCAAGTAGTAGAAAAAGAAAAATCAAAGCCCTAGGGAAATTTCACTAGGGAAATAATAATATCAAAATACTAAAGAACTAAGCAGCCTAAAGCCTTGAAGTCGAATCCAAAAATCTTGGAAAACAAATTAAGTCGGAGCAGACAAGCCACCGACCTCACCACCGTTTTGTTGCCCTTTACTGTAAATTGAAGTTCCTTGTAACACAGTTACAGTTACTATGACACCTAGTGATGTAAAATGCCCGGGTATTTACTTTTGAGGGTAAATACCCAGGGCATTTACCCAAAATGGGTTTTACCATATGGGGTAAATACCCAAAATAGGTATTTAAAGTTTTTAATTAGGTTCAACTATTTATTTACTCACAAACACTTCATTCATGACATATTATGACTTAATCAAATGGCATCAAAGAGATTAAAATGGAAAAAAATTAACTCATTATCTTAAATAGTTAGTATTTTAAAGTGATTCATTGAATAGTTTCTCAATCTAAACCCTTTCAACATGATTTTAAAAAGTATTCATACTGCAATACAAATAGAAAAACACAATTATTACCTTTTATATATAATGGACATTTCCTATTTGTGTTAATTTTTTTATGAGGCAGAAAAACAATAACAATTACACCTTTATGAAAAATCATCATTATTTTATATCAAAACAGTTTCTTTATTTATTAGTTTACAATATTAAAATAGCATATACATGTATATAGTATAATAGCTGCTCAATATTTTATTGTTGGTTGGTAATGTTCTATTCATCTGAATCGGAAAATAATATTCAGACTCTTCATAATCAGAATCTAACACAATTCCTAGTAAAGTGGTTGACACTAAATCTATTGAAATTAAGATATAAATATCTTCTAATAAATTTTTTTAAATAAATAAATGCATAGTGGTAATTTTTCTAGGTAATGTATAGGTAAATAAATTTTATTATGGCATATTTTATTTTTAGACTCATTACAAAAACATAAATATTGCTTAAAAACCCTGCCTTACAAAATTTCCCTGTGTAGCAATGATGTATGCTGACACGGCTAGCTAACACTTAAATTGAATTTATTTACACACACATACACTACAGAAATTACAAGACTTTGACGCACATAAAATATTCGGGACAGGGACATTTTTACTATCACATACAACAGCTTAGCTGCTGCTTGCTCCAGGGTTGGAGTTACACTGTGTAAGTTTTTGTCAGTCCGCTAGGGGCGTTGTTGGTTCCGTTACAGACTCCCCCTCTGGCTCTGATGACGTCCCGACGATGAGCCAGGATTGTTTTTTCTAGGGCGACCCCTTCTTCTTATGGGAGCTACATGCCCAGTGTCTCTCTTTACTTGGGGTTCATAGTAAGTTTTTAATGCTGACACATGATAAGTTCCAAGAGTTTGGTCTGGACTGGCCGGGTCGGCAATATCATATGTTATCAGCGATCGATTTGTGAGAACTACATTAGCTCTTCCTGGCGTATAATTGATTTTCAGATTAAACGATTGGATCTTCAGAGCCCATCTTGCTAAACGTCCTGAGGGTGACTTAATGCTCAGAAGCCATTTAAGAGGTTGGTCTGAAGCAATGATAATTTCTTGATTCTCGATGTAACCTCGGAACTTTTCTAAGGCACAAACTACTGCCAAAGCTTCCCGCTCAGTAGTCGAATAATTGCGTTCTGCTGGGATCAACAGACGACTAGCGTATTCAATCACATGTTCTTCTGGACCATTTCCTTGGAGAAGCACTGCGCCAAGGGCGTAGTTACTCGCATCTGTGCGAATTATGAAAGGCTTACATCCATCAGGTTGCTTTAACACAGGGGCTGTTGTCAAGCGTTCTTTTAGGGTTTCGAAAGCTTCTTGCTGTTTAAGACTCCACGACCAATCGACTCTTTTCTTAGTTAAATTGCTAAGAGGTCGTGCTATGTCTGCAAAGTTCGAAACATATCTTCTGAACCATGAGCAGGTCTGTAAGAAAGACAGAAGTTCTTTCACATTAGTTGGAACTGGAATTCTTTGGATAGAAGCGATTTTCTCTTGATCGGCTTCAATTCCATCTCTTGTTATCCAGAAACCCAAGTACTTAACACGATCACAGGAAAAATGGCATTTCTCTCTATTTGTGCATGAAGTTTAAAAAGAGAAAGTCTCTCAAGAACAGTCTTTAGATCTTTTAAATGTTTGTCAAAAGTCTCTGATAAGATGACTATGTCATCCAAATATGAGAGTGCAAAAACATCTTTCAGGCCACTTCGGAATTTATCTATCAGGCGTTGAAAAGTGGCAGGTGCGTTACGCAGATCAAAAGGCATGCGTAGATAACGGTAAGTTCCGAAGGGACAAATAAAGGCAGTTTTGTCCAAATCGTTTTCATCCACTTGCACCTGATGATATCCTGATTGTAGATCTATAGTTGACATGTATGATGTCGGTGTAGCTTCGTTTAAAAGATCGTCCATCCTAGGTAATGCATAAGTGTCCGGTTTCGTAACGGGGCGTTGAGGCCTCTGTAGTCAACACATAATCTTACTTTCCCGTTTGGTTTAGCGACGAGCACTACCGGAGCAGCATATGGGGATTCACCTTCTTCTATTATGTTCTTTGCCAAAAGTTCATCAATTTGTTCTTTCAGTATTTCTTTCTTGGCCGGTGACATACGATACGGTGGAACAGATATAGGATGATGATTCATAGTAACTATTCTGTGCTTCATGAAAGGAGTAGGTTCTCCCCCTGGTTCAAAGCAGCGTTTGTACTCTTGAAGTAAGCAGTTTAATTCTACACTTTGCATCTGGGTCAGATGTCTTCCTTCATCACTTCTCAAGTGGACAATAGTAGTAGTCTCAGGCACAATCGTTGATTTAAAAGTTTTCGGCGCATCCTTTAATTCAGTAGGCTTTACATAGAAGAAATATTGTCTATGGGGATCTTCACTAAAATGCCAGGTTCCATTTTGAACGTTGAGAACAATACCGGCTGCATGGAGAAAGTCTTTCCCTAACAGCGTGCTATTCCCTTTTGCTTCAGGGAGAACAAGAAGTTCTGTTGACACAATTTTACCTTCTATACACAAGTTGATAACCGTTTTAAGAGCAACCATGGATTGGAGTTTTCCATCAGCAAGAGTCAGTGAAATCTTTTTGTCCTCGAAAGCAATTCCATTCTTTCGTAGAAAGTTATACAGCTTTTCTCCTGCAATAGAGTGTGAGGCACCAGTATCGGCACACACAGCAATTCTCTCACCAAAAAGTTCAAAGATGATCAAGCTTGAAAGATCTTTAGTTGTATTACTTGTGAACAAGTTCATACAGTTGACAGTAGTTTCTTCAACTTTAGATTTTGTACAAGTAAGACATTTAGATATTACAACTCCTGGTGTTCCGCATCCAAAACATCGAATTGGGGGTCTTCCTTCTGATCTAGGAGTATAATTTCGAGGTATCGAAACTCTTGAAAATTGACTTTGCGTATGTTCGTGTCTATTAACCACAGGACGGAATCTTCTATCTGTAGAGGCTGTTTTATTTTCGTCTCTAGAATATGTTTTCTTTTGAGTCTGCGACACGTGTTTCTTCACTCCTTGACGGATATTCTCATAAGTATCCAGTTTTTCAGCTAACTCTAGAGGGTTGGCCCAATCTGTCCACAAATCAATGAAGTGATCTTTGATGTATGGTGGAGTCCTTTTCTTAATTTGATCAGTAATTAATAAACTTTTGAGTTGATCAAAGGTGGTGACATTCATTTCCTTTGTCCAACCTTCAAAATAAGAAGCCAGTTCGAAAAAGTAGTCCCTCCATGTCGTATCAGGATTCTTCCTATGTTGGGAAAATAACTGTCGAAACTTATCAGCAGTGACCCTAAATCTCTTGAGAAGCATTTCTTTCACCTTTTGGTAATTTTGAGCCTCCTGTTCATCTTCTCTAGCAAGTAACTGCGCTATTTCAGCTGGTAAGGAACCAATGAGATATGGTATCCATGATGACTCTGGAAGATTCATAAACTTCAATTGACGTTCGAAAATAATTAAAAACAGTCCTATTTCATCTTCTTTTGGATTAAACTTAGGGATAATCCGACTGAGTTCATATTTCGGGTACTCTGAGCCATGAGTAGAAACAACTGAATTGGAAACCTTTTGAGCTTCAAGCTGGAGTTTTAGCTTTTCGAGTTCATACTTGCGCTCGTTCTCAATTCGGACCTGTTCTTCTGCTTGTGCTTTAAGTAATTTTTCCTCTTCAATTTCTTTTTCTCGTGCCAACCTATCCTCCTCATCCTTCTTTTCAGCCTTCAACTTGTCTTCCTCGGCCGCATTCTCCGCTTTTAGGCGATCTTCAATTATAACGGCGAGCATATTCTTTACGAGCTCTTCTTCGTAATTTTCACTTTTAATTATAAGTTCTCGAAGTTGGATAACTTTTAAGCTGTCCGACACAGCCAGACCAAGCTCCGATGCAAGAGTTCGGAGGTCTTCTTTCCTTCCTTTCCCTAGGAACGCCATATTGTCCAAAACCCCTAACTATTGTTTAGGTTGGAATTTTTTTTTCTTTAAGAAGAGAGTCCTAAATCTAGAGTCCTAAGTTTAAAGTTCAATAGTCCTAAACTTTATACCTTCAAATGCAAAACGTTTAGAATATATTAATGTTCATTCCGTTTTGATAGTTTTCTAAAGTTATATGCAAATATTCTTGAATTCTCAGAACCATTATCAAAATACAAATAAAACATTTCCCAAACACTTTAAAAAATTCACTTAGCTAAAGTATGAAAAATAGCAAAAGTATGAAATATATTCAGAAACACTTGTATACAGATACTTGCATTAACACTATTTATTATAAATCATGAATTCCTCAACACTTTAATAACTTGATCTAAACTACCATTCATTACAAAAATAATAATTCAATAAAGGCAATACTTTAAATATCAACTTCTTTTGAAATAAAATATCTCCCTAAATTCAGAAAGTGATATTTCTTTTGTGTGTTATCTTTATTGAAACGCACTAAATTTTTTTTTTCTTTTCACTCGTTGAAGAATGACAATGCAGTAAATATAAAATACAGATCATGAAAAAAAAAATAACATACATACAAAATTTTTTTTTTTTTCTTTCAATGCAACGCGCCTAATAAGAAAAGTAAAAACAACTGGCGCCGTGTTAGACGTCGACAATGATTTTCTTTAGGCGGGAAATTTTAGAGTTCAAGGTCGCAACTACTAGTTATCGATACATTATTTCTGCACATTACACACATTCTACAGCATTAATATTCATAATAAATCGTTAATTATCCAACTATTTAAATACAGACATACAGTTAAATAGTTTCAAGCTTTCTGAAACACTTAAATCAGGATTGATTTGCAAGTTTAAGTAGTCAGACGAACAACTTTGCATTAAAACGAAATCAATTTCTCATTACAATACATACAAAATAAAGTAATTTCTTCTGAGTTAAAAATTACTATTTCTACAATACAACTTTGAAAAACCTTCTTTATAAATCACTATTTGTCTAGGTTTAGACTACATAAAGTATAAAAATACTTATCTATCCGATGGATATCGGGATCGGGCCCACAGTTGGGTAGCCATTTCTCTGTAGCAATGATGTATGCTGACACGGCTAGCTAACACTTAAATTGAATTTATTTACACACACATACACTACAAAAATTACAAGACTTTGACGCACATAAAATATTCGGGACAGGGACATTTTTACTATCACATACAACAGCTTAGCTGCTGCTTGCTCCAGGGTTGGAGTTACACTGTGTAAGTTTTTGTCAGTCCGCTAGGGGCGTTGTTGGTTCCGTTACACCTGTATTTTAAAGATTTTTTTGAAAAACTTCATTTTTTTTTTCATGAAAAGGGGTTGCAATTTTTTTGCAGGGGAAATTTTCCTGCAACCATCAATGCAGTACTTCACATTGTATGCATAAACCAGATTGCTATCTACTGATTGCATAACATTATTGCATTAAAAAATAAGTTATGTTAAAGAAAATTTCACAAATTTGGTTTTAAAGTTATAAGATATCGGTATTTAAGAAATGGGTAATGCCCATTTATATTTACCATACCCAATGGATATTAATCCGATCCACATCACTGCTGATACTGAAAAACATTAAATAAACAATATTTTTGAGAATGAGTCCCACCTCTACCCGACATGACACGGGCAACCTCAAATAAGAAGCGTCTCAATCTCATGATAGTACCTTACGCAAGTCCAACTTGATTGGCTAGTTTCACGGGCTTGGCTTCACTTGGATATCTCGCCAATCTGATTGTTGCAGTAACCATTTGATTGGTCCATCTGGCTAAGGGTGATTTGCAGCTTCTTTTTGTTTAGAGGAACCACTAGGGCAGAAGACTGACTTGACCTCTGAGTACGCCTGCAGCCGTTAGCTGAGCATAATGGGACGGCCTTCACGCCTTGGGTGACCCTACCAGGAGAAAATTCTCCCGACGTACTTCGCCCGTTCCGCCCAGGGGCACCCCCTCGCCACTATGAGGCCGACTGCAGGACTTGAGGGGGTTTTTCAGAACGGGGAGAGAATTTTCCCTCCTTGTTCCTGTTCCCTACCTGCCAGTCCTGATCACCTTCTTCTCTGTCTTGGCGCTTCGTATAAGCAGCTGTTGGTTGATCAGGACTTTTTGCAGGTATATGGGGATCTGGCACGACGGGGCCTTCTGGACCTGGTGTAGGCTTTCCTACACCAGGGGGATGTGCAACAACAACAACAACACCATTTGATTTTGAATATGCGCGTTGTTTCGTAGAAATACAATACTTACACTATCGCCTCAGCGTACAGCGTAAGTGTCCGACAAGTTGACTCTGATTTGCTCCTCATTTTCATATATATGTTGTATGGTTGTTAGTAGTATTTCTTGCAAACTTATATTAAAGGGTACTTATACTTTAAAGAGCTTCTTTTCGTGAAGCAACGTTGGCCTAACAGCTAAAGTCACCCACATTCAGATTAGCATCGGCAGCGGAGGATTACTACCCCAGTTCGAACCCAGCTGGCGGAAAACTTTTTAGATCCTCCAAATTATTTTAAAAAAATTCAAATTTAATTCCTTTTCATTCTAATTTAGTTTTCCCAATTTTTAATACCCTTTTTATATTTTTCCAAGCTTCCGTTGATTTTACATAAATAATCTAAGAACCACTCCTGAACTCACTACCAACTGATATTTTTCCGCCCCTCTGCCGTCCCCTTTGCTTTAGGATGATTGTGTCGTATCCACCGCTGGCTTAGGACCATTCTGATGTAACAAAAAGCATACATAAAACACTAACTTATATAATTATTAACTTTTTTATAAAAGGATACAATTTTCGGCTCCCACCTCTACCCACCCATAGCCATGGGTCTGAAAAGAAAAGAAGAAAGCAGAAAAGAAGAGATAAATCGCCAACAACTATAAACCGTGATGACATACGTCTCTAGGTCATGTGATGCGATTAGCCAATCAAGTTAGACTTGCGTAAAGTCCTATCATAGGATTGAGGCGCCTGTCCTCAAATAGTTCTTTTTTGTTCGTAATGAATATCTCCTCAAATGCGGACAAATTCGTATTGCCAAAAAAAAAATTACAGTTGAAAAATTATTTATTCAAAGAAAATGACATTTATGGTATCGATCTTGTGTAAAATATTTCGCAGATTTTAAATCCGTTGAAATTTGTACTCATTTTTAACGATCGCAAAGGTGGAAACTTGGACTAAAGAATGGAAAAGAAAGAAATGCCAGTCAAAAATTTGCATTTGTTTTTCTTAGCTGGAATTGTTTGTGCTCATGAAATGAAAGGAAAAAAATAAATTTAGAATATGTGATCTTCTCACACTGTTGCCATTCATTCTAAGGAAACCAAATAATAAACAAATAGCAATAAATGTATTAAAAACTGTTCTAGATTAAATTATAAAATTCGCGGGGGGGGGGGGGCTTCGAGGTCTATTCAATTACCTTTAGAACCACCCGTGTGCCAAATTTCATTACTGTAAGTGCTATAGATGCGTCTGGACACCTCCATATTACAGACACAGACTTCCATTTACTATATATAGTAAATGACTATAGTAGAGATATCAATTTGATAAATATCTTATTTTGGTAGTAAATTTGGGAAGCGCTAATGTAACACTTGGTATCCAAATTAAAATTATGTTATGAATTCGAAATTTTGTTCAAAATTGAGCATCGCTGTTGAAAATAATGTATTTTTGTGTGTCATATTGAACGCAGTTTCTGCATTTAAATTTATAGATGATTTCTTTAATGGTATCTTTGAAGTTGCCCAGGGAGAGAACATGGAAGTCCTGTTTTAGTCTAAGTTCTTAGAAACTTTCACAAACCGGTTGGTTAATTAATTTCTGATATGCATTTTGTGTAAATATTTATCTAGGAAATTTGCAGGAGTTCCAATGAGTTAATTCGAAATAAAACGTGACCAGTAAAATACGACAGAAATTTCTTTGGACGTGTTTGATCAGTGTGAGTTGTAAGTTGCATAATATATTTTTACTTACCTATTCAAACTATCAGAGAAAAAGAAAAACGAAAGACTTGAATACGTATAATAAAATTCAATAGCTAACAATTTCAGAACACGTAACAAGACGTTTAAATGGGAGAAATATTAGAGTAAAACTTATTGCTTTGATATACTATATTTTGGAAGGAACGATTAAATTAGAATGACTTCCAATAATAGCAGAGTAGTTGAGAAACATGTTTAATTTTCCTATTGAAATTGCCATAAATTAGATTAACGCATTAAAAAAATTCAGCTTTAGAGAAATTTCTGTTTTTAAGAAAATAATGTAGTGTTTGTTCACTGTCCCATGAAAACGACAAGTTAATATCTATATATATAATTCTCTTACGTGGCTCACGAAAAAGACGTTATTTGTAATCGCGTTTTGGCAACACTGTACGATTGTTTGTTTATCGCGAAGTCTCGCGAAGTCTCGCGCATCGATTGAATTTATAACGTTATCGGATGAAATTTTCTCTCTATATTAAAAAAATGTTACCGCCGCCGCCGCAGAATTGAAAACTGTGTTGTTTAGCTCGATTCTTAGCCGGTTTCCCGAGAAAGTACTGATCGGAAAAAAATGAAATTAACATGCTTTGTTCTTCATCGTATTCCCTGGATAATTATTAAGATATTTTTCCGATGCGGCTATTAGTTTAGGTTTTATTAAGTGTTAAAGTTGAAGAAGCGAAATTTCTTCCGCGAGTGAGCAAAACACATTCAAATTTTCAGTCTTCAGTCGTGAGTTTTTTTTTAAGAGTACCTCTCAACGTAAATTTTTGCAGCTCGTCGAGTTTTTTTTGAAATTTAAATTTGGTTCTTGATAATATTTTTTTGAAATTCAGGAAAAATCGGGACATTTTTGTTACTTTTTTTAAAAACTGCCGTATCTATATCTAATTACTATTAATTTTTAATTTTTAAAATATCGTAGTATACCTCAGAATATACTCTTTCTTACAGTACTATTATTTTTGAAATCGGTTAATAATTAAATTGGATGCGATCAAAAGTTCGTCATACAAAATTCGGAATCTTTGGATATTTTCGCTACTTATTGTTAAAACCGTTTTGTCTACGGCAAAAGCCATTATTTTTTAAATTTGAAAACATCACTGAATACATTACATTACACTCTTTCTTATGGTACAGTTATTTTTCAAATTGGTTAATAAATAAAATCGTTGCAATTAAAAGTTGGTCATACAATTTTCGGAACTTTCAGATCGTAACTTCCGATACAAAACTAAAATGATCATATCTGTATAGTATTACTGTTAGTTTTTAATTTTAAAAATATTGCAGTATACCTCAGAATATACTCTTTCTTACGGTACAATTATTTTTAAAATTGGTTCATAAATAAATTCGATGCAATCAAAAGTTGGTGTCACAAATTTCGTATTTTTCAGTTCGCATAGCTGCTTCCGAAAGCAGTAGTGGGTTGCACTTTCGACTATCGGGTTTGCCAGATATCAAATTTATCGTAGCAACAATTGCCATAAAAACGATTTCTTTTTATTTGGCGAGGAAAAAGGCTCGCTTTTTTTCCTCTGTTCTCAAGACAGTTTACCGACAAAGTACAGATCGTAAAGTTTGGATATTAACAATGTTTACTTAAAATTGTACAGGGAACAAGATGCAGAAGATTTTTTACTGATGCCGCTATTAGTTTAGGGTACATTAAGTGTTAAAGCAAAAAAAAAGTTAAATCACTTGCGAAAGAAGTATTGGTTTGAGAAAGCAAACTAAACGGATTGCGTAGCAATCCCCGGGGTCGGCGAGCGTAAGCGAGACGCAGCGAAGCCCTCGCTGTGACGTCATGAACCGGAAAGTGAAATCAGCATAATACGAATTATTCAGATAGTTTCACTCTGTGAAAGTAATGTTGGTTTGGGAAGCAAACCAAATGGCATCTGTGACAGGATGGTTGGTTTGCGAAGCAAACCAAATGGGATTGCGCAGCAATCCCCGGGGGTTGGCGAGCGTAAGCGAGCAGGGGGCGGAACCCCCTAGTATTGAAAAAAAAAAAGGAAATTTTAATGAGCTGTTGCAGTTAGTTTATAATAGAAATCAAAGAAAGCGGAGGATCTTTTCAGGGCCATTTAAAAAACGGTCCTTTTCAGGGCCAACAATTATAGTTCAACAAGACGCTTGCACTACAACTTTCGGCAACAAACTCAATGAAAAAGTGTGGGTCGTTTGAGTGCTGGGAAAATGTACACACAAACAACATGCTGGGTATTCAATTTCCAAAGCAACGCTCACATTTCGAGTCAAAATTTGCACAAAGTTTTCATTTGAATTCTGATTTTAGAGATACTGTATATATTTTTTCTGTAATACAGCAAATTTAGATTTGAAAAACATTTTTTTGGTAACATATTTTGTAAACAATCCCTTCTTCTCGGACACATGTCTTCATTGAGGCGAGCGAAGCGAGCATAGGTTCGCGAAGCAATCCTCCGGGGGTTGGCGAGCGTTAGCAAGCAGGAGGCAGGCCCCCTAGTTGACTATAAATTTTTAAGATTAATAAAAAGATAAATTCGCATTTTTATATTAATGCTTCAGTTTTTCATTTTTAAATTGTTTTATTCTGTTCTGATAGGAATTTCTTAAATTTGATGCGAATTTATGTAGCGTTCAAACATAATTTTGATATTCAAACGTAGACCAAAAAACAAGTTGAAGACTATAATGCAGTCACTCCATTAATTCAAATTGTTTCTGTATGGCAATATTGTCAAGTATACCGAAAAATAAAAACTTTTTAACAAATATAGTTTTTAATAAACTATAAAAAATAATAAGTAACTTAGTTATTGTCGCTCAAAGCCTGTTTTACTACTCGAATGCTATTTTGACAAGCCTTAGGAATTAAAAAAAATACCTGAGTATATCACAGAAATATGTATACTATTTTAGATGATTCATCTTGAATTCGGTAAATGTAGTTTTTCAGAGCTATCGTCGTAGATTTAATCAGCTTCGGTGTGTGTGAAAAAAACATGCAACAAAAAATTATAAAACCCTACTTCAATTAGTTAACAAAAAAAGCAAGATACCAGAGCAACGAATCAACATTTTTTTCATGTTTTCAAAATCGAGTTTCTAAACAGTCATTGAATTCCTGTGCTTCTATTAATTTACCTATAGAACTATAGGCAAAAACCATTTAATCTTAGTCCTTTGAGGCCTGCATTTTTAATTGTGTTTTGGAATCGCAGTTGTTTTTTGATAAAAAAAGTTCAACATTTTTAGAAATGTTGAAATGACTTGTCCTCAAAGGTATAATTTCGTAAGTTTGTTATCATATCAGTAGCAATTATTGATGTACACTCCCCCTCCATGTGATTTGTTCAAAATCAGCTTAAATTTGAAAACTTTAGTGTTAAAGATAAATATTCTTTCAACTGAAAAAAAAAAATACATGAAGAAGTTGTTGAAGTGAAGTCTTTAGTGTGGACATTATATATTTATCGACATTTCCCAAAGCCACTTTACACGTATGTTGAATTAAAATTAAGAAATTTGCTTGTGGGAAAAAAAAAAAAACGAAAGTAGAATTACGAGTAAACTGTTGCTATGGCAGCCGACAGACCAGTGAGGCGCTATAACCATCTTGACAAAAGATAATTTGGTACGGGTTCATGAGAAATTGAGTGATTGATTGGTCGGATGTACATCAAAACAAATTGAAAACGCCCTTCTACCACACCCCAGTAAACTGGAAGGAAAGAAAAACGTCACGGTGGTGACCATCCAAGTGAGGTAAATACATATTGACCACCATTGATTGAAGTTTCGGAATCCCGCATGTTACAGAAATATATTGAGTTCAGAACATTCGAAACCAATTGAGAACAGTGTTCGTTTTTCAGTGAAGATGAAATATTTATTTCATTTTCGAAAACCGAAGAGTTGAAAATCTTCTCTCAAAATACCATCCTTTGACTCCCCTTAGCGTCACGAAATTTCGGTTTAGTGTAATAGTACCTTTTCTCCACAACACAATGCGTAAATAGCCACATTTATTTTATCAACTTATATATTGATAGAAACCTTGGAAAAAAATTCTATTGGACAAAAGTGGTTAAAAGTCATGTAGGGAAGACTAGTTGCAGAACAGATGCATGCCATGTAAACCTCTGATAGTTAAATTCCTTTAATTAATTACACCTGTATTGTATGGCAGTGGTACTCCAAACCCCTTAGAATTAAATTGCAGAAAAAATTTATATCTGTATTGCATGCCATTGTACTCCAAACACTGACACTAGTTATCTGGGAAAATATCGTAAATGTAAGATAATTTCGTTTGCTTTTTACAAGTAAAACGTATTGTCAAAACTTTCAAGATGGTTTTAGCTTTTCAAGATCAGAATGTGGTAATATTTACACTGTTAAACTGTTGAAGACATTTTTTTTTCACATGAAAGTTGGATATCTTGGGGAAACATTTGAAAATAAAAATTCCACTTTCTTTTCTCAGAACTGTTTTTCTTTTGTCTTGGTGTGTTTCATTTGTTCGTCAACGGGTTTTAAAAAGCTTAAATAACTGTACATATTTTCTTCTGTAGTACACTTTTCATCTGCTTTTATCTGTTTCATGTAAAAATGTTGATCAACTCTTGAGCTTAGCCACATGTAATGGAAGTTTCCAGAACTGAAATCTACTTCTCGACACATCAAGAAGTCGAGATCTCTAATTTTCCATAGGTCAGAACAATGAAACATATTAAGACTCACTAAGCACTTGCCGAAAAAACCTAAAAAAAAAAGAGAATGAAGATTTTGAGAAGCCGCGTTTACATTCCAAGCTGATATTGGAATGCGACAGTCGAATATTACCTAGTAATGAATTTTTCGTACTGTTTATTTATGCTATGAATTTTTACGATTGTGTACGTACAATGTGCGTACGATCGCCCAATTCATATTCCAATCGTTCGATACAGTAACGCCAACGAGAAATTATAGGGGATGTTCAAGGGTTACATCTTCAATGATCGCATACACACACACATATATATGTAATAATTGAGTTCACACACGGTTCCGGTAAATGAATATTTAATTAATGATTGAGGTGAAGCTGATGAATATATACACTATGATAATATACAATAACAATGCCCGTCTGGCACAAACCACAAACTAAGCCACAAACATCGGTGAGCACGTCTTGCTCATTGAAGTAAGTGCTTTCTGAACATCCGAGGAATAACCTTCCTCTTTAATGTTGGACTTCCTTCTACTGTCGCTCGCTGCTCGCGCAGCCCATAGGAGGTAGAGGGCGCTGTTGGTGAGGACTGGGGAGGTTAGTAGTTTCACTACTATATATATATATATATATATATATATACACACTCATGGCCATAAAAATTTGCGTACCAAGAAAAAGTCGTCAAAATGAAACGAAATTTTACACATGTAAGTACTACTTTGATATAAGTAAGTGATTAGAAAATCAAAGAAAAAGGATCCTTTATTGCTGAAAAAAGTACAAATGAACGGAAGTTTTAGTACTCTGTTGGACCCCATCTAGCGCGAATGCACTATACGATACGAGCGGGCATTGAGGCATACAAGTTCCGTATGATGTCCTGAGACATCTGGTTCCACAGTTGCTGTAAACGCGCCTCTAGTTAGATCAAACTCGTAGGGTGTCCAACTTGTCGTCCCAAATGATCCTAGATATGCACGATTGGTGACAAATCTGGGGATCGAGCAGGCAGACAACATCATTGAACGACACCGTTACTGTGGTGCAGGTTTGCTCGTTTGGGGCAAAATTATACTAGGCTACATAACAGATCTACATGTTCAAATTGGAACCATGAGAGGCCAAATTTATCGGGACATCATTCTGAAACAACATGTACGTTTGTTTAGAGGTTACATGGATGCAGAATTTGTGTTTATGGATGACAACGTCCGTCCCACCGTTCAAACACTGTAAACGAATGCCTTTAAACTGAGGATATCACCCGAATGAAATGGCCAGCATTCTCACCTGACTTGTAACCGATAGAGCATGTGTGGGACATGCTTGGCCGACGAATTACAGCCCGTCAACCACCTTCTATATGAGTATCGGAACTTCGGTGGTGGAGTGATCTTCCCCAAGATCAGATCGATAATTTGATCCTCAGCATGCCTAGGCGTTGTACGGACTGTATTTCATCGTCTGGGAGACATACAATGTATTAACCATCATACCAACCATGTCATATTAACTTTTTGTAAGGTCGAAGCTTTTTGTAATTGCTCTAGTGAGTAAAAATCGTAGTTTTTATGAATGGTATCATACATACACCATCTTTTTTGTTCTTTATCTTTTGTTTAATAAATGGGCTTTTTGAATAAGTCACGTTTGTTTTGTGTATATATATATATATATATATATATATATATATATATATATATAATAACATAAAATATACAAAATAACTGTAACTTAAAACACACAAAATAAAAAAAATAACAAACAGCCGGGGTGCATTAACCAGAAACCGAAACTCGTAACTACCCATGCAAGTGCGCTGAAGCTGCAGACATAACATGGTAAGCAATTTAATTAAAAAAATACACGAATTTCCAAAACAATTTCAACAAAAGTTTTAAAAAATGAAAAAATGTTGGTTGATCAGGGCGTCATCAAGGAGGAGCCTGACCCAAACAACATAAAATGGTGTTTTCTATATATGAGCAGCATTAGGCTGAAAAAATTGCTCATACACTCCCCCAAACACCACCAGAAAGCAAGTAAAACAAAAACAAAACAAAATACCAAAACCGAGCAGGAACAAAACGAAATTAAACCCGAAGCCGTGAGATCAAAAACAAGCCTAAAAATTACCACCACGTGCCATCAATTACACCATCTAACTATATAATCTAACACCATACTTCCGATGCAACAAGTCCATAACGCAGAAAAAATATAAATAATATTAAAATCCCCAGCCCCTATTCAAAAAGATATTCATAAATAGTAAAATAAAATTGAAAAGCAACTCCCATGGCTCTGAGAAAATTACGAAAAATAATTATTCATTGGTTGTGTAGCTGTTGATATTAATAAATCTTTCAAAAATATTATTAAAGAATGAATAAGGTATTTGTTATTGAGAAGTGAGTTTTTTATTTCATCCTCAGGTGGTTTTAATATTATTTATATTTTTTCTCCTTTTTATGGACTTGTCGCATCGGAAGTATGGTGTTAGCATATAGTTAGATTGTGTAATTGATGGCACGTGGTGGTAATATTTAGGCTTGTTGTTTTTGATCTCCCGGCTGCGGCTTCCTGTTCGGTTTTGGTATTTTGTTTTGTTTTACTTTCCTTTTGGTGGTGTTTGGGGGAGTGTATGAGCAATTTTTTCATCCTAATGCTGCTCATATTTAGAAAACACCATTTTATGTTGTTTGGGTCAGGCTCCTCCCTTATATCGTTCAAATACGTAATTTAATGAAAGATCAAAATAAAAATAAAAATCAAATGTATTAAACCCCAGAAAACGAAAGTGAAAACAAAAGTTAGAAGAAAAGTTAAAACTAACCATGCAAATATATATATATATATATATATATATATATATATATATATATATATATATATATATATATATATATATATATATATATATATATATATATATATATATATGAGAATTCGTAGCCTATTGGATAACAGTCACAATGGCGTTGCCCGTGATGGTTTGCGACGCTCATTGTCAAAAAAGACCAAATTCGAATTGCGAAGAGATCCAATCGGCGTAAAATCACAATCTCTAGCGAAAATATAATTTTTTAACTGAATAATAATTTATTAAAAAAAAAAAAAATGTTTAGGTATCTAACTGGCGTAAAATTTTCGCTGTATTCAAAACCGTTGAAATTTTAAATCTATATTTAACGATCCCGTTTTTACAAAAAAGAACTAAAGAATGTCAGCCAAAATGTTTTCTTACGAAGCTTTTTTGACCGGCATAGAAGTACAGTATTAATCCTCATGTAATTAAACATATTAGTTATGCTTTTAATTTAGATAAAAATTGTTCTGTACACCACGTAATTGAAAATAATATATCACAGGTTGAAAAATCACTCGCAACAAAACGGTCGACTGCGCGCAACGTAAGTGCAGGCTAGAGTGACTTTTAAGTCACTCTAGTGCAGGTGTTTCTTAACGATGAACTGTCAATATCAGAGCGCTAACAAATGGATCGAATAGTACATGTTTCTAAATCGATCGGACACTTATAAGTAATTGGTGCTTTTTAAACTTAATTGCTACCGTGCGAAGCTGGGGCTGGTCGCTAGTGTTTTTATATGTAACTGAAAACAGCTAAATATTAAAAAAATTTTGAGCAATCGAGAGCGTGGCTCGCGTCCGCCACGTTTTTGCATCTTCTTCTGTTTTGAATACAAAAGAAGCACCAAAACTTAGCGCGGCTCGCGAACCACGCTCTCGATTGCTCAAAAAGAACGTCGTCCCTCCTTTTGTTTTGATCTAGGTAACTGATACTACTACCTATACCTACCTGCTTACATTAAACATCCATCGATCACGAAATATGTTTGTTATACCATAGACGAATGTTTTTAGTAATGAATGTGGTAGGTACTTGACCCTACATCATTTATAAGTCGACAAAACAAAACTCGCAAACCAAACGGAACACACGTGCTTGCGTTCCCTGAACTCCAAATGGATTGACTTGACTTGGCAGGCTACAAACAACGCAAGTGTGCTCGGCCGCCTCTACGAAGGAGCCATTAAAATTTTATTTTTCGAATTTGGCGCTACTTGCCACCTGGCGTCTAGATGTTGACAGACTTGTCACTGTTTAAACCAGGGTCGGCGCTGAGCACAGATGTTGCTCTTTTCTTCGGCCATTTCACGCGATTATGGAAACAATTCCAAACAGTTGTCCGAAGACCTGTGGCCGGTTGACCAAGGGTTACGACCCCCGCGGAAGATAAACATATTGCTGTTGTAGTGAAGCGGAATCGAAGAGCAACCTCCACACATGTAACATCTATGGTTGCAGCGTATATCTACCACTACTGTGCGCCGAAGGCTACACATGAATGGACTGTACGCCCGGGTATCACGAGTTTGTTTTCCTCTATCCGTCCAATCCAGAGGGGCACGATTAAAGTAGTGTAGGCAACATGTGAATTGGACTGTCTGATTGGGTTCACGGATGAGTCGAGATTTTCTCTGGAGTCAGATGACAAATGTGTAAGGGTCTGAAGAGAACAAGGCACATGCAATCGGTCCCAGAACATCGAGCATCATGGCGTGGGCCGGATTTCGTTGGGATATCGCACTGAACTGCACATTTAGAGACGGTGTTCTATGACGGCTGTCTGGTATAGGGATAAAGTCCTAGAACCCATTGCGAGATTGTAAGCTTCAGCAGTGGGTCCAACTTTCGTTTTAATCGATGATAATGCTCGTCCCCATAGAGCTGGCACTGTCGACGACTACCTGAACAGTGAGGGGATTGAGCGTATGGTTTGGCCGGCCTACTCGCCCGACCTTAATCCCATTGAAAATCTTTGGAATGCCCTCGGTCGTGCCTACACGTTTCCCACCCCCAGCTACTCTCAGAGTTGCACACTGCTCTACAGGAGGAATGGTGATTACTTGACTCTGGGGTGGTTGATCAGTTCATGGGAAGCATGGGCACACTTTAAACTTTTTATGAGGAAGAGGGGTGGTCACATACCCTATAAATATCGGTTTTGTGTTTATTTTTTTGGATTTAAACATTTTGTTAATGACTCCAATATTGAGCGTTGGGCTCGTATCATAAGGGTTGGGAGCCTGCAATTATGATGATTTCGAGATCAGCGGTTCGACCTGGCTAAAACCGTCGTGTTCACTAATGGTGACTGGGGCACGTTAAATAGGTCGTGTTCACGAAGTTCCCCATACCAAATCAATACCTCTGGGGGTAATAGATCAGGGGGTTATCGGCCTCTAAATAACGATATCTGTGAGTGAATGGATGTATGAAAGGAACCTTCCTGTAAAACGGATGTGTCATGTATGTCGAGCAAAGTCGGACTTCCTCCCAATGGGGCTCAATAACATGGAAGGCGCACCCCCCTCGCCGTCTTCGACGGGCCTGGCACTCCTCTGGTCTGCCAATGTAGGCATGAGAAACAGCAACTCCAATATGACTTCATTTAAAATTCAATATTGTTTTAATCTTTGTATTTAATTCTTTTTGTTCCATACATAAACCTATTTGCTACTTTCCTGCCACATTTTGTGTCAAAGCTGTACTTGTCGTTTTTTTTTTTTGCATTTTACCTTTCGTGCTTAACTTTTGGCAGTGAGTATACATTCAAACATTTTTTTTTTGTAAAGTAGTCCTGCCTATGGCAAATTTGCACCTGTTCTGCCACTTTTTAATGTAAAGCAACCTTGTGCATCTAAGTCTTTTAGGTACTTCATTTCACTGCAAAAAACTTATTCTGATGTGAAGAAATAGTTTGCATAGCAAAACCAAGATTTAGCATTATTTACTTTCAAATGGACAAGCAGTTTAGTGAGTGGAAAGCAATAGACATAGACAACAGTAAAACAGGAGGCATTGTTTCTTTTCCAAAGTCTATTTTAATATTTCCCATAAAGAATAGTCTTCCCTCTTGCAATGAGGGAAGAGAGGTCAGGATGGGAAGCATGACCTACTGACTCGTCACACAATATGCGCACACTATACACTTTTGTACAATGGGCTCTTTGTCGCAGGGATTCTCCTACAGGCATCAATTCGCTTTGAATGAAACACAAAAAGCAATCCATGAAACAAAATTACAAATGAGCTGATGATGAGAAAATGTCACAGGATTACCCCTACAGTTTCTCATGTTTACAATTCATGTTAAATTAAAAAACCACGAAATAAAATCTCAATCAGATTTTAAAAGTCAATAATGGCAACTTTTTACCAATTTCATTCCTATTCATGCATAAAACAATTCATTTACGTACTGAAAAATATTCACATATGCATCAAGAAATAAGTGTGAACTGTACAAATAAAATTTTTGTCTCAGTGTTTGATTTACAAATTTGTAACTGATAGATAATACAAAATACTTAAAATATTATCCGGCATGTCTTTTATCCACACAGAGCTACAAGTATAACTACTTCATGTTTCCTATGAATATGTATGTACACAAATTTGGTTCAATTTAAACTTAAACTAACGTTAATTATATTTCTTGACTTGAACAATTCATTTGCTTGCAGAAAAGCAGCCCCTTCACTTGAAAATAAAATACCAATTTTTGTGTTGATAAATTCTAAGATAAAAAGTATTGAAAGTTAAAACTCACAAGTGTAGAAATCGCAACAGCAATTGAAATTGTGCAGCTTATAAAAAAAAAACCAATGTGATAATTTTTTATATCATAGCATAACCTGCATTACATAACATTCAATTGAAAAAAGCAGTACAAGTAAAAAAGAAATGTGGAATAAACCTTAAATGTCTCCATTTAATTGAAGTGTTAAATAGGCAACGCGAGATTGGATAAAACCTCAAATTCATCTTCTAACTTAGCCCTTTTCACTGATTTAAATTTAATAAATCAAACTATAACCACTAGAACAGTTGTAGAATATTTATTCTATTTCAAAAATGATTTCAATCTATTTCAGGAATTAGATTTTATAGTGATGGTTCAATAAAATTAAATATGGCAACAAACTTCAGTACTTTCAAGACCAATTTCCATTACTTTACCCACATTTTATAGCCGGAAAAATTTGTTGGCTTAACATCCAAATCAAGAATTGTGACGTGTTTCCCCATTATACAATTCCGTGACTCTTAAGTACCCAATATGATAAATATTATTATAAAAGATTAAAACCAGAGCAATGCCACACATTAAAGAGCTGAAACACAAAAGTCTTTTTGACATGCAAAGCATGAAACCCTAAAACGTGAGTTTGAGGTTTTATTTGCCATAAAGATTAAGATTTAAACACATTTTACAATAAACACAAGCACAGACACTGAAAGATTTGATACAATGTAGACGAGTTCAATACTTTCGTTAAAAAAACAAGAGCTAAAAAATCATTTTTCCCAAATATTTTTGGCATAACCTTCAATTTAAAATAAAATTTTTTTTTTGCACATTTTTCCATGCTTGATAGATGACTCAATAAATCACAAAGAGTTTATACATGCTTATTTAGATCATTAGACAGACATTAATTACACATGGACTTCAAGACGATAGGTTTGCTTTTTTATAGGAGCATTCACAAGACTTTTTGTTGAAAGATTTCGAAACCTACGGAGGGGATCTCCGGCGCTGCACTAGAAGACAGTTCTTTTGGTGTATATGAAAACGGTTATCTTCCTCTACAAATCTTTGGTAAGTGGATCATCGTACACGCACTCAGTACACAGGTGGCGAGTTTGGTGATATAATATCCATGGCGAAATACAATCAGCATTAGTGGACAGGAATAAAGGGTACTTTGGTCACCTAAACATTCTAAATTGAGAGAGATAGAGAGTAGAGATCTATTACAGGGTCTTAAAAATGACAAACAATCAAGACAAGTTATTCATTATGTACAGGAGTATATATATGTTATAGCGTATGTATGTTAATTAGTAGATTAGCATTCGATGGTTGAAACATCGCTTAGATGAACAAAGCAAATTCCCAAATGTCTGTCTGTACATGTTTTGATGATCAACAATAAAATTATAACTCTGCTTTTCACTAGTCCTTTGGTAATGTCTGGGTTTATACTGTAGAAGCACTGAGGTACAAGTAACAAACATACGTTTGCAGAATGAAACAAAGGGCATTATTATGAAAAATACAAAAAGAGTCACATTCCTTCTTTGGAAAATGCTTAATAATTTTCAGTTATAAATACAGTCTGTGGAAGAATTTTTACCACTCTAAAATTACATAACCAGTGATCTTGACATATTAACTCTTAAAACTATTCTTTATAACAGTATGATAAAATCTAAGGCCACAGCAGATCAGTGTCACGGCAGACAGTGTTTTATTTATTTAATTTTTTTCCTTTTTCAAATGTGCTCAAATAAAACTTTTAACCTACAATAATGAAGAAGGGATTACGAACCTATACAGTCTGCAAGTTGAAATACAAAAACTGTCTACCTTTAAAGGATTACAAATCAAAAAAGCTCAATTGGTAATAAAAAAAAAAGGAAGGACACAATAGCTAACAAACGCACATAAAACAAGAATAATGTACAACGTGTAAGGAAAATAACACTAAATATTAAATGATAAGAGTGCTTCTATGTACAAGTCAATTTATAAATAAAACAAAGACACTGGAAACTTTAACAGGTGCAGATATTAACAGCATAATAAAGTGGCACGGGTGGCAAAAGTTCATAAAATCTCCAGTTAACGCCTTCACGTGTGCAATTATAATTTTCTTTTGACTTGTAAACACATCAGGAAATCAAATTAATACTGTAAAAATTCAATTTTGATATATGTCACACGATGTAAAAAATGAGCATTTTAAATAAGCCCCATAAGACGCTTCGAAAGAGCCGAGTCCTCGACGACGGCTTGCTTCGTAGCGCAAGCAGCAGTGCTCTTCTTCCCAATATTCAACAAGGTTTGAGCTCCCTTGATTGGGCTCTCAAGTTTTGCACTGCAGCTGTATAGATGCAGCTGTCACACTTCATGACGAGGAACCTCCGATGTCGGAACAAAAGTGTCAGCCCAAGTAGGAATTTCTCAAACTACAAAAAACAAGGTTTACCATTTAGGAGTCAACTATTTTCTTTTTTAAAGTCAGGATGCTGAGCACACGACAGCACATATCTATCATCCATACCGCATGCACAATCAGATCTTTTAGTGCCTCTGACGAGACAGAACTGCTAAGAAACCTAGCGAACACCAGCATGAATATGGAATGTTGGACGACCGAAGTGATGAAACAATTATTTTTTAATTCTTCGTCTTCACCCGCGAGACTCTTAAGAGTGACTATAAATATATTTTTTTCACTTTCTGAACAGGTCTGTTGTCTGCAGAGCTGTTAGCGCTCTTGCCATTCCCGTTTTTTGGAGGTACGTTCAGGACGAGGTTGATGGGCTTGTTGGTGGTGGGTGAGAGAAATCCTTCCGTGTGGTTCAGGTGGGGGGTGTCGCAGCTCCCTCGTTGCTCTAGGTAGTGAGAGTCGTCGTACGGCGAGTCCACCTCCTCGGACTTGCAGCGACGACTGAAGATGTAGCCGCTGATGAAACCGACCACCAGAGAAGAGACGATGCTCGTCGTGACGGCGATGGCGAGCGTCTCGGCCGTGTACATGTACTGGTGACCTCTTGAGGCTCCAGCTAAGCCACCTGCAAACAGAAAAGGGTTTTCTAAGACCATTAAACATTAGGAAGATTGTTAGTCATGTGATCATTAGAAAGGCAAAATATTGCTGACAATTCCTGGTCTAGTCAGCTGCAAATGAAAATACATTAGTGTTACTTCCCTCCACTAAACAGAAGACAGACAACTTCAAGTAACAATTGTGAAAGCAGAAAAGGGGGATTGGTGAACAGAAGATTGCTTGGGTATCCAGGGTGTATGATAGAAGTGTTTATAAAAGACAGTAAACCCCATGGTAAAAGAAAAGATCACTAGAGTACCTTGGGTCCGTAAAGCCTGTACACACCTGAAGGAGATGTGCCTGAGGTAAATAAATAATCTGAGGGGAAAGGAATAATGACAAAATTAAATGACACATGTCACTATGATTTCTACTATTATAAATAAGAAGTGTTTGTGTAGTCTCTGTCTGCAAGCAGTGTCCTGACAAATCGATGGCATTTACAATAATGAAATTTGACACACAGATAATCCTAATTTTTTTGTGAATTTTGTGTCCAGCCAGAATTTAAAAATTTAATCTAGAACATTTTAAAATTAATTTATCGGCATTTAATTACTATTGTTTTCCTTAGAATGGCAATAGTATAAAGAGATTCAAAATTTATTTCCCCCTTTCATTTTTCGAGCAACGATTTCAGTGGACAAACAAAACAAATAAACAGTTTTAACTGGAGTTCTTTTTATCTCCTGGATCGTTAAAGACAGGGTAAAATTTTAAATGGATTTGAAATCTGTGGAAAATTTTACATAAGATCGATATCTAAAAATGTAATTTTCATTAAATAAATCATTTTTTCACTTGTAACTTTTTTTATGTTTTCCATTACGAATTTGGCCTTTGTTTAATTGCCCAATCACAAAAGCCAAATTCGTAATGGAAAAAAAAAAAAATTACAAATGAAAAATTATTTATTTAATGAAAATCACATTTTTAGATATTAATCTTATGTAAAATTTTCCACAGATTTCAAATCCATTAAAATTTTTACAATGTCTTTAACGATCCAGGAGATACAAAAAAGAATTCCAGTTAAAAGTGTTTATTTGTTTTGTTTGTCCACTGAAATCAATGCTTGGAAAATGAAAGGGGGAAATAAATTTAGAATCTCTTTATACTATTGCCATTCTAAGGAAAACAATAGTAATCAAATGCCAATAAATTAATTTAATTTTAATAAATTAACTGTTAAAGAGTGAAAGAGATCACAGATTCATTTCTTGAGTACAAACAATTTGAGCGAAGGGAAGCAAAAGAAATACAAATTTTTAACTGGCATCGTTTAGTTTTTTTTTACTACAATTAGGATCATTAAAGATAGATTATTTTACACCAGATCGATACCTTACAATTTGATGTTCTATAAATAAATAATTTTTCAATTGTATCATTTTTATTTTTACATTTACAATGATGTCACGACCTTTTCATCCCTTGCAATAGTCTTCGCGATTGCTTTTGGTTAATAGCAATCACAGGGGGTTGTCGAATTGTGTTCAGCACGAATTTTCAAGTTAATTCTAGAACATTTTAAAATGAATTTATTAGTCTTTTCTCTCTTGAACAAAAGTTTTTGACCTTTTTGGAATTGTGCAAAGTCTGACGTCGGTATTCGCCACAGAGAATTTGAACTTTGCGATCATTAAATAGATCAGATTCATTCATTTTGATTTCCTGAGCAACAGATTTGAGTGAAGCAGAACAAATAAAACAATTTTGATTGCCGTTCTTCAGTGCTTGTTTCAATCTCAGAGACCGTTAAAGATAGAATAAAACTTTCAGATTTGAAATCTGCATAAAATTTTACGTTAGATCAATACCTTGTGCATTTGGTATTGCGAAGCAAACCAAATGGGATGCGAAGCAATCACAGGGGCTTGGTGAGCATTAGTGAGCAGTTGTCGCACCTGATCCCACGAAAGGAACTGTCACGGACAATGATATGCTGGCCACACAGTGGCTAGTCATAAGTTATGATTGCGAGATAATGTTACATGCAGTTGGTTAGAGATGGGGTGTGAAAAATGATAATCTTTACTTGAACAAACCCACAAGATCAGAATTTCTTGAATGAAAGTCATATTTTTATTTTATGATTATATTTTTCATAGCCTTGTTTGCGTGAACACTTTCTCACAGCTGGTTATAAAAAATCAGTGTGGTTTAAAATCTAATACATTGAATGACAAACCCAAATGCAGTTAGTGTAAAAATTTTTCCTGTGTTTCATTTTATACGGGTGAAAATTTAAAGTTACAAAAAGTATAAAATTTTAAAAAGGCAAAATGTATAACAGGTTTTAAAAATACTGAGTAAAGCAAAAATAAAATAACTTTTTGATGAATGTCTGTTCTTCATGAAAATTGATACTGATTTACTTAAACTTGATAAATTACGAGAAACAGAAGTTTTGAAATCTATCAGCAATTCCAGAATTGAAGAGAGAAAAAATATAAAAAAAATAACATGTTGTGATACTGTTAATAAATGCTTAGTTTTAATAATTGGTGTAATTTTTAAGACTATGATAGCAATGGGTGTCATTCATAAAATACAAGTTTTTTCTGGACACACTTTAAATTTTATTAATTTAAATAAAATTTTGCTACTCTCGCCTTTTCATGAATCATCCAACAAAAGTATTATTACACTTTAAAAGGAAGACAATTATTATTACCAACTCATTAAAAAGGAGAAAACAATGCTTCTTTCAAGCTAAAGGCAAGTGAAATTTGGGATTTATGTTATTTTCAGGACCTAGACTTGTGACAACTTGCATTTTCTATACTTTTTGAGGTTTTGGGATCAGTTTTCATATTTTTTTCATTTTAGATCCTTGTTTTGCCAATTAATTCTTTTTGTTAATAAAATTACATTTTCATCTCTAAAGCAAGACTTAAAACCGCAGCTGGACTGATCAAAGGAAAAAAATCAACAGCACCCCACTCTGTTCAAGACACTGAAATCCAGTTTTGAAGAAACCCTTGTAGTCGATTTCTTTGATTTGGTGTTAATAGTGATTTTTTTAAGGTAACAGATATTTGCTTTTGCCTTTTAATATAAATATTTAACATGAGATGTCTAAGCTTCAATTATTTTTTTTCAAAAGTAGGGGATTTGTTTTTTAAGTTTGAAAGGCAACTTTAAAATCTTTTTGAGGGTGTTCTAACCTTAATTTTAAGTATTTTAATGATATTTAAGTATAATTAACATTTGGATCTTGGTAATTACCCTTCCAATAAATAATTCAATGCATTAATACCTTCATTTTCCAAGCAACAATATTTGAGTGACAACATTCTGTTGACATCAATAGGGGAATCCACTCTTGTATGATACTGCAATGTCACAATGCACCACATGCAATAACAGAAATACAGTTCCACCATTTTGTGTGCCTTGGTTTCATTTGCATCCAACATTCTTGTCCTGTATAATTATTAAAATCCAGCTTCCAGCCAATAGATCACTAAATCCAGACTTGTGGATTAACTTAAGGGGTTCTCATATACATAATTCTACCTTGCAATCTAGTCTTCCCTGCGTGATTTCTAACTAATTTTGTGACCAATAGAACCTTTCCAAAAGATTCTATTGTAAGGAAATGAGCTATAGAATCTTTCCAATAAAGGATGCGATTAAAAGGAATAGACTAATGGAATCTGTCTAAAGGTTGTAAGAATCCACGGATTCTTTAAAAAGATGTGGCTATTTAATCACTGAATGTCTTGCGATGTAAAAGCAACACTACACATGTTGCGCAACGGATTAGAAGCCAAAATAATGGGTTTGCAGTCAAATTCAAGAAGAGTAAATCTATAAAAAATCTTTATAGAGAAAGAGTTTTAGGTCCAAAACATATTTGGACCAAATTTTGTTGCTCGTTATTTCACTAGTTATGAAATTGGCAACATTTGGCAGGTTTGAACTTCATCAGCACACAAAAATGTTAGATTAAACAAAACATTCCAAAAGGATTAGATGATATGTCTTGCCGATCAAGATGCTGCTAATTTTTTATAAGATCACAAGGCTTAGTAATATCCCTAATGACAAGATATCTAACCCATTAAGATCTGGTCACCTTTGCTAATGACTCGATACCTTATCGAGTAAACCTTTAGAAGTGTTAAAAAATTATTAGAAATAATACAAATGGCTAGGTTTTTGTGGCACCACATTTGAAGGTACAGAGCAGATATAACATCAAATAACAGTAAAATTAGCTTTTGAATTTGAAATATAATTTTTTCAAACATTCTTTTAGATGTTCTGCATTATTACTAAACATTATGAATTTTAACTCTGTCGTAGTGAACTTGAGAAGCTGTTTAAAGCTATAATTCATCCAGGGTGGCAACTAAATCCTAGAAAAATTTCCCTCATAGTGTGACAAAAATTTCCCTGAATTTACAATTTCTTTAAGAATTGTAGCCCTTAATTGGTATTGATATACGGTACCCAACGACAATATTCTTACATATTTAGGGTCAGATGGGGTAAAAAGATAATTTTCCACAAATATTTTGCATTTTTTCCTTTTTTAAATTTAATTCTTATTGTAAGGGTTGAAACCCTTAATGGAACTCTTACAACAGCAATCGATAAAACTGGAGAAAAAATACAAAATATTTTGATCATGAACTTTTTACACATGACACTACATTATACTACTATACATCAAAATAAAAATATATATACATAAAAAAATGGTACAGCTTCAGTCTACGTTTATAGGGGTGGCAACGGTCTTGACGTTTTCTTTTGGTGCACTTCTAGTAGCGAGTTATGCAGGTTAAGACAACCCATCTGTTTTTCGGTTATTGTGGTTTTTATGGTAACCTCAGCAAGCGAGAAGTTTAAATTTTCATTGGTTTATTTGAAATAATTATTTCCTTGTCAACTTTAGAAGTGTGCTAAAAAAAAGTGCTAAGGCTGTTACCACCGCTATAAACGTAGCTGTACCAAAAAATTCTACAAAAATGTAATTGCAAGCAAAAAATATTAATTTAATGCTCAAAAATACATCAATAGTTACTCAAATTTCAAAGTGTATACCACAAGTTCTACCACCGGTCTCATGGCGACGAGCCGCTCTGGCCACGAAAACCACGGTGGCGGTTTTTGTGGTGTTCGAAAATTACGCTGCAAGTGTTCTTTATTCAAATTACAGTTTCAGCGAATACGATTTATTCTATTCTCAAAAATAGTCATAATTGAGCATCTTTAAATAGGACAAACGATAATAATAGCTGGTTAAAGTATCAAATTTTAAAAATTCCCTGAATTTTTGTGAAATTAGGAAATTTTTTTCTGAGATTTTCCTAATACTTCCAGAATTAAAAAGTTCCCAGAGAATTCCCTGATTTCCCGGTTCTGTTACCACTCTGTCATCACAGTCATGTCTTGAGGCAGTTAAATACACACAATAAAACACAGCATTTTGGTCTACAGCGCTGAAAGTAGGAACCTTTAAATATAACAGCATATCGAGTATTTGTTTTAAAAATAAAGAGGCATGCATAAGAAAGAAACTAGTATATCATGCAGTTAGTTCTATCATTGCAAAATCAGTTTGAATGGAAGATATCGGGGGCAGTAAGCTCCATGCCCTCAGGTGGCCGGCTGCTGCTTCCTGCCCATAGCAAACGCGTGTTAGGTACACAACAGAACACCAGGACAAAGTAGAAAAAAAGAGGACAAAAAGCAAGTGGAGGACACAGTACAGTTATTGCCTAGCTTGTTATAGAGAGAGCAACAGCACAGAAAGGTTAGTGTTCAGAAAAATACAGAAACAACTGTTCCAAGTTCTTAGGATTAATACTTTTCAAGCTGTTAATAAAAGGTATATTATCCCAGTTAGAGTAGGATTTACAAATGTTATGTGCAAATGTCGAAAATTCTTTTCAGCTCCAGTACTACAGTTCAGCATAAATCTGTGCAAGGTAGGTATTTAATTAATGCTGTACTGGAGCAACACAGAGGGCTATTGGCGATGGTTTGGGATCTATTCCGAAGTTATAGATCCAAAAACTTATGCACGACATGTACCCCACAGTTAAAAAAGTCAAGGGATGCTACTTAAACTGAAATTTAGACACTGTCAGCACAACAGGTTTCATACAAGTTTCTTCAATCTAATTCTTTCCAACATTACATGTGAAAGTTTTTGTGCATAGAGAGAACGTATTGCATTTAATATTAATTAAGTCAGTAGTCCTATAGGTTTAGAAATTAAATTGATTTATTTACCATATTAGGACCTTTGATCAATACAAAGTAACACTAAATTACAATAAGTTAAAATGCACAGAAATGTCTACCAACAAAATAAAGAGACAGATTTGTTGTTCAGTAAATTAGACGAATTCTTGAAATGTTATCTCTATGAAAGATCAAAAGAGAAAACCAAATTCAAAGGAAGAAGGGATTGCAACTAAAAGGCTATTACTAGTCTCTATTACAAATAGTACATATGCTTCTTCTTCAACAACTTAAGCTATCAGTTTTTCGAACCTAATCTGAAAATGTTAGCTATTTTTCAAACTTATGAACACTGCATGCAAAGTGAAATTTTTGCAAGTTTCACTAAATCCAAAAATCTCCATAACGATAACAGCAAGTTTGAACTTTGAAAGTCTATATGAAAAAATAAAGCAAACATAAAATCATAAAATGAAAGAAAATGGCTCCATTTTAAAACATTAGTTAAACATAATACAAACACAAAACAAATGATCCGAATACAATTAAATTAGTAAAAAATTAGTTGGAACTAAAAAGTGAAATTTTGCAAGTTTTTATTTAAAGTAAAATTCTTTAACAAGATAACTGCTTTCTATTGACAAATTTAGAAGAGGAAACATTTGAATACAACATCCATTTTATTTGTTTCAAGATAACTATGCATCAGTCCTAAATGCTAAGACATTTTAAATATCAATTTTACTCATGAGCAAGCCTCAATTTTACACACAAATGTCACTTTTCAACAGGACCAAAGCCTAAAATTTCGAGGCAGCTTTAATTTGCTGTTTACCTTGCCCCTATTATACGGATTATAGTAAAGATATGTATTTATGTTGGAAGGCTAGTGTTGTTTAATCACTGTTCTTCAGTTTAACCACAAGTTAACGTTCCACAATTGTTTAAATTTAAATTTATAAACTGATTGTGAAAAACTGTATGTAAATTAAGATTAACAGATCATTAAAAAAATTTCATAGTATTGACAAATAATATTTTTCTCAAATAAGTATGGACAATATGATGGATATAAAAGCAGTTCTGTGAATGGGATATACTAAATAGTGTACTTAAAATAATAAAATACTTTAATAAAGTACTTTAAAGTAGAGTAGGATTTTTAAGTATAGGTGCATTTTCGAAAGTATAGCAAAAAGCTAAAAATTTATTATTGTCATTCAATGTGAAAGGTTTTATACTCTATATTACTAGAATCCAAAAATTTTCACTTCAGGTATAGTCAGATGACCTAGTTGGAATCACCAAACTGTTTCTTCCCAAATGACATATTGGGGATGGAATAAAGATTGAACAGGAAGTAAAAAAAGAAAAATCGTTTAGGGAGAGAGAGATGCATAGTATCTTGATGTGAACAATTTTGAAGTTCAGGGCTTCTTAAAAGTCCCCTCTGAGATAATTTCTGTGTTGTGTTTAATTTTTATGTGTTTGAAATGAAAAAATATTTAGTCTTAAACAGATACTCTATTCGATTTTGAATGTGGGAAAAACAGAAGTTGTCGACAGGCTTGAAGTTTTGCTTGCTAGTCTATTCATTATGTTTACTGTAAACACTGATGTTCTGTTGTTTCAGAAAGCAACATTAAAACGAGGCAGCAGCCACAGCCATGGTCGTAAAGAACTACAGCAGTACGTTTCATTTCAGTTTAGAACAGAACCAAAGGAAGTCACACACTGTTTCTTTTCTACTCAAGAGAAAGTCATCAATTCCTAACTATAACACAAATGCATTTCTAAAAAGAAACAAATAAAACTCCAATCTCATTAACAGCAGACTGTTTGCAGGCAAGCATACAACTCAGCAGGTAATTCTTTTTTTTTTTTTTTTCAAATTTGCAACACAGAACGCCCAGGGCATGCTATTCGAAGGCAGGACGCAGCTAATTTGGTTTGCGATGCCACTTGACCGAAATGCACGGTCCCAGTCGAATGCAAGGGGAATTTGCGGCGCATTCCTCGGTCAAGTGAATCTAAACCCAGACTAGTTACAAGCCACACAAGAGGACATAGAGTTTACCTTCAGCGAGTTCATCTTCCGTCTCGGTTGTGGAGGAGGCAGGCTGGGAGCCGCCTCCCGGAGTGTCATGGCGACTGGCCGCCGAGTGGTGAGGGGATCGAAGAGGGGTCGTTCCACCAGATGCGCGCCCTAAGCGAAACACAAAATTCTTAAGTATGCAAACCTTCACATGCAGCTGGAGTTAGTATGGAAATGATGCTGTAGAGAAAACTGACAGAGAAATTTAAACATTCCTGAATGAGCAAATTTTCCGGTCTTTCATCTCTGACAAAATTCAATGCATAAAAAGACCTCAGTACGACTGAATTATCGAAAAAAAATTTAACTGCAAAAACAACCATTAGAACACTAATTTGAAACAACACATTTTGATACTTTAATTTTCCTGAAGTGGGACCATAAAGTAACACCTTTTCAAACATGATATTGTATAAGATCAATTAACATAGTTCACATTTTTATACTATGAGCCTTTTCCCCATCAGATATATTTTTTATGTATCTTTCCTTTTTTCTAGAGTATACATGAAAAGATTTTGGTACAATGAAATTATCAAATAAAATTAAATTGTGAAAAATGCAAACATTAGCACACTACGAATTTGGACTAAGACATTTTGGTAATTTTTTAAATTTCCCTCAATTTGAACAAAAAGTAGCACTTTTTCGCCTTTCAAGGGTATTGAATAAAAGACAGGCTGTTCACATTTTTATAATAAGACTCTTAACACTTTTGGTGTACCTTTTCCCACCTATTTCTGTGTTCATATAGTCAAATGCTCATACGATAGGTAACTTTTTCAGTAATGGGTAATTTTAAAAAATGGAATACGAAAATTACTCATTATTTGCATGGTTCAAAAGGAATCTTTTTAAATAAACTGAAGCTTGGACTAATTAGTTATTTTTTAGGTCATGTCTCATAATAATGGTAAAAAAAGTAGCACATTTTAAAAGTAGCTGTGATATCGTCTGATCAACAGACTCTAAAGAGTATACCAAGAGAATAATTTAAACTGGATTAATTTGAATACTTCAAATCGAATTCCAACCTAGAAGTATAATCTTTTGGTACCACCCAGACTACTTAAAGAGAAAAGTTAAAGACTCAAGTCAGACAAACAAGATTTTATACAAGGATGGTTAAATAGATTATATCACAAGGACTAAATAGAGAATTGGTATAACAAAATTACACTTGGAGCTTATATACACGCCAGGTTCTGAAAATTAATCAATTATATAAGATAGATTACAAGTATTGGTTTTTTACTACAAATCTATAAAATTGCATTGATTGACAAGCAATGATAGTGAAAATGGCTACCTTCACGGCATCTAGAATCCATTCCTTCTTCAACATTTTGAACGAAATTGTCTCGTTTCCACAGCCTGTAAAACAATGATAGATAAGAAATTAAGACTAAAAAAAATACATGCAGCATTTGATAAGATAATACAGCACATGTCAACAATACAGTTAAGATATTGACAGAAGCAGTAATATCATATTAAGGTTAAATACTTGAATTGCTCAAAACAAAAGCAGACACGTGACAGTGCCATAAACTAACAAGACACTATACATATTTATAAACTAGCTATGTATAAAGCAAAAAATGGAGTTCTTATATTTATTAATTTGCTATACCCCCTGTTTGGGAAATCTTTAAAATAAAAAGTATTGATGTAAGAATGTGTATAAGCTATAATCAGTAATATTGATATGTGTGGCTCCATAATAACATACTCTCCAAAATTGGTAACCCAGATATCAGTAGCACTTTTTACCGACATATTACACACAACATAGTATCAATAAATTATTGATTAATTAATAAAATTAAAAAATTATTGAATAAGTATATAATATAAGTGAATGAATCTTATTTTAAGTCACACAACACAATTTTGTTGATCAAACTAATTACCTATTTATTGATATCTCATCTACAATTTTTTTTTGCATTGAATAGCAAGCACTTTTTGCTTTTTTTAAGTATTCATTGCTTAGTTCGACTTCGTAACAAACTTCCATATTCATTTTTGTTATGAGGAGTGACTCCAGTGTTTTAGTGTTCATTCTGAAATGAGATTCTGTTTGGTTTTTCGAACCATGCTGAAAATTCTCCCACTGCTTGCATTGCTGTGAGGAACTGAAAACATTATTTTAGGCAATGCCACATATTTTGAGTTGCCATTGCTATGCTTGATTTGGGAAATCTTATACTTCATGGAAAGCGAAAGAGGGATTGGGGAAGAGTATTTTCCGTATTTTTTGTACGAGATCCATATTTTTTTACTATACATCCATAGCAACTACGGAAATTCCGTAACAGTTGGAGAGTCTGTAATAATCATAAAATCAGTGAATGTCCAATACCTGACCAAAATTGTGACTTGTTTGAATAGGCATACCTAGAAAATGCCAAACTTAATCCAAGATCGAAACCCACAAATTGGTTGGTTGTTTTCGGGTTCTATGGTACAAGGGCTATATTTAGCCAAGTTGTACCAAACACATGACAACAAAGAGGGAGGGAAAAAACCCAGGAGGATAGGCGAGGGTAAAACAAAATGGACAGGTACACCAGGGTTGTGATGCCAGTACACGACTAAGAACACGCCCAATCAGCCATCAACTAATTTGTTACCAAGTTGGCAAATTCCCTAAAATTTCTATTTTGGACGTCTAATGGGATAGGGAGTCAGTAAGTATAGTAAGGAGAAGAATCATACCTTTGTCGTGAGCTGGTGCAAACACCTCGAGATTTATCCCAGGCACAGTATGGGTCTTGGAGTGACACACATTCACTAAGAAAACAAATTCAATATCATTACAAAAAGCTCAATCATTAAAAAGGACTTAAAATATCAATGCAAAAATTCCAACTGAACAGAAAAAAACTGACCCAAGTCATTTAAGTCCTAAGAAACTGTAACTGATTTTGAATATTACCACGAAAAAAAATCCTGCATTGGTCAGTAAAGTACTGTTAACAAATATCATAAAAAATGCTTTGAAAAATTAAAAAAATATTTTGAAATCTCAGAGACTCTTTCATTAAAAGTGAAATCCGATTAATTTTTCTTGACGTTAATGTTTAAGAATGATAGAATATAATTGAATATAGTAAAATAAAATTGAATGGCAGTAAGACCATAATATGATCAGCTTACAAGTGAAACAATGTGTCAAAATGTTTGTCAACTAAATTATTTTATCTTTGCATGAAGGTTATATTTCTCCTTGATATACACAGTGAGTATAACATAGTAAGCAAAGTTTTCCCTCCTTTTTTTTTTAATTTTTTTACTTAGCATGTTTTACTTGCATAACAATATCACACATTAAAGCTAGATCAATTTAAACTCCTTTTTCTCAATTTTAAATATTGAGTACACTGATGGTCCTGTTATAATAACTAATATATATATATATATATATATATATATAAATTATGGAAAGACACCACTAAATTAGTGATCAAACTTGGAGCACATATTAACAGGATTATAAAAGCAGGTCCTCAAATCATGACAATTATCATCAAATAAAAAAAGACTACACTACAAATGATGGATATTTGTTTTATATATATATATATATATATATATATATTTTTTGCAATATATGTTTTGGGGATTATTCATCTATCATTATTTTGGCTAGGTTGATTTTGTAATAAACAGATCACACAGGAACTTTTGTAGAACTTACCTGCAAGTTTTGGCATAGTGATCACAGTTGTACAATGGCATAGTTTTGATTTCTTCCCGAGAAACAACAACTAGTTTGGCGTCAGAAGGAGTATGGTAGACCAAGAGATTTGTTACTGGCATCTGCTTGAAAACTTGGAATTCTTCAATTACAACTGGAATAACCTTTCCAGTCGTTGAATCACTTCCTGCATTGATGCATTTCAATACCTTACCATTGTCTGAAAGAAAAATACATCAGTGTGCTTATGGAAATGTAGTTCAAAAGTAGTTATTGCCTTGGATAAGCATTTGAATCACTTTACTTAAATGCAGCAATTTTTAACAAGACAAGCTAACATATAATTTTAGATAGGGAAATATCGTAATTGCCCTTTCAATTACATTGGAATTTTCAACCCATCTGATTAATTATAATTTTAATGGAAATAACGATGAGCCAGAAAAATGATCATAATTACCTTGTTCATTTTTAACGTGCTCATCAAAATCCTTCAAAAAATTTTAATTAACAATTGGGCCATTAGTTTCTATTTGCAGGATTTTAGCTAATGGCAAACCAAAATCTCCAAGACATAAAGTAAAACAGTAGCCTTAAAATGACCTAGAAACATAGAAGATAAGTACCCTGTAGTAACCAAGTTTTGGGAATCACTCGCAAAAACGGACAAGAATATCATTTGACCTTTTTGGGCTACCTTATTAAGGCTTTAATCTATAGAAAGGCAAAAATAAGGACACTTTCTAAGGTCATTTACTAGTTGATCCTGGAAATAAGGTCCCAAGCCATATGCAATGACGTATGATAGTTTATCTTCCTGCATTTTGAATCTCTCGGCTATGACACTATCTGGGAACACTAGCTTAAATAAGTCAGACATAACTACACCACTTTTGCTAGAAATGTGAGTAAGCACATGTTTTTGCGTTAAATTTTGTCCTTCCTCCTTTCCATAAATGAACTTTTTTCTGATAATAAAGGAGATAAATTTTCAGGACAAAATTTATGATTTCGGGACTTTTACGGGACTAGTAGACACCATGTTAAGTAATGCGTGTCTGTATAAATAAATTTGGGTATTGTTTTTATTTACAAAGTATCATGAGCAAATTGTTTCAGAAAGATTTTTTAAAAGTCATTTGAAAGTCAAAAAGGATACGTAACTACAATGATTTTTTGAATCAAACCAAAATTATATCGATTTATCAGATCAGAATACACACATATATATTTGTTATGTTGCAGAATTTTAGTTATTAGTTCGTGTACCATGAGATGAAAAGGGTTGAAAACCTTTGCTTTAAATGAGAAGAATTTCTCATTTCTTTCAGCAAATAAACAAATTTTTATCTAACTCACCAGTTCCAACATATAACACATCATAGTGTTTCTCATCGGCTGTTTCAATTTGTGGATCAACTGTTATTTGAGTGAAGCGATACCTGTGAAGAAACAAATATAATTAGCAAAGTAAAGGTTATGTCCACAGAAGAATATAACTAAGACTAGCCACTATGTGGCCAGCACGGGATTGCCATGACAGTTATTTTCATGGGGTCAGGTGTGACCACTGCTTGCTAACATTCGCCAACCCCCAGTGAGAGCTAAACATTCTTATTTGGTTCGCTTTGCAAACTAACACCACAAGCAATGCCGTAATGACCTCAAAGTGGCTAGTAATAAATAAATACCAATAAATTATTTAAATATATTTTAGATTCAAATTTAATAATCGGGCTAGACATATTAAATCTAACTGATACTGAAAACATTAAAAACAATAATTTAAGGAATGAGTCTCACCTTCACCCGACATGACATGGGTTTACACAATTGAAAAGTTATTTATTTAAAGAGAATCCCATTTAAGGTATCAATCTGGTGTAAGATTTTCCACAGATTTCATATACATTGAAATTTTTATTGTATCTTTATCGCTCGCAAGAAAGTTATACAAATCAAAACAGGCTAGAATCAAAAATCCAGTAAGAAAAAAAAAAAAAAAAAAAAAAAAAATCGCACAAAAAAAGCTGAATCTGTCCTTTCTTTAATGTGAAGTCAGCTCTGTTGTAACTTAGCACAGCTCTGAGGTAAAAAAAAGACAAAATCAGCAAAATCTGTTCCTTTTTTCGATCAAGGAAACTATGACGTCACATTTCCAAAAAGAAGAACAGAGGAGGAAAAAACTAATAAATTAATTTTTAAATGTTCTAGATTAAAATTTTAATATTCGGGCTGGACACAAAATTGCAAAAAATTAGGACAACCTAATAACTATCCTAAATTAAACATTACTACCGTATGCCAAATTTCTTCATTGTAAGTGCCATAGATTTGTCAGAACACAGCATGCAGAGACACAGAGAAATACTTCTTATAATATTAGCGATGCACTAGTCCCTTACCTGATTACTTTAAAGCTTTCAATTTAGGATCACTTCATATAAGTTGCATCAATATTTACTTTTAACCCCAAATTAAGATATAGTATTGCTTTTTCAAGAATATTCCATCAAAATAAATTCAGTGTCCAAGGAAATAATTTGATAACACGAAATTTCTTAGTATTCTGAAAATGGCAGTAACAAGACTCAGACACATGCAAATTGCTTATAAATGTTACATTATGAGAAAGTCAACTTGTGCTAACCAATTGATTCCCAGTTGAAATTTAGGAAATAATATTTTATTATGGATTACAAAACATTTTAAGTTCTTAAAATATTATTATTTCCTTTACACTGTCTCATATTTTCCATAAGAGTTAATCTGAAACTAGCATGAAAAAAGAGTGCAAGAATGCTAGGCACTAGTGATTTTCAAAATAATCAAAAGAAAAACAATTACAGAAAAATATCTACTTAATACATTTTAGAAATGAAAATAGTACCCATAAGTAAAAATTAACACTTCACTTACTGGAATACTGTATGCAGCACCACAGGATGATTCCAGAAAGAAGGAACAGCTCTGTCCATGAGGCTGTTACCCTCTATGAAATTTACAGTCACTTCCGGCAATGTCCGAGAGTCATTCACGCACTGAAATTGAAAATACAGTAAAAATATATTTTCACAGCAACACAATCTATCCAGCTTTTTTGAAAACCACAAAAATAATGAACATGTTTTACATGAAATGTCTTTCTTGAATTAGCAATAAAAGACAATGATATAACTTTAAGCGTGTCAGGAAAAATTATGAATGCGTTCACCTACCCAACACCTGCAACTAGCACATAACCCAATATTAAAAAAAAGTCCAGTTAACTTTTTTTTTTGAACTGAGTATAACTTTAAGGTTAGTTGCTTTGGTGTTTTACGATTCAAGACTATATTTGATCAAGCTATGTTAAACACAACAGCAAGTCAAAAGTCGTGGAAGGGGTAAAAAGAGGCACTGGGGAACATAGTAGTGAGATGAAAGAGAAAGATCACTCGAGTTTTCAGGAAGCGCGACCAAGACAACAAACCCCATGTGAAAAGAAAAGATCACTAAAGGTACCCCAGTTAAGTGAAGCCTGTACACATCTAAGGACGTGTCCCTGAGGACATCTGGAGAATAATTGAAGTTTGCATTACACATTTTTTATTGAAATAATTTAATCTAGAACATTTTGACCATAACGTCTTGTTCAATAGGAGAAATGGTATCATTTCTTGGTGCTGGGATTTTAATACGCACTGAAACACTCTCGGTCTTACTCTTGTTCATACAAACACATATCATCTCTGCTAATTTCGAAAACATGAGAAATGCGAGCATACCTGACCAGGACGAGGTTCTGGTACTTTAGTGCTAGCTACTGGAAGCCAGTTGGCATTAATGTCATCCTGTCCTTTGAAGGGGCCATTAAATGCATGGAAAATATCCTTTAAACTGAAGGCACATACAGCTGAGCCGCTGATACTATTCCTAGGAAACAGAATTCAACAGTCAGTATTGTAGTATTATAACACAGCTTGATAACACATACAATTACTAGAAAACAAGTTTGCTTTTCCAAAGAAAACATAATGGCTATTATAAGCATGATATACTTTACTATGACACAAAATTAAAGAAAAACTACTGCATCAAGCAAGAGAAATAGGATGGCAGAGAATATATAATACATTATCAGTTAGGGATTAAATAAGGTTTAGAATAAAAAAATATAAATATAGATAAAAATTTAGTATGCATTTATTTAAATTATGTTTTGCATTCGCCTTAATAAATTTTTATGTATTACTATGGAGTCGGATGAAAAAAAATTATCATCTTGAGTACAGTATTTTAATTTCATTGTTTGTTTAACTTACTCAACAACATTGACAGGATATTGAATGATTAACGAATTGAATTAAATGATACAATACTGTATAGGTAAATAAAAAAAGGGTAATTAACCCTCTGACAGTTGTCTAATGAGGTACCTAGCCATTGAAAAATTCCGACCAGATCTTGATGGACGAGATATTTCGTCATTAGAAGAAAACAGACTGCTTTGGTTTTATCGCAAAAAAAATTGGCAATATCTTGACGAGATATCTCTTAATTAGCACAATTGGTAACATAGTGATGAACAAAATATCACATTGAAACCACCAAGAGGGTTACCAGACTGGATTTTGCAGAAAAATCTTGACACACAAAAGCAGTTGACACTCTTGTATATAATGTGCACAAAAACATACCCTAACTCATAAAACTCTGCAAGTTTTGAAAATTTAAAGTCACTTACGGAGGTGTTGTAAATACAGCATAGATCAACTGAGCCTCCTTAGCACCATATTTTCCGGTAACCACATTTGATGTAGATTCTAAAATAAATAACACATATTTAAACCAATTTAATAGTCAATTTGTTTAAAACTAAAAACACTGAATTACACAATATGTTGAACTACGGAAAAGAAGTTTGACTAAAATGAAATTTCCATATACTTACGGATTTCATTAAAGTAAAACGGGAACTCCCCCGGCATAGAACAATTGAGCCTTGCTTTCAAGAATGATGTCCACCTGTTTCGAAACTTATGGGGTCCACCTTTGTCCTTTGTACAGACCCTCGCAACTCTTGAATAAACAGTCTGAGAAGAAATACATAAATAATGTACAATACTGCAGTTGACAATAGGGTAATCCATATTTATATGCAATTTTTTTTTTTTGAACAGCAAACAATATTTATAAAGTACAACAAGACTATTATCAGGAAAATCATTGAAGAAATTTTAAAGCTAATATAAAAATAGTCTATGAAAGCAAATATTATTGCTTATTCGTTAATCAGTAAAAAAAATATCAGTTTTAAAACCTCAGACATAACTTTAAAAGCTATCTATAACCAATGAATGTACATTCTCAAACATTATACATACTTGGTATACTTGTTCATTTGTAAAAATAAAAAGTTAAAAAAAAAAAAAAAAAAAAGTTAAAAGGCCATAATCCAAAATATTAAACACTAGCCACTGCGTTGCTAGCCCGGCATTGCCCGTGAGCAAACCAACACCATGGGCAACGCCATGATGTAAGGTATTAATCAGGTGTAAAATTTTCCGCAGATTTCAAATCCGTTGAAATTTCTACTCTACCTTTAACGGTTTAGGAGATACTTCAGTTAAAAGATTTATCGTCTGGCTGGAAATTTATTTAGCCGTGCAAAATCAAAGCAGAAATGAAAAAAAAAATTTCTCTGCGTTCTGTGGATAAAAAAAACTTGGCATGGTTCCAAACCCTGAATGCAAGGTCACACAGGTAGAAAAAGTTCTCCGCATTTGAAAAAGCAATGGAGAATAAAACTATTAAATTCATTTAAAAATCTTCTAGATTGAATTTTAAAATTCGCAGCGACCCAAAAATTGCAAAAAATTTGGACTTCCTGTGAGCCAAATCTCATTGCTGTAAGTGCCATAGAATCGTCAGGATTCTGCGGCCCCAAACAAACACTTCTTTTTATAATATTAGAGACACAAGGTTTTGATGGGAAAACGTCAATACATTGATTGCAAAATAATGAGCTATGTTGAAGTAAAAACGTATCGGGACAAAAATTTTCACATATATTTCTTACCTTCCCACAATTTATGTACTCCACAGCAGTTTCTCGGAAAAAGAAGTACACAAACTCATCGTGGTGAACGGAGCTAACAAAATTTGGAGCTAAAGGAAAGGTAATGAAATATAAGTATATTGGAATTAAAACAGCATAGAAAAGAAAAATGTAGTTTTAAATGTAAATAGGCTACCATTTAAATGCTTCCAATTAAACTGTTCAGTTCGCAGAGGTTCTCGGTAGATCAAAGGATCAGCACCCGTAAACTGAGCCACTGTTGCTACATACAGATCATTTTCTAATAACACAGAAAACAAATATTATTTGTAACAAACAAATCGCACAAAGTCAATATACACATATTAGTAGCCATAGTTGATTGCTAAATGTAAACATAAATATGTAACTATGCAAAATTTCAAGAGCACTAAAATCTTTTAATAATCTGTAGAAACATAACATTTTAATCATGAAAATTTTGTAAGTGATACAGCAGTTGAATGATAGAAGCCATTACAAAAATATCAACATGAAAGCACAATAGTATTTAGAAAAGAGAAATTGTGCTTACTCGGCAAAATATATTTACAATCCACTCATTTTAACAAACCCCATCGCACAAATTAAATACGACTTTCATCCGTCCAAATATCATAAAACAAATTTTAATTCCTTTAAATGAATTTTATCTTAATCCTTTGGAGGTACTCTTATAAATGAAGACAAACCATAAATCATGTCAAAGTAGATGAACATTAAACAAATACCCTATATTATATTCATTATTTTTGTTTTCTAAATACTTGAAATTTTAATAAAAATTGAAAAAATCAACAATTACTTTACTAATACACAATTACTTTAAAAACATTTTGTCATGTAAATTTTTTATTTTTATGTTTTATGCATCAAATGAAGTTAGTAAAAAAATTATATGTCAATTTGTGTGCTTAAAAAAACTATCTCAGAATGTGGTTGGATTGGGAGGGTTATGCCATTTTCATTTTCTTTTCAGTTTGCATAATTTCTTTGTATAATTGTTCAATTTCATCATTTGCAGTTTGTAATTTTCTTATTTTCATTTGTTTAAGTTTAGCTGCAGCCACCTTTTGTTTTCGCCTTAAAAAATTTAATACATTTATGGGACCAGCAGACTGTATAAATAAATATTTTTTCTTATAAAGTGGTGTAGACTAAATATTGAAGGTCATTAATACTTAAAAGAATAATTTTTGTGTCCATTTCTTTGTAACCAAAGATAAATTATTACCTTAATGCAGCAAGCACATAAACTAAATAATTTCTACATTTCTGAAAATAGACCTTAAAAGAGTTATCTCCAAATCAAACAATATTGGTGATTCAGCATCCAGTTTGATACGTGAAGAGTAGAAAGCATCAGTCATATAAATGTTCCAGGGCATAGTACAAAATTGAATCACAAACAAAATTGATTATTAATGACATGAAGATTCTTCAACAGAGGTGCAGGATAATGGCTTTCTTAAACAAATTGAATTGTAAATCCATTCCGAAAATCTGCTGCACAGGAAAATTGATATAAATTAACTGTATTTTTAGCATGAGTAATTTTACTTATTTGTCTAAACACTTCTACTGAAGTTCGTCTAATTCCAAACCAGTATCATAGCTCACGAACTAAACATAATTGCTAGTCAAAGCGTCTTCTATTTCTGATCAGGGTGGAATGTTTTGTTTTCTCACCACTATAGGTAGGCATTAAAGTTTTGATAAATGAGTGATCTTAAATTAAAAACAATCCGATAATTTCAAAAGCACTTGTCAATAATTTTCAGGCATTGTCCTTACCGTATGAAAAATTTTCTCGCTGTAAAGATGTGGATTTCTAGATTTTCAGGCCTACCAGGCATACAAGATTTGAGTCAATTATCATAAATACGAGTCTGCAAGTTTTAAGTTATTTGCTTCCAATAATTTAAAAAAAAAAATGGACCCAGAAAATCTGCAGTATTAACCTTTCAAGTGGCCCAAATACAGCTAAATTCAGTTAGAATACAGCCTGCAGTGCAAGCAGGAGACCCAAATTATTCAGACATCTTAATCCAAGCTACTTAAAAAATTAAATCAGTCTAAAAATTCATTTCTGAAACAGAAATCTAACATTTTGTTTAGGCATAAAATAACTGTCGTCTTTTTTAACATTGGCAATACTTTCTGAAGACTACCACAACCAAGGCATTTGTGAGAAATAGCATAAATTCTTAAAAATAATAGCAAAAGTCTCCCTCTTAGAGAAGCAATTTCAATTGCACAGGTATAAAATAAATCAAGCGCTAAACACAAAATATGCTAACTAAGAATAAAACAGACACTGAAGATCTCATAAAGGAACTTAAAAACTTTAAAATTAGATAACGAAATATTTCCTTAAGGTTTCTATGACAATCTAGCAATGAGAGATTCTGATGTTTTAAATTTAATAGCACCAAAATTTTAAAATTGGCATCCCTTGGAAAAATTTCTCCCTTTTGAAAAAAGATTTTTTCTGTTTGTTACTAGTTAAAAAAGGGACTAAATTTCCATTAATCTTTGGTGAGTTTTCAAAAGTCACCAAACTTTTGAAAATAGGAGCTTTAAGACGAATTTGCTTAAAAACATACCCCAGTCACCAAAATTGAAAAGTATTTAAAAAGTTGACTGAGGCAGCCCTGCAGTAAGTCATGACCATATGTGCATCAGGCACACGTCACACTCCGGCAAGAAAAGTGACACAAATCACAAAAATAAAATTTTGATGTTACGTCATTGAAAAATATGTATGAGGTGCCACAGCGTGTTGTATTACTATTCTATAGAATGTAATAAAAGTTAATACCATATATACTTGCCTAAAATTTAGAAGAAGCTTATACTATTTCAATATAAGATTAAAATATCCTTAAGTTGATGTTTCTTAAATTTAGCAATTTTGAGTTGTATCACTTTTCTTGCCGGGCTGAGATGTAGGGTTTTCATTGTGAGGGAATAAGCAACATCGTTTTCCATTGGTTTATTGTCTCTTAAGGATTAGAGGTTAAACACCAGAATACCATATTTTAAGTGCAAAACAAGGCACATAGAAAATATACTTTATAAGTATATATATATATATATATAATATTTGTTATGGTACGTATATATTACATTTAGTTTACTATGCAAAAGGTTTTAAAGCATTTTCACCTCACTTATATATACATAACTTTTGAATAAATTAAAACTTTGGTGGCAAATGTTCAAAATGAATTAATGTAACTAGACATTTTTGCAGTCAGATGCAAACAAATTATGTTCACTTATATTTTTATAGAAATATTTGTAAATGTATTTGGTTCTGTTTTGGGTGACATTGTAAAATATTTTTTTAAAGTTTCAGAAAAAGCAATAAATTTCCCACAGGATTTAAAATGCAGAAATTACATAACAGAGATTGAAAATCTGTCCATTAAAGTATAAAGATGATCAGCCAACTTTCTTAATCAGAAATTCATTAAAAGAGTACAAGACAGAAGGGAAGGGAAGCCAGGTCAAAAATAACCCCTATAGTTCTTGGAAATGACCACTTCAATCAAGACAGAAAACAAAATCAAAACCTACAAACAAATTCAAATGGCGAATCAGAATGATAAAGTTCTCAAAAAAGAAATCATAAAAAGGATGAGATAAAGTTCAATCAAGGCTGATGAAAGAGCAACATAAATTACTAAAAACCAAATAGACTCAACCAAGTCATTAGTCAAAAAGAGCATGCATTTTGGAAAGCTTGAAAAATATTTTCAAAGCTTACATTTTAGTAAACCAGAAAAAGAATCAAACAGATATAAAAAGTCACAATGGAAACAAAAAAATACAAGAAATAAAACAAAGTATATTTTTAATCCACAGAATAATAAACCTTTTAAAAGTTGGCAGATTGGAATACCAATAAAGTACAGCTAACAAATTGAACCCCTGATGCCAAGACTTCGTTTCAGGAAGAAAATCATCGTTTCTAAAACAAATATTTGAAAAATGTCAAAAGCATAAATGTAAGAATACCAATTTTCGATTTGTCACTACCTTTTCTCTCTTTTATAGATCCTAGTGTGGATGGCATGGTAAAAGAAATAAGAATTGATAAATAATAAAATCCAATTCATGTCAATATACACAAAAAGTGTCTAATGAGAGAAGAAAATCAGTGCAGAACATACAGGCACACACACACATGCAAATGAATAAACAGAAAAACAAAATCCATGGACAATGACACAAGTGCTTGTAAGATACCTTTAAACATAATTTTAGTTTATAAAGTCCGTTGAAAATACCTCTGACTTGTTTCTAACTTCGAAATAAATTCGAATATGATAATTAAAACTTCACAAAAAAATCAAAACACAAAAAAATTGTCTTTTATTATTTACAATTTTCTGACTTCCAAATTCCCTAGATCCAATAACATTCTGGAATTGATTGAAAACCAAATTCTCTACAGTACATAATAAAAGTGAAGAAAATATGAGAGATCTCTTAAACTATAGATGAAAAACTGGAGGATTTTTATAGCATAACTATAGAGAAGTTGTGTTATGCAGTCTTCAAAGTTTTTTAGAGAATTTTTTTTTCTTCAAAACTCATTAAATGAGTAAGCCCCGACTTTGGGGTTTTTCATTTACAGTTAAGCTTACTGCACAGTAAAAATAATTCAAATGAAATTATTCCACACTCGAGGAAAAATTATCAGTGGCAAGTTCTATGGAAATAATTTGATAGGGAGCATTGTAATCTAATCTGAAAATATGGTACAGAAAAACTGAGCCAAGAAACAATGTCAATTTCCTTACAAATAAAATCTAAAATGTTTCAACGATTCTTCAAAAGCCCTATGTTCAAAAATAAGGATCATTCTTTAAATGCAACACACAATTAGAGACAAACACAAGAAACAAAATGCAAATGATGAAACAACTCAGAAAAAGAATTTTTGAATTTAAAAGAAACTTTGATACAGCAATGGCTAATGAAAGGTAATATTTAGTCTTCTCAAATTTCACCTTTGTTTTTAAGTTTTAGACTGCTGTTGCATTCTGTATGGGCTATTTTTCTGCAAACAGTTGAATTCTTTTTAGTTAACTGATTACAATTTATATAGCTACCACACACAATCATGCAGTGATAAAGACAAAACCACAAAACACATTGAAAAAAGTTGAAATTCTTCAGTAGAAAAAATGTGATTAAGAAAACCTCCTGGGGTGCTAATAAAAAACACTTTATGTAACAACTCTTGCTGATCAATTAGAAATTTTTAGAATACATATTTGACAAACTGTTTATTCTTCTAACTGTTTAAAATCAAAGAAAACCTTCACTGAAGTATAAAGGCGCTTAAAGGCAAGAACTTGAAACACATTGGCTAGTGCAGAGTTATAAGGGATGTGCAGATTAATAAGAACACATTTACAGTGCAGGAAATATGAGCACCAACTACTTACCTGCATATATAGCAGTGCTGTTGTGGGTAGGATCGTAGGGACAAAGACCTTCCCCAGAAGCTTCCTTTACCATTGTATAATCAGTATCCTACAATAAAAACAGAAATTAGACATGATATTGACTATCCAATCAAGCCATTTGAATTTTCCTAAAGCTGTTTAACAAAACAAAACTATCAATCCCTTTGAATGCACTCCTAGTGGAGGAGGGGGGGGGAGTACACCTTTAGGTATGTACGGGCTTCCACGAATACAGGGTACCCCAGTGATCTATTCTTTAACAATGGTAAATATGGGGATTGTGACCCTAGGAGATTTTTCACATTGTCTGTCCTGTGTTTGAAACAGCTTGACCAAGTATGGCCCTCATGCCATAAAACTCAAAACCACCCAACCCTTTGATATGCAATATGAAATTGAACATAAATAAAAAACACAAAACATTCAGTTTTAAGGTTGCATACCTTAATATTTCGTTGGAGCACCTTTAGCACGAATAACAGCTTTCATTCATCGTGGCATTGCTGCAGTAACTTTCCTCACAGTGTCCATTTGTATTTTCAGCCACAGTTGCAACAAGAGGTTTCTAAATACCTCGCTGAATGAAGGAAGAGTGGAATGTCCCCTTAAATCGCTTTCGTGCATGTCCCACAGATTCTCGATGGGATTGAGGTATGGACTTTGCAGTGGCCAAATCATATGTGTAAACAATGAATCATTCTCACTGATCCAAGATTTCTCAGTTCCAGCTTGGTGTACCTTGGCGTTATCATCTTGAAATACACCACTGCAGTCAGGGAAGAAAAAGTCCATTGCTAGCACAACCTGATCATCCAAGATGTTGAGGTACTGTGCAGACTTCATTTTGTTGATTCACAATGCTGCAGGGCTCAGTCCAGCCGAACAGTAACAACCCCATATCATTACACTGCCTCCCGATTAGTGCACAGTAGGAACGATACATGTAGGGTTCAATGTTTCATGTGGCTGTCTTCGAACCCTGATGCGTCCATCATTTTGAAAAAGCATAAATCGTGACTCATTGGACCACACGACCTTTACCCATCATTGAACAGTTAAATTTTTGTTCTGCAGTCTTTTCTTTTGATTAATGGCACTCATAAGTGGCTTCCTTATTGCAACACAGCTTCTTAGTCCCGCTTTTTTAAAGTTCTTGTTGCATTGTGCGCCTGGAAATTGTTTTGTTTCCATTATCGAAGAGTACTGTGAGTTGTACAGTCGATTTCTTGCGATTTGCTTTCATTAATCGCTTCAGTGAACGCTGGTCACATTCGTTCAGGATGGATTTTCGACCGCACATTTTTCGTGAACTGGATGGTTCACCGCCATCTTTCTAATATTTAATTATGGGTTGAGCAATTCACAATCATACGCCAGAGATCGCAACTATGTCTTTACCTTTTTTCTACTTTGGTGTAGACCAATGACTTGTCCCTTTTTGAAATTTCTTACATCACTTCCTCGACCACAGCTATCGCTTTCAACCATGTTTACTTTGAACTAAACAATCGTATGGCGTAACGATGAAACTTTGAGCTTGCATTGCGCAAACATTTATGCAAATATCTGCAATACTCATCAAATCACCGTCGTCCCAAAACTTAACATTTAAATTTCAGTTGCAACTTTTTTTGGACACATAGTGTATGTCAAAGATTGGAAAGAAATTTTGAAATGCTAAGATTTTTTAAAAACAAAATCTTTGTGCAGCACAAAGTCCAAAATCCTTCGGATATCGGTCATTCTGGATTTCGGATTATTTGCATTTTTTGTCAAAAAACCCTTAATCTACCCCACGTGAGCGAATTCTGCGTTAGCAAAAGAAAATAGCAGTTATATAATCTCAATTAATAGGAATGATTTTTAAAAATGGAAAAACATTTTCAACAAACAACAAATTTTACTAGCAAAATCTTGTAATTTTTCTGTGTGATATTTACTATGAACATGTCCTTTATTTTGAATTGTTTCATCAACTAGATACAGGTTTAACTCCTTGTTCTTTAAAAATCGTTGGTAAGATGGAAAAAAAGTGAGAAAAACAAACAAACAAAAAAAAAAAAAAAAAAAAAAAAAAAAAAAAACGTTAGCAAAACGTCCAGATTTTGGACAATTCCTGATTTGGGACTTTGTACTGTACTAATTTTCATTAAACAAAAATGTAGAAGAGTTGTTGAGAATAAAAGCATTTATGTGGACAGATTAAAATATAAAACTACCTGTAAGAGAACCGAGTATGTACCTGTTTACTTCACTCTCTACATACAGTCTATTTCACCCCCCCCCCAAAAAAAACAGGTTGGTTGTTTCAGGTATTATGGCGCAAGGGCCAAATTTTGCCAAAAACAAGACAGACAATACAATGAGGGAGGAAGGAAAAGACAAAAGAGTAAGTGAGAGCAAAAATGAAAGGGAGGAAAAATCACTTGGGTACCTTAGGGTTGTGATGCCGTACACATTTACAGATGTGCCTCTATGGGCCCAACAATAACAGACAATTCTGCCAGTCAATATTAAAGCAAAATGATAAAAACACATTTCCGTTTTTATTATTCAATAAAAGGTGCTATACAAAACACTAATCATCAAGTTAGTTTAAAAAGTGCTCAAGATAAATAGCAAATTTAATGGATGTGTGGCTAAAATTCTGGAGAGTTTAGGAGTCTTGTTCAAGAATAGTTGATAGTAATTAACAATATTAACAAAGGTTGGTTGCTTTGGGTTTTATGGTGCAAGGTCCGATAACGGACAGGTTGCACCAAGTGCAAGATAAGGTTTGACCATGTAAGATGAATATTTACAAAGAAAAGGCTCCTGGTTCAGTTCTTCACAAAAAAAAATGTATATGCATGGGGAGGCTCTAGAAAGGCAGATGACCAAAGTTCATAATCATGTACAATGATCGCTATAGGTGATTATTTTTTTGAATTGTTGATTGTAACCATCCATATTACTTCCTAGCAATGACCAATTAACCCAAAATCAATATTTGCATCTTAGATGCAAATCAGGAGAATCATTTCACTTGCCTTCTAATTTGAAGATGGTTGTTTTGGGGTTCAAGTGCTTCTGCCCATGCTGTGCCAAACAAAAAACAGACAGCATCAAGAAATAGACATACACACAAGGAAAAGTTTTACTAAAACAGAAGAGAGGAATGCATCCAGGCAAGAATTGAATGAGTGCTGCCTACAACTCATAGGTTGCTAGTGCAGTAGTGTAGCTATAACCACTGAGCCATGATGGCCCAATACATTAAGGAATGATGCTCAACATAATTTTATGGCATTTAGAACTCACTTCATACACACAATTTAAGGAAATTTTAGATAAGCACTTTCTTACTCACAAGATCTTTTTGTTAAACCAATTCAAGGAATCCGATAATTTTAAAGAATGCAAATAATTTCTTTTCTACCTCAAACTAGTATCCAACATAAAACTAACAGGCATAGAAAATAAGCATTCAATGCAGATAAATTAAACACCATTCCTAAACTAAGTTTATTAAAGCTTACCTGTAGGTACTGTCGACAGAGGGGTTTAAATGCATTAGTACCACAAACAAGAATTGTATCTTCAGATTTTCTAGCCAAAACTCTAATGTAGTTCTGACATTCCTCCTAAAGGAGCATAAATTCCAACAATTAGATCACCATAGCAATGAAAAAAAAATACAGTAAACTGAAATACAGACAGAATTTTATGAGAATTCAAAAATCTTGAAGTGAATTTAAAGTAGAAACAAATAACAAATGCTAATTTTTATTGCAAATATTGTATTCTGAACCTGGCAACAAGATCTGATGTACGAAAATTATGCAGTCTTTCATTAGATGTTAAGAATTGGGAAAGTGTTGAAAAATTGGATGTTTTTCTCTTTGGAGGTGATTTAATAAAACATTTACAATCTGAATTAGTGAAGTTTATTGACATCAGAAAAAGTGAAATTACAACCCGACAAATGCATGCAATCTGGTAGAATTTATACAGGAAAAAAATTCAGAACATGACTTAAGCCCCAGAAATTTCCAGTGGTTCAGTGAAAATAAATGTTGCCATAATTAGAAGGAAGGATTTTCACATGCGAACTACTAAAAAGACTGTCTAAAAAAATCACCAAGGTTAGACCACAATAAGCTATTTACTCTAAAAATTAAAAATTTTCTGAACATGATGAATCAGAAATTGTGACATACATATAGGAATCATCGTACATCATAGTAAAGAGGTTAACTACTTGAGTAAAATTTATATTTTCGAGACGCATATATTTCATTTCATAAAAATTCAAAAATATGTACGCTACAATGCAAGTGCTCAATTCACTACTAAAATAAAATAGTGCATGTAAAGTGAAATGTGACAAGATATTAAACTGGAAATCTTGTCTAATTGTCATAAAAATTTAGAGTTAAAAAAAAAAAATGCTTTTTCTGTATGTTTCTACATCACTTTTTGGTTCGTAAATTTTTTAATTTGTAAATATTAATGATATGCACGACAAGTTATATAAGTATTCAATACATCAATAATCCCTTGCGAAAAATTTCCAGGGGAATTCTATAGAAGCTCTTTTCATTTGTTTTATGACTTTAATTTTCCATGGAACTTTTCTAGAAATATATTTCTATGGATTCCGAGTTCGTTTTTCTCTATAGTATTCAAGAGTCTGTATGAGCATAAGTATATATGAGCTCTACAAATTTTTTTAAGGGATTATTAGACAGTTTTGTGACTATCAGCTTGAAAATGCCCCTCTTCCGAGATCTTATAATATATGTTATAATTACAGAATTAAATTATGACAAGTAAACTTTCATGGACAGTTTTGTTACCTCAGACTTTCCTTTCATCTTGCACATGGTAATATCTTCATCACTAGAATACCACTCCAGCCTCTGAAAAAGATTGAAAAGATGTTAAATAGTTTTTAGTCTTTTAATAAAATTGTCAGAAATATAAAAAGTCTGCAAATTATTGCTAAGTAGTTTCTACACTTTAGTTGCCTAGAACTGATTTTTGTAATGCAAACAAAAATGTTTTTATATAATTTTTCTTAACCAAACCGAGACAAAATAAAAATCATAACAACTTAATGATATATACCACAACTATAATAAAATTTACACAATTATGGTAAGTTAAATTAAAATTTTTGAATTTAATCATGTTTGAAACAATAAATATTTATTTATTTATTCAGAGCATCCACCAAGAAATATTAACTATAGTCATTTTCTGAGTATTGTGCATTTCAATGTTAGTATTTATAAATGAATATTAAAAGTAACTTTCCTTAAAATTTGTATAGATCATCTTCTAGACTACATTAAAAATATACATTGACAAAATTTACAATACATAGATATCAGATAAAGCAATAGTATCTATGTACATAATGCTTACGTGGGTAAAATGAAATTCTTACAATAGATATTCCATACTTCATGGCTAAATAGCAATATCTATTGATAGAATTCATGGAATCTTCCAATTATTTGGTCAAGAGTAAAATGTTTATGAATCATGCAGAGAAAACTCTGGTGTGGCATGTAGAGTAATACACCCAATGCTGAGAGGGTTGCCTAACTTTTTAAAGAAACGAATGAAAATAGAAAATAATTATGCTGAAACCACCGAAAATGGCAAACAGTTCATATGAACTTGAGAGCTTTTCACGAAGTATTGCATAGGATTTGTAAAAACTCTTACCTTTTTCTCTTGTAGTGTATCAAGGCTCAAATTGTACACGATATTTCTGAAAAAAAAAGTTATTAATTTATTTTTTTCTGCAATTTAAAATATTAAAAAAAAAAAAAAAAATTTATATCTATGGGTTATTATGCAATCGATTTTCTGGAAGATTTCACATTAATAATTCTAAACTTAGAATCAATACAAAAATCGCAATTAGGGAAAACTTTTTCCACTGGACAGAATCTCTTTGTGTTTAATCTTACTCTCTTATAAGATAAATAAAAATTATTTATAAAATATTATAAGAAATGAGAAAAACAATGTAATAAATTCCAATGTATGTAATAAATGCAAGATTGAAAAGAGAAATGTATTCTTAAAACACAAAATTAGACTTACAAATTCAAAGATTCATAGATTTGAGTCATCCGATATTTTTAAAATTAACAAATAAGAATATAAATTTTTGAATAAAAGAAGTTTGACATAGTAATTTAATTAAAATTTCAAAATGGGTAACAATGAGTTACTTAATTTTCTAGATACAGCACAATCCCAATCTTCCATAATTTTTTTAATTTCTGAGTGCACATGTGACGTTTATGTGTTTGAAGAAAGAAAGCTCTCTTGGGGTAAAAATAAAATTGAAACAGGCAAACTAGAATCAAGGAAAGGAAACAGCTTTTAATATTTCCAACAGTTAAAAAACGAACACATAACAGTGAAACTTTTGAAAAACTTTCGGATCGTCAATGGCGTCAGTATAAATATCCATCCGTTTTTAACTCGAAATATAAGTCATAATAAACTGTCCCCTCTCTCAACGTTGCGAGGCAAGTTTTACGACCGCGAAAGAAAAACCTACCACCCAATAATCACTTCAGTAGGAAAAGAAATATTTATCCAATTAAGACTTCCACGGAAAAACCTATTACAGAAAAACATAAACGAAACCACCCTTCCAAAACATAAGATCGTTACTTTATCCCCCGATGTGAGTTAGCCATAAACACTTGAGAGAGATCTCATAAAACGACGTTTCTTTTTCGTGCACTGATATGTAAACCATTGGATCGGTGTCCAAAGGATTACACTTATAAAAACACGCCCTTCATTAGCGAAGTGATGAATTCAGCAAGAACCCCTTCAATGAACATCCCCATGGACGGTTAATTAAGCGTGAAACTTCCACACGGTCGGTTATGATGGTTATGCACACAGAAGACACTCCTCTAGAAAGGGGGCTCCCCTCCTCAAGTCGAAAAAGCGGAAGTTCTAATTGGGATAGGGGAAAAAATTAAACGCAGCTGATGTCAAATGCCATCTGCTTGGCTATTTATATCTCTTCCAGCAAGACGTATAATTTGAATGATACGATCAAAACAAAATACTCAGTCCACACAACAGAGCCCTGAACAAAATAGGCAAGAAAATGGCGGTCCATGAAAGAAGTTCAAATGTTGAAAGAATAGCCTTGTTTGTAAACACAAGAGGTACAACTCGAATGATACAATCAAAACATTCAGTCTACACAACAGAGCTCAAAACAAAATATGCACGAAAATGGTGATTCATAAAAGAAGTTGGAATGTTGAAAAAATAACTTTGTTAGCTACAATTACTTGTGTTTGCTAACAAATTCAACAAGAATTTTTTTTTTTGAAAAATCCGTCATTTTTCTAGCATATTTCCGAAATTTGCTTCAATGTTGTAAAACAGAACAATATTTGTTTTAACTATCGTCACCATTCTGATGCAAGAAAACAATCAAGATATACAATTAGAATTTTTAAGGTAGAGAAAAAGTTTATTTCTTTAGATGGGTCGAATTAACTTAGCACGGTCATGTATTTCGTATGGAATAAAGTGAAAGAAAAGGAAACAATAATAGGTGAACAAATGATTCGACGATCCGTGTTTTTAATGTCACTTTGAACGATATTTTGTTATCTTTCCGAAACTGTTGATTATAGACAAGAATACAACATTAGTTCTCTTTGATAATGAAACAAAAGTACAAATCGAACAATAAGAGATCGTTATTTGAATATCACATTGTAGAAATCGATACACTTTATCAACACACATGGAAGAGCAGATTACAAGGGTATTCCAAAATAGATAGCCATTTTTATGTCTACTATCAGATTTTTTGTATCGTTATTCTATTTCTGAACATTTTTCATCTTTGTAGTTGTTTTTTAATTTTCCATTCTAATGGAAAAGAATCTAGGTTTGACAACAGCAATCTCCAACTATATACAAGAGCGCTGAACATTATTTTTAATGTAGTTAATTTGAAGAAATGAGCAGCATAAGTGAAGATACCTGTATCGTTTTTATTATTTGAAAACTACAAATCTATCTAAAAATGAATAGATACAAGTGAGAATTAAGGAAACGAATATTAAGAAAAAAGTATCACTTGAAAATGTAGCATAAATGGAATTTTCTGTCAAGTTAAATGTAGGTGGCGGTAGCATTCCTGTAAGTATTCTGAACGTGATGTCAAAAAGGTAATTATTGTATCGCAGTAACTACTTAAGGTGATCCCGAAATGTATCAAGCGAGATCATTTGGGTAGCGAAAGTAAAATCTTCATTTTTCGTTTGGTTAGTTTGCTTACACTGAAAATTCCTCTTATTGTCCTTACGAAATTTTTCTGGAGATTTCTACAGAGAAATGAATATAGAATAGAATTCTACACAGATTTATAGAGAAAATGAGCTGATTCTATATAAATGTATTTCAATAGAACTCCATAGAGAATGGCCGCGTTCTGAAAATTCCGAATTTGAGATACCATACTGAAACATATCAGAAGAAAAAAGAAAACGCGAAACTTTCCGCTTCCGACATTTGAAGAAAAATAACACAACCGTACCATAAAATAGATATAGTTCACATCAATAATTTCCAATTCAAACCGAAACCATCAAGACAAATACTAGGATATAGCATTAAGTGGGGCGATATCTAAAGTACCCCGGGGCAAAATCTTCACAAGTAATCTTTTCCGAGAAAACGCTTCAGCGATACAATAACATTCTTCTACGATGACCGAGCATGTAGGCGACACTGCGATATAAAAGGAGGTACACAACAGAGCTGAACAATTTCCCCATTGAGCCGGAGTACTGTACAAAAAATAAGATAAAGCTCCAGAATTTCGGGCTTTTTATAAAAAGGAGCGAGGAAGGTAAACGGTTTTCAATTTGCATTTGAAGACATTGTTTTATCTATGTCCCACAAAATCATTTTTCGACGCAGGAGTATTTTAAACTAAGGATAAACAGATTTTTGCTGTTCTTGCTAAGATGGAAGATGAGTGAAAGAATTCTAGAGCACAATCTTATATTATCACATTTAAAAAGCACTATTCTAAGAGAACAATAAGAACATTTACATTTGTATTATTGCACTCACATATTAACCCTTACGAAAAACTTCTACAGAATTCTATAAAAGTTTTTAAAGAACGTGGTTTACAGAATCCTATGAATCTTTTTAGAAGCTCTGTCTAGAAACCACTATAGAATTTTACAGCAGCTCATTTCTTTTGTTTCACGAGTTAACTTTTCTATAAAACTTCTCTATAGGATTCCATTTCTATAGAATCAGCTTGTTCTCAATAGAATTTTTTCTATAGAAATGAAATTTTGTTTATCTATAGCACGGAACTGGTAAAATTTTTTCGTAAGGGCGTGATGACATTTTCGATGCATTTCATAATTATTAAACGATTTATAGCCAAAATTATGTTTATCAAGGCGTTTGTAACAGAAAATCGGAAATTTTATCAGAAATTGATCTTTTATAGTCATGGTCATGAAATATGGTTCATGTTTCCTCTTAAATGCTTGAAGGACAGTGTCAAGCCATTTGGCCTTTAAAACAATTAAATTTACAGAATTTGCATAAAAAATTCAATAGCAAAGCTTCGAACTGTTTTAAGGGCATAAACCCAAAGTTTACAGATACATATTCCCAAACAAATGTTCTTTGCTGGCTTCCAGCGTAATGAATACATGAAACAGCTGGTGACAAACGCCATTCCAAACAATACAACTGAAAAGCCACATTTAAAAAATATAACCTGTCAAGCAAACAAGTTGTTTTAAGCAAAAAACTAAAAGAACAATTTTTCATTGAAATAGATTTCTCAAATCAAAGCTGAAAAACGATGGCATATCAAAAATAGGAAAAGATTTGAATGACAAATAGAATTCAGTTCTAAATTACTGTTAGGGGATCGTCACGGGTATGAAATTATTGAAATTGGAAAAAAAAAGAAGAGACGATGTTTATCTCCAGGGCGTATTTAGTCATTATTCATTTCTGTGCGAGTGAAAAATAACATCTAAATTGCAATCTTGAAGTGAAGCAGACAAATGAATGGATGGGGTAACCCAGAGTAAGTGATTAATATGGTTTATATCACACTGTTGGATGTCTAAAATTATTTTCATTCATAAAAATGTCATACACTTTTATTCTTTGGACAGAATATGAGATGTATCAATTTTTCTACGTTATGAAAAATTGGAGAAACAGATCCTAAATAGCAGAGCGTATCAACAACCAACTTATTAAACAAATCCAAAACTTCGCGTTTTCCCCACAATTTGGGGACATTAAAACACAGTGACATTTTTTCATATTGCCTCACTTTTGGCTAATTGGCTTTATGACCATATTTGGCCAAGCTGCGCCGCCCATCCGAAAGGGGTAGCCCAACCCCAAATAGGGAAATTACGAAAACGTAAATAAATGTTTGGTGAAATTCTTTAAATATTCTACACCATCTGCAATGGAAATGCAAAGTAATATGATAATCATTAGTTAGTTTCACAGTTGTAGCGATTTTCTTAGATGTTTGAATAATTATCTTAACTTTTTTTTGTGGTTTGCTACCTCCACTGTGAAGCAGTAAAAAATTATCTATTTTCTATAATTTGGTAATTTTTAACTAACGTCGTAACTAGAGTAACACAACGGGCTATTGACGACGGTCCGGGATCGATCCCCTAAGGGACAACACCACGTAACTTTGAACCGCGGTCAGTTGACGCCCCTTTTCTGTGACGCAATATTAGAACGGACAATTGATAGAATGGGAATTGGTGGTTCACATTTTAAAAGTACGCTGTCGAAAAATGATGGAAATGAGGCAGGACATGTCCAATTCTGAAAAGGAACCAGTGTTCGTTTCAATTCGACAGTAATAAGAGTTATGCAATCCACAACCACTCTTTTTTTCTATTCGTCTACGCGTGTTGGATAATTATCGTTTGCCTGCGCGCATTGATATCTTGGCTTACGAAGAATTAAAAATAGTTTGCAGTTTTTTACTTTTATTCCTTAGACGACAGTTGTGGCAAAGTTTAAAAAGATATCTTCAGAATTTGTATTCTTGTTGTCGTTAAAACTGTTTGTGTTAAGAATTCTTCGAGTATGCCGATTTATCTCAACATGTAAATATAATTTTGTAAATAAATAAGTTTTATTTATACAGTCCAGTTAGTAGAACCTACTACATAGGACGATGCTGTGCATTCCCCCCTCCCCTCCCAAAAAATAGAGTCAAAGAGACCATGCCATTCAGAATGGGCAGCACTCACTATGCATCGCAGAAATTCGTCATTCATCACAATCAGCGTGAATTGTTGATCACGGGACTACGGACATATCAATCTTATCATTTTACCACTTGGGCATTGAATTCTGGCACAAGGGAAACAAACATCTTGCTTTTGCGCAAAAGATCACAAAGGCATATTCAAATAGATCTGCTCCAACTTTCAACCAGCGGAACACCTGCACGTTATGAATTGTTGACCTCAGCTATACACTGCAGCAGTACACAATCGAAATCGATAACACGATTGTAAACACAACGCAGGCCAATGCATGAACAGATGAAAGGCGGTCATAAAACAAAGAGAAAGGGACACGACAAGAGGAGACAACGTGTCATTTGAGAGGGAAAATGTATGATAATACCCTTAACGATAGCACGGGAAAATCTCATGTGACGACGCCCCTTTTCACCACAAAATTCTCCTCTTTCCTCGTTCTATCTCTTGGAGAAACTAGATGAGACCATCAGTGGTACAAAGCGCTGTTTGAAAACTCTTGAATGGGAAAATAAAGCAGGAAGTTCATTTAACCATATGTACCTTAAAAGTTATAAAAATCGCGCCAAGAAAGAATTGGCTAAGGCCGTTACAGTATTTGTACCTTGAAAGTAGTAAGAATCGTGCTTGTTATATCTATAGTCGTAGTCAAAAGGTTAAACCCAGGGTTCCCACTCTATATCAGAAATAAAATTCCCTGACTTTTCCAAGTTTTCCAGACGAATTTTTACAATTTCCAGGTCATACTTAAGCAATTCACGACATTTTTAAGGTGAAAAACCAAGAAACAATTTAAATTTAGCATTCAATAGCCAATAATAAAAATCAATTTAGTAATTATACACTGAAAAATGAAACAAGTAATTTTGCATTAAAATAACTTTAATCCAACATATCCGACTTAATCAATTTGTGATTTAATGTATCATAACCACGAAATTCTTCCTATTAAGCCAGAGGACGAAACAAAATTCTTAACCTGTTCAATATTAGCTGATTCTTTAAAAATCAGTTGAAAAATTAAATTCATAAAATAAAGTGATACAAAATTGTGTACGAATATTATTGGCTAATTTTCTCCAAAGCTTATGAGAAGCCATGGTCAATCCTTTTCTATGTCATTGAGGTGATTTTCCAGGTTTTAGACGAAAATGCGTAATTTTCCGACCTTTTGGACAAAAATTCCCTGGCAATTTCAGGTTTTCCCTAACCCGTGGATAAGGTTTAAAACCTCACTCAGAGGATGATCAAAAGTGATAGGTAGGTAGGTGAACTAACGTCGTACTGGAACAATAACAACGGGCGATTGGTGACGGTTCAAGATTCATCCCGAAGGGAAAAAGATACGAGGACATCATTCATTTTGAACCAGTGGGTCGTAAAAGTTCTTAATGTTAATGTAAATGTTAAAATCCAACATGTGTTCACTGATGAGAATTTGCAACGGATGTATAATGTAGAAATTGGGCTGTGACACGAGTTTAGAAGTTATTAGAAATGATACATTAGAAGTATTACAGAAAAGGCAAACCTTTCTATCAGCAAAAAAGAAATATAATTGTAAAATAATGGATTTGGGGAAATCGAAAACGGACATTGTAAGTTTTTATTAAACAGTTCTATGTGAATACAAACATAGCTGACTGTGCTGGTTTGCGTATGTGTGAATTATAAATATCATTTCACAATTTTCTAATTCTATTCAATATAATACCGCAATTAAATATGTATTATAGTGTTGGAATTTTTGCTTTTAAAACTCTATGAACTTATAAATGTTAAATCTCACACGATTTGACATTTCTCCTTTCAAAAATAACACGAAGAAAACGGCTCAAGATTACTCGGGCAAATATCAGCTAACTCGTCAAGCAAACCAATTAAATCTGTTTAACTTGCTTGGCCTTATTTTAACGACAGCCCAAATACAAGATCCAAAAACTAAAAACCAACTGCACGTGCTCTTGACCCGACTTGTGCCATTATGGCCAGATTCCCGAGCGTAATACCATTTGCGGTGGTTTTTTTTCCTCCGTTGTTTTTCTTTTGTGTTTCCGGAGTTGGCAACGCTCCAAGCGGGGAAGGCACGCGACCCTAATCGACGTCTATTGTTATATCGTCTGCCGCGCTGTTTTTCGAGTGGACCTTCCCCCAAGTTCAATAATAAACACCGTTTCTTTTTCTTCGTGAAATAAGCATACGTACCCCTCCAAAGATCCCCCCCCCCCATGGATGATCCTAACTTTGGACTCTGGCCAAAATTGTTTTATCTATTTCTTTGCGACTTTCGACGATAAACATTGACTACAGAAGAGAAGTTCTTGCGTATCATCATAAAGCGAAATGAAAACGACATTTTATAACAATGATTAACTTTATTTGCAACACCTGAATTGCGTTGAATAGAGAAAAGTTTGTCAAGTGTTTCCCTAACGAAATTTTTTTCACAGTATTCTATAAAATTTCTTAGAATTGCCCGTTTTTTAAAAAGCGCTATAGAGAATATCTCGAGAAACCTCTATAGAAATCTACAGAAGCTCATTTCTTTAGTTTTTCAAGACTTTCTGTAGAACCCTCTTTATAGAATTCTGTGAAATACATTTCTATATAGAATCAGCTGGTTTTCTCTACAGAATTAATTTTATAGATCATTTTTGTTTCGCAACTTTACTTTTCTACAGAAGTCTATAGAAATATATTACTAATAGAAATTCACAGTAACAGAAATACATTTCTATCGAGAGAATATAAACATTTCTATAGAAATACTACATTTATTTTGAATCAAAACTCTATAGCAATCTCTTTCTCTGAAGAAATCTCTATAATTCTACGAGTAAGTCCTATAGAACTATAAAATTTTTCGTAAGGGTTAGAAGCAAATTATGAACACTCGTATTGTAAAATTGGTTCTTACATTGATTTCTGGAAATTGCCCATACATTTCTACTCATGAATTAACAAATAAACACAAAAATGAGTACGTTTGGATTTTTATGGCGCACAATGGCCAAGCTGCGCCAAATGCATGACAACTTTCCAACCAAACCTAAATAGTTTAAAATTCTAACACAATAAAAAAAAATTATAACACAGTAAAATGTACGCTGTTACCAATAATCGAATTAACGTGTCTGTGAAACCTTATCCATGGAAATGATAAGATCTCAGATGGAGTACTCCCACCTCTTGAAAAAATATCGAGTAAAATTTAAGGGGTAGAACGTTAAAAAGAATTTGATAAAAAAAGTCAGAGTAATGTAAAAAGTGACGGATATGGAGGATGATTCAACAAATTTAATAAACTAGACGAGGTGGTAAAAGGCATCATGTCACGTAGGAAGTTTCACTCATCAATAAATAATTATGTATACCTTTGCTTATACGAGGGCAAGTTCATAGAGCATCGAGTCGTCTAGATCAGTGGTCCCCAACCCCCGGTCCGCGGACCGGTACCGGTCCGTGGATCAAATGATACCGGGCCGCCCAAGGAACATTAAATTATTTCCATTTTATTTACTGTGGTGTATTTATCTCCTGTTTGTGCGGTTCTTATCTATGAAATGTCCACTCAAATTAGTAGGCGGTAAATCAGAACTTGAAATTTGTTCTGTTACTAGAGCTTCAATTATGATTTCTGAATTTTGTATGTCTCTATTTTCCAATTTTGACAAATGTGACAACTGTTTTCAAGTTGGCAGACAAAGTAGCTGCATTTAAAGCCAAACTGAAGTTCTGGGGACGGCGCTTGAACAGAGACATTTTGGACATGTTTCAGACATAGCTGGGGTTTTAGGCGAGACTGAACCTAAACATTAATTCTTCCAGTTGGTGCATGATCACCTGTCTTTGCTTTTAAAAGAGTTCGAGCGCTACTTACCAAGCACAAAAGACCCCACGAACTAGTAGTAAGGAATGGATCCGCCACCCATTTGTCAACAAATCATGCGAATCTAGCATGTCTGTGCAAGAAGATCAACTGCTGGAGATTGCAAATGAAGGCGGCCTTAAAACAACGTCGAGACAATAACTCTGCCGGTGTTCTGAATTAAAGTCATGGCGGAATACCCTGAGATTGCCACCACAGCACTTAAATCCTTATTGCCATTTCCGACAACCTATTTGTGTGAATCGGGGTTTTCTGCAGTGACAGCAACCCAAACAACGGAATAAACTGTACATACGAAACACACTTCGGGTGTCATTGTATCCTACTACCCCCAGATGAAACCGTCTCGTTGCAAAGAAACAAGCTCAGGGTTCTCGTTGATTTGGCGTTCTAGTGAGTTAAAATGTTAAATCACTTTATATTCATTTTTTGGTGTAACTGTATTTTTTTGAAGGCATGTTTAAATACAATTAAATTAAAATTATTAAATCAAAACAATTTAAAATATAAACTATCAACGCCTCCCCTCCCCCTCAGAGGGTCGCGTTAAAATTATCAAACGTTGATCCGGTCCGCGGCGATAAAAAGGTTGGGGAGCACTGGTCTAGATGAACATGGGATTTTCTTGTATCCATAATTGTGTGTATGAAAACCATAAAATAAGTAATCTATACTTTGATAACCAAGTAATTATCAGTATTTACATTATTACCCAACTTAATAGTCAAAAACAGACATGACAGGTTGCTTGGTAGTTGAATTAACACCGCTCTGAAGTACACAACGGGTTATTGGCGACGATCCGGGATTGATCTCGAAGGGAAGGGCAATACCTCATCATTTTGAACCACGATCTGATGACGAGGTCAACACCTGAGCAGGCGCTCCACTCTCGAAACTTCCACATCACGAAATTTGAGGCCAAGGGAGATTTAAACGTTAAAGCCCCCCCCACGTACACAATAATCTTTGGTTGAATTGAGTTTCGAATTCACAACTCTGCCTGTCGCAACTTTGCCATCATAAAGCTGAATGGAGTCGGCAAACATGAATTAATCAAACTCTTCGACCATTAAAGATAGTTAATTAGTAAAATCCTAATTTCTAGAAAATAAAACAATGTATCAGCAAGGGTATTGTAGTATCAGGCATCATTCATTTAATCTCTTTTCCATGGGAAGACTGCTAGGGTCTAATCGAAACTGTCAAGGCGATCGCAACCAAAAAAGGTCAAACTGCGCCAACAGAAAACAGAACTAGTCAGACGTGCAACGCAATTAGAAAATGTCAATCCCGAAGTCTAGCCGGGGGAAAATTCTTCGAAATACACTAAAAATATCGTTTCCATGGAAGAACGGCGTGGAGCACGTTTCTTCATTGTTAAAAAAGCAAGTTCAGCACTTTCAAGATACCTCCTTTGCTCTTATTCATTTTTCGGGGAAAGTTATTTGAAGAGTGTTAAGAGTGAGCTGTATAGTAACTAAATCCAATACACTGAAAACCGAAGACTTTCATCACACAAAATACGAGGGTTGGTTGGTTTAATGGCGCAACTGCTTTTTTCAAAGTTGCGCCAAACACAATACAGACAACGTGCTCGCACCATAGAGGAAGTAGAAAAGTAGAGTGAGCAATGGCAACCTTTTTATGGGTCCAGGATCATGTGACACGTAAACTACTTTTGTCTGCTGGGTGGAAACAAACCTTCATCATCTGATGGGTCCTCGGGAACCGAAGACGTCCATCCATTAATTCGCCATCTAATTGGTGCATTGATTGATCATTTGATGGTAGACTTTGGCAACTTCGCAACTCTAGAAACGCGCATTCACATGCACACTTTTTGATAAGATAGCTATATCGCCAAACGGGGTGATAAGATACCCAGGGTTGCCAACCTTTTCTGAGCAGCTTCAGGAGCATTCTCATGAAATTTCAGGAGTTTTGAGGTTGCTTCAGGAGCAATGTGAAAATAAGGACAAAAATGAAAGACTGGTATATTTGTCTTTAAAAGCAATCATAAAATTCCTTATTACAAATATTTTTTTTGAAGGATGAAAAGGTTCTATCCTTAAATTATAGAAACAAAAATCTATTACCCAATTTCCCCATAGGTGAAAAATTTTCTCTTTTCATAAGAAAAATGGCAGTACTGATTGAAGAATATAGCGGAAATTTCCTCGTAAGTGGAAAAATTCTCTATTCCCGAAATGGACGCGATTCCCGGAGTTAACCACACATTACGCGGAGTTGAGGATTTTCGATGCTTTAGTGGAGTAACTCCGGAAGTTCCGGAGCACTTGGCAACTCTTGATTCCTTATCGGCCATCCAAATCCATTTTTTAGAGCAATCACGTGACTACTAGTCGACATGTTGGTTACACTTTCTGAAACTCCTCTCAACAACAATGCTTAGTCTACTTATATTTCACGTCCATGATATGCACGCCATGTTTTGCTGTCACAGAAAAGAGAGAGAGAGGAATCGAAACTGCCAACAAATTCGCAGGTTGCTAGCGCATTGGGCAAACCCACCGAGTCACGACGGCCCTCACTCCGAGGAAAGATAAGAGCTTTTTCGGAATGCTGACATTGGGAAGAACACTGGTATGAAATGTCAATGCTGTTTTAAAAATTACCTGGCTCCAACCAGTAGATGGTCTCCATCTTTCTCTAGTAGCTTGAAGTGATCGCTGTGCGTTTGGTTACCCGTGAAGCGCTGGACTCTGTCGTTCGCTAGAAAAAACAGAAACGAAAAGACATAAGTACACTTAAAGAAACTCAGTCAAGAAACAACGCTACAGTAAACAAATCATTAAAATTCACGAGGACTTCTAACAAAACTTAAGCACAGCTTTGCACGAATTTGCAGTTAGACATCATTGCACAAAAGCCGTGTGTAGCACTGAATTGAGACTGACACAAAACATCAAAATAAAGTTTATTACCAATCCCAGCTTCGGAAGAAAACAAATCAAGGAATTACTTTTACATTCAGCTTTTTATATTATGTTGCTGAATGGTAGACCAATCAGCTTTAATGATACACAATATGCAGATCGATCTAAATTCGATAGTGATAAATATAATAAAATAATCCAATTCGATCAACCGAAAAAATTTATTATCATACAATCGGTCGAATAACGTGATCAAATAAGAAGTGCAAAGCAACACGCGCAGACCAATCAGAGATGCCGGAGCCAGCGGTGAAACGCTGATTGGTCTGCGCATGTCACTTTGCGATTCCTATTTATTTGATCAGGGCTTCTAAGAAGCGATTTTCAACAAGTGTGCTACAAGAACGGCACCGGTATGTCTTACGGATGGTGAATGGATTTATTTCGTGTAAGGCTTATTTCACTTCAAAGGTTTAGTTTTGAACTTTTGAAAAATGTGTTAACGCGATAATTTGAACTAATAACCGCACAAAAATTTCTGAATACTTTTTTACTATAAAGTATATTAATATCATAGGTAGAATGGTAATTATTACTTAACGTCGTACAAGAGCAACACATCGGGCTCTTGACGACGGTCCGGGATCAATCCCTTCATGGAAAGATTCGAGGACAACACCTCGTAATGGGTAATCAAATTATTAGATACTGTGGGGAAAAAAAAGGTATTTTTTAAGAACTGTTTATTTAAAATTTGCTTATAAAAGCATATCAAAACAGCAAAAAGAATTCATTACTGCGAGGTTTTCTTTTTAATAGCACTTAAAATTCAATCGATAGATAAACAAAAAAGATGTCCAAATGAACCACGACAGGGTTTAAAACCAGTACTAGCTAGTTGCATTTTGTACTTATCAATTCCGTTTTGACGACCAAGATTTAGATTAAGGCGTCACTTCCGAGGTAAACTTCTAAATTTTTTGTTCCGATTGATCAGTCATTTTTTTTTGTAAGAATATTTACTTACTTTAAATAAATTGACACCTAACGAACAGTTGAATTTTCCATTTTGAGAAACTGTATTTCCTGTTTGTTTCTCTACGGTCATTTTACGCTTCACGAGACCGTTCAGGTTAGTGATTTGGGAAACAGCTCAGGATGATAAGTCGTCAAGAAAGAGTGTAAACTTAATTGTTTTCCAGTGTATAATTTTTTTATTTACACACGTTTCTAGGGATTTTTTGTAATGGGGAAGAAAAGCAAATAGTGTCGATGGAACTTAAGACGTAGAGAATGGCCTATCGAAAGTTTATTTATACACGGTGCTTGTGGCGACTTGTGAAGCGTGACTTAAGATGCGCTTTTATACTCGTCGCGATTTGTCTAGTGACGAGTAAATTCAAACGACTTTCCGTGTGCCACACACCTAAGGAAACAAAAGGTGGGCTCGGTAACGAGTCGCGGATGGTACAACGTAGCATGCGATTTGGTTAGCAGCGGTACCCCGTTTGACAGGAACAGTATATATGTATTCACACACCGAGTCGCGTGTCTCAAGTCACCTCGAGTGTTACCCATTCTATGGAGGTCCAGACTTTGAGCACTTCTGTGTTTACCTTAAAAGTGGTTTTGATGAGATATCTCGTCCATCATGATCGGTACATTATCTCGTCATTAGTAAATCTTGATGGACAAGTCTCATCAAGACAATCAACAGATGGGTATTGTACGTATTTTAATCAACGCACTGGAGTAACACAACGGGCTATACTATTAATTGGGTTAAGTACAACTTCGGTTAACCTGTGAAATTATCGTTAAAGCAAGTCTTCCATGTCTCCACAAAGGTGCAGAAATAAAAGTCAGCAGCAATTCGAACAATCGGGTTCCAGCATATCCGGGAAGGAGTGGTTCTTGAGGACACACATCTCCTAATGAATAGTTTAATTCTGTGTTTCCTATATCCCCTGAAAGTTTGTCCAGGAACTTTCGATTCCTAATGAATTCTTACCGAATTCATTAGACCTGATTCGTAACAGAAATAGGCGTCATTTCGAAGGGACAAGAACTGCAACGAAAGGAAAGATTCGAATTAACAAGACCCTGACGAGAATTTTCCAGGACAGAACATTTTAATCACCACCGAACCCCCCATCGTCTGCGGAGCCCCACCAAGATAGACTCGACCCCGAGAAGTTTCTCATTTCACTTCATTACAATGCGGCCTATTCCTCCCGGTTCAACGGCTCAGAAACAACGGGATCGGTCCATTCAGCGGTGTCGGGAGGGGTGGGAAAGGAGGACGGGTCGTCGTCATAGCAACCCCTCTCGAGAGGCGCGAAAATGATCGGGGCGGTTCGCGCCATGTTGACACTCCCAGCCCTGCCCCCACCTCGATGCGGCGGCAGTGGAAGGGGGCGCAAAAGAAAATAAACGGATGAAAAATGGTGCGGTTGCTAGGCGATGGAAACAGCCTCCGCCACAGGGTTCAAGCGCCCTTCGCAAGCCCCTGCTGCCCTGAGATCGCTAATTCAATATCTCGTGCACCGCCCCACTCGCGGGCGTTTGCAGAGAGGGACCGGTGCTGTCGGAAATTAAAAGAGACAACGCCAACTCGTCGAGAGGCCATCGCATCCGGGAACGGGCGCCCCGGCCCCTTTCGCGATGCGGAACACGTGTGCTCAAGAGCCCCTGTCGCGAGGGTCAAGGGCGGCGAATGATGCCATATGGCGCGAACGGCTGACGGGTGCAAGCGAGGGTCGAAGGAGACACGAAACTAGAGTGACAAATCACTGGTTTGGAAAGGTTATTTATAAGGATCTTTTACGCATCCGTACAAAAATCCATCCACGTTCTCATGAAATAGGGACCGCAGGGGCTGCAAAAGTAACCGTTTAGCGACCGGAGAGACCAACCAATAAATCCCACCAAAGACCGTCATGTACAAAGAGGGATGCTGAACGTTAAATCTGGCGTGGCCTCCTATGTCCTCACGTTGGCGAGGAAGTTTGGAGAGGGGTAAAAGCTCATGCGTTGCCTCGTCATCTGACAGTCGTTCAAAATTACGTGGTGATGTCCTCGGGTTTTGTCATGGCAAACTAACATCACAGATACCGATAGTTTTCTTAAATAGTTGCCATAGGCAATAAAACTCCGAAATTGGCATCCTTTAAAAATTTTTCTCAAAGAAAAATTCGGAAAATATTTTTTACCGTCCGCTATTAGTTAAAAAAAGGAACTAAATTTTGGTTAACTTTTATGAGATTTTTAAGTCGTCAAAATTTTGAAAATAGGTGCTCTTGAGACGATTGTGCTTTCGACACCCATGTCACTAAAGTCTTGCTGCTTGTTTTCGTGTTTTATGGCACAAGGGCCATACTTGGTAAAGCTGCGCCAAACATAAGACAACTCAATAGGGAGGAAAAAATATCAAAAAGCAGATCACCCATGTTGAAAAATAGGAGCAAGACCGTGAAGTCGCCTTTTTAATAAAAGTAATTTTTTCCATCAGCTAAACACACAAAGATGCAAAATTTAAAGCCACGGATTATCCATGGAATTTTAAATAACATCACACTGGAGCAACACTACGGGCTATTGTCGACGGGTCCATGAACAAACCCGAAGGGAAACATCCGAGGACAACCCCCCTTCATTTTGAACCACGTTCAGATGACGAGGTCACACTCGAGCTGGCAGCCCACTCTCAAAACTTCCACACCACGCTAACGTGAGGACTTTTGAGGCCACGACAGGTTTAATGTGCAACAGCCAGCCCTCCGACGGTCTTAGGTTGGATTCGAACTCGCAACCGTCGTGCATTAATCGTATGCAAGATGCCACGAAGTGCAGAGTTAACTGATTTTGAGAAAGGTGTAATCGACGGGTATCACAGAAATGGCCGATCCTTAAGGGACATATCTAGCGTGCTGAATTACCCAAAATCAACAGTGGCCTGTGATTCAGAAGTGGAAGGTGAGCGATGATTGTCGGAATGTGCCCCGAGTCGGCAGACCCACAAAACTGGGAGATAGAGACCGACGGGTGCTGTCCAGAGAAATCAGGAAGAACCTCACCCAACCGATGGCCCACATACTCCAGGAGTTTCAACAGGCATCCGGGAGTGTTGTTTCGATTAATACCATCCGTAAGGAAGCACACCTGCTTGGTTTTCATGGTCGTGCTGACGCCCACAAGCTATTGATCACAAAGTCCAACCTCACTGCTCGGTTAATGTGGTGCAAAGCACGTCGAAAGTGGACCGTAGATCAGTGGAAACGGATTATCTGGAGCGACGAATCAAGGTTCACCCTCTATCGTTCGGACGGCAGGGTCTGGCATCTGCCTGGATAACGCCTTCTGCCAGAATGCATTGTGCCCACAGTAAAGTTCGATGGAGGTACAATTATGGCCAGGGGGTGTTTCTCCTGGTATGAACTGGGACCTTTGGTCCAAATTCATGGTAAGCTCAACGCCGAGGCCTACTGCACTATTTTGGATGACAGTGCGCTTCCTATGTTGTGGCAATTTTACCGGGTTGGACCCATGTTACTTCCTGGACGACAACGCCAGTTGTCATCATGCGATGTCTACCATGGATTGGTATGGTGACAATGGGGTTAACCGAATGGACTGGCCTGCCCAGGGCCTAGACCTGAACCCTATCGAGAACCTCTGGACGAGTTGGATCGACGAATTAAGGGGTGCAACAACCGTCCAAAATCTCGGTGAAGGAACTTGGATGTCTTCTTCAAGCCCAGTGGTAGAAATTACCAGCCGTCACACAAGAACTTGTGGAAAGCATGCCTCGGAGGGTTGAGGCTGTAATTGCCTCTGGTGGCGGTTCAACCAACTATTGAATATGAATAAATTTTGTTATTATTTTTCATCACAGGTGCCCAAATACTTTTTAGTAGACAGTGTATTAGGCGCATCTTGGCCAAATATTGCTTTTGCGCCATAAAATGTCAAAATAAATAACCATCCGACCGGGCTACCGCGGTCCGGAGAAAGGGGTATCTGGTATATTCAATTAACATCACACAACGGGCAACCCAGAAAGGGAGAAGATCGCAGTACATTTAATGTTACGTTTTTTCATGCAAATCGCTTACAAACTACAGGACGCGGAAATCGTGCGGAACTTACGTCGTACACAACCCAACAAATCATTCAACACTCGTCCGTGAAAGTGTCGACACACGCCACACACAACAATCGACTTATCCGGAATTATCTCGTTAAGAAAGAAAAACACGGCGCAAGCGTTTCGAAACTATCTTAGATTCCGTCGACTGGCTTAATTGTCTCATTAGTGCGATCCGCAAGATAAAAATCTCTCAACAAGTCGGGGCCAGGAATGGCCATTTTTTCCCCTTGGCTTGTTTCGCTTCCAAACTTGTCAACCTAATCCGCCAACTTTCCTGATCCTGGTTATTTGCGAGGGTTTTCTCCCGCGGGGCTCATCCGTGATGGGGCGGGAGGGGCGCATCGCGTCCTTAATTGCAGTTTCGGTCGCACTGATCCGATACAGTGCCTTAACTCCGAATCAAACCTTAGATGCGAAGTCCTTAAAGAAAGGTTCCTAATGGTCCCGGGAAAAGAGGGGCGATTATCTGTTTGGAGGCGCTGGGTTCAATTTCAGAGGTTTAGCGAAATCTTTCGGTGAAATTCTGTGCAATAAGACCGGGTTTATCAATTTTTTTTCGATTGGTAGGGAAACGGTAATATTGTACTTTTTAGTTAACGTCGTACTAGAGCAACACAACGGGCTATTGACGACAGTCTGGGATCAATCCCTTAAGGGAAAGACCCGAGGACAACAAAACGTCATTTTGAACCACGGTCAGCTGACGAGGCAACATCCGGGCTGGCATCCCACTCTCCAAGTTTCAAAATCAACCCAAAACGAGGACTTTCGGCAGATTTAAGGTGCACCAGCCGCCTCTATACCATACGCTGCTTACAAACATACATCCACTGCCTCGGATTCGAACCAGGAACCTTCCGATCTAGAGGCTAACACCTTCACCACCAGACCACTTGGTCGCCTGTAAGAGAAACGGACCGAAAACCCGACGGTTGCTAATCCGTTACTCTTCGAATCGGTGAAAAAATATCGCGAAAGAAAAGAGGGATTGGGGATCAGACCACTGGGATTGAAGAAAAGATCGATTGGGTACCCCAGGAGCGTGACTCACATGTTTACTAAAGACAGCAAACCTCACTAGAGAAGAAAAGACCACTAGAGAACCTCGTTTCCGTGACACCCAAAGGAGATGTGTCCCAGTACGGAGAGTAGCGACTTACCAACCGGAGGATTGTGATATGACCGTCGCACACGAGGGTGCTGGTGCTTAAACCTGCCTTGGCCTCAAATATCCTCACGTTTTCGAGGTGTGGAAGTTCGAAGATAGGTTTGTCAGTTTAGATGTAGACACTGTCATCCGATCGTGGTTCAAAATGACGAGGCATTGTCCGCGAATCTTTCCCTTCGGGATCGATCAAGACCATCGCCAACACCAAGTTGCTTTGTTCAACTACCTACCAGTTGGTCGGCACGTTGATTTTCTGGGATGCAAAAAGTTTCCGACCCATCAGAACACCCCCGCAACCCAAGATCGACAATCACTGATCAAAAGAGCCATTTGTCATCAATAGCACAGATACGATTTCATATTGCAATCAGAAAGCAATACGAAACGCATTCCGTTCCAGATTGCCAGATAAAAAGTCGACCTCGTAGGGGTTAGGCATGTACGCCAAACGAGTCGTCGTTCCGCCGGATATCTCTCCCCCCCTCGATGCAACTTGTATGTTTATGGCCCCCTTAATAGTTCCATGGCATCCTCTGGGATGAGCAATGCCCGTAACCACATTGGGAGATCCGTCATAAGACAGCCATTTGCGCAACTTTTACGATATCTGAAACCGAGAGGCAGGGGGTTGTGTGGAGATACGAGGGCCGAGATTGAAATATATGCGTCACTAGGTTGATTAGACCTCATAGGCGTGGTTTCCGCAATTCTATGCAATCGCCATGCGCTCTCTTTTCGGGGGTTTCTTTTAGAATTGGTGCCGAAACGTGATAATGATCTTTCGGCTCTGACCTTTAAATGTCCCGTTTCCTGTTTCGGAAGGAACGTGACCTGACGCTCAAAGGTCGCGTTTAAACAAATGGATAGCAAAGGATTCGTGGGAGAGTAGGTGGTTACGTTGGTTCTAGTCATCGTTCTATTTGCGAATTCGAATAGAATGGAGGACATTACAGGAACAATTGCCTGCAACCTGTCCGGGAAGATGTCTCATTTGACCGTTGTTTGAGTTGGTTTATTTCGTGCCATCAATGACAAATTTTATTTCGATTAATGTTAGGTTGGGTTCTCAGACAAATTTTTACAAAATTCCTGGTCATACTTGAGCAATTCACGACATTTTTAAGGCGAAAAACCCCCCAAGAAATAATTTTGCATTCAATAGCCAATAATAAAAACCAATTTAAGAAGTATGCACTACAAAAATTAATACACAAAGTACAAGAAATTTTGCATTAAAATAACGAATTCAAATAATCCGACATATTTGACTGAATGAATTTGTGATTTAATTTATCATAAGCATGAAAATTTTCAATTTAAGCCAGTGGACGAAACAAAATTTTTTACCAGTTAAATATTAGCTGTTTCTTTTACAATCGGTTGATAAATTCAATTCATAACATAAAGTGATACGAAACTGTACGAATCTTATTGGCTACTTTTCTCTAAAGTGTCTGAGAAGCCATGATCAATCATTTTCGGGCTATTGAGGCGATTTTCCAGATTTTAGATGTCAATTCCCTGAGATTTTCAGGTTTTTCCTGACCCGTGGGAACCCTGTTTCGTGGTGGACATGCTGCGCAGGGCCCGATTTAGAAAATTTGGTATAGTAGGCACAACACGCAGGAAGGGACCCCTCCCTCATATTATTTGTTCATCACAAAAACTAATTTTATAACAATAATTGGTACTTACGTATTTGACTGTTGACCGTTTCACAGATGTCACCAAAAAGTTTGAGAAAATCGTGACATTACTTATAACTCTTGACAAAACAAAATAAAGCAGATGAAAATTAAAAACGTAATAGTTAGATAATTAATGTAATTACAAGAATGTGATAGTGGGGGAAACAGTCAACGTTCATTTACGTAACTACCCAATAATTTATGTAACTACTTAAAAACTTTTTATAATTTTTAGATACTTTTGAAACTTAGGGGCCCTTTAAATTATGGGGGCCCTAGGCCCGTGCCTCACGGGCCTAATGGTAAATCAGGGCCTGATGCTGCGGCAAACACAAGACAGACAACGTCAAGAAATGTACATCCAGTTTTTACTGACACAGAAGGATAGAAATACACCTACTGAGAATGGTTGGTTGGTTTTGGCTTTTTTGGATCAAGGGCCATATTCGACCAAGCTGCGGCACACTCTAGACAGATAATGTTTAAGCTATAATGAAAAGAAAGGATGTAGAGAAGATAGAAAATATCGCTTGGGCATCCTGGGTTCGCGAACCCTATGTTTACCAGAGGCAGGAATCCTCATGGGAAAAAAAAATAGATCATTAGAGTACCTTGGGTTTACGAAACCCGTACACACATTCAGAAGATGTGCCGCCGATGGGACTTCCAGGGTGGAATCGAACCTGCGGCGTCACAACTTGCAAGTTGCTGGCAGTGAACAAAACTTACTGGGCCACAACGGCCCTTCGATCCATGTAAGGCAAGCCACACATTGCACCAACATCAGACCTACGACACAAAATTAGCCGACAATGCTTGCACACTGATATATTTTTTGTACAGAAACGGACTACGCATACTGCTTCAGTGAGTGGCCGGGCTTATACTTCGTAATCCATTATGTTAGCGGTTCGTTGATTTCGGGTTGCACTATATTAGCCATGCAGAGCCAAGTAGACAACGCTAAGTAATGGAGGATATACACCTAAGGAGGAATTGAATCTCTGGCGCCTTCAACTCGCAGATTGCAAGAACAACTGGTGAGTCCACTGAGCTAGGGTACGTTAAATAGATGAAAATACACATGCGTACCGACATGTATCCGGTACAGAAACGGATTATGTATGATTTGACGCATTATCTAATCAATGTGAGGGCGACGTACCTATTTCCATCTACAATTTCAGTTGGGTTGGAAACTAATCGAGCCATTTTTATTTCATCCAGAGCACAGGGTTTGACTGCCCAGACGCGTATCAGATGACTCGAGTGACCGAGCGATGTCTAATTTTATAGACAGTGTGTGTAGTAGTGGCCAAGAAAAGAGGGAACACTGCATACCTAAATTGGACACGCCACATTTATTTATAAGATAATATAAAAGTTTCAAATATACACGCCGCACCGTCCGTTGCAAAAACACGTCTCCCTCCTCTCAAGTCTACAACAAATCTGCCTTATTCGTGTTCTTTTTCAGAACAGCACCCAACATAACGTATTCTCGATCGTACCAGAACATAGGCACTGTCATACATCGATGTTCGTCAACTAGAACAGTAGCAACCAGAACACAAGAACAACTGTTCGTATCTGTGTTCGTAACACCTGTCGGGAGACCGTTACCGATCTATCAGACTACCTTTAAACACCAGCGTCAATCCAATTTTCATAAGGAATATTACAAACAAAAACGGTACTTTATCAAGATGCGTGGTAAAATGTACTTTCTTAGAAGCAGTTCTATTCTGCTGTCGAGAGATCGTTACATCAACGTACACCCTCCAATGTACAGCTTTGTTACAGAACCGACGTTAATTTATGCTGTAAATACAACTCGGCAACTTAACAGTTCAACAATTTTCTTAGACCAAAATTACTTTCAGACACTCTCTGGCGAGAAGACATTCAGACTCAACACGTGCCACAGTTAAAATAAACGTATGTAATTCACACAAGGTACACGACTCCGCACAGGCTGATGCGCAAATTACGCAAACGAGGTTCTTTCGAACCTAACTGGGCGTAATAAAACAGACGCATCTGTGCGTCCCATCCCCTTCGGTGCATGCGCGACGTAACGACAATTTGATGCAAAAACGCAACGAACGCTTCCACCACCCGTTCTTCTTTATATATATACAAAAAAAATTAAATACTCGATTATAATACACTCTTCCCCGTACAAGAAACAAGAGGACCCATTACTGCCTGGATCACACACATCGAGGTCAAAAGGAACTCCCACAGTCGAATATGAAAATGAAGGTACCTTCAGGACCCCCCCCCCCATTCGGATTCGAGTCACGCGATACCCAGCAGACGAACGACCCTGTCCATAATTCAAATATTCCTTAGCGCCCCCCTCCCGACCTGACCAAGAACGGAAAAGACCATCTCCAAGTAAGAAAATTCAAAATTTTGCGGGACATCCATAATGCATGAATTGCTTCCTGTGGGACTCGGTATTTCATATAACGTCGACCCTTCTCCCCGCCCCCTTCTTATATTTTATTATTATTCATTTATTTATTTCACTCAGACGTCGGTTTAATATTTATTCTCATAAGGGATGAAAAATTGGAAATGATTTATATATCCCGGGCCCCGACATTTTTATAGGGGGCTGTTATTTTTATTTTAAATCTGGAGGAATCAATACGCGATACCGAAGCTCTGATTTTTTCTAGTGATAGCCGTCAACGCGATGGCACCATAACCAAGTGGAAAAGAATTTCAATCTCCCTATGACACGGAAAGAAATAAAGGGAAATATATATATATATATATATATTGCTCTCAAAAATTTACGCGAGAGAAAAGTTTTGAATTTTCCAATATCGATTTTTTGGCGTTTCTAGAGTTTGAATAGAAACAGCTGCGGCCCATTGCTGACAGATAGAAAATCAGTTGGGAATTAGGACACAACTATCCAAAACAAAAGCTAACACATTCCATTCTAGTTGGAGTACTTAGGCATCTTACCCTGGAGACATTCACTAAGGGCATACTTCAAAAATCAATTATGAGTGATTGACTAAGTGACTATTCTAGTTATTGAAATCCTTTAGTTAAAAACATTTAAAGCCATGCTTTGTGATTGAAAACTACCAATCCTTTCAAATGCGAGCACTTAAGTGTTGATTTTGTGATTCGCCATTTCCCGAGTGTTAGAATCGAATACAAATTTGATCTTACGAGTCAATGTAATGCCCTCAATTTTTGACGACACTTGATCTTGGACAGATCTTATTGACATTGGTTTGTCAATGGGACCGGAAATAAAATATGGTGTGTTTGGGCACAAACTAAGACATAAACAAAATTTTAGGGCACGAAGATCACATTAGAGCAAACTGCGCCAAGCACAAGACAAACATCAAGTAATGGACAAGCACACAAGAGGAAAGTTTTAATGCCACAGAAGAGAAGAAAATACACTTGGGAGGGAGGTAAGAAGTTTAATTTTACGTTGCATTGTAGGAACACAACGAGCTATTGGTGACGGTCCGGGATCAGACTCAAAGGGAGGACAAAACCTGGTCATTTTCAACCACGGTCAAACGACGATGTCAACACATGAGCGGGCAACCCACTCTCCAAACGTAAACGGACAACACCACGTGTGGCATTTAAGATCACGACAGATTTAACGTGCGTGAGCAACGGTCTTTGGATGCATCAAGTTTTGAACTCTCAAACCTCCGCTAGCTCATCAGCTACTCTTCCAACCGGCCCCCTTTACGGATACAAAAGAGAGAAAAAAATACACCAAGCAGGTAGGTAGTTGAATATTACATTCTACTGGAGCAACATATCGGGCTATGGGAAACGGTTGGCATCAAAATCTTGAAGACACCCAGGGAGGAATCGAACTTGCATCGAGTACAACTCGCAGAAATTTTTATTAAGGACCATCAGCAAATATTAAGGCTCCAAAATGAACATTGAGTCCTTACAACTCGTGGTGTGTTACAACAGATCTGTGTATGGAGGATGTTATCCCCCCTTTTAAGTGACCACTGGCATCGATCACCATTTACGAGCCGTCAGCGTCTGACCTCCTATTGTTCGACCCTGTCGACTGGTGATATCTATCTTGCGCCAAATGATACGCCACACAATACTATGAAAAGAAAACGTTAGTCGTAAATGCCCCTCAAGTTAGTTAATTAGGTAAGAGGGGTCGGACATGCAGATTACTCAGCTTCCCTTAAACTTCGCCGCTTCGTTTTACTGATAGACTTTTTCTGTGGGAAAAATTTCAGAACTTGCAGCTAATACACCGCGGGCAATGTGAAGTATCCTTTTACAATTGAAATGGTACGCTTTTGAATCCATTCTTGCAGTGGAATGTAGCGCATTTCAAAATTGAATTCGTACAAACCCTGTTTTTTTAGAGAAAATGAATTTTTTTTTTTACTGTGCAACAAACATTTTTTTCTTTTCTAAATAAAATTTACGAAACCACTGAAAAGGTGACAAATTGTCAAAAAGGTGACGTGTTAGGAGCCCTGCATTCACTGGAACACCCTAAGCTCCACAACCAAAATGAACATCCCGTGGGAACCCCGTGTACACATCAATTGGAATAAGCATTCCTAGTACTTCAACGGTGTCTCCACGGGAAAGGTGTTCCTCGAATAACATTCACTGGAACACCCTAAGCTCCACAACCAAAATGAACATCCCGTGTGAACCCCGTGTACATCAATTGGAATAAGCATTCCTAGTACTTCAACGGTGTCTCCAAGGGAAGGGTGTTCCTCGAATAATATTCACGGGAACACCCTAACCTCCCACAACCTGCTCAGACACCAGTCACTGGGTTCAAACGAAGGGGGAGGGAAGGGGAGTGAATCCGTCTCAATTTGGAACTGGTTTGACCAGGTCACATGTCGCGAAAAAAGTCAAAGGCAAAAAGAAAATTCCTTGTGAATAGCTAGGAGGATAAAAAATGGCCACGGAGTGGGAAGAGAACGAAATAAATAATAATAGTAAAAAAAATCGGTAGCCACGAGGGGGAAGGTCGATCACCCATTCGAGACGGCTTACCTGTGCGTGTGCTCATCGTTATAGCTGCCGGCGATCGTCTTTCCAATCTCCAGCCGGTGGTTGCTGCGGTTTTTGCTTTCGTTGTGTTTGCGCGGAAGCCTATTCATTCAAAAGGGAAAGGAAGCGAGCAAAAACGAAAGTAAATAGACCTTTGGAATGAGATCTGGTGTGCGTAGTAGTTGTAAGCGATTGTCAATGCGCGGACGTTTATTATTATTTTTACTTGATAGATTTGTTGGTGATGTCCCTGCAGAGAATATTCTCGACAAAGAATCTGGCTGGGTGTCGTTCAGAACAGGTGAGCTTCGCAGCGTGTTTACAAGGAAGATTGGAAGAGTAGCGGATTAGCTACCGGAGGGTTGCGAGTTCGGAACTAGATCCAATCGAAAATCGTCTTGTACGTGGGAACTGGTACACGTTAAACCTATTGGGACATCAAATGTCCTTACGTTGACATGGTGTGGATTTTGGGGTTTTATTACGCAAGGGCCAAAAGCAAACAAGATGCGCTAAACGCAAGATAAAAATAAATAAAATTAATGTAAATACAAAAACATTGCAATAAAAAGATGCAAGTCTTGCCCATAGTACAATTCTTTCATCGCGATTTTAGAAATCAGATAATGGATATAAATGGCTTGGTGTGGAAGTTTGGAGAGTGGGGTGCCAGCTCTGGTGTTGACCTCGTCATCTTGTACTGGTTCAAAATGACGAGATGTTTGTCCTCTGATCTTTTCCTTCGAGATCGATCCCGAACTGCCGTAAAAAGCCCGTTGTGTTGCTCTAGTGTGGGTTTAATTCAACACTTACCTATCCAGCATGTTAATATTTTGTAGTAAAACAGTTCGGCTTTTGGCGAGTTGGCCAAAGCCAGACTGTTACGTTTTTTTTTTTAATTTGACGATTGGTTGAAATGTAAACGAATAGCTCCCAGAATGGAGAGTATAAAACCGTTGGGTACGAGGTTAACGAAAGTTGTCTGGTAATGGAAATAGCATTGTCTGTCTAGTATTGGTAATTTTATTTAAAGTCGTACTACAGCAACACAACGGGCTATTGACGACGGTACGGAATCAGTCCCTTAAGGGAAAGATCCGAGGACAACACCTCGTAATTTTGAACCACGGTCAGATGACGAAGCAACACCTGAGCTGGCACCCCACTCTCCAAACTTCCACGCCAACCCAACGTTCTGTCTCGTATTGGATTATATTTTGGTTGTGTTTCTATCCTCGTGAAGAATTATATTGCAATCACTTGTGAATGTCGTTTCCATCTATTTGATTTTGCTGTAGATAGGATTCTTTTCCTTTTAGATTTCATCAACGCCAGTCTATAAATAAGTCTTGACAATACCCTAATTAACTTTTTTAAATTTTAAAGCATCTCCTGGTGGTATTTCAAAAAGAAACACTTCAAAAAGAAACATAAACACAAAAAAAAACCACCTTAAAATATGGTGAAGCTTTATGATTTGTTAGTCCAATCAGAAGGAATCACTGTATTCTTTCAAAAGGAGTACACATTTTTATGGAACTGTTGAAAATAACAAAAATAGAAGGATTGATTATGAACGTAGAATCTTTGATCAGACAATTTCAGATAAAATTTGGGAACTTCGGGATATTAAGGTTTGGCGGATTACTGACGGTTAGATGGAGGAAATTCTTTACCTCCGATTGCAAATCGATAATTCAAGTGCGACACGTTGTTTAATCGAATTTGCGTTATCGTTTAAAAATGCCCGGGTGTTGTCCCTTATCTCAAACATCGGCTAAAAGAAGCTTCGGTCGAAGGAAAATGAATTCCTAACCCGTTCCTTTAGTTCTGGAAGCCCTAATACATAAAAAGGTTTTCAACGTACGTGTGAAAAAGAGTTACAACTAGCTCAAGCCAAGTCCGTTAAAATAATTTTTTTTTGCGAATTTTTTCCGGCTAAACTTTACATATTCTTTGAAAGAAAAGTTACGACAGCAAATGAAATTAAGAGAGACGCAAATAAATAAAAAACATTAGTAAAAACCTTTATTCTCTAACGAAGTAAACACCACGCAAAGAAACAGAGCTCTTCCGACTAATAAATTCATTTACATGTATTCGAATTTATTTTTTTACCGTTTTTCTTCTCTTATTTAAATCAGAAAGACAAAGGGCAAAAACAACGTTTTCAAACAAAAGGCTCTAAAATTCGATTAGACCCCGGAATCGAATTTTCGGTAGAAGTTTTGGGACATCTATAAACCGAGAGCTGTATGGAAAGGCTGATCTAATATTTCCGATGGCACGAATTCTTTCGTGGAACCGGAAAATTTCATCCATGATTCGCATATAGAAAATCGGCGACGTTTTTTTCCAAGACATAAATAAAAACGGAAGCTGAAGAGAAGTTGTATATAAAAATCTAATTGTCACCTTTTCGAATTAAATAACTAAATCCTGCAGGGCAGTGGAGTTCTTCTAGAAGCGAACAGAAATGGACCGAAGATGTGGGAAATAAATAAGCAAAGCCGATTATTAGTTAAAAAACCACAATTGATTTATAAGAGGAATTATAGCTGAAGGGAACATACTCCCACAAAAATTGTTAAGTTACAAGCCGTAGTATATAATATAAAGCAGATGAGGCCAATTTTGCATACGTCGTCATCCAAATATTGCTGACTTTTTCTGATGACGAGATCAAGATCTGGTAAGTTTTTTTCTGATGACGAGATCAAGATCTGGTAAGTTTTTTCTGATGACGAACCAAGATCTAGAGATCAGTTTTGCTATTGATGAGATACCTTATCGAGACAACCTCCAGGAGTTGGGAGGTATTTGAATTAACGTCGCACTGGAGGAACACAATTGGAGACGGTCCGGGATCAATCCAGAAGGGAAAGATCCGAGGATGATTACCTCGTCATTGTGAACCATTTAGATGCCAAGGTCATCTAACTGGTTCTCTGAGCTGGCAACCCGCTTTCCAAACTTCTACATCACGCCAACGCGAGGAAATTTGATGTCACGATAGGTTTAACGTGTACCAGTCCCCACTTGAAGTCGATCTTTGATAGGATCGAGTTTCAAGATCGCAACTCCCGGTTGTTTATCCGCGACTGTACCAACTGGGCTCTCTTGAATACAGATTTCACTGGCCGATTCTTCAATTTTTCGGTTGGTTAATTTTAAGTCTTCCCTGGCACTTTATTTAATCCCTTCACGGAAGATTTAAATCCATTAGGATTTCAGTGGAAAATCTTATTACTTGACTGCAGATAACATTTCGACATCGCTTTGATCTCCGCAAGTATAATGGTTGCATTGCAAAATAATCATCCCCAACGATGTAGGCTTTATGTCTGGCAAATGAAGAGAATTGGGGAGTTATATCTCCTTATCTGGAAGCTCTCTTTTCTTTGCCACTCAATTTCAATCCCATTATCATAAGGAAGTTGTATAAATTTAAATATCATGCAAGCCAACACGGCATTTATTCTACGAAAAATATTGGTAAGTCATATTTTATAATTATTTAAAAGCATTCTGGGAATTCAGTTATGCTTCTAAAATGCACTGCGATTTTATATTTTTGGTGAGAATTAATGATCTTGGTTTAGAGTGTAGTGTTGATCAGAATCATTGCTGATTCAAACTGATTATTAGCTATACTGCATATTTATGGTTGGTTAGGTTTAATAGCGCAAGATTCACAATGAGAGGTAGGTATTTTAATTAACGTCGCACTGGAGCAACACAACGGGCTATTGGTGACGGTCCGGGATCAACCCCAAAGGGAAATATTAGAAGACAACACGCAATTTTGAACCCATGCTCTCACATTACGCCAATGTGAGGACATTTGAGGCTACGACAGATTTAACGTGCACTAGCCCTCAATATACATGACGATTTTTGGTTGGATCTGAACTCGCAACCCTCCGGCTGCTAATCCGTTACTCTTCCAACAGGGGTACCATGATCTCATAATACGAAGTCGTACCAGTGCACTGTATGGGAGAACATAGTTTAGGTTATTGTTTCCTCAGAGAGTGGGCCCTCCTTGAGGTTTGTACGGGCTTCACGAGCCCGAGGTACTCTAGTGATCTTTTTGCATGGGGTTACTTCTCTTGACAGTAAACACGGGAGTCACGGTTTACCCAAGCTATTTTTTTTTCTGCTTTCATTATTCTATTCCCAATTCCTCTTTTCCCCTTTCACGACATTTTTTACTTGATGTTGTCGTGTATGGTTATTACATGTTGTGCATGTGTAAGTGACACACAGACTAGAAAACATTAGGACCGACAGATGATTGGAGCAATTACATTCATTGACATCTGTAACAGGTGGGTGAGTGGTTAAAATTAACACGATTTATTTTAAAATGTACAAATTACAAGAAGTAATAAGACTTTGACAGCGCAGTCGTGCGTCTGTAAGAAACCGAACTTTTTTTTTATTATAAAAGACTAGCCACCGAGTAGCCAGCACGGCTTTGCTCGTGACAGTTCTTTTCGTGGGGTCAGATGTGACCACTGATAGCTAACCCCCGGTGATTGCTACGAATTCCCATTTGGTTTGCTTTGCAAACCAAATACAGGCCTACTGGATAACATCCATCACGGCGTTGCCCGTGGTGGCCTCGTCATTATAAAATGCGGCCAAATTTGAATTGCGAATAGATCCAGTCGGCTTAAAGCCACAATTTCTAGTGAAAATATAAAAATTTAAGTGAAAAATTATTTATTAAGGAAAATCAAACGTAAAGGTCTACCTAGTGTAAAATTTTCCGCAGATTTCAAATCCATTTAAATTTTTAATCCATCTTTAACGATCCCGATTTTACAAAAAAGAACTAAACAATGCCAGTCAAAATTTGTTCTAATTTTTTTGCTTTCCTTCGTTGAAATTGTTTGAGCGCAGGATATGGAATCTGTTGATTTCTTGACAGCGAAAGTCAAATTCGTATGTGAAAAAATATAAAAGTTACAATTTAAAAATGATTCCTTCAAAGAAAATCATATTTTTTGGTGTCGATCTAATTTGAAATTTTCCGCAGACTTCAAAATCTGTTTATTTGTATTGTTTGTCCACTGAAATCGTTACTCGGAAAATGAAACGGAAAAAATAAATTTAGAATATGTCATCTCTTTATACTGTTGCCATTCTAAAGAAAATAGTAATATTAAATGGCATTAAATTAATTTCAAAATGTTCTAGATTGAATTTAATTCGGGCTTCGTGCAAAAATCGCAAAAAATTCGGACTACCTGTGTGCCAAATAACATTACTTATGCCATAGATTCGTCAGGGCAATGCGTACACGCAAACAAACACTTCCATCTACAATAGTAGAAAAGTGTTATCGTTGGCAACGTGCCAAGAAAGTATTGAAAGTCTATGGCCCAGTTGGTTGTGAACACACCAATAATTCAGTTCGATTTGCGTCACATCTAGTATTGTAAAGTATAAAAAACTCACTCCAAAATGACCAAACTCTCCGAGACTAATGTAGAACAAGACCCGCAGTTTTTCGTACTTCACTTTCCACCTCATCACCGGGGATATTCAAATGAGAAGCGCACAAGCCAAAACTCCCCCCTCCCCATTAAGAACAGAAAATTGAATAATTACAAAACCCCCTCTTCGCCATCAAAGTCACCCCCACCAACGTGCCCAGAATACCAAACTTTGACTTAGAACAAGAGAGAGAAAAGTCGCAATTTCCCAAGAAAAGTACGAGCCGTAATTATTTTCTCACCACCCCCACCTGCAAAAGAGGTTAAAGGAGGAGGGGGGGGGAGGGCGAGCAAACTGTCGTTTATAAATATGCATAAGGGTCGAAAGCAAAGCAGTGACAACCCAGAAAAAAAGCAAAGGCCCAAGAGTCAGATGGGAAAGGAACTTACGTTTTAAGCGTTTTTCGCGTGCCCGGTCGTTTTCTGTAAATTACCCCCGGGGCAGATGGACAGGGTCACGCACCAGGAGAGGGTGGACATTGTTCCGTGCGAAGGGGACGGCGTTCGACACCCTAGGGCAGAGGACGATTGCAATGAATCTGCACACAAACGCAATCTTGGTAAAACACGCATTGCAATCCTCTGCTACTTAACTTGATACCACTGTTTCGGAACTTAGAAGTACCATGAAATGGGTCATTTCGTTTTGCAAGACCCAGTAAAACTATAATTTTTAATTTTAAAGTACTTAATCGGGTTTTAGTCGAGCGCATTTCAATTCTCTTCCACCAAACATGATACCACGGTTTCAGAACTTAGAAGTACATAAAATTGGGTCACCTCGTTTTGCAATACCCAGTCAACTATGTTGTTGCTATGAAGTACTGTGTCCGCAGGAGGGCTGGATATCAACTGTACATATACGAAACCTTTCAGTTGCTGAACCGCAACTGAGCTACCACGTCCTGTTACTAAGAAAGCAACACCTTAAAGAATGCTTCTTTTCTTGCCCAGCGCGTTTAGCTTCCAGAGAGCCTCCTCAAAATGCAAATTCCAACGACTTTCCTCATACAATCACAGAAAGATCCTCGTCACAAATTTTCCATGCCGGCAGAGAAAAATAAAACAAGCCCCGCGGAAAAATGTTCTCGAAATTATTCCCGATGCGTCTCTTTGGAGCTCAGAGCCACGACGAAAAATCCAACAATTAAAACCAAGCCAGTTCGCTAAAATCGAAGCACAATCACGGGAAGGAATTAACGAAGCCTGTTCCACAGCAGCCCGAACAAAAGCAGCAGCACGCAAGTCACCGCGCTTCGTAGTACAGGTATTAAAGGTAGCAGTAAGTAGCAGGGGGGCTCCAAGAAAGAAACGTTCGATCGTTCGGGAATCTTACTCGAGTAAGCGAATTTCCTTTTCCGAGCTCGGCAACTAAATGCAATCAATTACTGGATGGAAGAGGCAGATAAAAGTCGGCCACCCTTCCTTTTATTTGAAGCCGATCAATACCAAGAAGGGAATACGATTTGGAGCAGTAGCGGTAAAGCCATTCGGGAAGAATTGGGCGTGCAAAAGCTCTCAAAGCGAGAAGAAGGCGGTTTCCTTTTTATTTTTTTGGATTTAATCGTCCGATTCCAGAAGTCGCGCTGGAAATACAAAGAGCAGGGAGCTTGATCTTTATCTCAATGGAGAATGGTTTTAAGAGTCCCTTCACTTATGGATTTCGTCAATAAGCTGATATTCATCCTTTGCCGCAGCGGAGCAAATCTTTACAAAAGGGAACGGTTTATTTGCTAGGAGACATTTGTGCAGTTGGCATGTCGAAAGAAAAACTTAAAAACGTTCCGCCAATGATCAATAGCTAACAGATGTAGCAACCATCTGTCTGAAGCTATGGAATGGGATTGTTAAGTAGATTTAAACTAGGCGCCCATAACCTAATTTCAAAAATTATTTTATAACGGTAACGGATCTAAGGCAAGCTATACATGTCCGACCAATGTATAGTATACAGTATTTCAGATAACTTTGTGTCGTACGAGTAATGTTGGATCCATGTCTGCCTTGTTTTACCCAAAGCTTTTATCTAAAGTAAACTATAAAATTTTTATTCCTAGAGAAAGAGTGAATGTATTAAAAAGTTTTCTTGGGAACTGCTAAAACCTGGAAAAATATTAGCAGGTTTTTCCATTATAAGGTCACGCTCAAACACGCTAAATCTGCAGAAAAACATAACATATTGTAAAAATGCAGAGTATCTAGACAGCTAAAAGTGGATTTCCCTTACAATGCAGCCGTACATAATGATTAGACGACGATTATTAAAAACTAATCAAACAAGATATTCAACTGTCCTTTCCTGGAAAAAACTGGGTACAATTCATCAGTGACTGTTTCTGGGTTGTTGGTTTTGGCTTTATGGCGCAAGGGCCATATTTAGCCAAGCTGCACCGATATTGAAACGTCATGGGGAAACACATTAATACGCAAGGAACGATTTAATAACACAGAGAAATACACCCATGGAACAATTGAGCCTGGCACGATCTAAGATAAGAATCGATCTTTTCACAAACAAATATGCTAATTTAACGAGTTATTAGATGTAAATAATGGGAACAACGTAAATTAATGAGCAAAATGTCCTCGTAATGAAGAAATCTAGTGACAAGTGTTGTTGCCTAACATGAGCATTGAAATATTAGAAACAATTTTTACCAAGTCAAAATTTTTGTAATTAAATTTTTTTTTGTTATTTTCAATGGCAAGGCAGTACAATTGCGAAGACAAATACAATACAATACTAAGTACAGAGTTGACCGATGTCATTTTAGCCTAATACAAGGTCAGAAGTGGTGATCACTTGTGAAGGGGCACCCAGTGGGTGGACCATCATTGTCCCTAACAAAAGACAGCACAATTTACATCCATGCCCTAACCCCGGATTCGAACCAGGAAGCTTCCGATCCAGAGGCCAACACCTTGACCACTAGACCGGTTGGTCGGCCAGAGTCAAAATTAAACAAATATGAGAGGGTAGATGGGTAGTTAACGTCACATTGCAGCAACACAGTCAGCTATTGGCAATGTCCGGGATCAATCTCGAAGGTAAAGATCCGAGAACAACACCAACATTTTGAACCACGGTCAGATGACGAGGGAATATGAGAGGGATTTTCAATGTAAACAAATCAGAACAAACGCGAAGATTTTACTTCCGATACCCAAATGCTCTCGCACACGACTTACCGGGTTACGTTAAAAAGCAGTCAATCACTGTTTGGTGACGTTTAGAGTTACTAAGTTGACGTTGAGTTATCATTCAATTCGGATTTCGTTGTTTTGAATTTTATTTGGCGATGTACTGAAATCGTGTTCGGAAAACAAGACGTCACCTTCGAATTCGTAAACAAAGTTCATGGAGATGGAACAATGCTTATATTAGGAAGTCAATCAATACAATGAAAACTAAAAAGCACTCTCGCTGGATTACCGAATACCAACGGGAATCCAAGAAAGAAAACCGACATTTACTAAATGGAGCTTGTTATGTTCTCCGTACATAAAAGTCGACATACACCGCGAAAAATAATTACAAAAATTTTATTTTTCTTCCGCACGCTGGCAACAGAGACGACTTTCGCGTTGCCTAAGTAACGAACAGAATCTTTTTTACATCTATTTTTTTCTCTCTTCCGTCTATCGATCCAGCGATCGCAGGTTGAGAGATGAGACAGAAAAATTCGCTTTTTTCCCCCCTCCCGCCATCCGTTCACTTTAATGGCAGAAAACTATCACTAACTTCGGCACTAACCATACCATCGCAGAGTTTTATACACTGTCATAACGGTTTTTATGTCGCCGTGGCTACGGTAATTAACGGACGTAATGGGTCACGTGATTCGGAAGGGAACCGAAAATAGTATTCGCCAAGCCAGATTTTTTTTTTATAAAAGAAACGTCCCAAACTCAATTTTGAGTTATTTGTTTTGCAAATTCATTCGGGGACTGCCTTAATCGCGATATATCTGCACCACTCTTCACACTTTGCCAGCCATTAAAATAGCGCTGGGCGATGAAAGAGAAATAGTCGGAGAGAGTACCAAGATAAATGAAAATCAGTACAGACAGAATGTTTACTGATAATAACAGAATAGCATATTACTTCGAAACGGAAGAAAATGAGGCAAATGAAAGGTAATTTAACCTTCTGAGGGTTTCATACATATATATCTGTTCTGCAATCTGTACCCTTTAATACAACTTGTAGCAGAACATTGTTTTTCTACTCTCGAACGAGAGACTGTTTCGTAAGGACGCACAATATGCCCTCTTCTGCGCACGTGCCCTGTTCAAAAGCGGGGGCGTTTTCATGTTTTAAAAGCGAGAGGGCAATCAATCTGTTTGGAGATGTGTACAGTTTTCGTTTGTAAACAAATGTTGCGTCTCATCCAGACATTTGTTTTCATATACAACTGGCCTGACAAGTTGCTATAAACTTATTTTCCTCTGGGAGTAGATACACTTTAAAACTAGTCTTCAGGTAACGAACCCATTCTAAGTGGTAATTTTAATTAACGTCCTACTAGAGAAACACAACGGGCTATTGACGACGATCCGGGATCAATACCCGAAAGGAAAGATCCGAGGACAACACCACGTAATTTCGAACCACGGTCAAATGACGATGTAACACCTGATGTGGCATCCCACTCTCTAAACTTCCACACCAACTCAACGTGAGGACTTTCGGCCCGAACACATTATAAAACTAGTCTCTTGGTAACAAAGTCCAAAACTAGTTTACGTAATGCACTCCAAAGCTGGTATTTAGATAATATTTTCTAAATCTAGTCTGAAGGTAATATACTCCAAAACTAGTTTACTTAAGGCCCTCCAAAGCTGGTATTTAGATAATTTTTTCTAAATCTAGTCTGTAGGTAACATACTCTAAAATTAATTTTTAGGTAACTCACTACAATACTAGGCTCAAGCTAACATACACCAAAACTCTATGTACTATTCCCTGTATTTTAAAGAAATTTTAAAATTACCTCCTAAATAAAGAGCTTACAACAAAAATAAAGCTCCGTCTAGGTTAATACCCAGGGTGCGAATCTGGACTTAAAGTTTCAAACGCAGAAATGCGATGTATTGAAATTGCATGACTTTTATTTCATTGTTTGGATTATCTCTTTCTTGTCATTTAAAGTACACGGTTGGTTTTATTTTATACACAACATTTATTTCCTATGTTGGAACTAACAGAGAAATAATTTTTCAACGAAAGCATTTCAGAAATAGATCCCATCTAACGATTTTTATTGAATTTCTGGTGTTCCTCGAAACTGTTTCCGGGAGCGACATCAAAACACGTGAAATACTCCCCGCAATTCAGTTAAGACGGCTTTACTCACTGACAAAACCACTTTGTTTCCATTAGAGAAGCAATGGCCAAGGGCACTCGATCCATTATTGTCTTCATTTTGTGGTTTTTGAGAGCCGTCGAATATAAGATTCAAGCACTTAAAAAAGAGGGAAAAGCTACATTATTTTTGGATCGAAGCTCAGCTTTTTTTGACTGACTCTGCCTCCCTCACCACAGTACCGCTTAAAAGGATTAAAAACAAAAGCTATATTAAATAATGAACCGGAACGGGTTTTTGAGACTGCAAGTTCAACGACCGCAACAAAAAAAACCACCACCATAAAGCGGAACATTTATACAGCCGAAAAAACTTTCTTTACAGTACACATACACAGCTCCCCCAGTACACATTAACATCGGCCGAGATAAATACATGATTTAAATTTATGGCGAGTCGCGGTGCACACTTATCTCCATCCACCCACAAAAACAGCTAACGAGTGAGCAGAAAGAGATACGGGAAAAAAAAAAGCCCGCAATAAACGGGGTGCAGGAGGAACAGACGGACGTATATAATAATACCCTGGGTCATCCGGAACAATTCCCTGGGGCGGAATAATCCGAGCCCCCGGAGACCGCAGCAGATGGGGCGGCGTTGCCATAATCCTATTTCAGAGGGGAGAGAATGAGGAACCTGGGGGTTGTTTTCTTTGCACTTCTCCCCCAAGACATAAGGATGAGATCCAGCATCCAAAGAGATGGGACAAGAATGGGATGATTGTTTTCGCTCCGAGACCGAAGGATTTTCATTGGATAGGGCCGGTTTTTGTGTAAACATAAGGACACATTGGCCGTTCTATGTGTGTAAGAGACCGATTTTTGTTTCACTATTGCCTCTTTCAGAGATGGTAAACTGCGACTCGGTTGTCGACGGAACGGGTGAAGGAAGACTACAGTGGTTGCGTGAGACACGCTGTTTCGTGGGGGACAGTCGGCGGAGCGGGTTTCGGGGTGTCTCTAAGTACTCGTTGCCACTCCCTGGAAGTATAGTTTTCGCAGGGTAAAAACTTTGAAGAGGCAAGCACTTCATGTACCCTCCGACTCAACAGAGGTTAAGAGTTTCATTAGAAGAACGGGGACAGGGAAATCGAGACATGGAACAAAATACATCAATCTGTGAAGATTAAAATTGAAACCCAACAGCAAAAGCATGAACAGAATACAAATAAATTACCCAACACCACGCACACAACCAACATAACATGAATTCTGCAGCCGGAGGGCCGAAAGGAATCACATAGGGCGACGTGATTATTTTATTTGTCATTTCTTAAAATTTATGCCATGGAGATCTTACAAGATATCAATTTTTGGTGGTTAAAATTAGATCGGAGCAGTTAGACCCCACTAATTTCCGTCGCACTGGAGCAACACAATGTGCTATTGGCGGCGGTCGGGAATGAACCCAAAGGGGAAAGATCCAAGTACAACGCCTCGTAAGTTTGAACCACGGCTAGATGACGGAAAGTTATGAAGATTCAATTTTTACCAAACGAGTACATATTACGAGTCAGTGCACTGTGTAACACGGCTTTTTATGTAGTTAATTTCATAAGCAAAACTATTGAAGCATTTAGAACGTTTTTCGAGAAAATTATAAATTTTTGAAACTTAAAAAACAACTCTTACAAAAGGGATTAATTCTTCAGATCAGTTAAACAGTTTAACCCCCCCCGAAAATTCCATAAATTTTTTTTAGAACGTTTAATGTTGTCACCCACAGATCAAGAGAATACTAACGAAAAAGATGTAAAAGATATGGCTCCATTGTTGTTAGAGGATCGGAAATTTAACTACATTAAGTATTAAAAAATGGCTTTTACTGAACTGTTTCCAAATTAAATCAATGCTTTTTTTAGAGTGTTAAATATCAATTGAAGTGTCGATAATTTAATCATACGAGGCGAAAAGCACAACGTTCGGACAAAAGTAGGTAGTGAATGGACGTCACACTGGAATAACACACCGGGCTATTGGCGATGGTCCAGGATCCATCCCGATCCGAGGACAACACCTCGTCATTTTGAACCACCGTCAGGAATGGAAAATTACCCAGAAAAAGCAAACACCTTGTACATGAAAAAGGAGACCCAATAACATGCAATTGCTCACACCGCACATCAAAGAGCGGAATTTTCCGTGAAGTTCAGAACGACGGGGAAATAAAATCGTAGTTCCTCAAGAGCTTAGCAAGATCTATGTTAAAAGAAATTATATATAAAAAGAGAGGGAGGAATACTCAAATGGAACTTTCCTGTTACGACACTAAAATCGCGAAGTGCTTGAGGGGGTTGGCGGTGGGAGAGGGACAGGGTCACGAACTAAAGAGAGGAGAAGTCACACACTTTCATTTCCCACAAGATAAAGTTGGGTCGGAAACAAATTTCGACCGTAAAAGTGGGTTTTACACTCTCTTTTCCACCCGCCGGCCTAAGTGGCCCCCAGCGTTTGTTTTGCCCCGCGAACCGTGAGTACGGCTTTACGATACCCTCTTCAAACCGAAACTTCCCTTCTTCCTCGGAGCACTTTTAAAAGTTAAAAGTCGTGGCCTTCCCCCAGATGAGTCGTAAACGGCCGGGTAACAAGCGAGGCACGGGCGCGGCTTTTATTAACTTTTGTGGGCGATAAAGAGGTTCAAATACAGATTACGGACAGTCGATGGCTCCAAATTGCTGCCGTCTAAGCGGAGGGCTTTAAAAGCGAGATGACGAATTTTGATGGCATGTCCCCCTCTTCTTCTGGAGATGAAGCATTGGGCATAGGATGATTGAGCAATAGAGGGGATTGATTACCGTTGAAAGGATGTGTGCAAATGAAATGATCGTCCTTCAATTTTAACTACGCTTTGAAATCAGGGTAGGTAGAAAGAAATTAACGTCGTAACGGGACGACTCAACGGGCTATCGGCGACGGTTCGGGATCAAACCTGAAGGAAAAGATCCGAGGTAATTGCCAATTTTCTAATTAACGTCGTACTAGAGCAACACCTGCTGTAATTACACTAGAAACCCTTCTGGTCATACTTCCAACAAGGTTTTGATACACAGCTATGGATATTTGTGTTCATTTCTGCTACATAATGTCGCCAGCTTGGCTGTAGATTTCGGACGTGGTTGCCTGGACCGTGGGCGTCGCTCTATATCGTCCCACAAATGTTTTATGGGGTTTAGATCGGGACTCTGAGCGGGCCAGGGAAGACGTTTTACATCGATATATCGATACCACTGCTTAACAGAGGTTGCAACATGAGATGGAGCGTTGTCGTCCAGGAAGTAACATTCGTCCAATCCATAAAATTGCCAGAGCGTAGGATGGTAATGGTAATTTTAGTTAAGGTCGTACTAGAGCAACACAACGGGCTATTGACGACGGTCCGGGATCAATCCATTAAGGGGAAAGATCCGAAGACAACACCTCGTAATTTGGAACCACGGTCAGATGACGAAGCAAAACCTGAGTTGGCACCCCACTCTTCAAACTTCTACACCAACCCCACTTTCGGCCACGACAGATTTAAGGTGCACCAGCCGCCTCTACACCAAACGCTTACAAACATCCATACCGGACCAGGAACCTTTCAATCCAGGAAAGATCCGAGAACACCACTACGTAATTTCGAAGCACGGTCAGATGACGAGGTCACACCACACCCCTCCAAACTTCCACACCACGTCAACGTGAGGACATTGGAGGCCAGGACAGATTTAACGTTCACCAGCCCTATTAGTGCACGACGGCCTTTGGTTGAATTCGAACCCACCGGTTGCTAATCCGACACTTTTCCAACCGGACTACCGCGGCCTTAGGCAAGACGGAAAAAGTAAACGGAAGATATTAGAAATACGTGTTCCACCCGCAGCTATAGGGAGAGAAATGATTGTTCCCAGAGAGGACAAAAAAGCGGCGTCGACCGAAACTATGTCGGAGGAGCCTCTTTGGCAAGGGGGCCCCCGATGATTCACGGCAGAAACAGTCTTTTATTTTGTTTCATTTCCTTCCGTCCATGAGAACGGTCCCTTTGGCGCGGCACAATCGCTCGCCAGGGTCAAAAGGAGAGAGATAGATGGGGGTGAGGCTTTTTCACAAGGGATGGAAACGGGTGAGAAGACCAGACGCGGTCCTTTATGCCGGAACAGACAAAGGAACGAATGGAACGGGGGTGGGGGGAAGTTCGTGGAATAAATGAATGAGTGGCAGGTCTTTGCTGCGTGTAGTGAAACTCGAGAGAAAACAGAAGCAGTTTAGGTAAACGATTGTGAGTGCTGTACAGGGGTGTTACGAAACTATAATACAAAGGACGCAATAAGCCTCGCGGATTGGTCGGTTGGGTTATACGGCGCATGGGCTATATTTGGTCATGCTGCATCAAACAGGAGATATACAATATCAAGTAATGGACATACAAACACAAGGAAAGGTGTCCTGATGCAGAAGAAAGAAATACACACAGGGAGGAATAGAACCTGATAGTGATTAGCAACCGGAGGATTGAAGTTTGAAACTCGATCCAATCAAAGAACGCAGTGTACGTGAGGACTGGTACATGCCAGATCTGTTGTGGCCTCAAATGTCCCGTACACGTTGCCGTTGTGGGAAATTTGGAGAGTAGGGTGCCAGCTAAGGTTTTGACCTCTTGATTGACCGTGATTCAAAATGTGGAGGTGTTGTCGTCTGATCTTTCCCTTTGGATTTAGCCTGGACCGTCATCCATAGCCCACTGTGTTGGTCCAGTGCGAAGTGTCTTCAACAACTGCCAAAAAACTTGCAAAATGGAGTTAGCCTTTTTGCTACCAAGGTACGTACACGGACAGTTGTAAAACGAACAACCTGCTTTTTTTTTAATTTTAAACTTAGAAAATAAAATTTTGACTGAAGATTTTAAAGCACTATAAAATACGATGTTTAAAAATGTTCACTCTGTAAGAAACTAGATATTTCATTTAAAACCTTAAAGGGCCACATTTCAACGAACATTTAAGTCTATTAATCCCAACTATATCATCATGTCAGAGGTGCAAAATAAGCTTTTAACAACTCCAAAGCTGTACTATTAAAAAACACAGTTAAAAAATAAAGTCCATCAAAAATGTTTGTTTTACCTTTAAAACTTTTTAAGCGAAAGAGCAATACATTTTGCTTTTGTATAAGTGTATCTCAAAAAAGAGTTACAATAAACAAATATTAAGATTTAAAAAAAATCCCAGCAAGTCGCGAATCACCGCAAGATGCACTCAGTCTAATTAAGGACCCCAGCAACTGGATTACTTCGTACTCCGTTCAGTAATTGCACGATCCTCCCCAAGAAAAGCTCCAACCGGTCGGTAGCATCCCCAGAGGTCGTCTCCGATAGATCCTAACTTCATTATTTCAAAAAAAGAAACGGAAAAATAGAGTTTCTCCCGGCCACTTTCTTTGCCCTGGTCGAATAATCCCTAGTTTAAATCGAAAGGGAAAAAAAAATCCCCAACTCGCGAGACAAAAGGGAATTTCGGTAATTAACGAAATGCGCAGCAAAAACTGCGACTCTTTAACTAAACAGGAAAATGTCCATTGAAATAATAATAATAATTAAAAGGTCCGCTTTAGAAAGGGGGGAGCCGCGCAACCGGCTCTTTAATCACTTACGCAAAGAGTTCCTTTTTTGTTTAAATTCATTTTATTTCGCATATTTCTAACCACCCTTTTCTCTCATTTAAGAGAGTGAGAAGTAGGAAGGGATTTTTTTGGGAAATATTCCCTTTTTTTATACAATTGACACTCTAATTAAGAGATTGGAATTGAGAGTGGATTTTTCTCTTCTTTTAGGAACAAAAAAAATTATCTGTTTCCTTTCCCATTCAAGGCTGCTTAATTACTTTTCTCCTTGTGTCACTGGAATGGATAGAAACGCTTTTTAAAAGTATGTAACACAGAAACGTTTTAACGAGTGACTGAAGTTCGGCAAGTGTTTCTCGGCACATGAAATGTCGAAAAGAGTTGAATCAATCTTTGATTAAGGAGAGTTTCATGATAAATGCGTTTTGTTCAGCAGGGCTGTCACAGCCAAAGCACTTATGAAATATAGCATGGATTAAAAAAAAATAGTAGCAAACGTCTCCTTGACTACGTAACTTGAGTAGTAGCTATTTTAATTGCTCGGATACAAAACGAATATGCTAAAACACACAAATGTGTGCAGCATAAGTAGAAAACAGACTGAAAATCTCGTGAAAAAATTTAAATTTCAAAATAAAAAGTTAAATATTTTTTTTAAATACGTTTTCATGACAATCTAGCAGCTCACAGATTCTGATATTTTCCCTTCAAAGTTGCCACGCCTTGGCGCCAAAACTTAGAAATTGCCGTCCCTTGGAAAATGTTAATTTTTTTCGTCCGCTATTAGTTACAAAAGAACTTTAGGCGAATTTTCTAAAAAGTTGGCAAACATTTGAAATTATTAGCTTTGGAGACGATTGGCTTTAAAAGATACCCCTAATCGCAGAGGTTGAGAAGTAGTAGAAAAGTCGCCTGTGGCAGCAATGCGTATTTCAGACGATCCAGCATCGTTGAACTCGTGTTGGACCAACGTGTGGCTTGCCTAAAAGTCAATTTTTCGTATGACTTCCTACTTGTCTCCTTTAAGAAAATTTTGCAAAAAATTGGGGGAAAAAAACTGCTATTAGTTAAAAAAAGACTAAATTTTCGTTGACTTTTGGCGAATTTTCATAAAAGTCGCTAAAAATGTTGATACCATTAGCTTTGGAGACGATTTGGCTTAGAAAAGTACCTCTAGTTGCCGAGGTTGAGAAATAGCAGCAAAAAGTCGTCAGTGGCAGCACTGCGAATTTCAGCCAATCCACAATCGCAGGACTCGTGTAGGACCAACGTGCGGCTTGCCTAAAAGGCCGAATAAAGTCAGCGTTTCACATGTGTGTGTGTGACTCCCTAATTTCACTTTTCCACCCAGTACTCTAGTACTTGTGGGACACATAACCAGCAGCAATGGGAGGAGGCCTCTGCCGACAATCCTTTTTTTTCTATACCACCCTCCCTCTTCGTATTCATCATCGATCAAACACGTAACGGTGGGCCTCTCCAACTTTCATTAAACATTTTTTTTTTGAATAATCGAGGTCAGAACTTTTTTCCGAAGACGGGGACATTGTGGAATAAAAGGAGCACTATGGAAGACACGCAGCTGCGACTTGACAACTCGACAATTCCCCGTGACTAAAAATGAACCGGGGCATGATTGAATACCGCACTGTTTTCTCTTTGTGGCCCGTGGACTATTAAATGTAAAAATGAGTCACTCCTCGGCGGCGTTCGGTGGTTCGTTTTAAATCTGAGAGAAATGTTTGGCAGCGATTGTGCGACGTTTCTACGCAAGAATAGGATGCGAAGTGTCACATTGCTGGAACGCAACGCTAGTCTTACTCTCTACACCTTGGATTTAAATCGAAGGTTAAAAACAGAATAGTGCGTGCACGCAATCAGGAAAGGGTGTGCAGTGACAGCAACTTGGGCGTTGCGCAATTAATACACCGATCAACTTTTGTTCACTGCGACACTAAGCAATTCTGAATTTTTATGATGGGAGTTGCTGATGGCTAACCGAAGAGAAATGGTTGCTTTTTTTTATGCGCAAGGGTCAAAGATGACCAAGCTGCACCCAAGAGTAATATTGTTGTTGTCGTGCGGGCCATATATGGCCCAATTGGGGGTGCCATTGCCCCAGAGGGTTGGACTTCTTCATACATGACTCATCCGTTTTACAGGAAGGTCCCTTTCACACACGCATTCACTCACACATATCGTAATTTAGATCCCAATCAGAGGCCGATAACCCCCTGATCAGGTACCCCCAGAGGTATTGATTTGGTATGGGAACATGGGGGACTTTGTGACCACGACCTATTTGACGTGCCCCAGCCACCATTAGCGAACACGACGGTCTTTAGCCAGGTCTAAGCGCCGATCTCGCAACCATCAGAATTACAGGCTCCGCTGAGGACAGAACCCACAACCCTTCCGATGCGAGCCCAACGCTCTACTGACTGAGCTACCGCTACTCATATTATTGTAATAGTAAAATTATACTATATCAAAATTTTATAGGGAAAATCTATTAAAAACATTTATTGCGAATCAGAAAAGGAGCTATCTCAACGTATAAAACAGAAATACTTCTTCAGCCCAACTCCAACACAAATAAGTAAAGCCGCAATAAGAACATTGCTATTGAATGCTGTCCCAAAAAAGTAAGATCATTGATTGAAACTTTCTAAACCCAACGTTAGGTAGTTTTTCTAATGGTCGAAGGGTCACATTTGGCATACTGGACCAAATACAAGACAGAAATCAGTAATAGAGATTCACACACAAGGAAAGTTTTACTAGTATAGAAGGAAAAAATACATCCCGGGAGGACTGCCACGACAAAAAAGAAAGCCTGAGGTGTTGAGAAATATCTTTTTATTTCTAGTTTAAAGGGCTGCAAGCTATTCACGCTTACTTAAAACGACTTCGTACGCAACCACATACAACCGTGCTCAAGCACCAAAAGAAAAAAGTTCCCTCGCCATCAAAAAACGAAGTAATCTCGGTTTCTTTCAGGTCCAACCACACTTTGAATTCAAAACGCTGGAAAAAGGAATCCGAGCACTCAAAAAAAAAAAAAGTTTCTGAAAATCTCCACAATCCGGAAACGTCAGAACAAAACGCATTTACGACCGTGCCTCGAATCAGAGTGGAGAGAAGAGAGGAAAAAAAAGCGATACGAGAACGTGTTTTACGAGCTTTTCTTGTCAGGAGACTCGATCTGTACGAAATCGCACGGAGCTGTCAAGGGCTAAAAGTGTCACGAGGAAGCAAAAAAAAGTGACACCGAGGTGTAAGTAGATGACAGTATGTCAGTCTTTCGCTGGAGGTGCCCTGAGGCGGACAACTCTCTCGCGTTGCGTCTCGAAAAACAATTTTTTTTTGTCGCACAAGTCATCTTGAAAAAAAAAAGGGTTACACAACAGCCTTGTCCACCTTCCGAGAACGAACATTTAATTTCGTTTTCGCAGCAATGCGAGAAAACATTATAAACCACGTGCTTTGTCTCTAATCACTTGAATTAAAGCCACACTAGCGCAACACAACGGTGACATTTCGGGATGCATCCTGAATTCGAGGAGGACATTTCGTCATTTTGAACCATTGTCAGATGACGAGGCCAACACCTGAACCGGCACTCCCATCCCCAAACTTTCACACCGCACCAACGTGTATTGAGCATTTGAGGCCACGACAGATTTCAAGTGCATCTGCGAAAAAAATGTACTTGGATGGATTGTTTCGAATTCGCAATCTTGTGTTTGCTAATTCGCGAGTCTAGCAATTGAGCTACCGCGGTCCTGTTAAACTAGGACACATGATGCAAAACCCAAGTATGAATGCCCGATTTACTGAAAACCACCCTCAGGGGGTATATTTTTTAGATAAGTAGACTTCACGAATAGGAGATACCTTAGTGATATATTCCTCCCCCCATGGTAATGTGAATCGCGACCTTAGTATACCCAAGCAATCTTTCTTCTCTCCATCCCTTCTTTTCACCTGGCATTGTTTGGCCAAAAAATTATATGATCCTTGCGTTCTAACCGTCCAAGGTAAACATTCTTGTAAACATCCCTTCTTTTCATCTGGCATTGTTTGGCCAAATGTGGTCCTTGCGTCCAAACCAACCAAGGTAACCATCCTGCAAACATATCTTCTTTTCATTTGGCATTGTTTGGCCACACACACGCAAATATGGTCCTTGCGTTCTAACCATCGAAGGTAAACCATCCTGTAAACATCCCTTCTTTTCACTTGGCATTGTTTGGCCAAATAGGGTCCTTGCGTCCTAACTATCCAAGGTAAAAGATCCTGCAAACATACCTTCTTTTCACTTGGCATTGTTTAGCCACACACACGCAAATATGGTCCTTGCGTTCTAACCATCGAAGATAAACCATCCTGTAAACATCCCTTCTTTTCACTTGGCATTGTTTGGCCAAATAGGGCCCTTGCGTCCTAACTATCCAAGGTAAACCATCCTGCAAACATACCTTCTTTTCACTTGGCATTGTTTGGTCACACGCAAATATGGTCCTTGCGTTCTAACCATCGAAGGTAAACCATCCTGTAAACATCCCTTCTTTTCACTTGGGATTGTTTGGCCAAATATGGTCCTTGCGTTCTAAACAACCACTATAAACCAAGTATATTTGTCAACATATGTTTCGTTAACGCTGATATAACAGCATTTATATGAGTTCAAAAAGGAGGATGTGAATCGTCAAAAGCAATTTTACGTAAATATATTCAGCGAATCATGGTCTTGTAGTAATTAGGGGTGTATTCAAAAGATTTAAAAAAGAAATGATCATTTGCGAAAAAACTAAAAGCACTGTTCTTTCGCCATCGACTCAATGATTTATCTTCATTGATCTACCTATACTTTCACGGCGAAGTTACCAAAGCAACTTAGCGGCGTGCTCAGATGATGTGCCAATTTCGAAACACGATCTCGTCAGTCTCATATCAGACCCTAATTAAATTTAAGGAATTCGAACGGACTAGACCAGAAGCGACAATAAATCATGGCAAAATTGCGAGCAGGGGAAAAATGCATCGATAGGAAACACCATCCATCAATTACCGCAGATTTCTGTCAGATGAATCTGACGATGAATAATGAATAGAACGTGGTATCTTTTCCAAGAATAATAAACTGTTCAGAAGCACACGCGCTTCAGAATTCGTCGGCAAGTAAAATTATTGGGATATTAAGGAACACACAGATCCCCAGCCGATCGGAAATCTGGTTGATTACTCCTATCTATCGCTTCTTCATGGAGCAAATTTACTGTACATTTATAAAAGCATTTCTTGGCTACTATGCATAGATCTATATACAGTTCCAAATCCCTTGTAAGATCGAACGAAAAGGACCCTCGCACCCCCGTCCGCTGGTCGAGGGGTCTTGGTAGTCCGCTTGGAAGAGTAAAGGACTAGCAATCAGAAGGTTGTAAATTCAACCAAAGACTGTCGTGTACAAAGGGGGCTGGTGCACGTTAAATCTGTTGTGGTCTTAAATGTCTTCACGTTGGCGTGGCGAGGAAGCTTGGAATGGGGTGCCAGCCCAGGTGTTGCCTCGTCGTTGAAAATTACGTGGTGTTGTTCTCAGATATTTTCCTTCGGGTTTGATTCCGGACCGTCACCAATAGACCGTTGTATTTGTTGCTCCAGTGCGATGTTAATAAAAAAAACATAACTACCTACCGCTGGTCGAGTCCCCCTTACAATTCTAATTCTTCTAGCCCGGATGACACACCCGCAAACGTCCCCGTGGATGCAATGGTTCCTTACGGTCAACATTTCTCAGTGTGTTGGCTGAAGAGCCTCACAGTACTCATATTAAGCGTTTTCAAAAACAGCTTTTTTTAAAAAACTTATTAAGTCGATGTATCTGTATCAGTTTCATTAACGTAATATGAAAAATAATAAATTGTTGATGTGTGTGGAATTGAAAGTTTATTTAAGAACAGTTAACATCGCACTAGATTTTAATCAGAGTAAAAATGCTCCTCATATATTTACTTTAAAAAAATGCATTTGGAATTTCTCAGCCGTATAGTGATGACTTTTAGTTGGGGAAGTCACGAAAAACTTTGAGCGAGCACATTTCCAAACAAAACAAAAAAATATTGGGTGTTTTAAGACTTCTATTCCTCCAACGACGCTACAGTGAGGATTCGATGATAATGCAGTCGACCTTGGATTAGTCGATCTCTGAAAAAATGAGATTCCTTGTTGAGAGAAAGCTGCCTCAGTAAAAGCGTGAATGGCGATAGCCGTAGTTGGTTTTCCCGTCCACCACGTCGCCACTGCTATCGATTTCGGCACCGAGCAATAAAGAGAACCAGAACAGTACATTTCAGTGCCAACACTGTGAAAGTCTAAGTGTACAACTGTTGTTAAACCGTAAAATGAGGGCAAAAACTAAACTTTTAAGTATTCAAAATTCATTACAAATTTGGTAACAATAAAACATGAAATTACTTAATTACGAAAGCAAACTAACTGTAAGTGAGTGAAAAACTGTTAACGTAAAAGAAAAGTTTCGCCATCACTAGGAGCTAAGTTAACGATGCACTGTGATCCTAAGCTGCAACGTACAGTTCTGCCAGGACCAATCACACACACCCAATGAAGAGGGGAAAAAGCTATTCCTCTGCAGAAAAGTTTATTTTTCGAAGAAAGTTCTGGTACGGCGGACATCCGGCAGACGAATTTCCCTTCCGACAGATGGGAAGGAAACCGAGAGGGGGTGGATCCACTTCCCGCGCACAACACCCCCAGAACACACTCCGTCTGGAGAACGTGAACGCGGGAGATAAACGTTTGCTTATCTCCCCAACACCTTTGGCACTTGGTGACACTGTACAGAGTCTCGTGAAAGATTGCGAACAGCAAACAGACCCACCAAATACACAAGGGTAGGACCAATCCTGTCCTTCCTGAAGGACATTCCAAAGACACTTTCTTGACATGTTGCATACAAGCGATAAATTTGGACCAGACGCGACTTTGGGATCACGCCCTTGAACTTGGTTGGTTGGTTGATTTTGGGTTACGTGGCGTGAAGGTCCAATAAAGGATAAACTGGGCTTGAATGAACCCATGATGCCATGGGTTGAGGTCGATTTAGAAGGCAGTTATTTAATTAACGTCGCACTGAAGCAACACAACGGGCTATTCGCGACGGTCCGGGATCAATCCTGAGGAACACACTCTACGTAATTTTGAACCACGGTCAGAAGACGAGGTCAAACCCTTCTCCAAACTTCACCACGCCAACGCGAGGACATTTGAGTCCACAACAGATTTAACACGCACCGGTTCCGTTTGTACATGACAGTCTTTGGTTGGATTCGAACTAGTAATGATAATTTTAGTTACCGTCGTACTAGAGCAACACAACGGGCTATTGACGACGGTCCGGGATCAGTCCCTTGAGGGAAAGACCCGAGGACAACACCTCGTAATTTTGAACCACGGTCAGATGACGAAGCAACACCTGAGCTGGCACCCCACTCTCCAAACTTCCACGCCAACCCAACGTGACGACTTTCGGCCACGACAGATTTAAGGTGGTTGGTCGGTAGGATGGATTTGAACTAGAAACCTTCCGATTACTCTTCCAACCGGGCAACTGCAGCCCCATGATGCCATGGGAATCACTAAAGAAAAACATAGGTAGTCGATGAAAAGCTTTTGAAAATATTTAATTTGAAAATTAAAATTTTTCGACGGTCGGAAATATTTAGATGAGCACATTTTGTGTTTTAGCCGATTCATTTTGCATATGAGCAAATAAAATAGGGTTGAAGAGGAGACTTTTTATGCCTGGTTTTGAAAAATTATGCTACTACTTCGCAAGTGCTTCGGATGGTGGCGCTATGGTTTGAATTATTGAATTTCAACGGCTCTGATACTGGTCAAAAGGCGCCGTGCACATGACAAGGTAACCAACAGTTTAAAATCGAGTTGCTATGGGAAACGGGAGCTCATACCGAAGGTCGTCTCGACGCTCCCTCACATGAAGGAGATCGAAGCTGACCTCGCAGTGTACTCCCGGGCGTCCGTAATTGCGAACGCAGACGGGAAATTAAATCTACTGACCGCCGACGCGGTTCAGAACTGAGCAAACTCGCCATTCGAACCCCGCTTTTGACCTCGATCGATCGCCGGAATAGAAAGGTCAGAAGAGAGCAGCAACGAAGTCGGTGACCAGAATCTAACCAGAAAGCCACGCTCTACTAAGCAGCGAGGGTAATATGGGCCACTTGCGCAGGAACAGCCACGGAATGGAATTCATGAGAAAATCGCAACCATCAACGGAAAATCAAGTGCTCGGCCACAGGAATGAGTTAATTAGGGAGCTACTGTTTCTTCTCTCACAGAACTAAGTGTGGAAAACAAATGGTAGGCAACAGACGCGGGTGGTTGAACAGTTGTGCCATAGATGCCAAATGTTAAAGTTAAGAGATCGATGAATGTTGTGGCTCACATATGCAGTTGAATTAATTACAGTTTAATGGCTCACATAGTTCAGTTAGCCAAAATTAAGGGACAGACCAGACAAATAATTAAACGCACATCTCATGAGGGGGAGGACGATTATATATTGCACAAGGAATGCCATATATGCCTCTCCCAATAATTATTTTTACAGGTACCCATCTGGGTACTTGTGGGAAGTAATTTAAGTATGATAACGTACCTTCTTGTAGGACCTTATAGGAGGCCAATCATTTTGTTTTGCCAGAGAAATGAAGCAATCAAACCTGACCAAATTAGAAGTAAGGTTCATATGCATAATTTTTAGATTACTGTTAATATGTTTTTACTTCGTTTGGTTTTAGAACTGATTTGATTAGTTTGTATTTAATCTTGCGTTTGTTTTTGCACCATATCCAATATATGATCTTGGTGCCATAAAACATATACGAACCAATCAACCAGAATTGAGAACCCAATTCACAATCCGGCTAACCGTTTTATTAATTTTCTGCAAGGGGTACTTCTATACAAAGAAAAAAAGAGAACATATAAAAGAGAACAGCAATCAAAGGTAAGAAGGTAGTTGAATTATACACTGGGATAAAACATCGGACTATTGGCAACGGTCCGGAATCTATCCCAAAGAGAAAGATCCGAGGACAGCAGCTTCTAATTTCGAACCACGATCAGATCCAAGGTCGACACCTAACCTGGCAACCCACACTCCAAATTTCCACACCACGTCAACGTGAGGAGATTGGAGGCCACGACAGATTTGATGTGCACACGGATTTCTATAGGGGCAAAGCTCTATTCACGATTTGTGTGCATGTGTGAGGTTTTCAATAAAATACTTGAAACTCTTTTGCCGACTGTTAATTTCTCAAAGAATTAAGATTGAATCGGGAGATATGCAAACGAGAAATGTTTGAAAACCTAGTCCGCAGTTTTAAATGGAACTGTTTTAAATTAAATCTTCAACTAAAATTTTCCCATTGCGTAAAAAGCAAAATATTTCTGTGTACCATGGCTAAAAGTGCAAATAAATGGAAATAATCTATATATATAATTCTCTTACGTGGCACGCAAAAAAGACGTTATTTGTAAACGCGTTTTGGCAACACTGTACGATTGTATGTTTATCGCGAAGTCTCGCGCATCGATTGAATTTATAGCGTTATCGGATGAAATTTTATAGAAAAAAAAAAAAAAAAAAAAGGAAATTTTAATGAGCTGTTGCAGTTAGTTTATAATAGAAATCAAAGAAAGCGGAGGATCTTTTCAGGGCCATTTAAAAAACGGTCCTTTTCAGGGCCAACAATTATAGTTCAACAAGACGCTTGCACTACAACATTCGACAGTAAACGTGATGAAAAGTGTGGGTGGCTTGAGTTCTGGGAAAATGTACACACAAACAACATGCTGGGTATTCAATTTCCAAAGCAACGCTCACATTTCGAGTCAAAATTTGCACAAAGTTTTCATTTGAATTCTGATTTTAGAGATACTGTATATATATTTTCTGTAATACAGCAAATTTAGATTTGAAAAAAATTTTTTTGGTAACATATTTTGTAAACAATCCTTTCTGCTAGGACACATGTCTTCATTGAGGCGAGCGAAGCGAGCATTGGTTCGCGCAGCGAACCAATAAGGATTGCGAAGCAATCCTCCGGGGGTTGGCGAGCGTCAGCGAGCAGGGGGAAGCCCCCCTAGTTTTAAATAAAAAAAAGAACTTGATCAGAAATTAAAAATCATAGAGGGCTACAAGATTTTAAAAATTCTTAAACAACCAAATATAGAAAATTAAACTACCCAAAACCACCAGAATTTTGCAATTTTCGAAATGCAACCAGACACAACTCCACAGATTTGAAAGGAAGACACCATCCAAATGCACTCGGAAAATCCAGATTTATAACACCCCACCAGAGAAACACGGCTGACAGATAACTGCTCGAACCAAACCGCTGACACTGTAAATCAAACTTCAGAAATATATCCTCCGAAGGGGAAGAAGAGAAAAGACCCCTGTCAGATCTACCCTGTCTTCCCATTCAGCTTCAGCGAGAAGGGGGAGGTTCAGTTACGTGCGGCCTGCCTTCCCCCCCCAAGTACCATCCCCAAAAACAATCCACTCGAAGAGGATCCGTCACGATCCCGAAGTGAAATGAAATATACACAGCTCTCCCCGCACTAATACCCATCTACCGGGAGAAGGGCATAAATTATCTTTCGCCATGTTTTCGTTGAAAACTTAATTTCTGCAAAGGAATCCGAGAGAGCCGATGCATTCCTGTAATGGATGCTGCGAGACTCCTTTGTAAAGGTCGTCGGACTACTGAAGGAGAGAAATGGTAAATGGCTGATGGTAAAGGACGAAGAGCCATGGACTATGCAAGCCAATTTTACAACCTCGATACTGAGGTTGGACGAGTAGCGGGTTGGTATCTGGAGGGTTGCGAAGTTCGAAACTGGATGCAACCACCGAAGACCGTCGTTTGCGTGGGAGCTAGTGCACGTTAAATCCGCTGTGAATGTCATCCCCTTGGCGTGTCATGAAAGGTTGGAAACCAGGTGCCAGCTCAGGCATCGTCAGCTGACCGCGGTTAAAAATTTCGAGCTGTTGTCCTCGGATCCCAGACCGTCGCTTAAAGCGTAGCTCCAGTGTGCGACGTTAATTCAACAACAAACCAACCGTGCGCGCTGTAGTGCCATAGTTCTGGGTAATTTCGATAAGTATAGTGTAAGGTTCAGATGGCGATCCACGTCACGCCGTCAGAGCCATGAACCTCCAAATTGGAGTGAGACGCTTTCTCCCCTAAGACGAGAGGGGTTGAAAGGAATGTGAGGGGTCAGAACAAGAGTAGAAGCGTCTCTTAGTGGTTGTTCGCTGACGCTACTCTAGAGCGATGTCTTATCGTGTTTCAAATCTTGTAAATTAAATGTATATAGATTATTTTAATCCTAAGTAAAAGGTTTGGACCTTATGAATTTAGTTGTGCCCTTTATTCGAGATGGAGGGACTTCAGTTATATAAAGGGCAAAAGGAACTCAGAAACCTGTCGTGGGTCTATACCTCGAATACGAGCTTCTCCTCTAAGCATCCCCAAATTCGTCAATATCGTGGGACAGTCTGATACACACACGAGGTCATGTTAGCCCAGTTGGTAGACTCACGGATTAGCAACCGCAGAATTGCGAGTTCCGACACGATCCAACCGAACACCGTTGTGTAAGTGGAGGCTGGTACAAGTTATATCTGTCCAAGCCTCAAATATTCTCTTTGGCGTGGTGCCAGCCCAGGTGTTGACTTCGTCATCTGACTGCGGTTCAAAATGACGAACGAATGACTTAAACGAACGTAACGAAATGACGTTCGAAATGAATGATCAAAAAACGATGTTGTCCTCGGATCTTTTCCACCAGTGAGATTTAATTAAACTTAATCTACTTTTTCATTTGATGGCAAGGTTTCATTACTCGCACACATTCATATCTTATTTCAATCCATTCACCAAAATTAACAGTAACTATTTTATATATTTTAAATTATTACCATTCGACAAAGAACTAATAACATCGATTTCTGCGATACGTAAGTTAAGGAAAAATGATGAGTTAAATCTCCAGGTATGTTACATCCAACACGGATCGAATCAATCATTTAAAGGTTTAGTCTATCGTTGTACTGCCATTTTTTAATATCCTTTTAATTCGACTCATTTTATGTTTGCTTATATAAATTTTAACATCTACGGATTTTTTCAGAGACTAGAATTTATAGTATCTTTTGTTCTGTCTGCTTAGTTTGATTAACGCTTTTGGTTTTGGTGTTGACAAGGCTATCTGTCAGGTAAGTAATGTGTAGAGTGCTTAGCTGTCTTCCCCCTTTTCTTTTTAAGCGTAGAATGCTTGTCTTGGCTCAGAAATACGAAACGGCAGGAAGGGCGTAGAGTGTCACCATTTCGTCTGACAGCTGTGTTTACTGTTCCACCGCCACCCGTTTTTATCTTGGAAGCTTGCTACTTTATTTTCATGCATTTCGTTAAATGCTATTGTTTGCGACAGCGAGACGAAGATTCAAAATTTGATGGCCACAACGTTTGTAAATATCTCGGAGAAGGGCCTCTTCACATAAGGCGTTTCTTCGAGCGTTTGGCGAGGCTTTTGAGGTCCGCTTTCCGTAAGTATTAATTTTTTTTTTATTCCTCTAATTCAGGTTTCTATCTTTGTGATCGTCGAAGATCGAGTGAAAATTTCAACGGATTTCAAATCAGCGTACAATTTTCTACGCCTGATCGATACCAAAAACAGATTTATTATTTATTTACCATTTGATTATTTAATTATTTTTATTAAATAATTAATTATTTGTTTAAAGAAAATCACATTTCAGGTATCGATCTGGTGTAAAATTTTCCGCAGATTTAAAATCCGTTGAAATTTTTACTCTATCTTCAAAGATAGAAACTTAACTTAGAGGAAGAATAAAAAAACATCAATTCCTGATCCATATCCATTTGTATACAGTGATTACTTGAATACTAATGCAAATATAGTGTCTCCGGTGAGAAAGCACATAACCTTGGTCAAATTCATTTGAATACAGGTGGTAAAGCTCGCGCCACGGGAAAGCGCTGCTATGCTGAAAACCATGCGTACTGCGGTTCCTAGGTCATGTTTGTCGACCTTTGGTCAGTCGATTTTTGAATAGATGTGAAAGCTCGTTATGAAAAGGGCTGGCATACCAACAGCATGAATGGCGATCGCCGCGGCTGGTTTTCCCCGGCGTACTCAAAAACGTGTTGTCACCGAACGATAAACTTAAGCCGCGCTAAATCGCCGACTGTGGTAGCGGCTTGTTTACGTTCCAACTTGTCAACCAATTCAAATACACACGTCCAAAACCACATGACTCGAATGCCAAGTAACCGGACTAACTGTAACCGGTAAATAAAACAAAATATTTTGATAACTGTCCCATTCACAGAAATCTCCTCCGAACCTTCATTCATACGGCCACTTCCAACCCCACTCTTAATCTTCAAATGTTTGACTATTCTACTTTGCCATTTGCTTTCTTATTGAACGAATGTAGATAAAACAAGATCTTTGAGTCAGCTTGATCAATGTCCCGTTCCTTATCTCCGCAGAACATACTTTTCTCAAATCCATTGATAAACAAGAAAGTTCCCGAATAACTCGCTTACAAGAGATTGAAAAACTGCATTTTCGACAACAAAAGGGAGTATCAATGTAGGTAGTTGAATAAACGTCGCACTACTGCAACACCAATGGACTATTGGCGACATTATACAGCCATCCCAAATAGAAAGAACAGGCTATTTCTTTCCTGTCGTAAGACCAATTTGTAGCCATGAAAATTGGCACACAGGGAGTCCTACGCCCCTCGTAGCCCCAATTTTGAAAATCTAAAGTTTGTTTTTCTGCAATGAATGAACATGGATAAGGAAACACGTTCTACAGGGTTTGTGTATGAGTTAACACAGGAAAATGTCGCGGTTATATTTTATAATATAAAATGCGAATAACGAAATTTTACCATCATTAGATATCGCAAAGCTATAGTTTACATTTGGGCAGGAATATTATTTTGATTTCAATGCTTTTTATTGAGTAGCTTTCTTGTAAAAATCTACGGGAACGGTATCAAGACTAGGAAGTAAAGTGTACTCAAACAATGCGAGTTGAATTCATTTTGGAAGCGGAGTAGGGGATAAATTAAATGCGAAGTCATAAAAGGGATTTATAAATAAATATACTCTTGCTTGTGATGCGTCTCGCTAAAAAGGCTCCCCCACAGCAATCTGCTAAAAGCTCCCAAGGAAGCATTCATGGGCGAATGCAAAGCCGGCAAAACGACACACACAAGTAAATAGACGAAGCAAAATTAGCAAGTCTGGATACATACACTAGAATTTCCCAAGAATAATAAATGGAAACATTCTCCTAAAAAGAGTGGAAAAGGTTAAAAAAAGAAAGCACTAAAAACAGATAAGGAAGGTTGAAGATTTATTTTATTACCCGCCATAGTTCACCGCATGAACTTTTTCCACGAGTTCAAACAGATGTCACAGAAAGCAACTTCGCCGACCCGAATACTAATAAGACGCAATATTCCACTCTTGTCGGACTTTATTTATAAGCATTTCCATTTTGAAAGCTCAATTAGTATGCTCACCGGGTGTTTCTTGTCACCTCACCCCCATTTGTTTATTTGAGGGATAAAAAATGTAAAAATGGCACAGCACGAAACGTCATTCCGCCATTTAAACAAGTCGCGGAACATAGAAGCGACTTTTTTTTCTCCGAATTTCAGAAAGTACGTCTTGAATTAGATAGAAGGAAGAAATACCAGCATTTTAATTCGCATAAGCGTGATACTTATATCACTGGACAGCAATTAGATCAAGCAATTATATGAAGCGTGTGTAGGAAAGTGTATTATCGTAAACTGGAACACCACGGTCTATTAGCGACGGTCAGTTGACGAAGTCAACACCTGAGCTGGCACTCCACGCTTCAAAGTTCCACACCACGCCAACGGGAGAACATTTGTAGCCACGAGTGATTTAACGTGCACCAGCCCCCGCGTACCCGACGGTTTTTGGGTGGACCTTGTATCAAACTCACAACCCCCTGGTTGCAAATCCGTTACTCTTTTAACGGGACTATTTATAAAGCGCAATACTAGCGGAACAAATCAAATATAACGACTGGGTCTAAAAGACATGGATCAAAAAACAAACTTACAGGTGCAAAATATGACCAACAGTATATTTCCAACTCTGAAAACATCCAGGCCGACACTGGTACACGACAAGATCAGGGGGTCTATTGTTCTTCAAAAGATAGCTCTAACCACTTGGTGACCGACAGTGCTCTGACCTGTCCTGACGATTCCTAATGCGGATTCAAGTCGGTTGACTTAGAAGATAGATTTGTTACAAGCAACTAGATCTTTAATCAGCACCACTAATTTCTGCCTCTAAGTTAAAGTGACACCGACGATTGCCGATTTATCAGCGGTGCAAATCGAGAACAAATACCACAACAATCCCCTCCTTTGTAATAATGTTAGCAGTTTAATCCCACTGTCAGCTTCAGCGAAGAATTAGCGTCAAGACAATGAGACAAAGAAACCAGATTAAAACAATTGAGGCGAATTTGCGTCAGTCCCGAATGGAAGTAGAATCGCGTGATGGTTACATGCGGGCGTGAACATGTCGGGAGATCTCAGTGTCACCAGTTTGTTTCAGGGTTCAGGGGTTAATATTCCTTAACGAGGCCTTGTGGTTCCGGTTCCGAGTAAAGCGTGACATTCCTCAGATATGGGTGGACTTCGATTGTGGTATCGCTTCCAAGAACTTTTGCGGTACACGACTGTGGGCTGCTTGCAATTTACTTAGACTGAACTCGTTACGAGGATTCATAACATATATTCAGGACACACGCGAATTGGGCGGAAGATACATTACGGAAAATGTTAACGGCGGAAATAAGCACAAGAATAAAAAGGGTATGGCGAGTGCTCAAAGGTTGGCTGCGTTTCATGGCGCAAGAGCCATATTTCATCGAGCTTCGCCAAACACAAGACAAGCAATGACAGGGTTGCCAACCTTTTCTGAGCAGCTTCAGGAGCATTCTCATAAAATTTCAGGAGTTCCGAGGCTGTTTCAGGAGCAACGCGAAAATAAGGACAAAAATAAAATATCTGCATATTTTTCTTTAAAAACAGTCACAAAATTCCCTATTAGCACAAATACTTTCTTTTAAATCCCAAATGCGGACGTTTTGTTAACCAGAGATTTTTTGTTTTTTTTTCCTACTTTTTTTCCCATCTTTCCGACAATTTTCAAAGTAACAAAGGAGGTAAACCTGGACCTAATTGATGAAACAATGCAAAATAACGGACATGTTCAGAGTAAATACCAGACAGAAAAATTAGAAGATTTGCAAGTAAAATTTCGTGCATTGTTTAAAAATAATTCCTATTTATATATCTACTATTTTAGTATTGCAAACGTAAAATTCGCGCAGGGGAGGTTAGATGAAGGTTTTTCTGACAAAAAATGCAAATAATCCGGAATCTGGAATGGCCGAGTACCGGAGGATTTCGGATTTTGGACTTTGTACTGTTTTAAGGATAAAAAAATTACATGTATTTGTACACATGACAGGTTTTATCCTTATATGATAGAAACAAAATTATAATACACAATTTCTCCGAAAATGGAAATTTTTTCTTTTCCCTGCATTGACGCGATTTCCGGAGGGAACCAAAGATTACGCGGAGTTGCGGATTTTCGATGCTTTAGCGGAGAAACTCCGGAAGCAAGGGAGGTTGGTTGGTTGCGTTAATGGCTCATGGGTCATATTTGGCCTCCATTTTGGATTCGAACTAGGAACCTTCCGATCTAGAGGATAACACCTTAACCACCAGACCGGTTGGTCGGCATTTCCAGTTCGTAAACGTGCATTTTCTATCATTGGTTCATATGCAATCGATAGGATTTTCTGATATCCGTCTATTCGATTAACCGTCCTCGATACACAACCATGGAATTCATCCACCATTCGGTACCCGACGGAACCCTCGAATGTCTCTTTAGGTCTTTATCCATCTCGCTGCATGACTCTACATACTTAGTTCCCATCAAGGATCATCGCGTTCAATGAATGGCGCATCTCATTCATTCCTCCGCGGGATCTAATTCGGGTATTGCTGCGAAGAGGAGGGCATGAACTCTGCCAAAAAGGCTAGCGAGCGATGCCGGCACCGAAATAGCGCTTTACGGCTACCTGACGGGCGGCTAGACCGATTATTTATAGGCCGGGGCATCGGGAGACAACCGTTACAAGCGAAAACTTCCCTCCGCTCCCCGACGAACAATCTATTTTTCCACCTCCCTTCCAAAGCGAACGATCGCCGTTCATCACTCCATTGCGCGCAACTGTTTTTGCAGGCCGCTGATGTATTCATTCCGATGCGCGTGCGAACAGAGCCCGGGTCAGCAGAGGGCCGTGCTTCTATTTATGGAACGGTTTGATTGGGGGTAGGGACGGAGCATGTTTTCGAAAAATTGGTTCGTTATTTAGGGGGTTTATGAAGCAAGGACTCTGTTTGGCCGAACTGCGCCACACACTAGGACAAGTCCAAGTAAAGCCACGTATACACAGGAGGTGCAAATATTTTCTCCCCTTTTTTGTGAGGAAGACATTTGACGACCCCTTTTAGAACCAGTCCGGTGTAATCCTTTGTCGATTTTTCTCAGCAACACAAAGGGCAGGCCTCCCAGAGGACAGACCTCTCTTTAAATAGTTCTATTAATGTTATTTCCAGCTCTTTCGTCCACGCCATTTTAATCGAATAGGTCACTCACTGACAGTTTGTCGAGAGATGTGGTCAAGGCAAGCGATGATGGCAAATTTTCAGAGAGCAGACAGCGTGAGCGACCACGGGGTGCCGAAGGGCAGAGGGGAGTGGTGATTGTCTGCAATACCGAAAAGGGACGAAATAGGGGAGCATTTTTATTTAAATTTGGTCTCTGAGAAATGTTCCCCCAAATGTTGCAGTCCTTTGTTCTTTTCCGACTCCTGGTGGAAAGCAAAATTAGAGTTGCAAACTCTACAAATCGGCAACATAACGGGCTATTGGTGGCGATTCAGGATCCGCACCGAAGGGACAACACCTCGTTATTGCGACGACGTGGTAACACCCGAGCTGGAACCCCTCTCCAAACTTCCATACCACGCCAATGTAAAGACACTAGAGGCCACGACAAGTTTAACGTGCACAAGCCTCCTCATTTACATGATGGTCTTATCCGCTACTCAAGCAACCGGGCCACCCACTGACCCATGACGACCAAGAGGTAATGGTAAGGTAATTTTTAATCAACGTCGTACTAGAGTAACACAACGGGCTATTGACGACGGTCCGGGATCAATCCCCTTAGAGAAAGATCCGAGAATAACACCACGTCATTTTGAACCACGGTCAGATGACGAGGCAACATCTGAGCTGGACTCCACTCTCCAAACTTCCACACCAATCCAACGTGAGGACTTGGCCAAGACAGATTGAAGGTGTACCAACCGCCTCTACACCATACGCTAACAAACATCTATGCCCTGACCCGGATTCGAACCAGGAACCTTCCGATCTAGAGGCTAACACCTTAACCACTACACCGGTTGGTCGGCATGTCGGCCACGAATTAGGATAGAGAACCACGAACATCTCCAGAACGGTTTTCGAAAACTCGGGACCTGTTAACATACCGCAGCATTGACCACTCGGCCGTAAACTACGATTTTAAAACTATTTAACGAACTCATTAATGAAAGAAGAAAACTTCCAGGCTCAAAAGTTAATCCGAGATAACGAGGGCCACTCGGAACGCTCGGTCACTCTTCCGAAAGCCCAGTGGGGCGGATAATGGGTGTTTGCGGTCGAGTAAGAAACGGCGGTTCAGCGAGTGAATGAGTGAAAAGGGATTACTGCTTCCAATCGGTTCTGACTCACTCGCTCTGTAATCGGGCGAGTATTACTCAAAAGAGTTGAAAGCACCTGTAGGAAATTAGCCGACACACCGCGTTCCCATGACGGACAGATCTTTCCGCAGATTGGGAGCGGTAACGGCGTGCGTCTTGAACAATACTTGCGAGAACTGCAATTAATTTGCCAGAGTTTACATGGTTTGAGTTGAAAACGGTAATTGATTCTTCGTGAAATGGTTCTTGGCGATTGAAAGTGGGGTTGTTTTTCGTACGAGAATCGTTGTCGTTGATGTGTTCCCAACTTGCAACAACGATCAATACCTCATTTCGGTCGGGTTGGTTTCTTTTATGGCGCAGACATAAGACATACTACACCACGTAATAGACATACACACTGCAATGAAAGTTTTACTGGCACAGAAGAGAGAAACACACCTGGCCGGAGAAATGCATACGATAGAAACCGAGCCTGCGCCGCCTACAACTCGAAGATTGCTAGCGCAGTGGACACACCCGCTGAGCCACGACGGTCTCTCATTGAATCGGGATATTTGGGATGAAAATGGGCGGGTAAGTCCAAAAAGGAAAGATCCGAGGACAACACCTCGTCATTTGAATCGATCAGATGACGAGAGCAACATCTGAGCTGGCACACCACTCTCCAAACATCTACACCGCATCAACTTGACGACATGGGAAGACCACGACAGATTTAACTTGCACCAGCCCTCATATAGACGACGGCCTTTGATTGGATTGAGTATCGAACTCACAATCCTCCAGTTGCTAGTCTGTTATTCTTTCAACCAAACTCGGTCCCGAATGAAAATGGAAGTTTAAACTTGATATTTAAACGCTTTGCAGTCTATAAAACTAAGCAATGTTGAAAAAGATGACCCTGTTTCTGTCAGGAGTCAAATCATTCTCTTTAGAATAGGGGACCCCGGGAGTTCAGTGGGTATTAGCGACATAAGGGTCACGAGTTCGCAACTCGATCCAACCAAAGACCGTAGTGTACGAGTGGGCTGGTCCACATTAACTCTGTCGTATCATCAAAATATATTCAGCAGAGCTTCCACGGTCCCGAATGAAAGTGGAAGTTCAAACTTGATATTTAAACGCTTTGCAGTCTATAAAATCAATGAAAAAGATGATCATGTTTCTATCAGGAGTCAAATCGTTCTCTTTAAAATAGGGAACCCCGGGAGACCAGACGGTATTAGCAACATGAGGGTCACGAATTCGCAACTCGATCCTCAAAATATTCTGACGTTGGCGTGGTTTGGAAGTGGATTCGATGGGAAGACTTCCTCAACAGAAGTTAAACTATCATTATTTAAAGCACAAACTAAAAATTAGCAACTTTTAGAGACGGGGGAAAAAACACCAAGAATGCTGTCCAGTCTCGGTTCTGGAAGAGATCTATTAATCTTGCAGCAAGTTCCACCGCCGTTGGGAGCACGTTGCATTCATCCCGTGTGACGCTGGCGTGCTTCGGAGGTGTGGGTCAAGAAGAGGAGACCTCCCAATGCGGAGACCACCGGGCGATTAATGGACTGGTCACTGCGGTTCGTGATGGCTGTTGTTAAATGCGCTATACCGAAGGGTCCTGCTCCCTCTCTCTTCTCTTCGCCAATATCTCCAGACGTCAGATGGAAAGCTCGGATTCTTTTCGCAAACGTACCTGTCGAGATGATCACGAAATGATGTCGGTGAAAAATGGCCAGTCGCTCTACGGTCGTCATCCGTTACACGAGGGTTAATTAGATAGAACCAATGGTTTAACCCAACCAGTGTTTTGCATCGATGGTCAATGCATCAGAAATACTTGAGTTCAGATAGTTTTGTAAAAGCAGGGGGCTCCGCCTCTTTCTTGCCTCAACCTTTATGTGGTAGATCTTTGAGGAATGGAGAGTCAAGAAATTTTCAGTGCTCGTCTCGCGCTCTTCCCAAGAACAAACTGTTAAAGTTTAACTAAGTCCTCGGATAGTTACTGTGTCATTGCCTACTGGAAATAGAATTTGCAACTATTACAGTACAACTGCAAACACGATTGCAGTAAGCTATAAGATATTACTTGTTATCGTCGAAGCTTGTAGCATTGTACGTGTCCCCATTATATACTCACTCAACAGAGAAACAAAGGCTTATTCAGCACAGAAGACAGATTGTAACACGTTTGCTAAACGTGTAAGATAAAGCGTAGTTTAAAGATGGCACTGATTCAAATAATGAAATTGAAAAGGCTCCCCCTCTATACATTCATTTCCTTGGCAACCGGCAAGATTTCTAATGGGTAATTGGATCACCTGTACACAATTTGGGAAATAAGGTTGCCATACACTGTCTCCAGAGCACTCAAGTATTAACAGCAGCATCTTGTTTGTCTGTAGTCAAATGAGTATTGTGTTTTTAGGGGAGACACACAAGTAGTCGTGGTTCGAATGTCTCCCCACTCGGTTAACGTGAACCAAATATGTTGACAAATGCATGACCACTAAATCAGGTGCACACATCTGAATGTTCACCAGACACAAACGGCTCTAGTTCGTATAAATTAGTCAGGGGAATCAGCAAATCCTATTTGGTGAAGATGAACCTAGACAGATGTGGTCAGTAAGAAGCCTGAACCAACCACTAAACCAAGCATACGATGAACTATGTCGTACAAATTACAGTCTGGAGAATCAGTAAGTCCTATTCGATGGAGATGGGCTAAGAGACAGTCGTGGCCAATAAGTAGTCTGAACTTAGCAACAGCTTCCAATAAAGAGTCAAGGACAACTGAAATGCTATCGCATAAGACACTCCAAGACTCGTGACTAGTTTTAAGAGTCTAGAGACAGCGAGACTAAGATTCAAATTCTTTTATATGAATTTTTTTTTATGTGTTTTGATGGATGAAAAGTCACAGGTTAACTCTCTGCACTAACATAGCACCAAATATAATTTATTACATCCAGTACCATTTTCATCGGTGGTAATACATACCGTTAATTACAGTCCTATTCAGGTAAGTATCAAATTTTCGTCGCACTGTAGCAACACAACGGGCTATGGGCGACGGTCCGGGATCAATAACGGAAGGAAAGATACGAGAACACCACCACGTAATTTTGAAACGCGGTCAGAAAACGACAGTCCGTTTGCGAGAAATACAATTACGGCGTCGGAAGAAAACAGTGTCTCAGTTCCGATGAGTCATCGGTGAAATGGAGCAGGTACGAAATGAGGCTTCAAAGGGCCCAGAAAAAGAAAGCAAACGCGTCCAAAAACCAAACAAAATCCAGTAATGACCGCGGCGCCTGCAGCCTCCCTTTTCAGGGTCAGGTGCACTTTAAACTTTGTTTTTCCTTCTTAATTTGGGTTCCTCTGCATTTTGTTTCAATTTCAGTCAACCCCGATAAAAGGCAAAACCGGTTTGACTTGATTGCTGATTCACTACGAGTCATTACTTCGCTGCAGAAAAAAAAAAGGGAGATGTGAGTGCGGGTTAGATCGTACACGAGGTTCACTTTTTCGTTTCTTTTCCATCATTTATATGAAGTGACGCATTAATAATTCATACCGGAGGGGGAAAAGATTACGAAAAACAAAGAGCGGACTGAGAAGTGCTCCGGTTTGTAATGAAGATGATGCATGTGGCGGTGTCCCACACGATTGGGACAATGGGACGTCTGGGAGCGAGAATTGGCGGCTCGAAATAGCAGACACGGTTTCGTTCTGTCAAGTGTTGATTTAGAAGTTCTGCGAGGCAAAAGATGGGACGATAGCGCAAACAAACGAAACTATGACGTTACAAATGCAATCGCAAGAATGAGCAATGAAAGGGTTGGTTTTGGATTTAATGGTGCAAAAGCCATATTTGGCCAAGCTGCGACAAACAGAAGACAATATTAAGTAATTCCGAAAGGAAAGGACGGAGAGAAGAAAGTGGACATCCCTTGGGTATCCTGGGGTGAGGCCCTCAGTCAGTAAACCCCATGGGAAGAGTAACAACAGGGTGTTAGTTAATATGCGTAACTTCTGTAATTTTAAACGACGGTCAGATAACAAGAAGTCCTGAGTTGGCACATTACTCTCAAACTATCCACATCAAGCCAACGTGAGGACCTATGAGGTCACGATCGATTTAACTTGCCACTGCCACCACAGACACGACTGTGGATAGGCAGTTGCAGTACTAAGTCCAAAATCCGGAATCCTCCGGAGATTGGCCTATCCGGATAATTTGCATTTTTTGTAAAAAAAAAACCTTAATTGAACCCTTCCAGCGTTAATTTTGTGTTTGCAATAGCAAAATAGTTGATTTATAAATAGGAATAATAATAAAAAAAAAACATTAATAGAATACAATAAATTTTACTTGAAAATCTAAATTTTCTGTGTGGTATTTACGACGATTGTGTCTGTTAATTTGCGTTGTTTCATCAATTAGGTCCAGGTTGAACGCCTTGTTCTTTAAAAATTGTCGGAAAAATGGGAAAAAAGTGAGAGAAAAAAAAAGCCTGTTAGTAAAATGTCCGGATTTGGGACATTGTACTGTAGTTGAATTTACGTCGCACTGGAGGAACACTAAGAGGTATTGGTAACGGTCAGGATCCTGGAGGTTGGTTGAGTTTTTTTTTGGCGCTAGGGCCACGCATGGCTAAGCTACACAAGACAAAAAAGTCTAGAACAAATAAAAATTGATACAAAATTTATCTATTTATAATTTCAGGATCCTAGTGGGAAATATCCGAGAACACGTAATTTTGAACCACGGTCGAACGTGAAAGAGGTCAGTACCCGAGCTGGCATCTAGTTCTCCAAACTTCCACACCACGCTAACGTGAAAACATTTGAAACCACGACAGAATTAGCGGTTAACAGCCCCCACGTATACGACGGTCTTTCGTTGGATCAAGTTTCGAACTCGCAATCCACTGGTTCAAGATACGCTACTCTTTTGTTACATGACTGTACATACATATTGTAAAAGGAAGTGGTAATATCGGAAACTGCAGTCCACAAAGAGTAAAGATGAGATTTCAAGACAACACATTTCGTAAAACCTTTGAAATTTCATTTGAAGGTCAATGTTGCAACGGTCGAAAAGTCCGCAGATAATTACTTTATCGACGATTTCAGCCGATATTATGCACGATATAGTAACCTGCGAAAATTCTTGTGTAGTTAAGAAGAATATCTTATTTCTTCTGTCGAAATTGCAAGAAAAAATTTGATCTTAAAACTTTAAAGATATGCGACTTATTAAAAACAGGACGCTAATACATATTTTTGCCCCTGTAAAACGATTTTCCTGCCCGATGGCTCTAACTGCAGTGGAATAAACAAACAGAATGGGGATATTCAGTTATTTTTAACCTAATAATATCATTTAATTTTTTTTACGTAAAAAAATTACGTTGCTGCGTCAGCCTTATTTCGTAAAGGTCATATGTTTAACTCATTTATCAAGGTAATGGTAATTTTAGTTAATGTCGTACTAGAGCAACACAACGGGCTATTGACGACGGTCCGGAATCTTTCCCTTAAGGGAAAGATTCGAGGACAACACCTCGTAATTTTGAACCACGGTCAGATGACGAAGCAACACCTGAGCTGGCACCCCACTCTCCAAACTTCCACGCCAACCCAACGTGAGGACTTTCGGCCACGACAGATTTAAGGTGCACCAGCCGCCTCTACACCATACGTTTACAAACATCCATGCCCGGACCCGGATTCGAACCAGGAACCTTCCGATCTAGAGGCTAACACCTCATTTATCAAGGATTAACTTACATATGATATGTATTCAACTTATTTCTTAGTACTCAGTTGAGATGTGCATATAAGGACGCGTAGAATTTCTGCCAGTCTTTGTGTAGGTAGGTATTTTAAATAACGTCACGCTAGTGCAACACAACGGGCTACTGGCGACGTTCCGGGATCAAACCTGAAGGGAAAGATCCGAGGACACCACGTAATTTGGAATCACGGTCAGATGACGAATGCGTTTTGAGGAATATTTTAGTGAGGGCTTTCGTTCGCATATTTCAGCCTTCTAGTTATTCAAGGTATGGTAGGTCTCAAACCTTGTTGGTATTTAGGTTTATTTTTTGTTTTCTCTCCCTTTTAGATACATAAAACACACACCAACCAACCCTTGTAGATAACTTTTTGGTAGGTATATATTTGAACTAATATCGCACTGGGATAACTGGGCTATACATAATTATCCAGATTTTCGATTTCAGGTAAATCATTCGCATATTTCCTGTTATATATTTTTAATAACTAATTTTTCCTTTGGATAACAGGCTTTTCAAACAGCAGATTTCAAAAACGGAAATTGACTGAGATTCTCCACATTTGAACAGAAGGACGAGGGGCAGGAAGTGAAACAATTCAGAGCTCCTTATCTGGTACTATTTCTGACATTCCAAACCTACTTAGGCCCTGCCTGCAGAAGGGGATTAGTAACAGGTTCTGACAAGAGCAGAACGAGATTAGCCCCAACTCTGTCCATTCCCTGGATTTCTAAGAACTTATGTGGGCAAATGTTACATTGAATTTGGAAAAGAGTAACAAGTTGTTCAGTGAAAATAAACCGTATGGCAAACGTTTCTAATCTCCTATCTCGTCATTGACCGTGTTTCAAAATCACGTGCTGTTGTCCTCTGATTTTTCCTTTCGGGTTTGATCCCAGACCATCGTCAATAGCCTGTTGCGCTGTTCCAGTACGATGTTAATTAAAATACCAATACCTTATCTCCTGTCTACAAAAACTAGTTTCGGAATCGTGGTAGGTTTTTAAATTAACGTCGCATTAGAGCAACATATCGGGCTATTGGCGACGGTCCGGTATCAAAGGGAACGAATCGTGGACACCACAACGTGATTTTGAACGACGACGTCACCACCTGAGATGACAACCCACTCATTAAACGTCCACATCACGCCAACGCGAAGCCCCAACGGATTTAAAGTGCGCCAGCCCCCTTTGTACACGACGGTCGTAAGTTGGATTCGAACTCGCATCCCTCCGGTTGCTAATCTGTTACTCTTCCAATTGGGCTATCGCGGCCCAGTAGCGGAATTAAAAGGGAAAATGTCTGCCAACTATCCCAAGACAATAGCATAACACAGAGCTGCTACAGTAAAAGCGCTTGTGAAATCTGTAGTAGCATAAATTCTTAAAAATAGTAGGCAAAGTCTACCCATAAATCCGATTTTAGTTGCAAAGATACACAAAATGAATAGGCTAAAGCGCAAAATGTGCTGATTAAGCAATGAAACAAACGCTAAAAATCTAGCTAAAAAATTTACATTTTAAAAATTAAATATTTTTTTAATAAGGTTTTTATGTGACACTAGCAACCATATTCCGATGCTTTTCTTTCAGTTGTCTAAATTGTCGTCCCTTAGAAAATTGTCTTTGAAGAAAAATTCGAAAATATATTTTCTACCGTCTGCTATAAACTAAAAAAGAATAAAGTTTTTGTAAACCTTTGGTGAATTTTCAAGAGTCGCCAAAATTTTGAAATGAGTAGCCTTTGTTGTAACACGTTCGCTGCCAATCTCGCGGCTCAGTCACGCGTTCGCGCGGGAAGAACTGGCCTCAACATGTATTCTCCGCTTCGGCATTATATGTTAGGTGTTGGCGTTGTGTAAACGTTAGAAGCTTGTAGTAAATGCGAGTGGTTTCGTTTTTATAGCTTTAATTTATTCGTTGTCTGAGCTTTCGTCAATCTAATCTGGTATGGGCCCACTTTTCTATCATATCTCTACTATATAAAAGGAAGTATTTGTTTGTTTATTGCCGCACAATCCTGACGATTCTATGGCACTTACAGCAATGAGATTTAGCACATAGGTTGTCCAAATTTTTTGCAATTTTTGGGTCCCGGCGAATTTTAAAATTCAATCTGGAAGATTTTTGTTGTCGTTGTTTCTAATGCCTACACTGGCAGACCAGAGGAGTGCCAGGCCCGTAGAAGACGGCAAGAGGCGAGGGGGTGCGCCTTCCATGTTATTGAGCCTCATTGGGAGGAAGTCCGACTTTGCTCGGCATACATGACACATCCGTTTTACAGGAAGGTCCCTTTCATACATCCATTCACTCACACATATCGTAATTTAGATACCAATCAGAGGCCGATAACCCTCTGATCAGATACCCCCAGAGGTATTGATTTGGTATGGGAACATGGGGGACTTTGTGACCACGACCTATTTAACGTGCCCCAGTCACCATTAGTGAACACGACGGTCTTTAGCCAGGTCGAAGCGCCGATCTCACAATCATCAGAATTGCAGGCTCCGCCGAGGACAGAACCTACAACCCTTCTGATGCGAGCCCGACGCTCTACTGACTGAGCTACCGCGGCTCGGAAGATTTTTAAATGCATTTAATAGTTTTATTCTCAATCGGTTTTTAAACGCGTTTCTTCCGAAGAAGAACCACCCCAATCTTGACTTTTTCTGCCCACGTGACCTTGCCATCAGTCTTTGGAACCATACCAAATTTTTTATCACGGAGAACGCGGAAAGATTCTAAATTTATTTTTTCCGTTTCCGCTTTTATTTTGCGCCGAGGAATGATTTTCCAGCAGAGGATACAAAAAAAAGTTTCAACTTTAGTTTGTTTTGTAGTTTTTTTTCTATCTCCACCACGGGCACAGGCAACGCCGGGTTAGCCACACAGTGGCTAGTATGTTATAAAAAGTAAAACGCCTTTAGGGAAAAACCCATTTCTACGTCACCGCAGCGAATGTGTCAAGACACACTAGTGTGACCAAGGTTGAACAATAGTACCAAAGAGTCGAATGTGGCACCCAGCATACTTTCCTTTTTAAATTTATCCAGATACATCTCGCAGTAAACGACTGCTTTTTCGTGTCCCATCCTTTATGAGATCAGTGACTTTTACCCATCGATCTCAAACGGACAATTGGGAGAATTCAGTCCATTTTTATGCAACCATTCAGTTTATTATTATGACACAATGCAATACACGATGGTGATCGCTTCGAAATTAGAGCACATAAATACGAAAGGCTGGGGACCTCACACATTTAGGGTTGCGTGGAACAACTCCAATTATAATGCACATTTCAGTTTCCATCGCAAATCGGTTCCCATTTCTGTATGCCCAGCTTCGAGGGAAACGTTTACTCAGCTAAAATAAAACGGCTTCCGTGACGGCGTCGCTCTACGGAGATCCGCATAATGAAATGTCGAATGTCACGTTTCCGAGCACTGGCCCAAAATAAAACCCCGAGATTCGCCGATGCATCGTGCCGCAAAAGCTTCGCCTTCACGTTGTATAATGCATCCGTTATTCTTTTATTAAGAGACGTCTCGTTTCGGGATGGCCAACGACCGAAATGTGTCACGTACATGTTCGGGAACCGTTTCTAAAACAACTCCAACATGGTAATGTTCGATTGTAGGTTTGAGATACCGGGCCCGGCCACACGCTGTGTAGCAGCATGCCGAAAGAAAAAAAAAAAACCTACGACGCGCGCATGCGTACTCAGTTCCTGCATTGAAAACACGTCGGAGCGCATGCGCATTTCTGCCAATTTAGCGTCGCAGGACTAGTGTTCGACCCATGTGCGGCTCGCCAAAGACGTTCCCAACAGGTGTCACAATCTTCAAGCAAACGAAATTGGTGATTTTTCACTGTTTTGAGGATTTTTCACTGATTGCAATACCCGTGTGTGTGCAAGATAAGATTAACCCGTGTGTGCATGATGATTAACAAGCGGATGCACGTGAGGACTAATCCGCATGTGCACAAAGATTAAATTGTAGATGCACGAGAAGATTAATTCGAGTGTGCACAAGATTAATCCGTGTGTCCCCATGATGATTAACTCGCGGATGCCATGGAAGTTGCACGTGAAGATTAACCCGTATGTGCACGCAAAGATTAATCTGGGTATTCACGACTATCTAGCAATCATTCCGATGTTTTTCTTTCTTGGATGTCATGTCTTGACGCCAAAATTTGGCTACTTTTGAAAAATTCGGATATTTTCCCGTCAGTTACTGCCGACCAACTGGTCTGGTGGTCAAGGTGTCAGCCTCTATATATGAAGGTTCCTGTTTCGAATCCGGTTCAGTGCATGGATGTTTGTAAGCATATGGTGTTGAGGCAGCTGGTGCACCTTAAATGTGTCGTGGCCGATGCGGAAATTAGGATAGTGGGGTGCCAGCTCAGGTGTTGCCTCGTCATCTGACCATGGTTCAAAATTACGTGGTTTTGTCCTCGGACCTTTCTCTTAGGGGATTGAACCCGGACCGTCGAGAATAGCCGGTTGTGTTGCTCTAGTACAACGTGAATTTTTGAAAAAAGTCGGCAAAATTTTGAAACTATTAGCTTTGAGATGATTTTGTTCACAAAGATGCCAATGTCGAAAAATATCAGCACAAAACCGCTTGTGACAACAACGACGTCTTCACGACACACGGGGGGTTTCGAAGGGTGTCATCTACATCCACGCTTACGAAGCGCAGGCGGTCACTCTTTTGGCAGTCGCACGCCAGTTCCTGCGAAACGGCGGAGAGTAAATTACAATTACTAATCATGCTCGGATTCATCCAATACAAAAGTGATACCGGGCGCGGGTCCAAATTCTAAATACACACCATTCAGGCTTCGTAAAGTGATTGCACAGAGTGTATTCGGGAGGGCGAAAGGTCCCCTGCCTTTGTGTGATGAAAGATTCTCTACATCCGAGGGCAGGCTGCCAAACGCACAAAAGGAATCTTTCCGTTTTAAAAACAATATGAGGAGGGCGGAGTTGGATAAGAGCGTAACTTTCTTTTCCTCGACGGGTTTTAACTTCTGTTATACAATAACTTGTGTAAGTGGTTAGAGCCGCAAACCTCCATTACACGGCCTGCTCTGGGTAATGGTAATTTTAGTTAACGTCGTACTAGAGCAACACAACGGGCTATTGACGACGGTCCGGGATCAGTCCCTTAAGGGAAAGATCCAAGGACAACGCTTCGTAATTTTGAACCACGGTCCAATTACGAAGCAACACCTGAGCTAGCACCCCACTCTCCAAACTTCCACACCAACCCAACGTGAAGACTTTTGGCCACGACAGATTTAAGGTGCACCAGCCGCCTCTACACCATACGCTTACCAACATCCATGCCCGGATCAGGATTTGAACCAGGTACCTTCCGATCTAGAGGCTAACACCTTAACCACTATATACCGGTTGGTCGGCGGTTTTCTCTGGGAGATACTTTGATAAGTCGAATATGAAGCACTTTTTTTCATTTTGAAACCCATTAAAGTGGTAGGTATTGTCAATGAAGTCAAGCTGGAGCAACACTAAGGCTTATTGGCGAGAGTCCGGGATAGCACCTCGTCGTTTTGAACCACGGTCAGATGACGAGATCACACCTAAGTTGGCACCCCACTCTTCAAAATTTCACACCACACCAACGTGAGGGCATTTGAGGCGGCGACAGATTTAACGTGCACCGTGATAAAGTTTCGAAAATGACTTAATTTTCTTTAATGTCGAGTAAATTAAAAAAAAGTTGACAAAATTTAAAAAAGTTTGAGATTTTGCTTAAAGATACCTCGATAGTCGACAAACAAAATAGCAACAAAAAAATAAGGTAGATAATAATTGTCGCAATGGAGTAACACAACGGGCAATTGGCGACGGTCCGTTATCAACCCCGAAGGGAAGGATTCAAGGACAATACCTTGTAATTTTATGACGAGAACAGTTCAAAATTCTACACTATCCAATGTGAGGCCACAACAGATTTAAGGTGCACCAGCTCCCGTTTACACGAAAGTCTTTGGCTGGACCGAGTTTCGAACTAATCCCTTGCTCTTCCAACGCTACCACGGCCCAAATCAATACAAGGTAGTTACTAAAACACTCAATTACGAATGCGCATCATAATTAACATAACTTTTGCCAAAAGTTATTTTCACATTAACATGTGAATAGATTTTATATAAATTCCAACCATCCCGGCTCAAAAAGAATTCGGTAATATCTATTGAAAACTAGAGTTGAGAATAAAAAAACTGAAATAGTCTCGGAAGTCTTCCCTATTACTAGTTCTATTTTCCGAAAATCCGTTCGAAAGACATGTCTAGCTTCATACAAACCAAGAAATTTCAGTACTTTTTACGTGTCTTTCAAGGTAAAAAGTTCTTTTCTTGGTAAAAAAAATTTGCTGAACCTTATAAAACCCTTGCCATAATCTTTAGCCTGTAGAGTTTTTCGGAGAGCTTTATCTTACTGCAAAGAAAACAGGTTTACAGGCAAGTACGTTGGGATTTACCTGTGTGGCACAAGAGAAAAGTTTTATTATTAAAAGTGGGCCTCTTTTCTGGTCTCCAAAGACGTGAAATCCCAAGTTTTTATTGCTACAAAAATCTTTAATCGTACAAATAAATGACTATGTATATCAGTAATTTTTTTATTTTCGACGAAAAATACGATTGGAGATACAGATGGAAAGAGAAATTTGATGGGTATATCTAATTTGCAGATCGATGATTAATTTGTTTGAGTGAAAATGTAAACTTTCTTAAAATTATTTACCAGGTTTCTAGTTAGCAGACCGAGATGGAGTTATAACTCCAGCCACGGTAAGTCCTGCGATTTATTGTACGACACACTTGCACTCCTGATAATGTGGGAGTCATCGAGGTAAGTGAGTTTGCAGTCAACTTGCATGCACGTTCGATGCCTAGGTGCTCTCTCATGTTTGGCGCAGCTTGGTCAAATATGGCTTTTTCATCCTAAAACCCAACTTAATACTATGAAAAGAAGCTACGATAAAATTCAAGAACATGGCACTGGCCTTTCGCCAAATTGGTGGTCAAATATTTCGTCGCCAAAAGGCTATTTAAAGTAACGTAGCCCTTGGGCAATGCAACGGACTACTGACTATGAACATGGATCAGTCCTGATGGGAAAGTTCCGAGGTTTCGGAATTGGTAATTTTAGTTAACGTCGTACTAGAGCAACACAACAGGATATTGGCGACGGTCCGGGATCAATACTTTAAGGGAAAGATCCGAGGATAACACCTCGTCATTTTGAACCACGGTCAGATGACGAAGCAACACCTGAGCTGGCACCCCACTCTCCAAACTTCCACACCAACCCAGCGTGAGGACTTTCGGCCATGACAGATTTTAGGTGCACCAGCCATCTCTATACCATACGCTTACAAATACTCATGCACTGATCCGGACCTTCAGATCTAGAGGCTAAACCACCAGACCGGTTGGTCGGCGGGAAAGTTCCGAGAACACCTGTTCATTTCATACCCGGAGAAAGAGATTCGAGGACGACACCACGTAATTTTGATCCACAGCCCACTTGAGCTGGAACCCCACTCTCCAAACTGCTACACCATGCCAATGCTAGGAGATTTGAGGCCATGGCAGATAAAACGTGCACAGCCCCCTTTGGATGGATTTCCAAACTTCCACTCCGCAACATATCGTTCACTCCTTTCAACAACGTCATATCTTAAAAATCGGTAATGGTAATTTTAGTTAACGTCGTACTAGAGCAACACAGCGGGCTATTGACGACGGTCCGGGATCAGTCCCTTAAGGGAAAGATTCGAGGACAACACCTCGTAATTTTGAACCACGGTCAGATGACGAAGCAACACCTGAGCTGGCACCCCACTCTCCAAACTTCCACGCCAACCCAACGTGAGGACTTTCGGCCACGACAGATTTAAGGTGAACCAGCCGCCTCTACACCATACGTTTACAAACATCCATGCCCGGACCCGGATTCGAACCAGGAACCTTCCGATCTAGAGGCTAACCACTATACCGGTTGGTCGGCCCCCTGAAAGAGTAGAATATCCCTACGAGATCGTCATATCTCACAGCTCAATATTCAGCCGCTGTAGAGCAGAAGCAATATTTATTTTTAATACATTTCAATCTACTTTTAAACTTTAAAATCACTCTCCAGAAAAATCACGTTTTGTGAGATATGACGTTGTCGAAAGGAGTGAGCGATATGGCCATTTTGGAGATGGTAATAATTGCCAAATGGCCAACTAGAGACGGTAATAATTGCCAAATGGCAATGGTGCCATGTTCGAGAGTCAAACCGAAGCTACTTACTTAACTGATCTAGTTAGTTGCTAGTGTGATCATAGCAAGGAGTTACATCATCACGAGTTAAAGAAAGGAAATTTGGTGCCGCATGATACAATCCTCCATCCATCATTTCGGATCAAGCGCGTTCAGAGACAGAGAAGATGAATATGAAAACACCGACACACTAAATTATTCACGTCAACAAGAAAAGGGACAACGAACTCGAGCCGCACATATCGGCTGGAGTTTGTGGGCTCAATCGATTCGAACGGCAGTGAAAGGGCTTCGAGAACGGAGCGGAATTGCGTTCGAGAACGAGTGGTTCGATTTTCCAACGGTTTGCGAGCAAATGAGGCGGCCGAAAATCCGGATTACCTAATGCCAAATAACAATAATGCCTCCTCCTAATGGGAGAGGGGCATTATGCTCTCTAATCGCACTTTCTCTCCAACCTCGACGATGAGATGCAATGAAATGGCGAGAGCACAGCTGATTCGGCCATTGGGATGGTGAGGGAGAAGAAACTTGATGGGCGGTGTTGACGTAGAGGAAGAAATGGGTTTCATTCATAATTGGTAAAGCTGCGTCAGACGCAAAGCGAACAACAACGTCAAATAGACATACATAGAAAGAGAGCATGGCTGATACTGAAACCAGATATACACTCAGTGGAATCGAACCTGAAAGAAGGCATGGTATTTAATTAACGTCAACTGGAGCAACACAACGGGCTATTGCCGACGGTCCGGGATCAATCCCCCAAGTGAAAGATCCGAGGATAACACCATGTAATTTTGAACCACGGTCAGATGACGAGGCAACACCAGAGCTGCCACCTCACTCTCCAAACTTCCACACCACGCCAAGGTGAGGAATGGTAATTAGTAATTTTTAGTTAACATCGTACTAGAGGAACACAACGGGCTATTGACGACGGTCCGGGATCAGTCCCTTAAGGGAAAGATCCGAGGACAACACCTCGTAATTTTGAACCACGGTCAGATGACGAAGCACCTCCTGAGCTGGCACCCCACTCACCAAACTTCCACGCCAACCCAGCCAAGGTGAGGACATTTGAAGCCCTTTGTATAAAACGGTGTTTGTTGGATTCGAACCCGCAACCCTCCGCGGTTTCTAATCCGTTGCTCTTCCAACCGGGCTACCGCGACCCCCTGGAAGGAAGGAGGCAGTTGTAGAAGAGTGGGTAATAGATGGTTGGTTTTTATTATGACGCAAGGGCTACGTTTAGCCATGCTGCGCCAAACACAATACAGACAACATCAAGTTAAAGCCATACACACACAAGGAAGGTTTTATTAATACTGATTTGGTTGAAGTAACGTCTCACTGTGGCCACGTAACTGGCTATTGTTGACGATCTGGAATCCATCCAGAAAGGCAAGATCCAAGGACAGCACCTCGTCATTTCGGAACACGGTCAGAATGACGAGGTCAACACCTGCGATGACCTCAACTCTTAGACATGGAGGAAGGCTATTTTCTATTCAATTTAGTTTCATAAGGTGTTGTAATTAACGTCTCACAGGAGAAACACAACAGGTTACTAGTTTCATACGGTTAAAAGGACCATAAACTTCCTGGTTAGCAATAACATTTGGGAACATTCGTGCGAATGTGACCGAAAAGGAACTAACCTATTAAAGGGGGAATGGGCGGTATAAAGTTGTTGGGAACACACCTCCTAATTTTGAACCGCGGTCAGATGACGATGTCAGCACCTGAGTAGGCACCTCCACTCACAAAAATTTCACACCATGCGAACTTGAGGACATTCAAGGCCACGACTCATTTAGCGTGCACCATTTCACGCACATGACGGTCTTTGATTGGATCGAGTTTCGAACTCTCAACCCTCTGGCTGCTGATCCGCGACTTCACCAACCGGGCTATCGTGTAGCCAATATTTGTGAAGGACTATTGCCATAGTGTTGCTTATTACAGACAAGGAAAAGTAAATTCCCGAAAACAGCATAAGGCTATGGGAAGGGGTGTTAACGCACATCTGATGAACTAAGGTACCAAACAGGCAAATATAAAAAAAATATAATTTCTTTTAATATTTTAGGTAAAATAAGTTTTAAAAATTCCGATATCACGATGGGGAAATAAAAAAAGACGGAGGCGACATTCGTAATCGCAGAAAAATATGCCGATACTGTTGAACGGAAGACGCTTTTGTACAGTACGTGGAGTCAAAGCAGCTGAACTGACTTGCGAAATGACGCTTCCGCAGACCGTCGGGTAAATGTCCTAACAGTGTGCAATATAAATAAATTGCCGACACAATTTTTATGATTCACATACAAAGGTGGAACATAACACTCGGACACTAGTAAATTCGCACGTTGAATACCTTTGTCTCGACTCGTGACTAATAAAAACACCACCTTACAGCAGGCCTCGAAATAAGATTTTTTAATGCAGGTGCACACCTTGTGCACCTAAGTTATTATATTAGGTGCAGATTATATTTTAGGTGCACATTTAAAAAAAAACGTAACGTAAGAGCATTAATGTAATGCAAACTACTTTATTTTAGTTGGGTATGTTCAGATAGGTTCGTAGTAGATAGTAAATAAAAATATTGAAATTTTTTTTATACCTGCGATATTACTCACAAATATTTAGTCATCATCAGACATTGGTGAGCAAAAAAACACATAAAAATAAACGAGTACACTATATTTTAAGCAGATAAAACCTGAATTTAAAGATAAATAATGAAAATATTTGTTTACGATACGCAGTGGCCAGACAATTCTAAGAAAATCCTACGGCTTTAAACTTTATTGAAACACGAGGTGTTTGTCATTCGCGGGTGGTCAAGTGATCTAAATTTTCTCTTCTTCCGGTTGTCGCAACAGTCGCTTCTACAGAGCCACCTGGAAAAAAGTTCCGATCATAGAAAAGTTCTGGTGGCAGTGGAACAAGTACACCTTCCTCCTGTATAAACCCGTTACGGCCCATCGATTTTGTTTTTGCATAGTATTTAGGAATTAAAATTACGATCCTTTATAGCGACAGAGGTTGATACTAATATTTTGTTCAAACATCAAAAAACACGTCCCTCACCCTTTTTTAACGTTAGGTGTTCTGCGTGTACCTGGCGAGGAAAAATTAGGTGCACAGTTTTATATTTTTATGTGCACAGGCACCTGGGTATTTTGAGCCCTGCCTTGCAGGGTCAGGTAGGTAGCTGTATTACGGTCACACAAGAGACACAGCAGGCTATTGCCGGCGGTACGGTAATCCATCCCCATGGGATGGATTACGATCCGAGAAAAACCACGTTATTTTGAGCCATGGTAAGACGGTCATCACGTAAGATGGCACCCAACTCTTTAAACTTCCATTGAACGCTAAAGAGAGGACATTTCAGGGAACAGATTATACGCTCATCAGCTCCCACATAAACGAAGTTTCATGGGTAGATCGGGTTTCGAACTCGAAATTCTTCAGTTAGTAATACGTTAATCTTCTAACACCGAGGACTGATTAGATAGGTGTGGGTTTGGAATAATGAACATCCATGCCTAGACTAGGATTCGGATTCTCTTCAATTTGTCACTTGTACATTTGGTTTTCGCTCTACGGATGCTTTTTTTTTACACGACATCTGATTAGATAAGGTTGGTAGATATTTAACGAACGTCGTGAAGGAGCAACAGAACAGGCTGTTGGCGACGATAAAACACGTACCTGTTTACATGTGGACCAACGGCTTAAAGTGAGTTTGGATAAATTTTGCTTATCACTACGAACATACATGGCTAGACTAGGATTATATTCCAGAGTACTACACGATTAAACTCGCACGGTACCCCCAGGCATGCAGGGGGTCTCCCAACATGCAGTTATTACACCCACAAAACGAAAAAAATTTTCCGAGTCACCACACTAAAGATTTTTCACAACGACCATTCCCGCTTGTAGTGGGAGGGAGGTAGAGACAGAAAAACAACACTCGAACTCCATTTCATTTCATCCAGAACCCACCCCCACAAAAACAGGGAAATTATTAAGCGAACAAACACACACGAAAAACAAGCCCGAAGAGGCCGCGTTTTTGCGGATGCATAATGAAAAGCAGAAGGGAAAAACAATGTTTCCCCGGGTAAATCGCCATCGTTAACACGCCCCCGAACACACGGCCGCACGCCCGATTCCCTAAGTGCGGCCTAATGGCGCGAGAATGGCGGCGCGGGGGGAAAAACAATGGGGAATAACGAGTCATTTGTCACCCGCGCCGACAACCGAGTTTTTCTCTCTCTCTCGGTTCGCTTTACAAGTCTCCCTTCTTGCGCTTTGTTTACGGAAACGAGATAAAAAAGGCCGCCATTATCTCCATCTATCGCATTGTGCGAGAGCGCGCGGTTGTTTGGAGGAGGAGGACGATCTAATCAACGGCCGGCTTCGTTTCGGTTTCGATTAGCTTTCGTTTTTCCGTTCCATTACGCCGACGGGAGTGATGAAGTGACGAGGCAGCGCCATCAATGGACATGCGACTCCGTCGATAAGCTCCGAGAAAGGTTTTCAAATCATATTCCACAAACTTGTATTTCAAATATACTCTTAGCAGAGGTCCCGCTAAAGGCGTTGCTCTTAAGAAAATGAGGGATTGAAGAGCTTGGTTATGAGTTCGGATTTCGAACGTGCTGGTTTCATTGTATGGCGTGAGGGCTATACTTCGCTAGACACTAGGCATGTAATATCTAATTATAGACAGACACACAATGCAAGTTTTTACTCACACTAAAGAGAGAAAGCGATACACCCAGGGAGGAATGCACCTCTATTTCTCAAGGGAAAGATCCGATAACACCACCAGGTTATTTTAAAAAATGGTCAAATGACAAGGTCACACCTGATCTGACACCCCACTTTCGCGAAACTTCCACATCACGCTGTTTTCGTTTGCACCAAGTTACGAACACGAAACTCCCCGGTTGCTAATTCGCGACTCTGCCAACTGGGCTACTGGCGTTGCAGTGTGTACTTGTAAAGTCTATGTAAACATTTTTTCAGCGTAGTTAATTAACGTCGCACTGAAGAAAACACAACTAGTAATTCCCAAAGGTCCGAGATTAATCCCAAAGGAAAAAATCCGAGGACAAAGCCTCGTAATTTTGAATAGTAATTGGTAATTTTAGTTAACATCGTACTAGAGCGACACAACGGGCTATTGACGACGGTCCGGGATCAATCCCTTAAGGGAAAGATCCGAGGACAACACCTCGTAATTTTGAACCACGGTCAGATGACGAAGCAACACCTGAACTGGCACCCCACTCTCCAAACTTCCACGCCAACCCAACGTGAGGACTTTCGGCCACGACAGATTTAAGGTGCCCCAACCGCCTCTGCACCATACGTTTTACGTTCACATCCATGCCTGGACCCGGATTCGAACCAGGAGCCTTCCGATCTAGAGGCTAACACCTTAAACACTATACCGGTTGGTCGGCCCTCGTAATGGCCCGATGACACCTGAGCTGCCATCGAACTTCCCATCCTCAAACACATCAGCGTGTTTTCTTTTGGACATTCAGCAAACATAAATTTTTTTTAAGAGTCTCGAAAACTAAAATAAAGGTCTTAAGGCTCTTTATAAGACCCGTGGGATATACTTTCCAACAACAATTTAAGCAAAATTTTAAAAGAAGTTACAACTTTCACCAAATAAAAAACATTTTTTATACTTTAACCAGAATTTCTCAGATATAATTAAGACGATTAGTAAGTTAGATCAGTCAACCGTACATTTGGGAGGGGATTAAAGTTATAACAATCAAAATTGAAATACGAGATTTATACAACGTCGTTTTAATTAGGGATTAACTTGAATAAACACGCCAGAGAATTTCTCATATCAAAATAAAAATTACCATTTTTAATTAGTGAGTGGATGGAAATTGTTTTATTTCAAAACTTCCACTGTACTTGGATCATTTCAAAATGTATTATTTCATTTTTTCCAAAACAAATCTTAGAGTTAAATAAATGAGTACTGCTGAATGCGCGTCAGCTTTGTCCTACGTAATGATCATTATTATCTACGAATGAATTTTATCTATGGACTTGTGGATTATATTCTATATATAAGAATATATAACTATCCTCACACAAGACCTTATTATGGAAGAAACCTGGATTTTTTTTATAGCCAATATTCAAAAAGGCACATTCTTTGGAACAAATTTCAGGTTCTTTTTCATTCAGATGACTATGCACAAGTTATACACATCAAGTAATATAAAATTTCATTTATTCTACAACTGAATAGACTTACTTTTTTTTTGGTATGAATGGAAAATAAATAATATGAATCAAATAATATGAATAACAGGTCTCTAATTCAGAAATAAAATTTCCTGACTTTTCCACACAAAAATTTGCAAAATTCCATGTCGTACTTAAGGACATTTTTAAAGGTGAAAACCCAAGAAATAATTAACACGCAAAACACCAAGTAATTTTGCATTAAAATAAATTATTCATACAATCCAATATATTTAACTTAAAAAGCATGAAATTCTTCAATTCCAAGCCAGTGAACGAAACAATCTTTACCTGTTAAATATCAGCAGTTTCTTTTAAAAACGGATGAAAAATTAAACTCATAAGTGATACGAAACTGTGCACGAATCTTACTGGCTACTTTTCTCCAAAGCGTCTGAGAAGCCATGAGCAATCATTTCCCAGATCATTGAGGTGATTTTCCAGGTTTTAGACGAAAATTCGGAAAGGTCCCTGATTTTTTTTGGACAAAATTAAATTTCCTGACAATTCCAGATTTTTCCTGATGGTGTAAGGCCTATATTTAATCATGCTGCGTCAAACACAAGACAGACAACGTCAAGTAATGGACATCCAAAGTTTTTACTCACACAGAAGGATAGAAATACACCTAGTGATGGTTGGTTGGTTTTGGGTTTCTTGGAGCAAGGGCCATATTTGACCAAGCTGCGGCACACACAAGACAGATAATGTTAAGCTATTGTGAAAACATGGTTCCCACACCTTTGTTCAAAAAAAAAAATTCAAGGACTTTTCAAAACCAAAAAAATATTTTTCAAGGACCTAAAATTTTTAATAACGACCTAAAACAAAAGTTGTCGATAAAAAAAAAATGTAAAAAATATAAAAAAAGACGTAATTTTTTAAAACTACTGAGTCAAAAAAAGAAAGGTTATCTAGCAACCGTGATACGTCATGATGCAGTGGGCATAGCAAGGCGGCCGTCTTAACGGGGACCAGAGGTGGCAATTTAGACAGACAGAATACGGTGGAGAATGGATTATCTTGACGTAGCATTATTAGTATATCACGTGATGTCAAAGAGCAAAACACCGGTTTCATTCAGTATGACGCTCAAATGGCGCACCTAGTACTAGTCTGAACAAAGGAGGAAACTAGTCTGGACAAGTTCCAATGCAAGACGAATTACGCAATAATGTACTAGTTAAAAAAATCAAGTACTTTTCAACAAGTTCCGTAATTTTCAAGGACTTTCCAGGGTTAGGTTTTTAGAACTTCAAGGGTCCCCTAGTTAGAGGAAGAAAAAATTCAAGGACTTTTCAAGGACAGTGGGAACCCTGGAAAAGAAAGGATAGAGGGAAGATAGAAAATATCGGTTTCCAGGTTTTAGATAAAAATGCGTAATTTTCCCTGATTTTTTTGGACAAATTAAATTCCCTAATAGTTCCAGGTTTTCCCTCGTCCGTGGGAGCCCAGTGAAACATTCGGTTTAAAATACTCGCAGCAAAACTTGCCGTGAGAACCGTCGATCGCCGCAGTGATTTAAGCTCAGTTCACGGCGTTTGCCGTGGTTCCCGCGACTTATTTCGAGCCCTGCATTGCACCCAGTAACCTTGTCAAGTAGTACCAAGACGAGAAAAATCCGACGTGAAATCATCGCGCACGTCTTTTGGCAACGTTCGACCCCTGCTCTAGGAGAAACTAACGAGACGTGTCGGTTTGTATCTCATTAAAACACATCAACGTGTGCGGAAACAATGTTTCACTTCAACTTCAGGCGTGCGCCGTGGACGATATTCAAGGAGGGCGACCCGAAAAAAGACGCGTCGAACCCAAACAAGCCGCCAGACGTTTCTGTTTTTTTTGCTCGTTACATTCCCCCAAGAGAAACAATATTTTTAAAAAATACAGTTTTCGCCGACAAAGCGCAGTGGCGCCGAGCGAGAAGAGTGATAACGCTGGCAGACGACAGTTTCTTATTGTTCGAAAAGAACAGATCCGAGGGCGAGCCTCTTCTATCCGTGTGCGCGCAAAAAATCCGATCGGTGGTGCTGTCTCAAACGATAAGAGTGAAGGAGATCAGTGATCTTGGCGCATGTGGGATGATGACCCAGTGTCAGCGTGAATGGGAACTGTGTTCCAGAGGCGAAAAGGAAGTCTGGCATCGTGAATTGTTCAGGGTTGCAACCGCCAAAGCATTTGTGTAATAGCATTAGTTTTTTAATGTTGAAAAAAGTCTTCACTAGAGACCCATAGAGTGGAAAGGTAATGTATCTCTGGGATGCAGCACACCAAAATACTTCAGTACTCAAAAACACCCCTAGTTTGTTTAAATAATAAAAAACAAACAGATTATACGAAATTATAATAACAAAGATACACGCCCCTCAGACAACTGATCTAGCACGGAGTCAGACGTTAATCTCTTCACTCTTAATCAAATGGATTGGGAGCCCAAATCCGACCAAAGATTGTCGTGAACAAAGGGGGCTGGTGCACGTTAAATCTGTCGAGGCCTCCAATATATTCATGTTGGCGTGGTGTGAAATATTTTAGAGTGGGGTGGGTGCCAGCTCTGGCATGGTTCAAAATTACGTGGTGTTGTCCCAAGATGTTTCCCACGGGGAATTGATCTCGGACCGTTACCGATAGCGTTGGGAGCTGAAATCCGACCAAAGATTGTCGTGAACAAAGCGGGTTTGTGCACGTTAAATCTGTCGTGGCCTTCAATATCTTCACGTTGGCGTGGTGTGGAATTTTTTAGAGTGGGGTGGGTGCCAGCTCTGGCGTGGTTCAAAATTACGTGGTGTTGTTCCAAGATATTTCCCTTGGGGAATTGATCTCGGACCGTAGCCGATAGCCCGTTGTGCTGCTCCAGTGCGACGTTGATCAAAATACCTACCATTTTATTTTTACGTTGGCGTTACACGGAAGTTTGGAGAACGGGGTTCCACAGCTGTTGACCTCGTCATCTGACCGCGGTTCAAAATTGCGTGGTGTTGACCTCGGATCATTCCCGGACCATCGCCAACAGCACGTTCTGTTGCTCCAGTGCGACGTTAATTAAATCACAGAACAACATTGTACTTTTTAATGAGTATAAAATTATTTTATTGGGATACTACGAATTAATAAGATGCGCAGAGATTAGATTTCCGACGCCAAAGCATACACATTAACCTTTCCCTGCATCCGCCAACGACTGTGAGGTGTTAGTTCCACAAGAAATTCACGACTCCACTGAAACAAGACCTTGTAGTTGAACACAAAACACAAACCAAATTTCGCGTGTCCCAGTTCCCTTGCCACGACCCAGTTTCAAAGCAGCGGTCCCTTCCAATTCCGCTGGATTTAATGAAGGGCGCAGGGCGGGCAGGTTTTAAGTATTTGCAAAAAAATGACGACATCCGGAAATGAACGCAGCTGGCATGACCTTTCCTCGCAATAATTACGTCGATGTTGAATGATGGCGGCCATAAAATCCTCTTCGCGGTATTTTTAGCGCCCGACACGTAGGCACTGCCAACAGTTGGGTCTTCCCTCTCCACCACCCCCGAAGTCATTACGCGAACAAGACACATTTATGGGCCCTTGGTTCCGCGTTGGGTAGAGTGAGAACAAGGGTTGGCAAAGCCAATCAAATAATTTGCTCGGCTGAGAATCGATATGTGGCCAGACACTTTCGAGGTGGGGTTCTCTGGGACAGGAACTTTATGCTGCCGAAAACGGAGGCTGTAACAGCCAAAGCGCCTGTGAAATAGTAGCATTGGGAGTAGGGATGCGACATCGACAGCAAAACATCGATGTTTAAATTTGAAACATCGATGTTGATAATGCATCGCCCCCAAACTTTCGATGTTTTTAAAATTCAGTGCATTTAAACGTTTTACCCCATTTCTTATAGCTGGTTTAGCAACTAGTGATGTGACATCCATTCCAATACATCAATGTTTTTTTATAAAACATCGACATCGATGTCGTATCCCTACTTTTCAGACCCTTCACCTTTGGTCACTTTGGTCTAAAAGTATGTTCAATTTGCTGATTATGAAAATTATGCTACTTGTTATTTTTTACATTTTTATAATGGTACTTTTTCCATTTAAAAATAAAACATCGACAACGTATAAACATCGACAAATACAAACATCGATGTTACAAAAACATCGACTCCAATACATCGATGTAGCATCCCTAATTGGGAGCATACATTTAATAAAATAAATAGGGTCTCTTTAACAGTCTTTTATAGTAGCAATTTTAGTTGATCAGATATAAAATCAATAAATCACAGAATCAAGAATGAAGCGGATCTCCTAAAGAAATTTTAAATAATAATAATAATAATAATAATAAAAAATAATAATTTCTTGATAAGGTTTTCATGACAATTTTTTTCTATCAAGGTTGCCACGACTTGGCGCCATAACTTCGAAATTGGCGTCCCTTGGGAAAATTGTCTCCCTGAAGATGTAGGTAGCTGAACTGACGTCGAACTGGTGCAACAAAAAGAGGTATTGGCGACGTTCCGGGATCAATCCTGAATGGAATCTCCGTACAGAAAGATCAAAAATAGTTTTTCCGTTCTTTTTATGTTAAAAAAAGGGACCAAATTTTTGTCATCCATTGGTAAATTAAAAAAAAAAAAAAATGCGGATACTTTCGAAAAGTTGCAAAATGTTTTAAAATGACCTTTTCAGACGATTGGACTTCCAAATTGAAAGTAGTGACAAAAAGTCAACTTTTAATCGCCTGTGGCTACACTGAATTACAAAAAAGGTTCCAAATTTGAAAAGTATATGCATGCAGATTTCTTTCGTTTTAGATTGTCAGGAAGGTCTTTTCTTAGGCTGTGACAAGTATATATTTGTCCATGCTGCAAACGCCACATGATTGAAAGCAATTCGACTTAAATCCAATGACCAGTGACACAAGTCGCAATCAAACATTCTAACAATTCCCAATTTGACCGATTTTTATAAGTAGCACTCATAAATTTTCAATATTGTAGTTCGATATTCAAACACACATCTACTTGGTATCCTAAGTCATCAAGCCGACCAACCGGTCTGGTAGTTAATGTGTTAGCCTCTAGATCGGAAGGTTCCTGGTTCGAATCCGGGTCAGTACATGGTTATTTGTAAGCGCATGGTGTAGAGGCGGTTGGTGCATCTCAAATCTGTCGTGGCCGAACGTCCTCACGTTGGGTTATGTGGAAGAATGGGGTGCCAGCTCAGGTGCTACCTCGTCATCTCACCCTAGTTCAAAATTACGTGGTGTTGTCATCGGATCTTTCCCTTAGGGGATTGATCCCGTTGTGTTGCTCTAGTACAACGTTAATTAAAATTACTTTACCGGTCGGAAGCGCAACGAATTAGCATCCAGACAAAAACTGCACACGGGGGCAGGTGCATGTTAAATCTGTCGTGGTCTGAAATATCCTCACGTTGGCATGGTGTGGAAGTTTGGAGAGTGGGACGACAGCTCAGGTGTTGGCCTCGTCATCTGAACCGTGATTAAAGGGCGCTGTGTTGCCTCCAAAGGGACAGTTTCAACAACCTACCACACGCAACTCAAACAAAAGAACCACGCGCGCGCGCGTACCAAGAAAACCCTCAACTATTCCATAAGCGTAACAATCGACGGTTAAAGCCAATCCAGACACTTGGCAAACATTACATCCGAGAGGAAGAGAGCCGCGACCGAGGAACAGAAACATAACGGGAAGAAAAAATAAAACCCTTGCTCGACCTTTGGAAGGGGAAGACGATCGAAGAAAAACTCTCGCGGAATAAGAAGTATGGGAACGCGCACAGAAAAAGGGTACAAAAAAAAATCCATCGACGAGAAGCCCTACACTGGAGCATCTTACGCGCAAGGAGGCAGTATAGGAGATAGGCCAAAAGAAAGAGGAGGCGAGCCTAAAAAGATTACTTCTTATTGATCACTCGGGGCTTTCTACAAGATGATGCCACGTGGGTAGGATCAGGGGAACTAATAAATGCTGTTGCGACTCCAAATACGATGCAGAAAAATGCATCGCACTTAACGGTCTTGGAATGAGTGCTTCTCTACTAGGAGACGTGCCGATAAGCCGTCAAATGAAGAAATTCGGATCTTGGTGTTAATATTTTAGAAGCATTCGTCCGGGTTGATTAGAAAAGTGGTGAACGCTATTGTATTCCACGGATAAGGTTTTACATCAACCCTCCATGTGGCTGGTTTTCGATAAGGTATCTATCGCATCAGCAGTACCTGGCCACATCCTGATGAACGAGATCTGTCGCCATTGGTGGGAAGGTACATTTAACCAGTGTTCATACTCTATTTCAGAAATAAAATTGTCTGACTTTTCCAGGTTTTATCCAGACAAATTTTTACAAAATTCTATGTCATTCTTAAGCAATACGACATTTTTAAGGTGAAAAACCAAGAAATAATTTAGCATTCAATAACCAATATTAAAAAACAATTTAAGAATTTTACACTGTAAAAATTAATACACAAAGTATTTTGCATTAAACTAACTTATTCAAATAATCCAACATATTTGAGTAAAAAATCAATTTTCTTTTAAAATCGGTTGAAAAGTTCAATTAATAAAATAGAGCGATACGAAAACACGAATCTTACTGGCTACTTTTCTCCAAAGCATCTGAGAAGCGATGATCAGTCAATTTCCATCTCATTAAGGCAATTTTCTAGGTTTTAGACAAAATTCATAATTTTCCCCGACTTTTCACCGATATTTTTGGACAAAATTAAATTCCCTGACAATTCCAGGTTTTTCCTGACCCGTGGGAACCCTGTTTAACTAACGTCGCATTGGTGCAAAACAATGGCCTATTGGCGACGGTCCGGGATTAAACCCAAAGACAACACCAAGGAATTTTGAACCACGGTCAGATGACAAGTCGTCTCCACCCCAGAGCTCACACACTTTTACCCGTTCCTGCAGTATTTATTTCGGATGAATATACATAGTAGTGACCTCTGCATCTGTGGTACGGAAGCAGACCCGGAGCACTATGTAACAACCTGCTCTATCACATATCATCTATGCATCAAAGATTCAGCAGCTCAGTAGTACGACGCATGGCTGTACATCCCTTGCTACAAAGAAAAATTATACAAATCGTGTGATTTGTGGGTTCTAGGGAGTTTGAACTCAAGCAAGCGGTTTAAAATTCACTTTTAATTACCATACTCTAATTGGACCCTTCGTAGGGTCGGTATCCCATGATGAGCTGGCACTCCCACTCTCCAAACTTCCACCCTTCCTGAGGACATTTGAGTTCATGAGATTTAACGTGCACCAACCCCCTCCCCTTTCTTGGGTAGGATTCGAACTCGCATCACTCCGGTTGCTAATTTGCTACTTTTCCAACCAGGCCCTAGGGCGAACATTCTAACTAAAAGTATCTGCTCAAAATTTGAGCGCAATATACAGTGACCGTACGACTAGTGAGAAGTTTTAACAAAGTACTTGCCAGGGCAACATTTGTGATTTATTTACCACGAACAGAATGTATGCGAAGGGTAACGAGGAACCCATTTGATCGTAAAAGCAATCGGGTACGGCCCCCATTCCAGTAATGCATCCACCATCTGCGTCCAGCAGAAACAACCAAGACGTTCCCCAGCCTTCCTCCAGAGACCATCGGAAAAACAATCCAGTCATCCATCCGGCACAAGGGGAAGCGAGACACCTCCCCTCTTAGGTCTGGCAAATATCCTTCCGCCTCCCTTCAGGAAAACAGAGATGCTAAACAGACATTCCAGTTACTTTCCATCCTCTCGCCGAGGCAGAGTTCAAGTTTCTTCAGATTGCGCTTCCAGAGCAAACCATTATCACCACACAAGCAGGGGTCGAGCAGATTTATTACGGACACGAGAAACGCAATCCGGCCACATTCCGGATTCTGTGGGGGCGGCGAAATCTAGCCTCCGCCGAATGCAAATTATTCCAGTCCCCCGTGTAATGAGGTCGTTAATCAAATTCATCGGGCACGAATCCGGAGAAGCGAAGACGGACTTTGAATGTAGGGTCCATTCATCGGAAACAAGACGTCTCAGAAGAATGCACCTATTTGGACAAAGTGTGGATTTAACGTTCTGGAGCAAAACGAATAGGACAGTCCCAGTTCAAATATTTTGCAATGGTGTTGGTGAATGTCTATAATTAAGCATTATGTATTTTCAGTGGATGCACAGTAAGTTGTAGATTTAAAAATAGAGGAGACAAGGTGTACGAATTCACTTGAAGTTAATGAATCGGACAGTCCCAGTTCAAATGTTTTGCAATGGTGCAGGTTAATGTCTATACTTCAGCACCATGTGGATGTAATACGGTGTAGATTTAATATTAAAGAGGAGACATAAGGTGTACGAATTCATTTGAAGTTAACAAATCGGACAGTTCCAGTTCAAATGCTTTGCAATGGTGCAGGTTAGTGTCAGATATTAGGTGGATGCAATTTGTAGGTTTAATAGCAAAGGTTAGCCATAAGTGTACAAAATCACTAGAAGGCAAATCAATTACGTTTTTATGTTTACCAATTGGTTAGTGGTTTCGTATCTTGCAACTGGGCAGTCCTGTTTCTGAGTCTAAAAAAATAGAGCTATATTTATTTTACTACCAACTAAGTGCAATCCCGAGATATATTCGGGCACTGTATTTGGGTGAAAGGGATCGTGTGTGGGGGAGTTTATCCAGCGAGACCACGAGGAACATTTTCCGGAAGGAACCATTTGATCCCGAGGGACATTGGCGATGAGGATGAGAAAAAAATTCCGAGTGCTGGATACAGACTGAGAAGGACGTGGCGAGGGTCCTTCGATGATTTGAACTCTAGCATATATGATAACCCCTGATAAATAAATAAATGTATATAAAAGCAACCCGAATAAGCGTCATTCAAAGCCTAAGCTGGAAAGAAAACAACTGTGACAGGTTTATTTATTATAGCCATTAAGTAGAGGATTGGTTTTTATAGTGAGAGAAAGGATCCTATTTGACCAAGCTGCGCCAAGTAAATGGACACACAAAAGCTTTACTGACACAGACAAGAGAAGTTACAGGAAAGAACCACTGCGCCCCCTCATTTTTAAAACAAAACCCACACAACTCAAACCAATTAATAAAAAGTGCAATAAAAAGCAAACCTGACCACCGACACCCGTCACAAACACCTCAAAAAATTCGAAATGCGATTCAGCGAAAGCGAAACACCACCCTACCAAGACACTGTGCTTCCCATTCCCAACGCCCTTCTCGAGATCCCGAATCAATACGCGAAACGCAGAAAGGGTAGAATCGAACGCCCAGAAACACGAGAGCCCCACTTTGCTAGACAATGGGAATCAATGATATCACCCACCCTCTCCAAAGAACAAAAAAAAAAAATGGAGGGCGCGGGAAGAAAAAGAATAAAGCCATTACTCGAGGCAGGGAAAGAACAGTTGTGTCGCTCGAATGCGGGGGTCAGGGAAGAGGTCGTGTGCGGCTATCGTTCCGTGGCTGCGAAGAAAAAGACCTGCCACCATGGTGGTTTGAAGAGAGCATGGGGTCAGGTTTGTGCCAGGAATCAATTGACTCGTTTCCTTGAAACCAGCTGTACCCACTGGGATGCGCACACGTTGGCGACCTCGGCTGAAGCAGAATTTAATTTCGTTTCATAGATTGTGGGAAACTGTTGGTCCAGCAGAGGAAAGGAACCCTGTTGATGAGATCTAGTCTCACTTAAAATCAAAATACGATTTTCCAAGTTTTAAATATAATTATGAAGTACATAAAAATTAAGACATGGTTGCAGGGCCAAAGCAATTGCAAAAAAGTCTTCTCTTAAATCCTACTTTAGTAGCAATTTTAGTGGTAACAAAGTGTGAAACCGACATTGAAGATCTTGCCAAGAAATTCAAATTTTAAAAATCAAGTAAGTAAATATTTTCATGACAATCTAGCCAATCATGAGTTCGATGTTTGTCTTTCACGGTCGTCATGGCTTGGCGCGAAAACGGCAAAATTGTCGTCCCTTGAAAAATTTTCTCTCTCCTAAGAAAAATCCGGATTTTTTTTTCGTCCGCTATTAGATCAAAAAGGGACAAGAGACCTTTGGTGAATTTTCAGTCGCCAAAATTTTGAAACTGGAAGATTTTGAGACGATTTTAACCTTTAGACTACGGCCGGTACAGTTGTACCATGATCACGCCAAGATAGAATTTAGACAATGGCAAGTACATCAGTTTTACCTTTAAAGTTACAAGAATCGAGCCAAGAATTTAGACTACCGCCGTTACAGCAGTTGTACCATGAAAGTTACAGGAATCGTGCTTGTAATATCTATAGCCGCAGTTGTGGCATCCCAGCGAGACCTCATGACTCCTAAAAAGTGCTACATTAAGGCCCGGTGCGCACATCCGATATTTCAACGTGCGGCGCCGCTGCCGCAACGCAAGTGCGGTCTGAGATACATTAGATCCAATGAAGCAGTGCACACATGCCTCCAGCGCCGCTGGGGCGACACACGTCCAACTTGAGTGCAATTTGTACCGCAGTTCCCCACGGCGCCGCACATGAGTCTCCATTCTGAAGTACCTTGTTTTCATAAACAAATGGAATATAAATAATAATTAATAAATGGTTGTACCTAGTAACGTCCATTTTGTTTCAATATATTTTTTTTACACCAAGTAAGCGAAATAAACACGTTTTCTTCGATAGAATATTTATCGCAAATGGCGCGAAATGAGTTCGTGCGTCATTTCACGGTTATGTGTGATAGTTGGGCTTCGGTGCCGCACGTTGAAAAACCGGATGTGTGCACCGGGCCTTAGCTGGCTAAATGGTAAAATGAGATCTTCAAATAGAATTGGGAGGATGATTACGTATAGCCAATCTACGTAGATGTTTGGTTTGATATTATGGCTCGAAAGCCATATTTGGTCAAACTACAACAAGCACAAGACAGACAACGTCAAGTAAGAGACAAGCACATACATCAGAAATAGTTGACTAAAAAAATACCCAAGGAGGAATCGAACCTACGCCGCCTTCAACTTATATCGATGTCACAGTGGACAAACCCATTGAGCCACGACGCCCCCCGAAGATTGAAGGAAGTGGATAATAAAAATTATAGGATAAGAACGCTGCAAGTTACGTGCCAGATACTTATCTCTGCGCTATTAAAACAGATTCCAGAGGACACCGCTCCCAGACTCGACTTCCACAAGAGCAACACAAAAAATCAATACCAAAACACACAGGCCTTGCACACCCCAATACATCTCCAATCCCCTTCCACCCTCCGCAAGGCATAAAAAATGTAAGTCCAAATCTGGATTCGCCATTTCGGTAATTGGTAGAGAACTGGGGGGAGGATATGGGGTGCCAGAGAGGGCCCCGCGGGGCATTCGGTTAATGGAGCGTCACGGTTACGACTACTGATAAGTGGACGTTAATCCGTTCCCCAAAATCACGCACAGCCCCTGGTTGGGGTAAGGTGGAATGACGGGTTCGGAGCCTTTTGTTTGAATAAGACAGGCTTGACGGAAACGTTAAGAAGGAAATGCAATAATTGATGTAATTATATTGATGGGAGATTAGAGATGACACCGGGAGATCGTGAAGAAACTGCGCTCTCCCTTCGCGAAATCCTGGCCAAAGAAAGGTAGTCACAGAAGATGGTGAAAGTGAATCGCGGTTTCTTTGACGAAAACCGGGAATTTTGCAAGATTTCATGTCAGATCAGCTAAAGGTGAGAGGTTGGATATCTTCGAGTAAAAACCTTAACAAGAACATTTTATTACTTCTGATCTCTACTTTATCTAGCGCAACGGTAACGCCCGGTTGGAAGAGTAGCGGATTAGCAAACAGAGGGTTGTGAGTTCGATACTCGATCCAACCAAAGACCGTTGTGTGCGTTTGGGATGAACCACGATGAATCCGTCGTGGCCGCAAATGTTGTCACGTTGGCGAGATGTGGAAGTTTGAAGAGGTGGGGTCTCAGCTCAGGCGTTGACCTCACTTTATCTCTAGCAAATTGCAAAATCGAGCATCTTATTGAATATTCGTGGTCCTATGACACTCTCTACTACCACCGAGAAAAAACTCGCAAAAACCAATGCATAGATAATTTTGAGTTATGTTTACGCCAATTGGACATGCATTGGTTTGTGCATTTAAAAGTGGTTGCAATGAGTTTTATGGCGCAAGTACCACATTTGTCCAAGCTGCGCCAAACACAAGAAAGACACCGTGAAGTTATCGGGTTGCTAAGGAAGAGAACAACGGGAGATAAGATAGCTTGGGTGTTCCGGGAGTGAGTCCCATTATTACAAAAGACAGTAAACACCATGAATTCAAATGGAAGTTAGGCATTAATTGCGAGTGTCCGATTCGCCACATGAACATGCTGTTTCAGGGGTTTGCTTGGATATGTGTCGCAGATCTTCCTAAAGGAAGCAATTTTATTTTCCGATAGAGTTGCATGCATGTCAGATAAATAAAAATCAATGAATTCAAGTTTGATTGAATATTAAATGTCTTTGAATACAATATTAAAGGCTCCAGTTTTAGGTTCCGATAGTTGGAGGGATGTCAGAAAAATAAAAATTAAACCACTTAACCTGTAAAAAGTCTTTCTGAAATACGATTTACGTCACGTTTATAAAATAGCATCTGAACATAGCGGCGAGACCAACAAGGACGTAAAAGATACAAAGGAACCCATTTCCAGGAGAAAAACACGAAGGACAAGTTAGGTTTCATTTTTTGTGTCCACAACCTCCTCCGTCTGCAAACAGCAAATTCTAAGGCACGGTTAATAATTGAGGTCCCCACTCTCGCTTTCCGAGATTAATGCGCTCTAAGCCGCCATGTACTACACTAAAAAGGCAGGCGAAAACAAAAAGAACCCGGTCTCTTTCGTGGGAAATACACAAGCCCGCAGCAGTAAAAGCAAAATACTACATACACATTAGTCCCACGTACCTCGTAATGCTACGACGAACTCCAATGAAATCTCATTCATTATTACAGGCGCTCGTTTTCCTGCAACAGCAGCAGCCACACAAAACCGGTTGGGCTGGAGGAAATGTCTCCCTTTCGCCTCAAACTGCTGTTTTTATTCGATCAGACATGGGCGACATTTGCTTCCCGTCCGGCGGTGTTTACCTTCCGAGACACCGTGGCGGATTCCGAGAGCAAACTTGCCCATCTCGGTTAATCCCTCGATAACAAGGAGATTGGAATGTGTTCTGTTTGTTGGTGGACCAGTGTACCTAATGCACTCCGAGATAGTGCTCTGGCATGTCAGAGATCTTCGAAATGGGAACGACAAGCATTTCACTTCGATAGGTAAGAAATTCCGAGACAATTGCTGCAACTGTTCTACTGGGTAGGGATTGGCTTTGGTGAGGGGTAGAAATACTAGGGGAATACGATTCTTCAGAAACAGGTTTTTCGAAACATCAGACGTTACTCCATACAAAGGAATGGGGTGGTATGTAGGAGGTATACCTTAAAACTGCAGCGAAGTTTCAAATCGAATGCAAGCGAAATATTCCTCCCCAGGGAAATATTCCACTCAGGGTAGCCAAATGCTTTGAATTGCATTTCTAGGGGCCAGAGGTGGAGGAGTTGGGTCATTTTGCAGTTACGCTACATAGTTCAAATACACTTTAATAAATAGGTCAATAAGGCAGTAGCTGAACCACGAAAACTTTGAATCAGTATTCTGACACTAGTAATAATTTAATATCACGCTAGCAATTGCCAGTGTCCTCGAAAGACGTCAAATCTGAGCTACTTATAGATACAGAGAAATCATACACAGTATAAAGACTCATTTACACTTGTACGTCTATCCGAATCCGTCGAACCAATGATCTACTAGAACAGGAATGATTCAGATTAACAGGTATAACCATTTCTCTCATCGTTCATTGATTAAACGGATTCAAAAACGGCGAGCGGATTCGGCCAGATGTACAAATGTAAATGAGCCTTGATTTGGATCGAAAATTTAAAGCAACTTACGTGGCACATTGAGCCGGACCCGCGGCAAGTACTCGTCCTGCCAAGCGGCCATGCCCGGACCGGGCACCATCAGGAGTCCCAGGAAGAAGGTGCACCCCGCGACCACGAAGGCCGGGGCGCTGGGTGAGAAGCGTATTCCGTGCAGGGGCGGCGACATGGCTCTGCGTGCAGGAGGGGGATGTTGGGGGTCAAAGAGAGATCAGCCGAAGCTAAGTGCCTGTGTGCAAAGAATGAAAGAACGTGAATGCTCCCGTGCGAGAGGGATTCACATTTGGGATGCGTACGAGGCTTGAGTGAAAGGGGTCGGTGTCCTAGGGGGTGTTACTGCAGGGGGAAGGCATTCGTTTCCTCGCGTACTCCCGTCATCACTGAAAGAGAAAAAGCACACATTAAATTACGAATATGACACATATAGATTTTCAACAACACGTACATAAATAATGAAGTGATCATTATAAAATAAGGCTTCCCCTAAAGTCACGCTTTCTCATCGGATGGTTACACAACTGCCGAGTTCACTCTTGTACCACTTTACTTTCGTTTGCTATCCCCTCAATGAATGACCTGCCTTAACTAAAGTGGGGTAAGGAAATTCGGTGCGTCAAACACAGCAACCGATACCATGTTTACAGAATAAAGTATGGCGAAAAGCGCCCGAAATTGAGGCTATTTAAAAGTAATGTAGCACGACTGAGGCACACCACAAACAGTCGTAAAAATGGCGGAGATTACTTAAGTTATTCATTCAGGTAAAATTAAAAAAAAATTATGGCGGCAAGAAAAGTTTGAAGTACTGCCATCTCATTTAAAGACACCTAGGTTGTTTTTATTCCTTATGAATTCTATCGATATGCCAAACATCTCACTTTTATTGGTTAGGTCGTTCTTGCTATCAGTTCCTCAACTATCACACGCGAAAGCCACGAATTAGGAGCGGACCTGTTTGGGGAGGGGTATAACGGGCAACCCCCTTCCGCCACCTCGTGAAATATATGTTGTGCTAAAAGTACAACCAAAAATAAATGTTGAAGCTAAATTAATTAGCATTGAAAGGTAGTCGATTGCAAACGCAAAAAGCGATGTTTAAAAAATATCAGCAAATGAGATGCTTATTTAGCATTATGGTAAATAATCGGATGGGAATCCGAAGAGACCACTGCTGCACCCTCAAAATTCGTTTCGGAATAAAAGCTTCAACGAAATAACAAAACGAGATAGACACAACGTAAATCAGATATTCTAGGAAACTATTTCTTCAACTAACGAGTATATTTTTGTCCTGTCTGCAGTGATGACTACGCAGTTCATGGAATGGCGTTTCAAGCAATCGAATTGATATACTTTACTCAAGGATGAATTGAAAACAATTCAACTTCTTGTGATGCAATACTTTTGTAGGGACGTAGTCGAATTAGCGTGGCACTTGAGCAACTAATGGCGACGAAATCGGTATCCATCGCGAGAGGAAAGACCCGGGGACACCCCGTCATTTTGAACCACGGTCAGATGACGAGATCAAACATCTGATATTTTACTTCACACTCCAAACTTACACACCACGTCAACGTGAAGATATTTGAGATTCATTTAATGTACATCAACCCCCAACTACATAGGTCGAGTTTTGATTGATGATTAGGGGTTTCATGGCGGAAGGGCCATAAAACTAGAAGCAGCGTCAAACACAAGACGACGACGGTGGGAAAAAACAAAATGTGAAAAGAGGACAATTCACTCTGGATCTTCGGGCTTGTGATGCCATAACACTCCTAAAGGAGATGTGTCCCTGAAGGCGGGTTGAGGTCCGAACTCGCAACTCTACGGTTGCTAATCCGTGACTCTATCAACCGGACAAGCCATTGCTCAAACAGAACCTCCAATTAATGGAACATTTACAGTTTTCCCTTTCAATTTTTTTATAAATTATCTGACAAGAAACAATGCGATTTCGGTGCAGAAAATCCATTGCCAAATTTTCACACTAAATTCCAACTGCCCAAAATAACCGCCAAGGAACATATTTATTTCCAATATCAAACCCCAGAGTCATTTACATTCCGTCCCCACATTGTTTGCCCTCCGCGACAAGCGGACTATTTGCAGAAGCTGTCTCGGTCCTCCCGTAATGAAGATTAGCCCCAACCGACCCGACCTTTCGAAACTCGGGAATTGCCGATTGGTCCAATTCCCGAAACCAATTTCGAACGCACACATAACGTCACAATTCGAACTTATTGCACGTCTCGGGGGAAGCCAAACAGTCACCGTGTCATTACGAAACGGTGCCTCATCCTGGCAGATCATCAAAAATGGCGACCGTGAGTAAAAATTTCTTCCTCCTTTACCAATAGTGTTCTGGCGAGATTTATGTATTTTCTTTTTTGTCTCTCCGAGTCGAAGAAACCGAGATTTTCTTCTCTGCTTCTGCGAAGTGAAAGGAATGGTTGTGGGGTTTGTTTCCGACCTTCTAATCGGCCACTCGAGACTTGGAGGTCGAGAGGTTATCGAGGCCGAACTTTTAAAATAAACAATGTGTAATGGCGGCGAATGAAGCGTTCATCGCCACGAGCGCGCCGATTCCGAACCAGGGGGATTTGGTTACCCTGCACACTTCGGTAGGTATTTAATTAACGTCGCACTGGAGCAACACAACGGGCTAATGGCGACGGTCCGGGATGAATACCCGAAGCGAAGATCAGAGGACTAGACCACGTAATTTTGAACCATTGTCAGAAGACGAGATAACACCTAAGCTGGAAACCCACTCTCCACACTTTCACACCACACCAACGTAAGGACATTTGATGCCACGACAGATTTAACCTTTTGACTACGGCTATAGATATAACAAGCGCGATTCTTTTACTGTCAAAGTACAACTGCTGTAACGGCCGTAGTCTAAATTCGCGATTCTTGTAACTTTCAAGGTACAAGTGGTAATTGGTAATTTTTAGATAACGTCGTACTAGAGCAACACAACGGGCTATTGACGACGGTTCGGGATCAGTCCCTTAAGGGAAAGATCCGAGGACAACACCTCGTAATTTTGAACCACGGTCAGATGACGAGATAACACCTAAGCTGGAAACCCACTCTCCACACTTTCACACCACACCAACGCAAGGACATTTGAGGCCACGACAGATTTAACCTTTTGACTACGGCTATAGATATAACAAGCGCGATTCTTTTACTGTCAAAGTACAACTGCTGTAACGGCCGTAGTCTAAATTCGCGATTCTTGTAACTTTCAAGGTACAAGTGGTAATTGGTAATTTTTAGATAACGTCGTACTAGAGCAACACAACGGGCTATTGACGACGGTTCAAGATCAGTCCCTTAAGGGAAAGATCCGAGGACAACACCTCGTAATTTTGAACCACGGTCAGATGACGAGATAACACCTAAGCTGGAAACCCACTCTCCACACTTTCACACCACACCAACGCAAGGACATTTGAGGCCACGACAGATTTAACCTTTTGACTACGGCTATAGATATAACAAGCGCGATTCTTTTACTGTCAAAGTACAACTGCTGTAACCGCCGTAGTCTAAATTCGCGATTCTTGTAACTTTCAAGGTACAAGTGGTAATTGGTAATTTTTAGTTAACGTCGTACTAGAGCAACACAACGGGCTATTGACGACGGTTCGGGATCAGTCCCTTAAGGGAAAGATCCGAGGACAACACCTCGTAATTTTGAACCGCGGTCAGATGACGAAGCACCACCTGAGCTGGCACCCCACTCTCCAAACTTCCACGCCAACCCAACGTGAGGACTTTCGGCCACGACAGATTTAAGGTGCACCAGCCGCCTCTACACTATATACTTACAAACATCATCTATGCCCGGACCCGGATTCGAACCAGAAACCTTCCGATCTAGAGGCTACCTTAATCACTATATCGGTTGGTCGGCTCAAGGTACAAGTGATGTACTGGTCAGTGGCCCTTATCTAAATTCTATCTTGGCGTGATCATGGTGCAACTCTACCGGCCGTAGTCTAAAGGTTAAAATCGTCTCGAAATCTTCCATTTTCAAAATTTGGGTGACTGAAAATACACCAAAGGTCTCTTTGTCCCTTTTGTAACTAATAGCGGACGATAAAAGAGACCAACTGCTCTGGCTGGATTCATGTCGAAGGTTCCCTTAAAATGCAGTCTATGGCTATTTTGGCGTTTAAAGTAATGGGTGTTTACAAATCTATCATACATCAATTCGGAATTTTGACTGTCGAAGTGCTGAAATCGTATACGGAAAAGAAGGCATCCGATGTAACGTTCAAAACACGAGCAGGAAACGTTTCCGCCACCTTTACTTAGCTTAGCAGAAAAATCCCTCTCATAGGCGGTGACAATTTCCGTCAAAGGGTTTGCAGCAATAACTTCACATTGCGAAAGTGCTTTCATTGAAAGTCACAGAAACCAAGGATCACGTGGCCAGGTCAACTGGGGCGTGTCCTTCGAGAATCTCGTCAGACGAGAGCATCTTCCAATTTATTCCTAATGGCCTTCCCCTATCCCACCAACCCCTGGCACGCATTCATTCATTCAGCAGCTGTGTGTTGTGATCTTGAATGAAGGCGTTTACTCTTTATTTACTTACTCTCTTCCCCTTTCCTTCTTTTAATTGGTTATGAAAGATCCTCCCGACGCCTCGATCACCCCTTTTTTATTTTCCTTCTCTGACAGACACGGAGTGACGAATCTTTTCGACAAACAGTGGATTCCTTTACAAGGGTTGGAATGCACGATTCGCCCCGGTTGGGACTTTTATTTCCTATATGTCCCGATTCCGAGAAAGATTGTGTCTCGATAACACGTTTTTCTTGGATGACACCCCCGTCATATCTAGGAGGTGCGAGCGAAATAATTGCCATCGCGGAAAATTTGACGAGAAGCGTGGAAGCAAATGAAAAAAAGAGGATACTAGTTTTCGATGTCAACTTGCGAATTTTTTTGGACCCTTTCCTTTTTCAACAACCGGGAGTTTTATTTTTGTCCCACTTTCAAGATTTGGGCAAAAGTGATATGCTTGTATTAAAACCCGGTGTTAAAAACGATTTTCTTAAGTTTCAAAGGGTTTGTAAATTCATGTTAGTATACTTTAAAAAACATTTTTGTAATGCCCGATCAGACCACGGGTTACCACGGCCACAGCAAGTATGAAATAGTAGCACAAAGATTTTAGAAAGTGTAGCAAAAACGTTTCGTCTTACGTATTAGTAACTGGGATACAAAAGTGAATAGGCTAAAACACTGAATGGAATGATTAAGTATGGTGTTTGGTTGATTTTGAGTTTTAGAGAGAAAAAGGCCAGATTTGACCAAGCTACGACAAACGCAAGACAACAAGAAAGAGAGAGAGGGGATAAAAAACCAGAAGGGTAGACAAGGCCAAGGCAACTCCAAATTTATCGTTAAAAAAAATCCTACTAAAAAAAAGTTCAAGGCACAAATTTCAAATTGTGTACGAAAGAAACTTTTCTTCCACGGACAAACTAGTAGCTCCAAGGCGTAGAAGGGAAAATATGAGTATATGAAATTTAATCAAAATAACGTACAAACTTGCAAAAGGCAAACAGCTGCCCAAAATCACAGTGAACATGATTATTAGATACAAAATACATAAGGCTGAAAGGTCCACTAAGTTCAAATTTCATTACGGAACCCGTAATTTTTCACGGGCTCTCCAGCTTCTTTATGTTACAACAGAAGAGTGAAAAAATGAAAGGACAATGAGTTCTATTCATGACTCGTTAAGGGGACCTAAAGTGGCTTTATAAACCCCAACGGTTAGGCAGGGGGTTGTTTTGTTCTCGGGATAGACCGTTAGTTTCACGTGGCAGGGTGAAAAGCCCCCTGCCCTCAAACCTCGGGAGACCTTCCCACACCAAGTGATTTAATGACCTGTTATAGCCATTGTCTTCATCTCTTAACCTATTCATCCCTCCCCCACCCGAAAATCATGTTAAAAAGAATTGAAATTGCCCACGACACGATGCACGGCCCATACCTCCCCTCTCCCTCCAGCAGGGAGGGTTGTAGGACGGGGTACTATTCGAAAAGTTGTATGCCGAAGCCACCGAATTCGAACAAAACGGGAGGTACTCCTCATCCAGGCCCCGGAAGCGTGGGGCAGATGTCTTCACAGCCCTTGCCAGACCCCCTTATCGTCAGTTAGCGCCACGTGCTTGAGGACTTCCAGGCGTGCAGCCGATAAGACATCTGCCCGAGCACATCCTTCCTGCGCGCATCCTCTCCGATCACCTCCCCCCGTGTCGTCTGCAGAAGGTGCGCGGTTTTTGTGGGAAAAAAATTGTGGGGGTCGTGAAAGAGGTAAACGTGTTCTTTATCAGACAGTCCGTCTTTCACAGATCAGTGGGGGTATGTTTTGTTGGATTGCCGTGGATGCGGGTTCTCGGGCAAGCATCTGCGGTGGTTAACAGTTATTGGCTTTTATTAATGTCGCAAAAACCTCTCGGGTCGACCAGCTCAACGAAGTTTATGTCAGAGGTTTCGGAACTTTTATCACACTGACCCTCGTTTCATGGTTGGTTGCGTTATCGATCATCGCATCGCTTTTGAAAGGGACAGAAGGTTTATTATTAGCATTGGGGTTGGGGGAATAAAAAAGGCATTTAAATGAAAAGGCACCGGGTTTGAGAGTTCGACACTGAGAGAAGTAAAGTAAATGATATCGCTGTCCTGGAAGAACAAAGACGCAACTGCGAAATTGGGATGAATTTTCTAAGCAGATAGTCGAATTACACTTGAGGCCACAGCATATTTAACGAACATACCCACCACTACGAACACCACGGCCTTTGGTTGGGCCGAGTTTTGAACTAGCTACCCCAGGGATGACAAAAATAAAAACAATTAAGAGCCAGCCCAATTTTTTAGGAGCCAGGACCCTTGCAACACATATACTAATATTTATTTTTTGAACCCTGAGTACATAATATGGCACAGTAAATAATATGGTATTTATAGTGCATCTGAGGTAATAAAAAAATGTTTTTATTTTCTACATTAGACATTTTGCTCCATTTTTGACCTTTCATGGTCTAAAAAAAAATATATATTTTTTTTTCATGAAAAATGAAAGTTTTTTACAGAAACAGAAAATTAAGGCACCGGACCAATTTTTTTTAGTCGCCATGGCGACCGGGAGTTGTCGTGCTCTGAGCTACCCTTAAGCAGCTTATTTGCTAATCTTAGAACCTGGATACCACGGACCCGTTGAATTTTTAAGAACGCAGAGTAGGTACTTTTGATGCAGGTAAAAGGTAGGTATTTTAATTAATCTCGATTTAGCTCGCACCAGTCCCCTTTGTCGTTGGATGGATCGAGTTTTGAACCCTATTCTAAGACTGGGAACACTTTAAAATGTGAATACCTTATATGATACACGGAGAGAGAGAATTATACATAAAAAATTATCGAAAAACTTATCTTAGAAAGCGTCATTCAGAGTAGTCTACACACGAAAGGATACCGTGTGACCCACTGGATGATCAGAATCATCAAATTCCAACGACCAGATAGAGTTTGTCGGGAAACATTTCCGAAATCGGATCACCATGGGAAAAATAAAAATATCCGAGTATCTCGAGTAGTTTTGTTGCTCCGAGACGTGACCATGAAGGATCTCGGAAACCAGTCAATCAACAGCTCAGTTGTGCTTTGCGTAGCATGCACTTGTGCTTAAGACCGTGGCTCTTAACCTTAAGAGCACGGTGACACACTTGGCCGGGGACTCTGTCCTGACACAATTCCACGGACGACTCTTCCCTGAACAAAATGGACCACATCACCCATTTCAGTCAAAGCATGAAAATAAACTGGTTCGAATTCAAATATTTATATGGGAATGCGAATGTGATTATCATTATTTGAGAAATGCAAGTGATCTACAGCCGGACTTAAAGCATTTCGCACACGACCACCCACTATTGTCATTAATATCATATTGATTTTTCTATTCGTATTCAAAAGACTGGGCGGGACAACAAAATTTCCTTAACTATAGTCTAAGTATGGGTTATTTTGTTTTCGAAGCAATGACTGAAATTTCCAGTCGCAATAAATCGAAACCCTTTTTATCCTATGCCCGTCTCAAGGTATTCAGTCACCGATCAACAAGCAGCACAATACAGGTCAGAAGTGAAAAAATCTGGATTTAAACACAAACAGTATTTTAATCAGTAACAGATGTTAATATTAATGCCGATTTCATGACGTCTACAGTAAGCAAGCGAGGCAATATACAGGTACATGAAATGAAATTCAGAAAAAAACAACCCAGTAACAAAAGAAGAAACGAATCACAAATTTTCTTTGAGAATTCTAAAAACGTTCTTTCGGGTGCAACCGAAAAAAGATATGCTCCAAAGTCTCCTCATCAATCAAATAAGACACTTGTTGGAGTCAGCCAAGTGAAAACGATTCAAATAGGCCTGAGTTACAATATAGCCTATTCTGGTTTCAGCAGAAGTGTCAACTGCTCTGGGGATTTCTTTTGAGATAATAGAGGTCATTAGGCTCATTCTGGAATTGAAAACGATGGTGATTCATTCTAGTGTTCCTCTATAAAGTACACCAGAGATCGGAGTCTACTTCCTGACTTCGGAACATCAGTTCGAAATAAAGATGGCGTAGAAAAAGAGAACGCCCAACGGTATTTACGAGTATCAAACCCTCTGTTATGCGTCTATTTTAGTCACATCCTAAGCTGTTTGTGTTTACGCTTTTCCATAGTAATGACTGGACCCCTCCTTGTCGCTAATGGCAAGAGAAAACTTTCCAAAAAGATTGACAATTATGGGTTGAAAAATTACGATGCCCTTCCTCTGTCAAGATTGGCTGACATGTGTTCGGGGCGGCGAGAGGGGCTATTTCGGGATTTTAGCACCCATGCTCCGGTGGACCCCCGAACTTCCGACGGGCATACTCGACATACTGGAGTGATGTGTGGCGTCTTTTGCCATCTGGTTCGCGCACTTCTCTCCGGTTTTTTTTTTTTTTTTTTTTTTGGGGGGGGGGGGGTCCCGGTATGCCGACAATGCATTTTCGAAAGACGAAATTGAGCACTGGTAGGAAACAAAAACATTTTCGAGACAGACCGGAGGGTTCTGCGTTGTTTTGTCGATGCCGAGGAAGGATAACAAGAGTGACGGATGACGTTTGTTGTAAATGGACACGGGTTGTGACGAGTGGAATGTTCTGTTTGTTGATGGCACCCCTTTGTGCAGTTATAGAATGTGTAGTTGAGAGGAGAAAAATTGCTTTGCAGTGGATTCCAAGTCACTGTGGTGTATATGGCATTAACCAAGCGGACCAATTGGCTAAGGATGGAGCATAGTTGTACCTCAACATCGAGACTATAATACTTTCAATCTACAGAGAAATACCTACAAGTGGAATGTTTTATCGAGGAATAAAGTTTTAATCCCAGGTTCCTTGCTTAAAGCTGTTGGTAAGGCAGGCCTCGAAATAGATTTTTTAATATAGGTGCACCTAAGTTTTTAAATTAGGTGCACAGGTTATATTTTAGATGCACATTTTAAAAAGAACGTAATATAAGAGCATTAATGCAATATAAACTATTTTATCAGTTGGGTATGTTTAAATAGGTTGGTAGTAGATGGTAAATAAAAATATTTAAACAGCTAAATTCTCCCTTCTCTCCGGCGCACGGCTGTCGCTTCAACAGAGCCATCTGGAAAATGTTTCGATCATCGGAAACTTCTGGTGGCAGTGACACAAGTAAACCTTCCTCCTGTATAAACCGTTATGGCCCAGCGATTTTGTTTTCGCAGTGTGTATTTAGGAATTTTAATTACGTTCCTTTAGAGCAAGAGAGGTCGATACTAATATTTTGTTCAAACATCAAAATAACATAAAACACGTTTCCCCCCCCTTTTTTTTTAAACGTTAGGTGCACCTAGCGGGAAAAAATTAGGTGCACAATTTTATTTTCATGTGCACAGTGCACCTGGGTATTTCAAGCCCTGTGGTAAGGTGATTTGAATTTCATGGCGCAAGATCCAGATATCTCAAAGCTGTTTGAGTAGCTTGCTTTCGACTTCGTACTGGACAAGACTACCTACAAAGACTAGCATCGTATACGCAGTGGCGAGATTAGCTACCCGTCCCCTTTGCGAACTGCAGCACAGTTGACTCAACCTAAATATATTTTACCTCTACATCGAGGCTTATATGCTCGTCTATAAAGAATATAATGGACTTTTTCAATCTACAAAGAAATTTAATACAGGTCGGTAGGTTTGGATTTTATTTCTCTAGGTACGATAGTGGACAAGCTGTGCCAAATTTGAATACAGGAAAGAACTGGAACGTTTTATTGAGAAATAAAGCTCGTACACCAGGTTCCTAGCCCAAACTGTTGTAGTCCAGTCGCTTGTTTTCGACTTTAACTAGACTTGACTACCTACAGACACGTAGTATTGGGGTAGCGAGATAAGCGATCTGGCCCTTTTGGGAACTGAACGAAATGCTTGAGATCCAGTCAAGGATTACTTTAAAATTCCTCACAATAGAGTTGCAAGTATCGTCGAGTGTTTTTAAGTCATAATTTCCTAACTTCGGAGCTCTTCTGGTCTACCCGTCGAATTGATGGCCAAGAGGCCGGTTGGATTCTTTGTGTTTTATGGCGCAATGGCCATATTTAGCCAAACTGCGCCTAACACAAGACAGATTACACGAGAAGCCAGAGACAAGGTAAACTGTTTTCATGGTTAACACTGACGTCTGAAAGAATATCTGGGAAGAGAATTACATCAAACTGGATTCGACACTGTCTTCAGTGTCAATGTTCAAACATTTTAAAGATGACTAGTATCAAACTTACAGGCTTTCAAATTAAAAGATAATTAATAGCTGAGAACGTAATCTGCCACAAAGCTAGTTTTTTAAGTACTTATCCTTTATTTTAAAAATGATTACATTATTTGTTACTCATTTTACAGTTTAGGGATTATGCTTCCTTGTAATTGCAGCTAATACAAGAATAGAAGACACGGATCTATACATTTTTGGCTCTCCTCACCTAAATAATTACCAGCTAACGCTTTTTATTCAAATATTCTAAGATTCGTGGCCTGTATTTGAAAACAAAAGTTTGTGACCATGATTACCATCATTAAAATACTTGGAAGATGGCACTCAAGACAAAGTCAAAACTGGTTTCACATAATTCTAGACTGTATTCGATACTATTTTGGAATAATACCAAAACAGATACTGATTCGTAACTTGAAAGAATACCATTTTCTAATTTTTTTTCCTGTTATCACCATTTTATACCAGCTTAGTTGAAACAATGATTTTGCAGATTCGGGGCCTATGAAGTGATGCCGAAGAAATAATTACACTTTACTTATTTGTTTAGCCTGCCTATTTTAAGCTAAAATATCTTTATAACTATTTCTCAAAAGGAGCTTAGTGCTCTCCTGTAGTCCCACCAATTCAGCAATATTTAAAACATACCTACCATTAATCAAAAGTAATTACTTCCATGTCCCCGTTTTCAAAACTTGCTCTTGGCAAATAAATTTTTGCTCAGAATTGCAAATATTCAACTTTTGGGTAGTCAAAATACCTCAAAGAACAAATTGGTTCGCCAGAACTTAATGAAAGTCGATAAAATGTTTACTGTCTTTACGCACAGACATCGGAACGCGTGTAAATTTATTAGATAGCCCCAATAATCATTATCATTTTAATGAAACGATTCACCTTCAACAAGGAATCTAGGGCATAATTAAAAATGTGTCAATACACCACCCTCTGCGAGACATTGCACCAATACCCGTTTCAAGGGAGCTCGAATTGAGAAATTTTTGTCATTGGAGTTCCCATTGATAGCTGGGTCGCGGGAGTTCAGTTGGCTAGTCCTAATTACTATAAAGTTAATAGTAAATAGGACTAGACTATAGTAATTAGAGTGGGGTGCCAGCTCAGGTGTTGACCCCGTCATCTAACCTTGGTTCAAAATGACGCGGTGTTGCCTTCAGATCTTTACCTTCGTGCAGACCAACTTGGCCAAATATGGCCCTATTACACCACCAATTGTTGGAATTCTTGTCGATCTTATTTTCACAATTCAACCAGCTCGTCATCTGACCATATTTCAAAACTATGAGATGTTATCGTTGGATCTTTTCTTCCGGGATGGATCCGGAACCATCGCCAATAGCCCATTGTGTTGCTCCAGTGCGACGTTAACTGCCTACCTACGCAATGAAAGGTGTCGGGGAAACATTTTACACCTGCGCAGATGGACAGCGAAATCAACAGACATCAGAACACACTTTAATATGTTTGCACCGGTCACTGTCCCTCTAAAGTCGTGACGAAGCGAGCTCGAAAGAGCGGAACCTTTCAGGTATATGTGTGTGTTGTAAACTGAACACCGAATCCTGAGGCAATCGTAACTCCAAGTCAAACCGTTCGTTATTGCACCAGGAGATGAATACCGCGCTAACCAGGCAGTTTGGTTTGAAATTTACGACATCGTGAATCTGCGTCATGTGGATTCAATAACGCTCGGACGCTGGTGGTGCTTTATCCGCCGGAAATCTCTTCGCGGTGGCCGGAAAGGAGTCCGGACAATGGCCACCGTTCGCACATTCCTCCGCATTTAGGTGGGTTTCGGCCGCGCATCGCATTAGACGGTGATTGCATTGTTTGGGTGGTTAAGGTCGAGTGCAGAAAGGAGATTTAAAAGTGAACCATCAAGGGGTCAGCACATCGGGAGGGTCGCGTTCACGAAGCAGTCGTCAACCCCCTCTGACCCTTAGACGAAATAATGACTCTTCACTGCTGATTATAATGTGAAGAGTTTCGTGAAGAAAGTCCGGGATCTAACAGAATGTGGAAGAATCCGAATGGCACTAAATTAGGAAACCCACTGGCAAAGATCATCTGGCTGATTTAACGAAATAGTGCTTCTTCATTGCTGTTTTTAAAGTGGATAGTTTCGTCAAGAATGTCCAGGTTTTTGCAGATAATAATGAGTCAAAAACCGAATTGTACGGAATTAGGTAAGTATTTTAATTAATGTGGCACTGGGGAACACAAAGGGCTATTGGCGACTGTCCGGGTTTTAGGTAATTTTTAATTAACGTCATACTAGAGCAACACAACGGGCTATTAACGACGGTCCGGGATCTATCTTTAAGGGAAAGGACAACACCACGTAATTTTGTACCACGGTCAGATGACGAGGTCACGCCACTATACAAACTTCAACACCACACCAACGTGAGGATATTTGTGGCTACGACAGATTTAACATGCACGACGCGGTCTATGCTTGGATTTGAACCCGCAATATTTCGGTTGCTAATTCGTTACTCTTTTAAACGGGCTTCCGCGGCACGGAACAGTGAATTTCATTTAGGTCAAAATCATACGGCTGATTAGATGAACAAATGAATCTTTATTGCTGTTTTTAAAGTGGAGGGAGATTTCTATGAAGACTGTCCAGACTCTAGCAGATGTAGGTAGTTAAATCAACATCGCACTGGAGCAGCACAAAGGGATTTTGGTGGCGCCCTCTTTATTTTGAACAGTGAAGACGGGGTCAACACCTGAGCTGACACTCAGTCTCTAAAGTTCCATACCAAGCCAAAATGAGGAGATTTGAGGCTACGACAGATTTAACGTTCACCGTACCCCACATACACGATGGTTTTGGTTTGGATCGAGTTTCGAACTCGAAACATTCCGGCTGCTAATCCGCTACTCTTCCAACCGAGCTACAGAGAATGTGCTGGAATCCTAACTAAACGAAATTAAGTTCACTCGGGTAAAAATTATTATACTGATTTGACGAAGTAATGATTGTTTATTGTTGTTTTTAAAGAGGAGATGGTGTGGCAAAGTGACAGTTTGATTCACCAGGTGCATGGTCGTCTCAATCGTCTTTGGTCGGACAATCTCTCTCTGTTGGACAACCAACAAGAGTGAAGGCAGGGAAGCTCCCCTTTAGGAATTTCGACGGTGGAAAACTCCTCGAAGGTTTTTTTTCCCCACGAGACTGGAACTTCGAAACTTGGAGCGGACAGAGGGCTGGGTCGGCGGATCGACACATTTTGTCAGAGACTCGAGAAGAGTCAGGTTGTTGGTAGGGCGTCAGCTAGAGACGCTTTGTTATTTTTTGAAATGTTACGCAATTGGTACTGTAAATAATAGAGCATCACTGTAAAATAATTAGCCAAGATAGAATAAAAGAATATTTGTTACTTTACAATATTCTGAGCTCGTAAAATTTCCTCCAGCCAAAGCTTGTACAACGCCCGTTATTGGAATGGAGAGATTTTCTGGAAGACTGTCCAGGCTCTTTCAGAGGATGGTGGAATCCGAATTGCACAAAATTAAGAAGTTCCCTTAAGTAAAAATCATCAGGCTAATCAAATAATGATTCTTATTGCTCTTTCTAAGAGAGAGATTCGTGAAAATTGTCCAGGCTCTCAGAATATAATGAGGTAGAATTCAAATGGCACGATATTAAGAAGTTCAGTTATCATAAAAATTATCAAGATGATTAAACGAATTAATGTTCCGCCACTGTTTTAAAGTGAAGAATTTCACGAAGACTGTCCAGTTTCTTGCAGAATCCGGAATGGCACGAAATTCGTGGTATACCGAGTACTTGAAATTTATACAAGAACAATTCGAAGAAATTTTGTGCACGATTTCTTTTTGGTGATACACCGAAGTGAAACATTGTCAGTATACATATTTATGGACATGCTTTCAAATTGAACTATCGATTATTCCTTCTTTTATGAAGGGCAACGACGCTGCACACTTCAGATTTGCGGATACTTAAAATACAAGACCATAAATGCTGGTTCAAGAAATTGTCTGCTTTCCAATTTTCAATCTGCTTCATCCAGAGATTGGGAGAAACACGAGCTTAAACCCTTTCGTGTTGGTTCATACATGATGGATGGGAGAGGGCATTTATATCTTAAATCGGCGATTGTAAGGTAATCTCCTCTGACCCATGAACCCAGAGAGATGCTTCTTTTCATGTGGACCACACAGAACTAAGACTTACGGACAAACAGCGGGGAGCTGCAGGATATAATGTTAGAGAATATAAGGTTCCCACTCGTCACGCAAAAGAGAAAATACGGCCTTTTCAAGACTCTTTCGTTTTTTAAAAAGACATTGGATTTAAAAGAAAATAACCTTTTGCAGGTATGAACTGAAATGCCTATATATAAAGTCCAAAAATATTACCTCGTGCGAAACTTATTGCATCCAAGTTCAATCGGAGAAAAATGCGTTTCTGCCGTGAACTTACCATACATATCGTTTTCTGCTTAATGTTGTTGGACATGTAATTTCTTCAAAATTGAAGTGCCGCGGTAGCCCAGTTAGTAGAGTCGCTGATTAGCAACTGGAGGTTTGCGAGATCGAAATTAGATCTAACTAAAGATTCAGTAATGGTAATACACAAGGAAAGTAAAACTGACGCAAAAGAGAGAAAAGAACCCAGGGAGGAATCCTACAATTCGAAGGTTGCTAGAGCAGTGGGCAAACACTGGAATACAACATAACATTCGTCTCTTTTTATTGTGAAATCACATTGATGTTACTAAATTTTACTAAAAATATTTAAGTTTTTAATTATTCCTGGGTGTTTAAGAATTGTGATGCTTTTGTGAATTGTGTGTTTTATGAATTGTGACTCTGTATGCACACGAAGTTTCATTTACACTAATTTATTCCCCATCCCCTTGTAATTTTCAGTGTTAAATACAGTGCAACAATAATGAATTTCTTCAATTTATATAAACCCTCATCTCAGATCATTCACTTCAAAATGTAAAAGCAACGCAAAACGGCATTGTTTGCTTTGAATAATGCAGAGAATTGCTACTCAAATGAATAATTGCTTTTTTACGTATTACCTGCATCTGCGATATTTTTAAAAAAACAAATTTCGCTTATTTTGCATAAACGGGGATTTAGAAAAAGACGTCACCCATTCTTATACAAAAACCAACCAATTAGGAATACAATAAAAATCGTACAACGGATCTTACGCGAGATTCTTATCGCTATTACGTCCAATTATCGCGATTGTTCCTAATTTTCCTCCTTACTCATTCAAAGTTTCCTTCCACTGCTATGAGAAGATTGTTGCAAAAGACACGGATATCCCCGCGGAAATTTTTGTTTTCGATGCTTCCTTTCAAACGAAAATCGCTTCGCATCTCTTAAAAAATCAGTTAACTTTCTTTTGAAATACTATTCATGCACGAACACGGCTCATTTGATGTGTTGCAAAATTTTGTCATGACTCACTCAATGTAACACCAACAAATAATTATTTCTAAGAATTCAGAATACAAAGGCTGCACACCTCAGAATGGGTGTGGTGGATTTCAATACCAGCATTTGGCCTTAACCTTATGGCATAAATGCTTTTCCGAACACAATTTACAACATCTCAGTACTTTTTCTAGACAGAAAAAGCATGTTTTTTTGTTTTGTATGTCAGGATCAAGGCTTGTCCAGTAGAACTTTTCGAATTTGAAAGTTGTACTAGGAGCTGATTTGATTATAAAACAACTTTAAAACATTATTAAGCCAGCATATTATGGAGAATCAAACTTCGTAACCTCATATGTCCTTCGTGTCATAGGGTTTGGACCTGTTGTAGAATGAGGGTTATATTACAGTATTAGTATTGTTTTTAGAGGCGGTAGTTGCTGAGCTGGCAACCCACTCTCCAAACTTCAACACCCACCGCGTCAACGTGAGAACATTTGAGACCACGACAGAATTAAGAGGTACCAGCCCTCACGAACACGATGGTCTTTGGTTCTGGACGAGTTTCAAACTCATAATACTCCTGTTATCAATCCGCTAATCTCCTAACCGTTTCCAATCAGAGAAAAGCCAAATAAAGTGACATAAAAACAGGGGGAGTTTTCAGACAAAAATGAAAATAGAGAAAGATTTTAGGCGTTACCAAATACCACAAAACAAATAAAAAGTAAGATTGTGAATAGAATCGTTTGGACAGTATGAATTTTGCACAGCGAAACACATAAATATGTAATTTGCATATTAATGAAATGTATTTGCACACTACTGGGTTTGTGCGACAATTAAATGATCCGCTGAAGAGAAAATTATTAACATTACGATAGCCAAGTCAATGTTCTTAATTAGAAAGTACGGCGACAGGCCCACACAACCGCAAAAGACAGGAAGTCCCTCATTTATTCAAGAGCATCGAATATTTGGGTGATAAATCACATGTGAGTAGAAGAGAAGCCACAAAATAAAGCGAGTGCCGTTTTAATTTCAAGGTTTCATCCCCACCACAAAAGACGTGTTCAACTGAGGTGACCGAAAATCATAGAACAGAATTTTTCTTCCTTGAAATCGACACACCCTTCGAAAAGATCCACTTTAATATTGGATTTCCGTATTGATTTTATTCAGCGAATATAAGAAAACTAGGGGGCCTGCCCCCTGCTCGCTAACGCTCGCCAACCCCCGGAGGATTGCTTCACAATCCTTATTGGTTCGCTGCGCGAACCTATGCTCGCCTCAATGAAGACATGTGTCCTAGCATAAGGGATTGTTTACAAAATATGTTACCAAAAAAAATGTTTTTCAAATCTAAATTTGCTGTATTACAGAAAAAATATATACAGTATCTCTAAAATCAGAATTAAAATGAAAACTTTGTGCAAATTTTGACTCGAAATGTGAGCGTTGCTTTGGAAATTAAATACCCAGCATGTTGTCTGTGTGTACATTTTCCCAGCACTCAAACGACCCACACTTTTTCATTGAATTTGTTGCCGAAAGTTGTAGTGCAAGCGTCTTGTTGAACTATAATTGTTGACCCTGAAAAGGACCGTTTTTTAAATGGCCCTGAAAAGATCCTCCGCTTTCTTTGATTTCTATTATAAACTAACTGCAACAGCTCATTAAAATTTCCTTTTTTTTTTCCAATAAAATTTCATCCGATAACGCTATAAATTCAATCGATGTGCGAGACTTCGCGATAAACAAACAAACCGTACAGTGTTGCCAAAACGCGATTACAAATAACGTCTTTTTTGCGTGCCACGTAAGAGAATTATATATATAGATTAAAACACTTAAAACGAGCGATCAATTAAATCGCGATCATCTTTTGTCGATATTACTTTTAATGTTGCTGCCACGATGACGTCTACAGATATAACCAACACATACCAGCATGTTTCGGCAAAAAGGTGTGCAGTGCACACATTAAGCCTTTTTGGTTGGGAATAAATTAAATACGAGCTCTTTGAGAGATCTCGAAAACAACTGGACACATTCGTTACCACCATACCAAATGCAACAATCTGCAAAATTGACGCTTCTGCAAAAAAGCTTTCATAGTTCAAAAATTGAGTTTCGACTCAAAGGTTGCTTTTTCATGAAAATCTGCACTTCCACTACGAATTAATGATTCGTGGCTTTATCAGTGCATAAAACACGAAATGGTGACTCAAAATATATGCAGTTAGGTGAAAATCGAAAAAATCCAGATTGGTGTTTTTGGCGTGGTGGAAACGATATGTTCAAAGTATATAAATCACATATCAGGAAGTATCACACTTCCAAGCAAAATTGTTGAAATGAGCAGAGTACAAAAATAACTAAAATGCTTACTTTTTAGAAGTACTACAGTTTTAAACTTATTATTTCTGGTGTATTCATTGATTAAATACTTGTAATTTTTTATTTTACAACTATAGAAGAAAATTCTTGATTTTTATTCGTCTTAGAAGAATACTATCCAAAATAATATAACTGAGAAATTTATATATCTCATTTGAATTACAAAAAAAATCACGCCTATTTTACAATACGGGCCTCGATTTCGGTGTTTTAAACCCGGAAGTGGAAACGGTTTTGGGGTATCTCAGCTAAACGCAGCAGCAAAGCTTCGATCGTAGTGTTATTTACCTAGAATTCCCACGAGTCTGAATCTTCTATTTTCCATCGAAGGGAGTAGAACTGCAAACCGAAAGTTCGCAAATGAACTCTTCAAAGGCACGCGGAGAACTGTTTACTTACCTCATACGTCTTCTCTCCCCTCCACTCCTGATGTCATTCAAACATTTCCCACCTTCCCTTCTATCTTGAAGGAAACGCCCGCACCGTACACAACCAGCTGCCCGCACTTCATTTGCCACGGCGGGGTTCAGAGACATTTTACAACTCTCTTCACGACCACGCATCTCTTCCTCGACAAGACAGTCTTCAGAGCACACAATCGGGTCTTTCCTTCTCTCTTTTGAATTTATCTTTCAAGCACCTGCTATCGCACATGAAGTGGAAGGGTTCTTGATAAAAAAAAAAGGATAGTTCTTGATTCGAGTAATACGCGAAATGGAACAAAACGTGGTTCCGTCTGTCCAATGTGTACTGTTCTACGTGGGTACAATGTACAACGGCAGGTCTGTCAATATTACCTTTCAACGAACTTTGGTTTTGTGAGTTTTAATCAAGTCCAGTTTAAGTTCCCCTTAACCCTCCTTTGCATAATGGTGGATATTTCCATCATAACATTGAATGCCCAAAAATTATATAAAAGAACTAGTTCACTTTAAGTTGATCGTGTCTGGATACCTTTTTAATGTCCATTGCATAAAAAAAAACATAGCTGTCAAAAATAAGCAAGTGTCACTATCAGTAAAACGAGCTTGAAGTTGTCATTCCGCTGTCTGTTGTAGTGGCAATAAACGTATGATTTCGTTTTTAATTTTGTTTTATTATATTTGAGTTTCTATCGCTAAAAAAGTGAAAATGAGTGGAAGAAAGGTTTGTAACATGTGTTTCTGTTATTTTTAGAGCAATTTCTGAAAAAGTTTGCGTTTAATTTAAAAAATACCACATGATACCATCATATTGTTTTTTGCTAAATTTATACTATAAATATATACTAAGATTTTTTTTAACCATTTTTCCTAAAATTTTGAACATGAATTATATTACCTTGATTTATTTCACCAATAAAGAAAAAATCATGCAAAGAAGGGTTAAGTTCCCCTTAATAAAAGAACAATGAGCCCGATTGGTAGAGTTGCGAATTAGTGACCGGTGGGTTGCCAGTTCGAAACTCAATTCAACCTAAGACCATCGTAAACGTCAAATCTCTCGTGGCCTCCAATTCCCTCACGCTGGCTTGGTGTGGAAGTTTGGAGAGTAGGATGCTACATCATGTGTTGACCTCGTCATCTGACCATGGTTCAAATTTACGAGGAGTTGTCGTCGGATCTTTCCTTTCGGGACGGATTCAGGACTATGTCGACAATAGCTCGTTGCTGCTCCAACGCGACATTAATTCAACCACCTACTTTCTACTTACCAAACGAACAATTTTTTCTCAGTCCCTTGGGATTCGTAAAAAGGTAGGTAGATAGTTCAATTTACATCGCACTAGGACTAGGCCAACAAATACACGGGGCTATTAACGACGGTCCGGGATCAATCCCGAAGGGAAAAAACCGATAACACCACCTCTTCATTTTGAAACACGGTCAGATGACGAGGTCAACTCGTGATTTGGTAACTCACTCTCCACACCACGCCGACGAGAGGACGTTTGAGGCCACGACGGATTCAACGAGCACCAGCCCCCATGTGCACGACGGACTTTGGTTTAATAGAGTTCCAAACTCACAACCCTACGGATGCGAATCCGCGAGTCTACCCCTTCCCCATCGTGAAAGGGAGTCAACAGTAGACTGTTTTCGAACAAGATGTCGGCACGAAATAAAGCTTGTCAACATTTCAAAGTTAAATCAAAACGAATAAATTATTCCACTTACATCCATATCGATCAATGAAAAGCTTAGACGGAAGAGCCTTTTTATTCAGATTCGTCTCAAGAGGCTACATAATACGAGACGGTATTTTGATTGTTCAATCGACTCTTCGCGGGGTTAGGCATACTACACACTAAATATGCTACGAACAGCGGTACACTTTATTACCAGTCTATTCAATGCGTAATTTATGAATTCAATCATTTGCATAATTTATGAATAATCATATTGCATGCTACACGAATCGTATGAACTGCCAAACATATGAACTCAGAACAATCGCAACTATACGGATTTTCAGGACAGGGGAAACCAACCCAATGCTGCCAGTCTCTCCACCTGTGAAACAGTAGCATACTCTTTTAAAAAAAGAAGTAAAAATGTCTCCTTTTAAAATCTATTTTAGTTGCTTACATACAAAATGAATCGGTTAAAACACAAAATGTGTGTATGAAACAAACCGAGACATTGACAAGAAATTTAAATTTAAAAATCTAAATATTTCCTTCATAAGGTTTTTATGATAATCTGGGAATCCGATTCCGATGTTTTCTATCGTTGTGGACACGACTTCGCAATAAACTTTCGAAATTGGCGTCCCTTAAAAAATTTTCTCAAATGAAAAACCCAAAAAAATATTTTCCGTCCAGTGTAAGTGAAAAAAAGGACTAAATCTTCGGCAAATTTTGAAACTAGGTCAAAACGAGACAATTTTGCTCAAGATACTCGTAGTCGTAGCAGAAAATCGCCTTTTAGACGCCTGTGGGAATTGCAAAATTGAATTATTATTTTATTTTACTCTTACGCCTATTGTTACTCATTCGAGTATTCGACGTCTTGCAGCTCATCCTACTGAGAAGTCACTTTAAAAACAAATAAAGTTGTACATTCGACGTTACCGAGATCAGGACAACCGCACAAAGTGGTCGCTGTTCGTATTTACTAGTCCAAAAAGCGAACACGTCGAAGAGTAACAATCCAATGCGATGCAAATAGGACTGAATGTTGTCCTGTTAGGGAGTTCGGAAGCAGGCAGTACCTGTATAGCTCTCGGAAAGTGATGGATTATTACTTATTAAATTAGGCAGGTTCACCTCTTCTGCGCAAAAACAATGTCAAAATAAGAATTTCTTTCCAAAAACTTTCAGAATTAGTTGTTGGGCATTTCGAAAACTGGATGGGATAGATATGTCATGCATTCAGAAAATGACATCACTTTCTTATTTTAAACATGACAGTCGTTAGTTTCAATTCCAAATGGCTTAATGGCACATATTTAGATGAAGGCAAGGGCGATGCCGCCATTTTCATATTTTTTGCTTATGTTATCATTCCACTAGGGAAAGAGAAAAACTACTAGAGAACAGTGAGGGCGATGCAAACTCTACAAGACACAATCGCTTTTGTCCTCAAATGATCAGGTTTCTTTTGTTAGTAAAATGTAAATGAGACTAGCAATACGATTTGAACACGGAGCTGCCGGAGCAAAAAACAATTATTTTAATTCTTCTTTAAACTAGCATGCACCAGCAATGGATTTGTCTAGGTTCACCGACCCATCAGTACGTTATTGTTATGATTTATTTCACATTCTTCAACTAAAACTATAAATACTTTACTGTTCTTAATGCGAAAAAAATATCGTTTGCTGTGTTACTCATTTGTACATATTTCTGTGACCCATCTAGAATGTTCCATGTAGAACACATTCAATCTAGAAGCATTCTATGTAAACAATAAACCGATTACAACAGCAACCAAATACACGAAAGAACAAATGAAAATTACCATCGATGTTTCCGCCCAGAAAATATTTCTTTTGACTTGTTCCCCAAACATCGAAACAAACAAGCCAGAGAGAGAGAGAGAGCGATCAATAATAAATGTAGTGCAAGGCCAGCTGTTTTATATCAAGCTCTCAGGAATATTACGTCTGCACTCTAATGTATTTTGAATGACGTCAAGTTCAGAAAGAAATGGATGTACGTAGACGGGGGACTCCAGTGAGTGCGCTAATGCCTCGACTTACAACTCCATTGTTCGCAGCAGATGAAGCGCGAAAGACAATGGCACCTTCTTACACACACACGCCCTGGCAGTAAGAGAAAAGAAAAAAGAGCAAATCGAGTTTGAAAAAGACCGAGAACGCTTTCGTTACTTCACTTCCGCACCCCGAGGACCAATGGGTGAAACTTTCAACATGAGATCATGTGGCCACTTCCAGTTAAGAGAGAAAAAAAAAACTCCATGTCAAGTTCAACAGGAATATCAGGAGTTCATTTGGACTGGAAACCGTTGAGAAAGTTTTTTGCTGATTTAATCACAAGCAAAAAAGCAATTCTGTTGCACTTGTTTTGATTTTGATGACTGGAGATATATTTTAACTGCTGACAGAAAATTATTCTAAATTAGTTGAGAAAAAGATGAAAAGAGTGATCCTAAAATGTAGATTCTTGTCTAGTTCTAGATTTTATAATTTTTGCGAAATAATGCTTTATTAACAATAATTGTTTTATTTAACTCAGTAATTTATTCCAAGCATCTGGTAGGCTGGGGAAAAAAGTAATGACATATCAGTTTTACTTTTGGGTCTAATTTGTTATCCCAAACTTTGAGGTGGGGGAGGTATTTTTTTGACACTTTTGGATCACTGTTTAACAATTTATGCAATGTTTCAACAAGAAATTAAGTTTTTATTTGGACAGCAACTTTAAAATTACTACACTCATACATTCAAATGAGAATTCAGATGCCCAAATTAAAAAAAAAAAAGCAAAACTCTCTCACTCAAGAAAATTGTTTGGAGTATTTATTGCATGAGTCCAGGATATCATCACAAGATGTACAATTTCTATCAATTGCATTTGGGTAGCTATGAGTGTTTTCAACTAATGTGATAACATTTCTCAACAGTTGTATAGTAAATGCTGTAATAGTTGGAAAAAACAATTTGATTTCAACTAATTTGATAAATCTTGATTTCCATAAATCTACATCTAAACAAGAAATTGAAATGGTGCTATAGTAGTCTTGAAGTCCCTCGAAGCAAACAGAAATATTAGCATAACTATAAACAAATCACCAATTAATCACATAGTAAACAAAAATCGGTTTGATGATAAACTTTTATCTCTCTCCGCTCTGTTAGGGTGTCTACTTATTGAAAAGATAGCCAGAAATTTTTTAATTTCCTTAAAAATTACTTTTAATTACTACTAGAAATTATTAAAAAAGATTTAAAATTTAATTCAAGACATTACCCACTGTAGTTCAAACATGTAATACACTTAAATAATAATCGACTTCTTTCAAAATGTCAATGAGGATATTTTTTCAACTTTTGTGTAAATTTTCAGTTTTTTTAATAAAAAAAAATAAAAAAATAATGGTTTGGATTTGGCAACCAATAAACAATCGCTAAAACCAAAATCTATGAAAAATGACAATTTTTTAACTTTTATCAGCAAGTTCTTACATTATCCCAGAAGTGTGTAACATTGAAGAAAGTATATAACTCAATAGTAGAACCAGAAAACTATATCCGATACAATGAAAAATCACTTAAGAGAAAATATCATCTCTTTAAGAGGTACAATACAGCAAAATGTTTGAGGTCATGACAGTAATTACTGAACTTTTAAAGAAAAATAACTTGTAACTAAAACTTAGCACCAAGAAAAATAACTTGTTGCTAAATTGCAGAATAATTATACTCAAGTTTACATTATGTGGGAGTAATTATGAGTCATTAACTTTTTGGAGCATCCTAATGTTACCGGTTTACTATAAGCTGATAATATGACAGTCAATTAAGTAGAATTTATTTGGTCGGTGTTAGAAATACAAGCTCTTTAACTCATTGTAGGCGCACCATCCAAACCCAATGTAATCAATCTTCCTGACTCCTACCCTAGGCTTTATAGGTACTGAGAAGGCAGCCTGTAATTTGTCTGATAATATTTATATGCTATTAATTATTCAAGTATGAAAATAATTATTTCGCTGTGTTTGAACTTTTAATTAAATTTTCAACATATGCAATTCTTTGAAAACAGTGAAAATCACCCCTTTAAAATTTGCAACAACACAAGGAGATTCAATTACCCTAATTTGTTGATTGAGCCCTCAAGAATTTATAACATATTTTAGATCATTTAAAAATCTTTGTAGATGCTATAAAGAAATTCTTGAAATAAATAGAATATTATTGAAATTATTAAATTTGAAAAACTATTGAGAACTATCAGGCTTATGTGTGCAAAACTTTCTTAATTACTAATTAATCTATAGGTGGCACTGTCTTTACTCATTTTTATAGCTTATTTCAATCCATTGATAGCAATTACAGCATAAATACTCAAAAAAGGATTTCTCGTCTTAAACCGAAATAAAATTATCCAAAAATATAACATTTGGTTTAATTTTACTCCTGCCAATTCTTATTAAAAAAAATACACTCACTTATATCATGTCATCATTGTTAGTTATGTTATCCCTTATTCAAAGGTGCTTCGACATTTTTTGACCCATTTTCTGCTTGTATTTTTGTACTAATTTATATAAGCCAGATTTCTCATTGCTTCCTGTAATCAGACTGCTGAAGAAATTTATTTGAGTGATGAGCTCTTCTGTGTAAGTTTATAAATAATATGCAGCTCCCTAGCTCAAATCAACATATTTAAATTAAGCAGTAAAATTGACAATGCCACATAGGTTAGTGAAATATGTGTATACTGATTGTAATTATATTGAAAACTATTTAAGAACAAGGCACAAGAAATCCTGCACCCAAAAAATTTGGTCTGGTGCCTAAAGTTTCTGTGAAAAATGTTTATCTTTTATGGATTTATTTTTTAGCTTAAATCTAACGGAAAATTGCAAGTTACGGCAAGCTTAGTCGAAAATCATTCGGAATTTAAAATATTGATGTTAGCTGCAGAAAAAGACGATGCTATAGCTAAAGGTATGCACAAGCAACTGTTGGATTTCAAATTTGTTGAAATACTTCATTTTCTGTTGGACTACTTTGGAACTATAAAGAGCTTCTCTCTGCTCTTTCAAAGATAAGAAATTTTTCTAACCAGTGTTGAACTGCATGTTAGAAACACAATTGCATCACTTGAATTGTTGAAAAGTAAGCATGAAAAGAAATGAAGACGGATTTGTCAAAAATACACCTCTACATGGAATTTATCAAGGCGTACAATTGCATGGATTAAGAAACACTGTTCAGTCTTACATTGAATCTGTAAAACAAAATATGATAACATATGGAGTGAAATACTACCTGGGAGAACGATTTTTGAATATGGATTCTTACGAAGTCATAAATGTTTTTTATACGTTCAGCTGATCAACAGGAGATTATTCATTAAGTTATGGTCAGATTGAGATAGTAGAATTGGCAAAATATTATGAAAAACAATTTTCATCATCCTTAAAGATTAAAGAAAATTGTCTGCAATCTCTTTACAAAGAGTGGTATGAATTCAGAGTACTTGGGAAAAGAAAAAAATCTTCTGAAAGATCTTCTAGAAGTAGTAGTATTTAATAATATTCGAATTCCCAATTTTAGGACAGTTGTTACACAGTGTGCTTCTAGTTTCTACATTATGCTGTGAACAAGGCTTTTGATGAATTTGATTAAAAATAAATTTAGGTCTTCAATGCTAGAGGAAAGTTTATGTAATCTGATGATGTGCAGTAGGAATGGACCATCAGTGAAAGATTTCGATCCCACAAAAGCTATGGACAAGTGGTATTTCAGTTCTAATGCAACAAGACATGTTCATGGCCACAAAAAGGTAAAAAATGGAGCAAAATGTATAATGTAGATGATAAAAGTGCTGTTTTTATTGACTCAGTTACCATAAATAGCATATTATTTACTGCATGTGTGTAAAGAGTTATGCGATATACTATCAGATAGATAAAAAATATTAGTATATGTATTGCATGGGTCCTGGCTCGTAAAGTATTGAGTTGGATCTTAATTTTTTTTTTTTTGGCATCCCCTGATTTAAAATAGATTGTTTTACAGTGCATTGCACATAAGAATTCTTTAAATATTGATCTGTTATTACCTAACGTATGACTAGTGTTTCATTTAACAAATTGTAAACAATGCAGATTAGGGATGTTTTAATCCCTCATGGAAATATGAGCTGTTTGTAACATTGAAAGAAATTTAAGGACAGACTGTTCAAAACATGTTTGAAAATTTAAATTTTGGATACAATTTCACAATTTACAACAAAAAATGCACGATTCAAGAGATGTTGTTAAAAAAAAACCCACTTCAACACTGATACCTTATGAAGAAAAAACACAAATAATAAACTAGATTTTGCTTGAATAGAAAATGAAATATCAAGCTTAATAACATGTCCATAAGAATGCATGACAAGGGTTAACTTGTTTTACAAAAGATTGATTCACTAATAATGAATAAAACATGCATCAGATTCTGTAATAGCACGTTTAAAAAAGACCAGTTCAACACGGCAAACAGCAACTAAAATCTGTTCAAAATCGGTCTCGATCGAACGAATTCAGTGTATGCATTCTACGCGATCTTTTGACAACATTATGGAGCCTGCCCAACGAATTTGATCGAACACAACGTGCGCGTTGCGAAATCCCTGAGAAACGCAACCCCAACCCAAGATGCTGAGAAAAATAAAAACAAAGGCACGTACTTGTTAAAAGAGCGCTTACACTGTTTTCCTTTTCAAAAAAGAGAATGTTTTGCAGAACGGAGAACTCCCAAGGCCAAACACTCGATTCCTTTGCTGTAGTCCTAATACGCTTGGTGGAAAGCTTCGCAGGACAGCATTGCAAATGTTATTCCTCAGATTTGCGCATCCAAGTTAGTTTCGCAATATTCCAATCGCTTCGATCACCGCTTGCGATCTATAAATGTAATCCAATCGAAGTCGCCGGGATGAAAACAATTCCAGCACGAATTAAAGACCACCGATTATACAATAATACGACGATTCTGAAGGAAAATAAAAGCATTGGACTGGAGAGATATTCATACACGTCTTCGCATTCATTGGTCGATATTTTGTATCACGTGATACGGAGCTTCTCATACACATAGCGACATCTGTTGGTAGTGCTCGACACTAAATTCGTTATCTGATAGCAAAAATCCCATTCGACTGATGATAAAAAAAAAAAAATTTCGTGTCTGAAGAGAGAAGAAATTTTTATACATAAAAAAGATAAGAGTCGACTATTTTTAAGCTTTTTTAACTATTGTTTCGGATTATTGTGGGTAAAATTGTATTTGTCAGCTTGTTCATGTAATTTTAATTCTAGAATAGCTAAATACGGAATTATTATGCCAATATAAGCACCTACAAAACGCTCCAATTTTTTTTTAACAAACTAAACAAAGAGTAGTCCTGTTTTTTAAAATGGGTTGTAATATTTGCCAACAACGTTAAGAAACGCAATAAATGTCTATCTGAGTCTCCATTAAAACAGTTCTGCGTACTTGTAAGAAACCGAAACAATCCGACAGAACGATTCCAAACAACCATTTTTCTATGGATGGACTCAAACTGAACATTTTATACATGTACTATTTTCACACTTTAGTCAAAAAATGTCTCAGAATTTATGGAATTTTTTCTGGAAAATGGATGCAGTACGATTTACAAATACAGTTCCAGTAACAAATTCATCAATTGCAGTTCTGGCATCTCTGAATTGAAGAAATATATAAAAACCTTGTTCTACGAAACAAAAGAAAAAAATTCATTTAAATAAAACGAATTCATGTACAAGAGTTATTTATTGGTGTTTTGATCATGGAAGAAGTTGACATCGAAAATAAAACAAATACATATTTCAACAAAATTCTATTTTTCTTGTTTTTCGAATTATATTTAGTTTTATCATCCGTATGCTTTGTGACTATTGAAAACTTGTGGAGATAGCTACAGACTATAGGTTATAAGGTAAACATCAGGATGCTATCTAAAGTAAAGGGATTTTGACCAATTGAGTGACAAATATACTGACCAGACTCTTATCTTTAAAAGCCCACGTAATGTACATTGTACTTAGTTCATTTGATGACTATTAGATAAAATAACTAAGTAATACAAGAAAAATTTTCATTTTTTCTCTCTCATCAAAAAATGAAGCTAATTGAACTTTTTATTAAATTATTATTATTTATTTGCATTTTGACACCTTGGAACATATATTTTACCTTACGATTTAAAAATATTATTCACAAAAGAAGATTACTGCAAAGGAGAAAAATATAAATTGACAAATAAAATATACCTAAAATGGGAGAACATAAAAAGCGTTTCATAATTTAAAAATGAAAGCGATTTTGCGAGTGTTAGTGAAAAAAATTTCAGCTTCTGTGTGACTAGAGATTTTGTATTTAGATATGCGTCAGTACTCAGCTCTTATGCAACTTTTCTATAAATATTTCTTTATATTTTAGATCTTATTAAAAATAAACCTCCTGTCACCATAATTTCGAAAACTGTATACATTTGCTTGTTCAATGTATTCTAGAGGAAAATTGAAATTTAAAATATTTCTTAGAATTTTACTTTTCTTACTGTGTTTTATTTTAAATGTAGTAACATTTTCAAATTCCTTTTGTCTCATCAAGTTGAGCAACATTCAAGATGACAAATCTTCACTCAATATAACAGGGATACTTTATTTATAAAAATATTTATTTTTGCTGTTATACTCATTTGAAGATTTTTGTTATCATTTAAAAGGGGGGGGGGATCTCTCTCTTCTACTCGAATTCTTAGGGAAATAATTTAAATGAAAACTACATAATTGTATTTCGTAGAAAATGGTTTGAATGTTAGTTGTGATTCTATAGTCATTTTCTACTACACTAGTGCTAAGTAGACCAGGATTAGTACCACTCCATGCCAAGAGGAGGATTTGAGCCTGGAAGCAGTTGAACTGAGGGTCAGAGCCACTCAACTACAAACGAAAATATGCCCAGAAAGATTGCTAGTGTAATTGCAGCACGTGGGGACCAGCCCTTTATTAAAGCATGTATTATTTTCCTTATACCATTACATCTTGCTATCCGGACCATTATTGTTGGGCAGTGTATATCTCTTATGTGACAGCTGAGCTGGCGACATTCTTGCAGTAGGAATGGACACAAATACCCATATCTGTGTATCAAAACCTTGTTGAAAGTGTGCCCAGAACGGTTGGTAGTGTAATTGCAGCACGTGGGGGACCACCCCCTGTTAAAGTATGTATTATTTCCCTTATATCATCACATCTTGCTGTCCGTTCCATTATTGTAGTGTGGTGTATATTGTAACCGCAGTAACCCGGTTGGAAAGCAGCGGATTAGGAACCGGAGGGTTGCGAGTTCAAAACTCGATCAAACGAGGGGGCTGGTACACCTTAAATCTCTGTTACACGCTGGTCCACCTTAAATTTGTCGTGACCTGAAATGTCCTCACGTTGGCGTGGTGTGGAATTTTGGAATTTCGGTTTTGGTTACGGCCCTTTATCTGACCGGTTCTAAATTACGAGGTGTCCTCCGGTCGTGTTCCCCCCTTCCGGGATTCATCCCGAACTGTTGCAAATGGTCAATTTGTTTTTGAAGTGCGACGTTAAGTGCGATGTCCAATTATCTCCAACAAAAAATATATTATTATTATTCGTAAACCCTCTTTTGCATCAAGACTACAAGTTTTCCAACAGAACAAACATTTGAACTCGCATTTCGAAGCATAAAATAATTCAATTTGCTTGCTGAAAAAAAATACAATTACATTTCTACTTTAGGCGAATCAAAATTGAGATGGGCTCGTCAGTCAATGGCGCTGAGAGAAATGTATTTTTATCCTGTCAATAAATATTTCATCCCAAAACCATCAAGCAGTAGTAGATGAAGATAATTTACTATTTGTGTTTGAACACTCGGTAATTATACTGATCGGAAGGGCCATTAGTGTAATTATGGTAATGGTTTTTGAGTTATTTCGTTTGAGGGCAGTCATATTTGGTCGATTAATTATAAGCAATAAATATTAATTATGCTCCGTAAAGCTACTAACGATGCGTCTTCTCCCCTTACGAAGCGAACGAGAAAAATGTTGAATGCATTTTAATTTTATGGCTAATGAAATAAAAGGCAATTTCCTGTTTTTAGACGTATTTACGAATTTCATTCGGTTTCGAAACACTAAACACCAATAAGGGATAAAAAAAAAAACCTGGTTCGTTATAGAACTCATTTATTGACCATTGAAAACTGATCGCAGCAAATGCCCTCATTTGACTGCTTTTCTGTTATAGTTATTTTGATCCTTATATAAAAGAAAACTGATTGCAAGTAATTTTTATTCCTCTTTGCGGGATTTGACTCTTAATGAACTTTCATTGAACGAGCTCATTAAGCTTTTTTTTTTCTTGCCAGTGTCGTTTAAATTCATTTTAATTAACACATTTCCATAATAGGTTTGTCAATTCTCAGACGGATGACTTTGTCTGAACCTTAAAAACTTAAGAAACGTATGTGACATCACAAGGGTCTCATTAGTTATTTGAGAAATAGTGGGTCGGGGTAGCACAATTGGAGAAGTAAGGGGTTAACAACCGGAGGGTTGCGAGTTCGAGACTTAATCCAACCAGACCGTCGTCTACGTAGTAGGTATGCGACATCGATGGTCAAGTGTGGAAAATCTGAAAGGTAGGGATGCGACATCGATGTCGATGTCTTCAAAACATAGATGTTTTATAAAAAGTATTGTTGTATTTACCATCGATTTATTGGAGCCAATGGAACATTGCATAACAGAAATTCAACATCGATGTTTTTTTGAATGAAAAAAAGCACCATGGTAAAAATTAAGAAAAATAACCGCACAACTACGTATTTGTCAGTGATGAAGATATCTGTCCAGTCAGAGTTTTTTTCTCCTAACTGGTGAAAAAAGAAGTCGGCTTAAGGTGGAGAAAGTTAACAAGCTTCTCTTTTTTACGAACTGTAAAGAACAAATATTGAGATTATAGGCCAAATATTTTCTATTTACAGTAAATAAAAAAATAAGTTTGTTATGTTTTCTCCCAATAAGTTGTTAAATAATTAATAATAACTAACAATAATTATTGTTTTGTACCTACCTAAATATACTCAAAGTTAGTAGTACCTATTAGGGATGCGACATCGATGTCGATGTTTTCAAAACATCGTTGTTTTATAAAAAAACGTCGATGTATTGGAGCGGATGTTTTTTTATCATCGATGTTTATACTTGTCGATGTTTTATTTTTAAATGGAAAAAGTACCATTATAAAAATTTTAAAAAATAACCGAGTAGCATTATTTTTATAGTCAGTAAATTGAACATACTTTTAGACTCAAGTGGTCAAGGATGAAGGGTCTGAAAAGTTGGGATGCGACATCAATGTTGATGTTTTCAAAACATTTGTGTATTTACCATCGATGTATTGAAGTCTATGTCTTTTTAACATCGATGTTTTAAACATTGTCGATATTTTTACATTGTTGATGTTTTATTTTTGAATAAAAAAAGTACCACAGAAAAAATTAAGAAAAATAATTGTGCAACTAAGTATTTGTTAGTGATGGGGACGTCTATTCCATCAAAAATCCGTCTATCACTCCGTCTCCCATTTCATCCGTCCGTTCCATCAAAAATAGTTTTTTCCCTAACTAGTTTGATAGTTAGTGAAAAAAGGAGTCGTCTCTAAGGTGGATAATGTTAACAAACTTCTTTTTTACAAACTGTAAATAACTAATATTGGGGCATATAATAATTATAGGCCCCAATATTTTTTACAAACAGTAAATAAAAAATAAGTTTGTTATGTTTCCCCCATAAGGTGATAAATAATTAATCATAACTAACAATAATTATTGTTATGTACCTACCTAATTATACTTATAGTTGGTAGTGCCTATGTCAAATTGTTGTAAATATTAATTTCTTTTATACTATTCATTTTGAAAATAAAATATTTGTTAATTATTCTTATTAATATTTTGAACTTGTTTTGACAGTAAAAAAAATCTTAGTTTTAAATTAATAAACACGGCAAATGACAAATTAACCCCCCCCCCTCCCACGAACATTAATGTTTGTGGTAATTAAGCCAGATTAAGAAATTGGGGGGGGGGGTTAAATATACTGATGTTTAAAAACATCGATGGTTTTTGGTCGATGTATTTTCAACATCGATGTTTTAATTTTGAACATCGATATTTTGTTATCGATGTCGCATCACTACTACGTTGGGGGCTGGTCTGTCGTTAAATTTGTCGTGGTCTCAAATGTACTCCCGTTTGGAGAGTGGAGAATGGAGTGCAGTTTAGGTGCTGTTCTCGGATTTTTCCTTTCGGAATTGATCCCGGACTGGTGCCAATATCCCGTGCACTCCTTAATTCAACTATCTACCTTAAGAAATAGCTGTTCTCTTCGGGATGAGGTTTACCCTGCCCGTTCATAAAAATTAAATTATGATTAAATTGTACCATACGCGTAAGAAAAATCAGTTGTAGAGGACAGGTTGATATCAAGCTCGGAAATCAAATACTGCCCTCCAAATACTTTTATCAGGCCCACAGTCGGGATACTTTAGCCTAGTTTATCTGGCTGGTGGACAAGATGCATCCCTTGAAATGTTCTTTTATGAGCCAGCAGACAAGAAACGACCGTTCGTATAGGTTAACCTGCCCATAGACCTTATATGTCCCTTGTGATGTTATACCATCCCTGCAGGCTAGATAAGGACCTCCTGAATTGTTTACCTGAACCACCTGCCACATTCAGACATCTGAATAGGTTTACTTGGCGTGCAGCAGATAGCGATAATAGATATTTCTAAAGGATACCACAATAGCTCGTTGTGTTGCTCCTGTGCGACGGTAGTTCCATCTACACTACCTACCTTTCTTTTCTCGATACTTCACGTTGTCAGTCGTATGTTTGGGACAACTTGGTCAAATTTGGCACTTGCGCCACACAAAACCCCAAAACTACCAACCTCCTACCATTATCCATTACTTTATAACTTATGTGCCGATCTTAAAGATCAAGATATGTTAGCGTTGTCACAATTTTCCAGTAAGAGGGCTTGTTGTCAAAATACATACACCCCTTCCCCAATCAACTGGTAGGTAATAAATTAACGCCGCACTGGAGTAACACAATCCCCGATAAATAGTATCTCTCCTTTTATTGTTGCTCGTGTTCCCAATGATCTTGTGCTTCCTATTGCATTCTTTTCCGTCTAACTATTAAGAAGTGTTGGGATATGTATTCCGATTGCGAAGTGTTGAAGGGCCGCCTGCCTATGCTGAGAGGTCTCCCAATTGCGAATTGTTGAGGGGCCAGATGTATTCATATTTATTTATAAATTGCAAGCGCCATCTCCAAATTGCGCTGCGCCTGGTGATCCTGTGCTCTTTTCTAACTCTCGGGTTTTATTGCAAAGGACCCGAAACTTCAAAGGGGCCATCTACAAATTGCACTGCGCCTGGTGGTCCTTTGCTCTTCTCATAATCCGCTTGCCTGAGTTTTATTGTAAAGGGCCTGAAACTATGTTCAGACCCATTTTAACCTTTTAAAACTTTTAAACCTTTTAAACTCGAATCGTTTTATTTCCTGGAATTTTGTCCTTTTAATGTCGTCAGTATGTGTTCTTTTTTATATGCTCATTTGTGTTCAGTGTTTTCATGTACCTTTTCTGACCGATGATACATAACGGTTTTTGTTTTTTGGTTGCAGTTTGTGCTCCAATTCCGGCGATGCGCCGTTGTATTTGTTTTGTTCTGGCCTGTTGTCACTTGTATAAAACTCTCTTTTAGTTTTAATAAATGCGGCGTTCGGCAGTGGATGGCCCTCCCCTTCCTTCCGGGTCATAAAAGACGCTATAAGCTTCTGGCGAAAGAACCCGGGATAGGTTTGAAAAAAAAAATTGTATATATCCAAATGTCCCGAAATTTCAAGATTTCTGTGTAGGGGCGTAAATACTATAAAGTATTATTTTTGAAAAAGATTATAGGGTATATCTATGAGGTATGTAAAGAATTAATAACATTCCTGTATACTATGAATATATTTTTTTTCAAAATAAACATTCATAGTAGTTATTTCGAAAAAAATAAGAGCATAAGGTAAATTATTTATAAGCATAAGTAACCATTCATTCTTTTGGTAAACAGAAGTTGCTTTCTTTCTACGCTCTGTTGCATTGGTTACTGAGAGACACGCTCTTAAATTGGTAGATGGAGCTTCTGACGTCAATAACATAGTAAGAACTTTTTTTTTTCTAACTCTTCCTATAACAAAATACATGCAAAAACTTATTCTAGAATAAAACAGCTGTATTCTACAGTTGAAAAGACCCCGAAGTGTTTCTTAATTTGATTTTGTTTCTGGATTGAAGGCCAAACAAGCTTCAATAGCTCATTTAGAAGTTAACGTAAGCGATGCATGTTTCGTCTTTCGCAGTGGTATACTCTTAAGGAAAAACGGATAACAAGACCACCTTCTTTTCGTCTTCTGCGTTTTTCACACATTTTATACATAGTCTAGCTCATCAGTAATAATTGCATTCGTTTCTACGCTCGATTTTAATACGTCAATTCAAAAGACTCAACGGTTAGAAAAGCATATTCATTCACTGCCATATTCGGCAGGTGTTCATCCTGAAACCATGAAATAAGAAATGCACGAAAACTGTACTGTCAATGACTTAAGGACAATGAATCCACATTTCCAATAAAATAACCTATTCACGTCATTGCAACGTTGCGTGACTCATGAAGATGTTACTAAGTGATAAATATGTCAAACTTTATTTCCTGTTATAATTTTTCGTCTGCCTATTTTCTAAGAAAAAAGGTTTTTCGTGTTTGTGTCTAACAGATGGCTAATATAGAGGCAATTTTTTTGTCGTCTACGATGAATTTTGTTTTTTTAGTTAATTTGAAACAAAACTTTCAATGATGTTACTTCTCCAACAAAAGCATTGGTCGGATAGTAGAATGTCAACAGATGCGTCGTCTGTTGACCCTCCTGGTGAGGGGGGGAGTGGTAGGCTGGTTGGTAGAGTAGCACCCTTAGAGTTGCGAGTTCGAAACTCGACCTGACAAAAAGACCGTCGTGCACGAAAATCCATCGTGGCTACAAATATCCTCACATTGGCTTGATGTGAAAGTTTGGAGAGTGGGGTGCCAGTTCAGGTGTTGATCTAGTCATCTGACCGTGGATCATTCCATTCGGGATTCATCCCGGACTGTTGCCAATTGGTCGTTGTCCAGTGTGATGTCAATTCAACTACCCATCTATCATCTTGGTGATTAAATCGATGAGATAGTATCTAGTCAAAGAAAAAATAGACCAGATCGTCACCAAAAAATAGGCAATATCTTGATGAGACATCTCGTCATTAGAAATATTTGTCAGATCTTTGTAGAAGAGATATTTCGTCGAAACCACTTAGAGAGTTACACGAGTGTCTCTGAATAGATTGCAGAGTTTTTAATGTGTGACTGACGAAACAGGAACTTTTTAATTTTGTCTTTTTTTATGGAATCCATAGTAACAAAAACGAGCAGTTTTTCATTGAGTATGTATTATAACTTTTAAATTAAAATTAAAATATGACGTCGAGGATTATAAGTGAAACGCATTGAGTTATTTATTTCTAGGTATGAGTTGATTAGACTTTCTCGACTACAATATGATGATCTTTAAGTAGGCGAAGTGTCAACTAAACCATCTCCTATGTTTGAAGGTTATATCCCTTCTTGAGGAATCCACTTACTGATTATAGCATAACGAATAGAAACCCCTTTCGTTTTTTTAGAAGTATATTTCTGTCTCGGTACGTTTCACTTGTATGTCGACGATAAATGAGTATTTTTAAGTTACATAAATAAATATTTTAAAAATTGTCACTACAAGAATACATTTTATAAAATCCAAGGAAATAAACCTAGCGATTTATATTTTGAAAAACTGGCGTACACGTTTGAATAGGCTTGTTGAATAATTTTAGGCTTAACTTTGCAAAGAAGCTACTTTTTGTCTCGATGAAACGTTTTATCATATACCTTAAAATAAAAATATAATTTAAATAAAAGTAATATAAATAAATGCAAATACAACTGTGTAATGAAAGCAAGTATTTTAATTTGCATGGTAAAAATGATATCACTATTTTCGGCAACATATTCTTTTATACATTAAGTTAAATCTTTAAAGAAGAATATGCAATTTTTTTATTGACGTTTTATATACCTCTAAAATAATAATTCATAAACTGCGTATCACTATTCAAACAAAAGAAATATGCATTTAATAAAACAAAAGGCAGATTTTTGCATTAAAACTCTCCCCATTCTCGCTCTATCCATGCCTAATCCCATCGTATTCAGTAGATTCAGGCAACTGAAGAATGACATCAAATTCCAATTACAAACATAATTCCCTTTATTCAAAGGTTTATTCCATGCATCTCGACTTTGCAGAGTCAGTTAATTCTCTTCTTACTATGTTTTAATTTAATCTTCTCGTTCCGTGTTTAAGTTTTGAATTCATTAAAAAAAGAGGCAACCTTTAGGAAGATTTTAAAAAAAATGAGAACTTAAATGTTTAAGCAGAAGAGCTTTACTTTTCGCTTTCGGATTCTTAAGAAACTAGAAGGAAGCAGTATTATGCATTAAAATCTCCGAAAAGTAAAGTCCTCTTCTTCTCCTTCCATCCGCTTCGAAAAATATCTTTTCGAATTAAGAGCTTGACTTTGTATATAGCCATTTTTTCCTCCCGTCCGTCATTAAAAAATGTAAAACTCATCAACGAAAGGATTCAGTGAGAAAAGGAAAACTTTTATCTTTTCCTTTTTGGCATCAGCCTCGCAAAATGGAAAAAATCGTTTGGTAAATTAACCGTGAAAGAAGGGAATTCTTTTTTGTGTGTATTTAGAAATTTTTTGCCCTACAAATTCATTTCTTCGCAACGAAATCGTGGGCTTAAGGTAGAGCGAATAAAAAAATATATTCCGAGGCAAATTTGATTAATGATATTAAACGTGAAAGATTTGAAGTAATTAGGTAATATGTGTTGCCCTTAATTTCAACTAAAAAAACAGCTGGACGAAGTTTGCTCTTAATTATTGTTACCCGCAAAATAAATATTGATTATCGATGAATATATATTTTTTCACCGTTTTATTCGATTTCATAATTACTTTGAGATGGATGAGCTTCCACGAAATTCAAACTTTTTTCCAGTTCTCCGAATAAGAATGTGTGCTTGCTTAGCGTGGATTTGCGTTATCAAATTAAAGAATGTAGTGTTTTTTTGCAACAAATGCTCGTTAATAACTTTTACAAAAACAAATTATTAAAACAATCTATTTTTTCTTTAACTTAGACTTTTTAAATGTGCAGTTAATATTTTTGTTTAATTTTCGTATTATACGTGTGTAATTAACCATTCCAAAAAGACTACCTGAAGAAAAAGAGAGAGAGAGAGAGAGCTTCCTAAAATTAAAGAAAAAAATCATTAAAATCATTCCAAATACTTATTTGAATCCATGGAATTTTTGCAATGCCTGAATATGACGATGATGTGATTTTGATGCCAAAAGATGATGCGATTCTGACGACGCCAAGATGGTTTTGCGATGTCTGTCGATAAGACAGATGGATGCTTTTAGAAAAACATATTATTGATTGATGATAGATGCTGATCAAACTTTATAAAAAACAACCGTTTTCATTAAGTTAATTAAAATTTGACTCAGAAAGCGCTACTGTTTTTCATGAAGTCATTAGACTAATCGTAACGAAATGAAGGATATGCCTTCACTATGCCTAAAGAGATATTAGAAAATCGATTATGTGCTCCATAGAGACCAATACCTTGTTTATTAATGACTTACCATTAATGAACATAAAGAAATCAATATGATCCCGGGCTCTTTTTCCTCTGGTAATTCTCGTGTTTCGGTAGGCTTATTATTGACTGGAAGCTTTGTTGCTTTTAAAATTGTGTTAAAGAAGAAATAAATTATTACACAAAATTCGCAAATAATTTTTGTTTACCTTCTTTCTACTTTTAAAACTTTATTAGCTGAAAGGAGTCGATTAACGACTTCATTTCTGCTATGAAATGTTACAGAATAACTTAATATATATTTAGGTGCATTTATTTTAACTTTTCTCGAGGCTTTCACAATGCATCCATGCTTTAATTTCTTAGTCATTGACTGTTTATTTTAAATGTCGCAACGCAACATATGCTTCAACGTTAAATTTTTTAATATTTTAGTTTAGTGGTACAGCATGTAACGTAATTTTCTTTTACGATCGAATAACCCTTTCTTTTGTCTTCTACCAAATCGACCCATCTCTCATGGTGCTCTCTTCTGGATAGAAGTGTACCCGGTTTGAATCCGGTATTTGTCGGCCCTGAAGTAATATGCGGCTTCTTAGAATTTGTGGTAAGAATTTGAGGCGTAAAATGAATCCCCATACACCTGGGGGGGGGGATTAGTTTTACAACAGGGTAACGAAGTGGTTCACAAATCTGCCCTTGTAGTGTCATGATGGAAATTTTCAATTAATCGGCAATGCATCAGGTAAATTTTTTTTATCAATTGATTTGTTTTGTTTTGTTTTAAACAGGCAATTATTAAACAGCAGAATTGTTTCTAAGGGCTTTATCGTCAAAAGAAATATCTCCATATACGTATATAGTTTTTTATAATGGATCCGATCCAATTTTTGGATCGATGTAGCTCAGTTGATAGTCACGAATTAGAAAACAGAAGAGTTACAAATTCGAGACTGAATCCAACCAAGGATATTAATGTACCAGTGTGTAATAATTTGGTAATTTTTAATTAACGTCGTACTAGAGCAACACAACGTGCTATTGACGACGGTCCGGGATCAATCTTCTAAGGAAAAGATCCGAGGACAACACCACGTAATTTTGAACCACGGTCAGATGACGAGGCAACACCTGAGCAATGTACCTGAGTGGGAGGATGCAAGTTAATTCTATCGTGGCCTCAAACGTTCTTTGAAGTTTGGAGGGTAAGGTGGCACCTCGACTGCTGATCTCGTTAACTTGTTTCAAAGGGACGAGGCGTTATCCTCACATTTTCCTTTCGAGATTGCTCTTGAACCGTTGGCAATCGTCTATTGTATTGCTCCAGTGCGACGTTAATTCACCTACCTGTCTAAAATATTGTTGTTGTGAGGGAGTAATTTGATAATTTTTAATTATCGTCGTACTAGAGGCAACACAACGAGTAATTGACAACGATACGGGATTAATTCCCTAAGGGAAAGATCGGAAGACAACATCACGTGCTTTTGAACCACGGTTAGATGACGAGACAACATGTCAGTTGGCACCCCACTCTCCAAACTTTCACACCAACCCAACGTGAGGACTTTCGGCCACGATAGATTTAAGGTGCACCAGCCGCTTCTACACCATACGCTTACAAACATCCGTACACTGTCTCGGATTCGAACCAGGAACTTTCCTATCTAGAGAACACCTTAACCACCTGACCGATTGGTCGGCAGGTGCGAGGTTGACCAGTTGATAAAATCGCGTATAAGGGTTTGGAGTTCTGTGAATTCGAAACTGGATTCAACCCGAAACCATCGTGTACCTGGGGATCAATCGTCGTCTCAAATGTGTTGGCATGGTGTGGAAATTTGGAGAGGTTGTGCCAGCCTAGCTATTGACCTCATCATCTGACCTCAGTACAAAATGATGAGGTGTTGTACTCGGATATAGCTCTTCGCGATTGTCCCCGAACCGTCGCCAATATCCCGTTGTGTTGCCACAATGCGACATTGATCTACCTACACACATTCCCTATTATTTGCAGATGAAACAACCCTTTCTTGAATGCATTTTCTCTTCCTTTCATATCAACCCCCTACTTCATTCAGTTTTTATTTTTACCCAAGCATTGAGATAATTAACTTCTAATATAAGTCACTTCCTTCATCAAAAGCTAACGACTTTTCTTAATAAACTAACCAGGAAAGAAAGCAACCCAAGCAAGCATCATATTTTTTTTGATAATTACTTAACTTCCTCCATCACCGATAACTCCCTATTTTCCATCTTACGGCAACAAACTTTCCCCATTAGCTGCACACAAACACAAATCCGTTTTTTTTTTGCACACGCGAACCAGAAAAAGCGACTTTTGGAGGTCACATCGACTCTACCTAGTCCTAATTCGTCTGCCTAGTCCTAATTCCTCCGCATGGAGGTTCGGGGGTAGCGGACTGCCCTCTGGAAAGGGAAATAGAAGTTAATGACTCCTCTTTTAACTCACTTAATGTTTCCGATTTATTGATTGAGCTCCTTTTTCTGGCTCGGGGAGACGCAAAAATAGCGAAACTATCTTGGGCGTAGTTAAAGAAAGAGACAAAACACAAAAGAGGAAGAGATTCCGGCGTATTTGTTTCCGATAATTCGAAAGGAAACAAAGGACAGAAGAAATTGACTTGGGATGACAAATCTGCCAAAGCGAATGGCCACTCTCTCTTTCGTTCTCAAATACATTAAGAGAGAGTTGAGGGAGAGAGGGTAGTGTTTTGGAGTAGACATGGTTAGGGATGATACACGGTTCCATAATTCAGCCAGGACTGGAAATATTCTTTCCCATTTTCTCTCTTTAGGACCCTTTTAAGTCATAAAACTCAAATTATTACTTAGTGACTTTCCATCTCTTGGATTTCAAATGAGTCTTGGGTAATGGTTTAAGTTGAATTTAAAGAAATGAAGCGTCAGAGTAGAAGAGAAGTTCTGTTGCTGCGCAATTAAGCTGCTCGAGCTTGATGTCATTAAAAAACTTAAAAAAGACGTATAATGTAGTCGTCTCAGCAAGAGAATACTACCGTGGTAGATATAAAAGCTATGGTTTTATTTCCATGACCAATCGTGAGCCTCGGTAGTCCAGTTAGAATTGCAATGTATAAAGGTGGCGAGATAGAAACTCAGTCCCAAAAAAAAAAACGGGGGCTAGCGCTTGTTAAATCTGTCGATACCTCAAATGTCCTACCTTTGACGTGGTATGATTGGTAATTGGTAATTGGTAATTTTAGTTAACGTTGTACTAGAGCAACACAACGGGCTATTGACGACGGTCCGGGATCAGTCCCTTAAGGGAAAGATCCGAGGACAACACTTCGTAATTTTGAACCACGGTCAGATGACGAAGCAACACCTGAGCTGGCACCCCACTCTCCAAACTTCCACGCCAACCCAACGTGAGGACTTTCGGCCACGACAGATTTAAGGTGCACCAGCCGCCTCTACACCATACGTTTACAAACATCCATGCCCGGACCCGGATTCGAACCAGGAACCTTCCGATCTAGAGGCTAACACCTTAACCACTATACCGGTTGGTCGGCTTTGACGTGGTATGAAGAGTGGAGTAGATAGGTAGATATTATATTTTTCCTCGCACTGATAGATATTTAGGTATTTTTTAATTAGCGACGTACTGGAGAAACACAACGGGTTATCGACGACGGTCGGGGATAATCCCAACGGTTAAGATCCGAGGACAACACGTAATTTTTAACCATGGTTAGATGACGATATAACACCTGAGCTGGCATCACACTCTCTAAATTTCTACACCACGTCAACGTGAGGACATTTAAGATCAGGACAGATTTAACGTGCACCAGTCCCTTTGTACACGACGGTATTTGGTTGCATATGAACAAACAACCCTCTGGTTGCTAATTAGTTACTCTTCCAACAAAACTACCATGGTCCTTGTCTCCTATCAAGTGAATACTACCGTGGTAGATATAAAAGCCCCTACTTCACTTTATAACCCATTGTGGGTCTGGTAGCCCATTTGGAAGAGTAACGTAGTAGCAACTGGAGGGTTGCGAATTCGGAACTCAGTCGAACCAAAGACCCTCGTAAGTCACGTGGTGTGGATGCTTGGAGAGTGGGGTGTTAGCTCAGGTGTTAACCCCGTCATCTGACCATGGTTCAAAATTACTTGATGTACTCGGATCTTTTCCTTGGGTATTCTTCACGTTGGGTTGGTGTGGAAGTTTGGAGAGTGGGGTACCAGATCACGTGTTGCCTCGTCATCTGACCGTGGTTCAAAATTACGTGGTGTTGTCCACGGATCATTTCCTTACGGGATTGATCCCGGACCGTCGTCAATAGCCCGTTGTGTTGCTTTAGTACGACGTTAATTAAAACTACCTGTTATCTGGACTGTCGTCAATAGCCCGTTGTGTAGTACGACGTAAATATATTAAAAGTTACCAATCACCTGACCGTCGCTAATAGTCCGTTGTGTTGATCCGATGCGACATTAATTCGACTACTTTCCTACCTAATTACCCATTGTTTGTAGAGTATCGGTAGTTAAACCAAGTACGTTAAGTATTGGAATAGGGATTTTTTATTAACTTTCCTCAAATTAAACCAGTTCTTTTACAAAACAATTGAAGTGCTGATGATGAAATCATGCGAGGTAGAAGGTACAATATTAGACAACAGGTAGGTAGTTAAACATACGTCCAACTGGAGAAACACTTCGGGTTATTTACGACGATCCAGAATCAAATCTTAAAGAAAAGATCCTGAGGACAACACCTCGTACTTTTGAACCACGGTCAGATGATTAGGTCAGGACTTGAGCTTCCAGCCCACTCTTCATACTTGCACACCACGCCAATGTTTGAGGCCGAAACAGATCTAAGGTGATCTATCCCACACGTACACGACTATCTTTGTTTGGATCGAGTCTTGAACTCTTTCCTCTTCTTTACCAACTGGGTTAATGTGGACCCGTTAAGCAATAGTGTTTAATAAGAAATTTTGTATGAGAGTTATCGAATCCTCAAACGAGTAACGTTCACTAGGTAGAGTTATTGGAGTTGGACAACTTAACCGTTGCGCTGCGGCGCTTAGATATTTTTTCAATCGTCTACAGGGACGGCTCTTTCGCCTGCATGTGCGATCCCCCCCTATACCTAATTACCTAACTTAAGCGATAGAGCCTTGAGTGGCATTTACGACTGACGCTCTCCTTTCATAGTATTGTGTGGCGTATCGTTTGGTGCTAGAGAGATATCACCGAAGCAACTTTCTGCCTTTCCCCCAAAGTGTTCACACTTCACGGTCGACAAGGTAGGGTACCAAACAAAAGGAGGGATCCTCTAGAAGGTCAGTCGCTGACAGCTCGTAAATGGTGATCGATGCCAGCGGTTTTTTAAAAGGAGGATAACATCCACCGTACACAGATCTTTACCATACAGCTGGTAATAACAACATTTTAGTGGTAACAATTGTTTTCAATTCTTTCAAACAACCAGGAGGGTTAAGAGCGGTCTCTTTAGCCTCTTGGCCACTTGCGGGGTTAAATGTTTTAAAAACTCCCCATTTTGTTTATGTCATCATTAATTAATAATAAAATATGTATATTTGTAATATTTATTCCTCAATTTGGAATTAGGTGGGGGGGGGGGTACATAGCCCATTAGAAGAGTAGAGGATTTGCAACCATAGAATTGCGAGTAAGAAACTCGACCCGACCAAAGCCATCATGTACCATCAAGGCTTGTGCACGTTAAATCTTTCCCTCATGTTGGCGTGGTGTAGAAGTTTGGAGGGGGGGGGGGCTAGCTCAGGTGTTTAACCACGTCGTTATCTCACCACGGTTCAAAAAGACACGACAGGTAGGTAGGTATTTTAATTAACGTCGCAATGGAGCAACACAACGGGCTATCGGCGACAGTTCGGGATGAAACCCGAAGAGAAAGATCTGAGGACAACACCACCCCGATGATGAGATCACACCTGAGCTGGCACCCTCCCCTCTCCAAATTTCCACACCACGCCAACGGGAATTCAAAAAGACGAGGTGTTGTCCTCGGCTGTTTCTCTTTGAGATTGATCCCGGACAATCGCTAATAGCCCAATGTATTGCTCCAGTGACATTAGTTCAACTACTCTCCACTTTTTAAAGGCGTCTCGGCCAACTCTGATGGACCGCTGCAGAAATATAACCGCCACCTACATTTTGCTTAACAGAACATGCCTCTCATTCGGAAGAAAATATTGTCTTTCAAAACGAAGGTTTGTATTTTGTAAAAACGTAAACAAACATTTACGTGGATGTTTTGAAATACTATTTACTCGAAAAATATTTCTAAAATTTTAACACTAGTGTTTTTTAGCAACCCTTTAAAAAATAAAATATTTATTTTTACGACATATTTACAACTCCGTTTAGGAACCAAAACAAATAAATTATGAAAAGTACCGCGCATCAAAGAGTGAATCATCCACCTACACAAAATTTATTTTCGACAGTTTTAGATGCCTACGACCACTTGAAAACAAGCAGCTTTTTAGAAATTTGCATGCATAAAGAGAGTCATGCATAAGAGAATGGGCTATACAGTAATAGTTTTACATACAAAGCACGTAGAACATTTTTTTGCAGCACATTTTTTTCACTTTACCCTTGTTATTTTTTAAGCACGTGTACTACAAATTCTATAGAACATAGCAAGACGTTGTTTGCGTTTCATAAATGTTGTCGAAATATGCAAGAACTTTTAAACACCAGTATTAAGATTATTAAACCAAAGATTTTAAAGGTACCATTATCTAAATGAAGGTAAATTCACTTCTTTAAATTGAAAATTAGTATATTTAGATCGTCCATATTGTTTTCTCATTGCCTCGTAGCCCGGTTGGAGGATTAGCGGTTTGGCAACCGGAGGGTTGCGATTTTGAATCTTGATCTCTCAAAAACCGTCGTGTACGTGGGGCTGGTACATGTTAAATCTGTCATGGCCTCAAATGTCCTCACGTTGGCGTCATGTGGAGAGCGGGTTACCAGCTAAGGTGTTAACCTCGTCTTCTAACACCGGTTCAAAATGACGAGTGTTGTCCTCGGAATTTTCCCTTCAAGATTGTTCCCAATCCGTAGACAATGAACCTTTTGAGTTTCATCAGTGTAACATTAATTAACTTTCGACCTACCGACACCAATGTTTAAATGAAAGTGTGCAAGTTCAAGTGTTTTGGTAGTTTTTTTAAATTACGCGCGTGCAACAGTTACTAGCGTATTTTTTAACGTACAATAATGGACCGTACAGCAAGATGTGATGGTATAAGGGAAAGAATGCATGCTTTAATAGGGGGATGGTCCCCCACGTGCAGCAATTACACTAGCAAACCTTCTGAGTATACTTTCAACAAGGTTTTGATACACAGCTAGGGGTATTTGTGTCCATTCCTGCTACAAGAATGTCGCCAACTCGGCTGTAGATTTCGGACGTGGTTGCCTGGTCCTTAGGCGTCGCTCTAACTCGTCCCTCAAATGTTATATGGGGATTAGGTCGGGACTCGGCGCAAGCCAGGGAAGACGTTTTACATATATATCTTGATACCGCTGATTGATTCACAGAGGCTGTAACATGACATGGAACGTTGTCGTCTTGAAAGTAACGTTCGTCCATTTCATAAAATTGCCAGAGTGAAGGATGGTAATGGTAATTTTAGTTAACGTCATACTAGAGCAACACAACGGGCTATTGACGACGGTCCGGGATCAGTCCCTTAAGGGAAAAATACGAGGACAACACCTCGTAATTTTTAACCACGGTCAGATGAGGAAGCAATACCTGAGCTGGCACCCCACTCTCCTAACTTTCACACCGACCCAACGTGAGGACTTTCGGCCTCGACAGATTTAAGGTGCACCAGTCGCCTCTACACCATATGCCTACAAACATCCATGCCCGGACCCGGATTCGAACCAGGAACCTTCCGATCCAGAGATTAACAACTTAACCACTATACCGGTTGGTCGGCGCTAGAGCGTAGGAAAATCCCAATTGTCCTAAATGTTCATGTAGGCGACTGCGTTCAATTGACGAACAACATGCAAAGGTCGCAGAACCATAATACGAAAAACACTCTCAAACAAGTAGCGGATTTGATGCAAATCCTTTGACGTCCGGTCCATTATTGTAGGGTAGTGCATTTCTGGTAATTAGATATTTTAATTAATGTCACACAGGGAGCAATTTGCTATTGGTAACGGTCCGGGGTCTATCTGGAAGGGGAAAAACCAATGACAACGCTTCGTAATTTTGAACCATGGTCAGGTGAAGAGCGACGAGAGCCCCAGTTGAGCTGGCACTCCAATCTCCAAACTTCCACACAACGCCAAGATAAGGACATTTGAGGTTTACGACAGATTTAACGGGCTCCAACCGAAATTAATACGACTTTCTTTGGCTTGACTGCCGACCAACCGGTATAGTGGTTAAGGTGTTAGCCTCTAGATAGGAAGGTCCCTGGTTCGAATCCGGGTTCGGGCATGGATGTTTGTAAGCGTATGGTGTAGAGGCGGCTGGTGCACCTTAAATCTGTCGTGGCCGAAAGTCCTCACGTTGGGTTGGTGTGGAAGTTTGGAGAGTGGGGTGCCAGCTGAGGTGTTGCTTCGTCATCTGACCGTGGTTCAAAATTGCGAAGTATTGTCCTCGGATCTTACCCTTAAGGGACTGATCCCGGACCGTCGTCAATAGCCCGTTGTGTTGCTCTAGTACGACGTTAACTAAAAAATTACCAAATTATATTCTTTAGCTTGACCGATTCGCTAAACTCGCAAACCTCCGATTGCTAATCCGGTACTACTGGCCGACCAACCGGTATAGTGGTTAAGGTGTTAGCCTCTAGATCGCAAGGTTCCTGGTTCGAATCCGGGTCCGGGCATGGATGTTTGTAAACGTATGGTGTAGAGGCGGCTGGTGCACCTTAAATCTGTCGTGGCCGAAAGTCCTCACGTTGGGTTGGCGTGGAAGTTTGGAGAGTGGGGTGCCAGCTCAGGTGTTGCTTCGTCATCTGACCGTGGTTCAAAATTACGAGGTGTTGTCCTCAGATCTTTCCCTTGAGGGACTGATCCCGGAAGCCCGTTGTGTTGCTCTAGTACGACGTTAACTAAAAAATTACCAAATTACTGTATGCAACCATTTAGCTTATCAGTACAGCTACATTATCTGCCCGGTTTTTGTTGGCAACGCTGTTGGAGCACTTTTTAAGTCGCCAAGGAAGAATACTTAAAAAAATATTATTTTTTTTATGTAACGAGAAATAATACGCTTTAACGGAAATTTATTAACATGAATAAATAGAAAAGTGAAAAAACATTTGTTCATATAAAAAGGCATTTTCAAATTCGTAAAGGAAACGATTTTCAAAAGAAAATATCAAGAAACGATATAACCTAATGCTGAATGTTTGAATTCTAGCAATTTACATGTAAGGAATAAAATTGGGGGAAAAATATTAAAGAACCAAAATAAAATCAAAGGAAACCATGAAATTAAAGGAAAAAAATTTAAAAGAAACAATGAAATCAAAGGTCAATTTAACGCAAATGAAAAAAAACTGAATATTTAAAATGAAAATTTAAATTTTCCTTTTGATGAGGTTGCAATAAAAACTGGAATAACGCTTATAAAGACGGCTTGCCTTCACCTGCCATAACGCACTACTATGGCCCGGTGCACACATCCGGTTTTTCAACGGATATATCCTTCAAATTTTGATAATTTTCTTCATTAACATCAGAGCAAAATCTGGATTTCATTCTGTCGACAATACTTTGAATGAATTGCTTTTTTTTAATTGGTACGATTTTGGAATTATGTACCAATGTGAAATTTTGAAATAGAAACTTTTCTTTAGCTATCTGCGTCTTACGCGATGTTTCCTAGGAAAAGCAAAGTGATGTACGTAGTTCTTAAGAAAAAGCAGAGGGTATACGGAATTTTCTTTGAAAACCAGAGGGGGTATACGGCGTATACCACCGTATACCCTCCACTACAGCCCTGCATACAGCTGTACTAAAATTACCTCGAAGCGACAAATCAAATTGGGCGTTTATGAGACATCGACCAGATGGTAACAATTTTAAAATTTCGGCATCACTCCAAAATACTCATTTCACTTTTCAACGCAAAAGCAGCTAAAATCATTACCTCGAAAGTGTGCAGTTTTACCAGCGAGGCTATAGAGGTATTTTCCCATCAAATGACGCAGTAGCCAAGCGCTTGCCGCAAAGTGGCCTTTGTTCGCTGGGAAAACTGATGGTTTCCGATAACGTTTATACGAGTCGAGTAATAGTTTGATCGAGCTATTTTCTATTTCAAGAATCGATGGCCGGGATCGTAAAATGATATTGTTATTTGCAGGAAGCATTGATCACGATATCTGTTGCTTCCATAAGGGTACTCCTACTGCGATTTATATTTTCGGTATAGATTGAACACGAGTCATACCAATTTTTAATCTTGGATTGATATCGGGTCAACACGGACACATGCTGAGATAAATTTAAACTAGTGGGCTCCCCCATCTTCAACCCAAAAGATTTATTTACAAATATCTGGAGTTTGACAGCTAAGCCTTTTTCCTGTTTGCTTCCTAGTATACGTATATTGCGGGCTGCCCTGTTGGAAGACCAGCGGGTTAGCAACCAGAGGCTTGCGAGTTCGAATCCAACCTAGGGTAGTCGTGTACAAGTGGGTGGGTGTAGTCCCCTGGATCACTAATACACTCTAAACCTAACAGTGAGTGGGTCCGGGGGGGGGGGTCTACAAAGGGGTGGGGGTCATCCGGGCTATGAAACACTCTAAACCTCATGGTGAGTGGGCCTGGAGAGTGTCACGAAGGGGGTGGGGGTGCACGTTAAAACAGTCGTGCCATCAAATGTTCTCACGTTGGCAACGTGTGGAAGTTTGATGAGTAGGGTGGCAGCTCAGTTGTGACTTCGTCATCTGACCGTGGTTCAAAATTACGTGGTATTGTCCTTGAATTTTTCCCTTCGTGTTTGATACCAGATCGTTACCATAAGTCCGTTGTGTTGATCCAGTGCGAAGTTAATTAAATTACGTATATACCTAATCTTGAATACATTGCAAATGCCGAACATAAATTGTTTTCCTTACACAAATTTAATTTGAAGTATGGCATGATAAGAAAGATCGTTAATAAATTTACCTGATGATAATTATATGATAATAATGACGGAGTAAATTGCTAAACAATCTTTGCTGCATCATTATTGTCATACAAATTTCTCTTTTTTACACAATGAGAACTAGTATGAATACACGCGACACATTTTGTTGCATAAAAGGTATACATTTAAGGTATATAAAAATAATTACTGTCACACTAGAGCAACAAGGAGTACTGGTGGAGAATCCCGAAGGGAAAGATCCATGGACTGCATCTCGTAATTTTGAACCACGGTCAAATGACGAGGTCACACCTGAGCTGTCACTACACCACGCCAACACATTTATGGCCACGATAGATTTAATATGTAAGATGTACACGATGGCCTTTGGTTGGATCGTGTTCCGAATTCACAGTCCTCCAAGCTCTTATCCGCAATTTTACCAACTTCGCAACCGCTCCCCAACAATTTTTTGGGTAGGTAGGTGCATTAACGTCGCACTGGAGCAATACAACGGGCCATTAGCAAGGATCGAATTCGAAGGGAAAATCCATGGACTGCACCTCGTAGCATTAAACCACGTTCAGATGACGAGATCATTCATGAGCTGACACCTCTCTCTCCAAACTTCCACACTGCGTCAACGTGAGGACATTTGAAGCAACGAAAGATTTAACGAACACAAGACCCAATGTACAAGGTCTTTGGTAGGATCTATCTTATAAAATTCCGGTTGCTAATCCATACCACTTCTTACCAAGCTAACGTGACCCTACAAATTTTCAAGAGGGGTTAAGAAAGATACAAAAAAAGAGGGTCATCCACGTTGTCGCGAATGCGATCCTGTTATCTCTTATGTGGACCTGTCGCGCATGCGCACGTTGGAACAATAGAGCTAGAACTAAGTAGAGCTGATTTGTAAAGTGCGTATTAAACAGTAGAAAATGTTGTCTTTTTTTTGTTTGCAATGTAAATATATTTCAGCTCAATTAAAGATTAGCCAAATTTATAGCATGTCCATGTTGGTTGAGCTTCAGTGTGTCTTTGAAAAGATATGTTTAGTGAAAGAAGAATGAATAAAAAGCATGGATATATATAAAATAAGTATATAATCAAATTCGATTTTTTCCCTCAGCCCTAGAAAAAAAGTGTAAAGATTAAAAAAAAGAAAGGGTGAATAAACTCTGCATCTTTTACGAGCTTTCAAACGAATTCCAAGCTTTTTGATACACACACAATACTTGTGGAGAAAAAAAATACTTTTTCTCTAATATTATAAAAAGAAGTGTTCGTTTGTCTGTTTTGGGCCGCAAAATCCTGACGATTCTATGGCGCTTACAGCAATGAGATTTGGCACACAGGTAATCCAAATTATTTGCAATTTTTGGGTCGTGGCGAATTTTAAAATTCAATTGAGAAGATTTTAAAATAAATTTAATAGTTTTATTCTCTATCGTTTTTTTAAATGCGGATAACTTTTTATACCCGTGTGATCTTGCAGTCAGGGTTTGGAATCATGCCAAGTTTTTTTCATCTACAGTACGCGGAGAAATTTTTTTTTTCTTTCATTTCCGCTTTGATTTTGCGCGGACGAATAAATTTACATCGAGACGATAAATCTTTTAATTGAAGTCAATTCTTTTTTCTATCTCCTAGACCGTTAAATATAGAGTAAAAATAACAACGGATTTGAAATCTGCGGAAAATTTTACGCCAGATTAATACCTTACACCACGGGCACGGGTGTGGGCCGGGCTAGCCACGCAGTGGCTAGTAAATAATATTAAGAATTATCGCTTTGTCACCGATTATGAAATTTATCGGTTCCCTTCTCGTCCTTCTAATGGTTGTGTGAACGAGATATCTCGTCATTTAAAAAATCGGACCTGAGTTTGATCTCATCATCATCAGAAAAAAATGGCAATATCCTCTATCATTCAGAATTCAATCGCCATTCTTGATGATGAGACCTTGTCATTAGCAAAATTGGTTAGACCTCGATGGACGCAATATCTCGTCAAAACCACTTGGAGGGTTAAAAGTTATTATTTTTCGTGTTGTGTGATATGTGCACGCTTCGCTATATAAATGTTTCCATTCACTAAGCTTATAGAGCGATCCATAAAAAAAATGAGAAAATTTGTTGCCTTTTTTGTCATTGTATTTACTCAATAATATTTGCTCATACCCGATCCTATAGAACATCTTGTTTTTGGTAATTCTATTTTTTCGCAAATAGCAGAAACATTAGGACTTCTACGAGGACAATTGTAAATACATATTGTTGGACTGTAATTAATAATAGTCGGAGCTGCCAATAACTTTTGAAGTTAAATATTTGTCATTGACATAGAAGATGTGTTATTTATAAAGTGTTTGTGGCAATTATTGCGGTATTGGGAGATTGTTCCATAGTTAGAAAAGAAAAAGCTGTGACACTGCAGAACATCGTAACTTATGGTTGAAGATAAAATTTATCAAACTTTTGATAAAATTAAGGTAAGGTAATTTTAGTTAACGTCGTACTAGAGCAACACAACGGGCTATTGACGACGGTCCGGGATCAATCCCTTAAGGGAAAGAACCGAGGACAACACCTCGTAATTTTGAACCACGGTCAGAAGACGAAGCAACACCTGAGCTGGCACCCCACTCTCCAAACTTCCACACCAACCCAACGTGAGGACGATAAAATTAAGGAAAAATTGCTTAGTAAAGACTGTTCTGCTACGTACGGTGCAGTTTTAAGCACTTTCTGCTGCCGGGTGTTTTTGTAAATTTATCTATTTAAAGTACAAAACTTAAATATCCGATGTTCTAAAACTTTTCCCCACAACTCTCAATATTGTTTCGAAACGTTTTCAAAGTTGTATGGATTTCTATTTTAATAAAAGGAAATTAAATTTATGTTCCGTACAGGTAATTGGTAATTTTTTAGTTAACGTCGTACTAGAGCAACACAACGGGCTATTGACGACGGTCCGGGATCAGTCCCTTAAGGGAAAGATCCGAGGACAACACCTCGTAATTTTGAACCACGGTCAGATGACGAAGCAACACCTGAGCTGGCACCCCACTCTCCAAACATCCACGCCAACCCAACGTGAGGACTTTCGGCCACGACAGATTTAAGGTGCACCAGCCGCCTCTACACCATACGTTTACAAACATCCATGCCCGGACCCGGATTCGAACCAGGAACCTTCCGATCTAGAGGCTAACACCTTAACCACTATACCGGTTGGTCGGCTATGTTCCGTACAGAGAATGAGAGGTATTTTCAGAGTAAACAAACCAGACGGTCTTCAAAGATCTTACCGCAGCTATCGAAATGTTCTTATCGCCGTTTTGGCGATGTATGGAATTTAGTTCTATTGGTTTTGAACAATCAAACATAATACACAAATTCGGCGGATTAGCGTCGCAGTGCAACAACATAATGGGCTGTTGGCGACGAATCGGGATTAATCCGAGCACAACGCCCGGTAATTTTGAGTCACGGTCAAATGAAGAGGTAACACTTCAGCAGGCACCCTACTCTTCCACACTTTTACACCACGGCATATTTGAGATTTGTAAGAGGCACCACCCCCCGCAAACTGGACGGTCTTTTGTTGGATCGAGTTTCGAACTCGCTACCCTACGGTTGCTAATTCGTTAATCTTCCAACAGTGCTCCTCTGGCTTTATACAGGGTGTTCCAAAATTCGACCGACAAATTAAGAGGGGTGATTGAAGGCATCAAGAGGATGAAAACTTACTATGGAACATGGAGTCGCAAACCACATTGTGAGGGTGAAAATTGCGAAAAACGCATGCAGTTTTCGACGTCCCGCTGGAATGTCAAGAGGATAATACTAACTACAAAAAGATTTATTTGATTAAATATTACAAGAGTTGTTGGAAGTGGCGCTTGCTGACGTCATTGCGCAGTCTACAATGACGTAAAAACGATTCCCGGACGCGCTCGAAGATGACAGGCATGCTTTCGAAGTCCCACGTAGCGACGACAATTCGCGCTATCAGATCCTCCGATGTGTACACAGGCGTCGCATAAACGAGTAATTTAAGGTGACCCCATAGGAAAAAGTCACACGGATTGAGATCCGGCGAACGCGTAGGCCATTCAACGGGTACCGCGCGTCCAATCCACCTCCTTGGGTACGTAACATTGAGGTGAAAACGCACCTGGAGGGGAAAATGTGCATAGGCACCATCCTGGATGAACCACACGCCTCGCTGCACGTGCCTCACTGCATGCGATTTTCACTTTCTCAACGTGGTTTGCAACCCCGTGTTCTATGGTAAGTTTTCATCCTCCTCATGCCATCTATCACCCCTCTTAATTTGTCGGTCGAATTTTGGAACACCCTGTATAAATAAGAAATTCATTCTTTTGGAATGTTTGTTGGCAAAGTGGAAAAATACTCCAAGTGACGACACGTTCGGAATACGTACTAGAAACACGTTCGGAATACGTACAAGAAATACATTCCACTTCACTCCACTGCCTGAATTTAGCTTGACAAAAACATAAAGCTTCTGATTGGATTAATTGGATTCGGGTTTAAAGAAAGAGATCCAATTCTACTAAAATTCCGAGACTTACTTCGTCATCTGACCATGGTTCGAAATTACGTGGTGTTGTTCTAGGATCCTACACTTAGAGCAGTGTCAGCAGTAGAACTTATTTGCCAAATAGCCAAAGATTAGCAGTGCAACGATTAAGATTTATTTTGAGTGCCAAATTTTTTTTCAAGAACCATGTTTTTAGGAGTTGGTTTAAACTAGCTAATAACATTAAATAAAACCAGATATAATAATTTATCGACAAAAAAATTTTTACACTGAAATAAAAATATGGTAATAAATGGTAATTTTTAGTTTACGTCCTACTAGAGCAACACAACGGGCTATTGACGACGGTCCGGGATCAGTCACTTAAGTGAAAGATCCGAGGACAACACCTCGTAATTTTGAACCACGGTCAGATGACGAAGCAACATCTAAGCTGGCACCCCAGTCTCCAAACTTCCACGCCAACCCAACGTGAGGACTTTGGGTGACGACAGATTTAAGGTGCACCAGCCGCCTGTACACCATACGCTTACAAACATCCATGCCCGAACCCGGATTCGAACCAGGAACCTTCCGATCTAGAGGCTAACACCTTAACCACTATACCGGTTGGTCGGCGAAATAAAAATATGACAAAACACGCATTTAATGTGAACAATGACCTTACGTTTCGTTGGAAAGTTTGGATAAGTCAGGTTTTTATGTCTTCATTTTTAATTTCAAGCAATATTCTTTGTTTTCTTATCAATTAGGCGATTTCTCAATTTACTTTCTTTAAGATTCGTGCTTGAAAAAGAGTGTTCGCGTGAATATGTAGAGGTAGAGTGAAAGAACAGCAAATACTAGTTTTTTAAACTAATGATGATCATGACTCAGGAATACATGTGTTGAAAACTATCTCCTGTCTTCCTTCTTCGGGTCTTTCAAAGCAGACCACT